>OW119922.1:72430416-73673333 GCA_933210815.1 Meta bourneti | reverse complement strand
CCAATGGTGCTGTGTTACCCTTTTGTCGACTTTCGTTTCTTTTCATAAAGGAGTCCATTTCTTCAAAGAGGTAAGTGAGTTTCCCTCTAGAAAATTTAAGTTGTAGCCGGACAAAGCAAGTTCTTCAGCCATTTTATTATCCGGTATCCCCACATGAGAAGGAATTCATATCAAATGTACCGGGAAGTGTCTAGTATGAAATAATAAGCTTGTAACTTCTTTGTTGTTTATTTTGTAGTCAGAAACAATTAAGACGAAATGAGAACCTCAGAGAAAATAGCCTGGCATCCTACTCTACTGGTTACATCACCACTCTGGGCTCTCACCAATAGAGAATGTGTAGGAATTCATCAAAAGTCAGATTCAAGACTACACCGCAGTTTAATTATCCTCCATATCTCAGTATATCTCTAAATTCTGTTTTCATTTGATACTGAATACTAATTTTGATTGATCATCCAAGGTGGTCGTATAACTTTTTAATGCCTAGTAGAAGCATTCAGATCATTCTATTCATAAACGTTAGTAAAGAAATCGCATTTACCTCCTTGTCTATATTTATATCGTATTCTTCTTAACTTCAATTGTATATAGTTATGTTCTATTATCATTTACTTCGACAGTAGCTTTAAATAAAAATACCTTCTGTGGATGGTATCAATAAATGTTTAACTATTTTAATAACGGGTGCGTTTGTAAATCGCTCTTTTATTGATTCTTCTTCATTCGCAACGCGGATTGTGTACTTGCTGTGCACGAATTTCTTGATGACTGACATACATTTAACGTGTGGGGCTTCTCTAACGGATGAGCTGCTCAAATATTGTACCGTGAAAACTTCCACAGTAAACGAATGCCGAATCTTCAAACATTTCAGATCTTGCTCTGCCGGCTGTGTGAAAAAGGAACATTTCATGACAGCAGGCATAGTGCGAATTAACCAAGAAGTTAAAACATCCCAGAAATGAAAGATATTCTATGTGATGGGAACGAAATCCAGGCTCAAGCATGCGATTTTTTGCACGTAGTCTATGTCAAAGCCTATGGGGGATTTCGCAGGACCAGCAATTGCATTGCATCCATTTACAAAGTCCAGAGATTCATACAGAACATTTGACCATCCATGCGATGGATTATTGAAAATCATTGAAAATTTCATACTCTTAAAATGCTATTATTCATTCCCTTATTGGTTTATTTTTCAAACTACAGTTTGAAAAGTAATTGCAATTTTGAAAACCAAATCACTATTCCACCACGTTTGCTTCATCGTTGGACTTCTAGAACTACATTAAAGAAGGATATTTACGAAATTACTATTCAGGGCAACTATGATGGATGTGGTAGTTAAAACCAATACTTTGGAGTGCTTTGACCATTATTCACCCTTCTGTACACAACCTGTGTTTATAGTAAACCTGTAGTTCATCTAATCGTATGTTTAAAGCAAAAATGCTGTTGATATGGACGAACCTGGTTGGTTGGTTGATATGGTTGTACCTTATATGGACGATTTCCATACTGTGGAATTTAATTTTCTTTTTCAAGAAGAGTGTGGAATGCGTGAAGAGGAGAGAAAATTAAGGATAGGAACGTTCTAAGCTTCATCAAAGACAGGTTTGTTGTGTTATTCAACAAATCTTGAAATGATGCGATTTTTCAAAATGAAAATGTAAACGATATCTTCAAATAGGAGTAGAATTAATCAAAACTTTAGTTTTGAGATAGTAATACATACAAAGATCATTATTTTATTTACAATTTCTGCTTTTATAGTTATGTACAAAGATTTTATTTACATTTAACAGATAGTGCTCTTTGAAGTGTTTCGTAAAGAGTTTAGATTGTTTTTTCGTAGGTAAAGACAAATTACATTGTTTTTTAATATTTAAACGGACTATGAAATGCATTTCTGTCAAGCTTAAATTTAGGTGACGGTAGTATTTCTGAGGCGATACGTGTTTCCTGTACGTATTATAAAGAGGAGGTTTGTTGGATCCTTTTTCGAATATGATTCCAACACGCCACCAATAAAAATTCCAAAGAAGTAATTGCCAATTTATGTTTCATAGTTGATTGGTCAATGCTAATTACATTAAATGCCAATCGTTTGCCAAAATGGCGATTAATTACATTTTAAGGGAACCTTGATATGTATTCAGCAGAAGTATAAAAGTTTTGCAGATTGTCTGGTTTGTCTGCTTAGACAAAAAATCACTTGTCGAAACCACTTGATTGGTTAGTAACCTGAACAGCTACCATGAACAAAGTCAAGTTTAACTCAAAAATTGACGCAAATTCACTGCTTTACTTGCTCGACCATTGTGAATGCGACGGTCTCACAGAACTTGCGCTCACTCAAAGACATCTAGCATCCAAATGATTAGTCCAATAGGTTCGTGACTTTTCACACATACACATCAATGTCCATACGCCTTGGATGCCAAATTAGATCGATGCAGCGCAGTTAGAAAGTTTTCGTTAGATTCACAAGGACTGGAAACTTTTCGAACAGACCCCGTATTCCAACTAGTACAAGTATTTTCCAATTAGTAGAATTAATTAAATCTAATATTTTTTCAGAATTAATGTGCAAGTAGTCCTAATGCAAACTTATTATAATAATATATCAAGACTGTTTATTAAAAAGCTTAAATACTTTAAAACGATTATTACTTTTGAACTCAAAGGCTAATTTATTAAAACAAGTAACCCTCGAATCATTACTGGAATTCAAAATAAAATTCAACGAATCTATTCTCTGAACGCGTTTAGTATTCTTCGAGAATGTTCGCCACATATTTACAATTGTTCCGATTTCCCTACAATCGAAGCGGCTTCTGTTTCTGGAGAACAGAATATAATCTGTAGTATCTTTTCAGAATCAATTCATAGGTAGAACAAATGCAAATTTATTCTGTTTTTCTTATCTATTAAGACGTATGTATACACTAAAAATCACGAAAATCAACCAGAATATCGATGTTTTTTATTCAATATGTCAAAATTTAAGATGTCAAAATTATTTTTAACTCCTTAACTTTCAAACGATACCAGGATTTTGTAAATATTCAAAATATTTTTCTAGTTACAAGGATTTTTCGTTAGGTATTGTCACCATGTGCAAAGATGTTTTCAAAAAACTTTAAACTCAATTTCTGAAAAACTGTGTTTCTGCAATATGATAGTTCGTTCAAACAGTGATAGCTCAACAATTAATATATCTATAATAATTATTTTTTTGTCACTATAATCTATATAATGCAGTGGATGATTTGACTCTCAGTCAGTTAATTGATAAGAAATGAATTTTTAGTTGATTTTTTAAATCTTAAAATTCCCAAAAAAGCCCAGATTTGTTACACTTGGTGGAAGAAATTGTTAATAAACTTATTCCCTCTAGCAACAGGATTGAGGGCCAAGTCTGAAGAATAATATCAATAATAATTTCCTATAGGAATTGTCTTTCTGAACAATTTGGAATTTAAGATATCACTGTAAAAAACATGCTAATTAGCTAATTGCATCTAAATTAAATAATCAATGATTAGCTTAATCTGATTTTTTTCACACTGAAATGATTTTAAGCATAAACCAATAACAAATTGTAAAAAAGCCTGTATTTTTAAAATCAAAATTAACAAATAAATTTCTAGTATATACGTACACCTTAAGGAGCTTAGATATTTTAATGATTATTAATTTTAAACTCAAGTAATTTATTTAAAAAATATAGAATCATTTCTGAAATCAAAATAAAATTCTACGAATTCATTCTCAGAACGCGTCTCTTCGATGACAATGAACTGTTTGAGAATGTTCGCACATATTTACAATTGTTCCGATTGCCTAATAATCGAAGCGCTCTCTCATTTCTAGACAACAGACTATAATCTTTAATATCTTTTCAAAATCAATGCAAATTTATTATATGAAAATCAAGACTCTACCTATTAAGGAGCTTAACTATATTTTAATGCTAATTAATTTTCAACTGAAACGGTAATTTATTTTTTAAAAAATATCGAATTATTTCTGAAATTCAAAATAAAATTCCTCGAATTCATTCTCAGAATGCATCTTGTACTCTTGGATGACAATGAACTCTTCGAGAATGTTCGCACATATTTACAATTGTTCCGATTGCCCAACAATCGAAGCGGCTTCTGGACGGAAACAGACTCCAGTCACGATGTGCAGTGAGGCCGAAATAAGCCCTTCGATGTGAGACAGGACGATCTGCCGGAAAGAAAAGTGGCCATGAAATAATAAATGATGCAATTTGGAAAGTCGTGCATCGATTACTGGCTGTCGCTTCCGCGAAGATATCTACTAGTTGATTTACTTTCAATTTCAGTTTGGGTGGTCTTGGGGAAAAAACTTCTACAAGTGACATTTCTATGAGAGAATGTACTTCGAGAAATGGTACTCAGAGAAGTTCCTGTAAAATCCTAGAGATCGTGTTATTAAATGTTAATTATCCCGTTAATAGTTAATTCTCTTCGAAAGGGTTTAAAAGTTTTTGGGGAGGTCGATTTTATGTTCCATTCTCATGGCTCGATATTAAATTTATGTACTTTTAGTTGACGGTTAATTATTTACAAACTTGCATGTCAATCAGCTGAAAATGTGTTAATTAGATTATTTTAATTAGTTGTTGATGGTTAATGTCAGGATAAAAACGACAATTTCCTTCTATAGAGGTTAGTGCAAATTTGTTTCATTAATGTATCGAACGACTGAAATATATTGAGATTTTAAGAAAGAGCTAGCTAAGTTTAGCTGAATATTTCACTAAATGTGTTTAAATCGAAACAATTATTTATAATTTAAGTTTACGAATTTATATCTTCTCATTTCAATAACATTTATATACATTTATGTGTCCTATTGTTCATAATGATTGAACACTCGATTTCAAACGCATCCTGCCATTTCTTTCGTTAACACTCCAATTGGTTACGATGAGAAATCTCATCCATCAAGGACGCAATATCTCGTCATCTATTGCCGATTTTTGTACGATGACAAGATAAAGGTCTGATGAGTTTTCTTCTAATGGCAAGACATCTCGTCCATCAAGATTTGGTCAGTTTTCTTCTAATGACGAGATATCTCGTCAATCAAGATATGGTTAGTTCTAATGACGAGATACTTAATAGAGACAACCACCAGGAGGTTTAAAAACATTAAAGGAAAAGTACGTTAACATCTTTTTCGATTAATGAAAAAATGAATTGATGAATGATGCTATTATTAACCCGTAGAATTCTAAAGGAATATAATAATGCAAAACCTACCAAAATACATCAAAATTTGATAATATCCAATACAGAAGGAAAAATATTTTTTGTGCAAACTAAAAAGCCATCAATAATAAACATAAAAAAGCAATGCCTTCAAGTTTAAAGTTATTTACTTTATTTTATCGAAAACATTTTTATAAGATATTTACAAATATCTGGCAATCCGTTTGCTTTCTCTATACGAATGTATACATGTGTGATATGAATATAGGGAATGCATACCATCTATAAATATCATAATTTTTTTATTTTCTTTTAACCACACCTTTAACCTTAAGAATTTTTATTTTTAACTATGTACTTTAAAATGTGAGTGTTTGTTTTTGTTTGGTGTGATATCTAAAATAAAGAACTTAGTGTTTTAATTTTTTCAACGGAAAGTGATCTATCAACCGGGAACTTGAGGGGAACACCACCTTCTAATTCTCTAATTTCTGGGTAAACAAGTAGAAGGTTCAAAGTTCTGAAATAAATATTTTTCGGTCGATTCTTTTCAAATTTAGAGCTTTATGTTTATGAAAAAATTGTAATAACCAATTTTTCCTAAGTGTAGTTATCATAGTTCTGCGATCCGAAAGATATAAACTAATTACCATATAATAATGACTCTTTACAAACGTATTTTAGGAACCCTTGCCTATACAATGACTTACAATTGTAATTATTAATTCAGAGTTTTTCAATTTACGACTTTAGACTCTTTGAATTCTTACCTTATTGCTGCACTTAGAATATTATTGAAAACAAATAAAACCATTTTTAGCTTAGATTTTGAGAATAGATCACTTTATAGGTAATGAGTCCTATAACCAACGGGTTTCCTTATTTTAGAATGATTAATTTCAGAGATACCTTGCGGGTCGCAACACTTTAAGAATAGAGACTGGCAAAATTGATTCTTATATTTTTGTTCATAAATATAAAAGTTTGAAGGACAAAAGCTTCAAAGAGATTTCCTTTTAAAATACAACATTCAGATATCAAAGTTCTAAAATTTAAAAAAATCCACAGAAAAATAAATTTTTAAATAGCTTTGAAACGCCTACCGGTTTTTATTGAAATTAGAGCTTTCAAAGGTTGTGTGCCCCTTTGATGATTGCTATATTTGTAAAGTTAAAAAGTGATTTTATTCCACAAATTATTCTTATAAGAATTTTATCCCTAATTATTTGTAATAAGGATATTCCCTTTCAACTATAAAGAGATTGGAAGAATTTCAAATCAAAAGAATTTGCCTAAACACATTTAAGTGCAAAGGAGACTATATTTTTTATATTTTCATATTGCTTTACTTTTTACTTGCACTATCAGTTAACTTTATTTTTGCATTTTTACTTTACACACACCAATAATTTCCCTTGATGTTAACCATTGTATAATGCATTCCCTTCGATTCGAAAGATTTAAATTAAGATGTTAATACAGATGATAAGAAATAGTTTTGTGTTTTACTTTTCACTTCATAAGTAAAAATTTAATTTCAAATAAGTACAGGCGTTCCCTTTAGAACCACCTCTTCAGCTATTTCATAATTTAAAAACATCTTTATAAAGACCATAATGATGCCTTTTAAACATAAACACATTTTATGTAAATTTAACGCCAGGCAAATACCTGAAAATTAATCCTCTGTTACTTCTTTCATCCAGTCTTTTCAGTTTACTTCCAAGAAAGCAATTACATAAGTTATCTAAGATAAAAAACTAGTAAACTGAGTAGCATTACTTCATTTTTTTATTTTTGAAATTCCTCTTTGCATTTAGACGAAGCTACAAGACAACGAGGAAAAAGAATCACCGCTTTAAAAACAAAACACGTAAATAACGGGAACAAACATTATTAAGTAATTTTCATTCCTTAAAATTGTATTTACGTATGAGAGGATCGTACCCTGAAACAAAAACAAAATGGGGAGATTAAATCAGTGCACCGTAACAACATCTCAGTAGAAATTTCCTCGGCTCTTGTACATACGTTCACCTGAAATGACTTTTCTACTAAAAAAGAAAGTTGGAACTTAATGAAATTCCTTTAACACCCAACAGTTGACTTTATTTTTCACTTTTTAAAGGCGTTGTTTTAAAATTCCGCTCACGTACAGTTTTTGCGACTTGGAGAAAAAACTTTTTCCACGGATTCTCTCCCACCGGATTGTGTTTCTGCTCAATTTTTGTTTTCTTCTGCCTTCTCTTTTCCTATATTAGTGTGTTTTATTTTTTCCATTCCTAAGTTGTGAAAGATGCGGAAAAAACAAGACACTCGTCTTTGAGATTCAAGGCTCGTACCTCGGGATAAACTTAGAGCGAAAATTTTATTGTCTTTGTGGAAGTCGATGTGTCGTCTGGAATTGAACGACACTGTTGATGGATACCAATTTTTCCTTTCGCCATATCGACATGCTATTTGAGTAAAGCATACGTTTTATGTTACACGTAAGCCTTGATAACCGTTGACAAGTATATTCTACACTCTATTTATACCTACTATTTAAAGAAGTTATCTTATTTTTATAATCTAAACATTTGAAATCAATTATGAATCTAAGTAAAGGTTTTCTAATATTTTTTAAATTTAATCCAAGATATATGTGATGTATATCTTACTTTTTACATCCGATCTTATATCTTAGTTCTCTCCCACAGGATTGTGTTTCTGCTCTATTTTTGTCTTCTGCCTTCTCTCCCAATATTAGTGGGTTTTCTGTTTCCATTCCTAAGCTGTGAAGGATTCGGGGAAAATAAGACACTCGTCTTTGGGATTCAAGGCGCGTTCCTCGGGATAAACTTAGAGCGAAATTTTCATTGTCTTTGTGGAAGTCGATGGGTCGACTGGAATTAAATGACACTGTTGATGGATGCCAATATTTCCTTTCTCCATTTTGACCTGCTATTTTTGTAAAACATACATTTATGTGACACTTAAGTCCTGATTTCCGTTGACAAGTACTTTCTGCAAGTTAGTTCTTCTGTATTGATTTTAACGATATACTCTTATTCTTATTATCTAAGTATTTTATATCAATTTTGAATCCAGGCATAGGTTTCCTAATATTCTTTTAAGTTTAATCCAAGGTAAATAACACATATCTTAGTTTTTATTTCTGACTTTAAGCACCAGTTGGTTAGCTGGTAGTTGAATTTACATCGACTTCAACACGAAGCCTCAGCAACTAACTATACATCTCATGCAACTATACGAATTCTCAGGGACACATTTCCTGGCCGAATAAAATCTGGTGGTCTCGACTGGCCCATCGTTTTCCCGATTTGACGACCGTGCTAGATTTTTTCTATGGGGCTACTTAAAAGAACGAGTCCATGCTACAAACTGACAACGATTCAACAGCATAATCAAATCCTTTGGAGACAAATTTAATAAATGCCCCTGAAATGTGCTCAAACGTAATGGTAGATAGATTGGTTGGGTTGGTTGTTTTCGTGTTTTACTGTACAAGGGCTATATTTGGCCAAGCTGCTCCAAACACAAGACAGACAACACAATGAGGAAGGAAAAAAGCAACAAGCAGAAGAATGGTAGGTAGTTGAATAAACGTAGCACTGGAGCAAAACAATGAATTATTGCCGACGGTCCAGGATCAATCCCAAAGGGAAAGATTCGAGGAAAACCCCTCGTAATTTTGATCCAAATTCAGATGACGAAGTCAACACATGAGCTAGCACTCCACTCTCCAAATTTCCTCACCATGCCAGCGTGAGGATATTTGAGGCCACGAGAGATATAACTAGTACCAGCCCTCACGTACAAGAAGGTTTTTGGCTGAGTCGAGTCTCGAACTCGCAACTCTCCAGTTTGCTAATCCACGACTCTTCCAACCGGGATCAATCACACCATGGGTTATTCCACTTGGTTACGGCGGCCCTACAGTAAATTTGGAGTGGAAGCATTATTGGACCTTCCTTTCAAGGATGCTATCGAAAATACGTTTAACCTCAATTATGAACGATACTGTTCGATGTTACAAAATTCTTCTAACTGAACTTGATTGGCAAGGTTTAAACACACACGATTTAAATACGATATTTCAACATACTATATATCTCATGCCTATTCACTATACGATTTCTTAATCTTCTAAGTAGTTTCGCCGAGATATCTCGTCCATCAGGATCTGGCTAATAATAATATTGACGAGATACCTCTTCGAGACAAAGCTATCTTATCACTCTAGGGGAATGAAGATGGAATTAGGAACAGCAATTTGACCACTGCTTAGAACTGGTGGCAATTTGGAACAGGTAGGTAGGTAATTAATTAACGTTGCACTGGAGCAAAACAAAGATATTTTGGTGACGGTCCGGATCAATCCCAAGGGAAAGATCCGAGGACAATGTAATTTTGTACCACGGTCAGATGGCAAAGTCACACTTGATCTGGCACCTCACTCTCCATTTTTCCACACAACACCAACGTGAGAACATTTGAGGTCACGACAGATCTAACGTGATTACTAACGGATTAGCAACCCTCCGGTTGCTAATCCGTTGCTCTTCCAACTGGGCTACGCGCCCCTGGAACAGGCTGTTGCATCAGATGCTGGCTACCATAGATCGGTTTTCGACCCGAAGAAAAAGCAGCAGGATAATAAAATATGGTGGTGTCGATTGGCCCATCTTTATCCCAATTTGATCATGCTGTTTTTTCTACGTAACTACTTAAAAGAACGAGTCTATACATAAACGGACAACGATTCAACAAGTTAATCAAAACAGAAATCTAACAAACAAATCATCCCCGATATGTACTCAAACAGAATGGAAAATGTGGTCGAAAAAAATCGTAATTACAGCGTATCCGAAGGCAGTCATTTTTCTGAGGAGTCCAAATAAAATATATTTTTATAAATAATATCATTAATGGAGTAAAACATTAACTAATATGTTTTATTTTAAAGTTATTCCAAGCAAAATGTGGTCCTTCCATAAATAACACACTATATATACTTGTTAATATGTGTCTAAAGTTTATTATAATTTTAAATAACATAGATACTTAACCACATTTTACTTTCCAAAAATATATTCAAAGCATTAATCTTATAAAAAACGAAATAGAATAAATTTAAAACGATTCTTAGCTTTACAAGTGCGATATGACTTTTTAATACGGTTTCTTTTAGGTTCTTTTATGTTCATAAACTGTGTGATTAGTTCCGAACATAATGTATGTGCGGCTTCTGCAAATAAATCATACGCGAACAAGAGATCCAATTTTGGCTCACACAATCGTGATTATATTCATGAAAAAGAAAAACAATTGTATTGAAAGTTCATTTCTAACTGGTGAGGGGAACAATCAAAGGATCATTTTAGGAAGGATATTTTTCATAATCATAATTATTTCGCATTGAAGGAGTTGCAGAATACTTATTACGTCACGCATGTCGTGATTAACAATTGACTTTTGAACCTTTTGTTTGCTTAGAGTAATGGCTCTTATTTTTTTATAATCTTATTCTCTACCAATAAAAGCCAGAAAATTTTTCTCATTTATATTAACAGATCTAAAATTTCTTATGCATTTATAATCACACTGCACATTTTTTCGTGATTCGCTGAACATACTTTAGGTTAGTGACTAGTTAAATATACTTTTATAGTTAGAAAAACATTAATTATGTTGGAATTTAATGACTAATCTTTTATTGTATACAGATTAGACCTTTTGAATATTAACCCTCTTGATGGTTGTCTCAACGATATATCTCTCGTTAATACAAAAACTGACCAGATCTTGATGGACGCGATATCTCGTTATTAGAAAAATCAATCAGATCTTGATCTCGTCATCATAAAAATGTCGGCAATATCTTAATGATGAGATATCTCGTCATTAGCAAAGTTGATCAGATCGCGATGAACGAGATATCTCGTCAAAACCATTTGAAGGGTTAAGAATCGAGATAACTATATGTAATCTCTAGATCACATATAGATAACTATATGAAATCATCAGGGTGATGGTACTGATTCCTTTTTATAAGTCTTAAATTGAGAGTATTTGTCACAATAAACGTACAAATCAGGTCATAAGTAGGGTTAATGTGGACCAGTTGGTTTGCCTACTGTGGTAGCTACGTGCGAGTTGCAGCGTAGGTTCGATTCCTCTATATTCTATTTACTTGATGTTGTATGTCTTGTTTTTGGCGCAGCTTGACTAAATCTTCGGTTAGTGTTTTCTTTGCGCTATAAAGAAAACACTAACCGACTGGATCATGAAATTCAATTTATCTCTTGATTTGTTTTCAGTCTTGTCATTTTAAAAATCTAGTTTTATAGCTATTTGATATAATTAGGGCGATATTGGTTTGGCGTTATTAATAAAGATTGAGTTTTTTAAAATGAATTTGAAAGGTGAAACTAATATTTATCTTTTCGATAGAATTATCTATTTGTAATATTAACAGTTGTGCACAGATTCAAACAGACATGCCGTTGACGTAAGCTTTGTTGCTCTGAAATAGAGACCAAATTATACGTCACTTAAATTATTCAGAGTCGGAGTATGCACGTAAAGAGGGATTGCTGAAACACTATTGCTCTTTGTAGAATAAAGAACTCGTACATTTTGAAGGTCTTACATAAAATTGTAGAAGCTGTCGATGTTTCATAAATTTTCGTACAATTTAATTCGTGTTTGGAATACTTCATATATTAATTATAAATTGGTAAATAGTAGTTATGTAAGAAAAGAAGCTAAGATATATTGAATGTAACATAAATACAGTGGTGTACGTGTAAGCAAGGTATTAATATTTCAAACTTGTTCACATAAATAGTTCTCTGGTTTTAAAAATTCTGCAAAGATGCGTTGTAGTAATTTACCCGATAACTAGTGAAATTAGTGTTGTTAGGGTATGTTGTAGCAAACTGTAATTTCTTAAATTTCTCCTTTCCGAACAATCACCATATCCCCAGTAAATGAGTTTTAGCTTTAATAGCTTTGTGATTATTTAATGCACCACTAAGTAATTTATTAAACCTTCTCGTGGCATATTTTTGTGTTCAAAACTGCCTTGTAAATGACCAGTTTCTCATGCAAAAACCTGTTCGAAATTATCAATAGTTCTGGTCAAGGGACAGTTCGTTTTTGCAACTTGGATCTTCATTGCATCCACGAGATATCTCGTCACTAAAAAAATTCCCCGGATCTGGATGGTCGAGATATATAATCATAAGCCAAAATGATCACATCTTGATGGACGAGGCATCTCGTCATAAGCGAAACTATCAGATCTTGATGGACGAAATATTTCGTCGAAACCACTTGGGGGTTAAGTCACTATACGCAATACGAATTCCAAACATGCAGAATAATTCCCCAAGGTTTACATTACATTTAAACTTGCACCCTTTATTTTGGAAATAAACGACACATACAAGGAAGTAAATGAAGTGTTTGAGAATACGTAATGTTTTACACATTACGTATTCTTACTATTGCTTACTATTTGGAGAGATAGTTAGCTTTTAGTAAAGCTTTTGTTTTCTTCTGTGATGGATCTGACAAAAAAATCTTCAGTTCTAAATTGCTCATGAATTAGCAGCGGACAGTTTAAGTTCAAATATCGATGTAGTACTACTAAAAGAGGAACAGGTAACACCAGCATTTTCATCCAAGTTACAGGCAATTAGATACTTGACATGTTGATAAAGGCTAAAATTAAAGAAACAACACAAAAAGGTTCCCCTTTGATTTATTTCCCTCATTAACGTATGGTGAAAAGAAACAAGCCACTTAATTTCATCAACTCTCCTGTCACCGCAAACAATCGTGATGAAGTATCTCATGAATTGTCCAGGTGATGGGCGGTAACGCATACCGTGGAACATCCAAACACTCCACTCCTAATGATCTCTTTCACGCTACGTCCTACTGGAGGAAGAGACGGCCGAACTTCCGAAAATAGAAACAATTCATTTAAATGCACACGCAAGACTAAGCCTCTTATACGGGGGATAAATTTTAATGAAGCAACGGAGTTTTAATTCCTGCATCTTTTAAGGTGAAAGCTTAGGATAATTAAATCCTCAACAACTGAGTGATTTTCAGTTGACAGTTGCCGTTCTTCAAATGAGAATTTGCTTCTTTCTCAAAAGCGGGATTTTATTTGGTTGCAGTTTAATGGTGTTGTAATCATGTTATCGGTATAAATGCTGCATTTCTCAGCACAGGTTGAATAATTAACGTTCACTTAAAAACAATTTTACCTTACTGTTTAATCCTCTGAGGGGTTCACACGCATATATCCATCCTGCCACCTATTGTCTTCCTGCATGACTTCTAACAAATATTTACCATCTTGATAAATATTATCTTTCCAAAAAAGTCTATTATTAGGAAATGAACAATTAAATCTTTCTAAACAAAGGACCAATATAATCTTTCCAAATCATTCTATTCTAAGGAAGAGGAGCTATATATATTCCATAAGATTCTATTCCAAGGAGAGGATCAATAATATCTTCCAAAGCCTTCTTTTTTGATTAATAGGACCAATAGAATCTTCCCATAGGATTACATTCTAAGGAAAGCACCAATATAATCGTTCCAAAGGATTCTGCTCTAATAGAATATTTCTAAAAGTTGAAAGAATCCATGCATTCATTTGATTAGCAGATGTGGTTATTTAGTCACTAAGTGTATGGTGTAGTAAAAGCAATACTATACTTCTCGAAAATCTCGCGACGCTCAAATGGTTAAATAACCACAATAGATAAACACTAAAGCTATTTAAAGTGTCGTTTGTTCTATTTATCAATGTAATACCTAATGGTGACACACATAAAATACTTTGTAATTGAATTCATGTGCGTGCATAAGTAGAACGATAAATGTCAATTTCATTCGGTCTACATCCTCAGATTCTTTTATCACTCATTCTAATTTTACATCTTATAATTTACTCATAAAAAGGTTTCGATCTATTTTTTGCCCTCTTAAGAAAATGATTAATGTAATTTTATATTCCCATCCTAAAGCACTTTATCCATCCCATATGCATAATAAATAGTTTTAGTTATACGCGATTCCAATTTCGTGATGCCAAAAAATATCTCTTAAGTGCCCTTGAAATCGATTTGCTAGGCCAAGCAATATTGTACTTACAATCATTTAAGCAATTTCTGCATTTTCTCATCTGACCTTCCTTTTGACCTTCTCGATCAATCAAGTGTTATCAAATCTTCTTTCAACTAATAGATGTTATTTTAGTCATTATGTGTGTTGTGAGGATAAATGCAACACTATACTACTCGGAAATCTCGTGACGCTCAGAAGGTAACGATTTACAGACATCAATAAAAATGGAAAGCAAGTAAGGGACTGAACCAACAGAACTGAACCAAGAGAACTGCTTCAGACACAGACTTCCCGCACCTGTTGCCATAGAAACGGATCTTACCCTTCTTTTCATAGGAGATACTTGAAGAAATGTATTCAAACTTTTCATATTGGTGCAATCGAGACGACAAATTCGAAACACATTTGTTAAGATCTTTATTTGTCGTCAAGAAGATAAGATCAATACAAGAAAACTAGCTCTCTTTCCACCATCAACATTCCTGAAAATCAAAATAAGAATACGTCATCCCCAAGAGTTATCTTATGTAAAATGAACGAGCCCTGTTCCCGCCAACACTCAGTCTTGGTGTCAGGAACAGTAATTTTGGTAGACAGACAGTATATCATGTTGCCACTTGAACTCGCACAGGATACAAAACGAAACACCTAAGCCCGATCACACTGAAGCAACAGGCAACAAAACATACGACATGGGTATACTCCGTTTCTTTACATAAAATATGTCGTTACTCATGCGTATTTCAACCAACTTAGTGTCGCAGGACTGATGTTGGACCAATGTGTGGCTTGCCTAAAGCTGCAGTTTACTTGTTTTCTTCATTGGCTCTACAGCTGAGTGTGGACCTTGGTTTTCTCGATGTTTCTTTTCCATCTTGACCTGGTCTTGGTAATAGTTCTTCTGTTTTTAGTTTTGCAAATGACAAAATCCTTGTTTACGCGGACAATCCAAGCTTTGGTTTTCTATGCCTAACTCCAATTGACCTGGAAAAAAATATTTTTTATCCACCTGATCGGTCAGCATTTAAAGTTCTTTGCCTCGGTATAAAGAAAGAACATACCATGTTCCAAAAATCATGCAAATAAAAAATCCTTATCAGGTCCGTTTCCGTAAGGTCAATCCAGAATTTGTCATCATATTTCGTAACAGAGTTTTTAACCCTCTGAGGATTTCACATGCACACAACCGTTCTGCAACCTATAGTATTAATTATATGACTTTTAACCAATTTTGGTTCTTGACCAATAGATCTTTCCTAGGATTCTTGAAACCAATAGATGTCGTTATTTTATCATTTCGCGTGTTGTGGGTTAAAAGCCTTGCTACACTACTCGAAAATCCCGTCATGCTCGAAGGGTTAAAGGTTTGTAGCCCCATGTTGTTTGGCACAGTCAAATAGGGCACTTGAGCCATAAGCCCAACCAAACCAAAATCACTCCTAACCTCCAACCTGGAGGACCAAGCCTCCATATTTAAATCCCATGGCACAGGGTAATCCGGTTATACCACCAGGCTATGGGTACCGATTACAATCGCTTATGACATGCATGAGCTACATTGGGACTATTTTTTAATCCCGGTTAATACAAGGGGTGCAATTTAATTTTAATAGTATTAAAATAATGACCCTTATCGCCTTGTGCAGTGTTAGGATACTTTAATCTGAAAGACAATCACATTTAATGTAAAGAACAAAATAGTCAATGGTAGTCTATGATTCATTCGCCATTTCTTGTAATTTAAAAAACTTTAGACTAACTAAAGCAGTGTTTCCCAACCTTTTTTGTGCTATGCCCCACCTAAGCCTTTCTAAAATTCTTATGCCCACCTCACATATACATAATTTTTAATATTCAAAAATTGAAATGTTCACTAAAACGAATCTTGATTCGGTTTCCTCACAAAGCCATGCCATCGCTCCTTTTATATTAAATAAAGTTTCAATTGACTCATCATTTTGCATTTCTGCGAGTTCTCGATACTGCATATTTGAAATATCAGACAAATCTACTAACATTGACTCTATCATCCAAGTTGGGAAATCAATTTTTTTTCAAATCAGAAAATCTTTCTTTTAAATCAGCCGATAAAATTTTCAGCTGATCGACAATAAAAGCTTCACATTTTTGGAGCCAATGAAACTTTTCAAAATTTTTGTTGTAAATATACACTGCTGGCCACCGTAAATGCAACACCCTGAAGGAAGCATGCAAATAATATGAAATTTACAACATGCATTAGCGGAGGTGAGATATGCAAATGATTAGAATTTCAGCGCAGACGCACATCACGCGCGCCTGTGGCGCCACTTCAAAGCGCTATTTAAGGCTTGGAGATTTCGACGATTTCAAGTACGGCAATTGTGTTTTTCTTGTGGTTTTTTCAAAAAAACGATCAATTATGCCTCGTAGAAAACAGCGATCATCTTTTGATCAAGTATCCGAGTTCGACAGAGGAAGGATAGTGGCCTACCGAGATTGTGGATTATCTTTCAGGGAAATCGGTAGTCGTGTTGGACGAAACCAAACAACTGTAATGCGGATATGTGATCGTTGGATGCAGGAGGATATGACGGACCGACGTGTTCGATCGCATCCACCTCAGTGCACCACTTCACGTGATGACAGGCATATTGTGCGTATGGCAGTGACGGATCGCTCAGCCACATCACGAACCATAGCACAGCACATTCAGTCTGTACCGCATCATCCAGTGTCTGCGCGTACCATTCGACGCCGTTTACAGCAGAGGGGTCTGTCCGCAAGACGTCCATTGCTTCGTCTACCCTTGACGCAGAACCACAGACGTTTCCGCCGCCAATGGTGCGATGAAAGAAGGATGTGGACGGCAGAATGGAATGAAATTGTCTTTACTGACGAGTCACGCTTCTGTCTGCAACACCACGATGGTCGGATTCGAGTCTGGAGACACCGTGGAGAGAGGATGCTGAACAGCTGCGTTATGCACCGCCACACTGGTCCTGCACCGGGTATTATGGTATGGGGCGGTATTGGATATCACTCTCGCACTCCTCTAGTACGCATTGCCGGTACTTTAAACAGCCAGCGCTACATCTCCGAGGTGTTGGAGCCAGTCGTCCTTCCTTACCTTCAGGGCTTGCCCACAGCCATATTTCAACAGGATAATGCGCGACCACACGTGGCACGCATTGTCCAAGGGTTCTTCGTCAATCGCCAGATTGAATTGCTTCCCTGGCCAGCTCGCTCTCCGGATCTTTCGTCGATAGAAAACATGTGGTCCATGGTTGCTCAACGATTGACCCAGAATACATCCCCAGCTGCCACACCAGATCAACTTTGGCAACGTGTGGAAGCTGCTTGGTCTGCTGTACCCCAAGAACACATCCAAAGTCTCTTTGAATCAATGCCGAGGCGTGTGGCAGCGGTGATCTCCAACAATGGCGGCTACTCTGGCTACTGATTTTGGCAGGAACCACACTTCACAGAAGTCTATAAATTTAATCATTTGATACTTGGTCAACATGTTATCTACAAAATAAATTTTGTTGTGATATCTCTTGTCTTTCTTGGTGTTGCAATTTGGGTGGCCAGCAGTGTATGTCTGACATAATTCAATAAAGGTAATGAAACCAAATGTCTTCGCTTTTGCATCGACAAGAGTTATATTTGTTCCTTGAAGTTGTTTATTTAAAATATTTAGTTTTTCAAAGATATGGATTAAATAACTCTCAAATGCCCTACCATTGACCGTTAACAGATTTTTCATTTCAGGTTTGTCGCTTGAAAAATCACTAAGAGTATCAAATAGTTCCATAAATCTTTTCAAGCAGTTCCCTTCGAGTGTGAAGTATAAGTCTCACATTGTCTTCATTTTGTTCTTCACAAAATAACTTGAAGAAACGTTCAGATTTGGCACTAGCTTTAATAGCATTGATACACTTTATAACTAAATTTAGTACTTCATTTAGAACAGGCGAAATGTTTTTAGCTACCGGGTTTTCCCTGTGAATAACACAATGCACAAGAATCATTTTTGGATTCTCATCTTTCATCAATTTTAAGCAACCATTTTTCTTCCTCATCATATTAGGAACACCATCTTCAGCACAAGATGTTATATTTTTAATTGGTATATTATTGACATCTAAGTAATTTTTTAGTTTACTATATATACATTTGGAGGTAGTGGTGCTTTCTAATGATTTACAGAACAACATTTCTTCAGCAAAATCACCTTTATCAATATATCTTACGTAAGTTTTAAGTACGACCTCACTGTCTCTCAAAATTGATTCATCCATTTGCACCGAGAATTTTCTTGTTTTCAGCTTTTCAACAAGTTGTATTTCAATATCCTCACTCATTTCGTCTATTCTTCTGCTAACAGTATTGTTACTTAGTGGCATAGCTTTAACGTGTTTGTCATCTTATTCCAGAACCGTTTTAAGAAATGCTGATATCGATGGTTTGATTAAATTCTCCCCTATAGTATGACTTTTCCCAGATTTAGCGATGAATAATAAAATTTGATAACTAGCCTCAAGAGTACGATTGGTAGTTGCATTATGAGCAGTAAATAGAGACTTTGATGTTACTCTTTTTTCAAAATTTTTCTTTAAAGTTTGAAAGTAATTCAAATCCGAATTAATATGAGCATTATGTTTCGCCTTCAAATGTGCCTCAAGACGACCTCGTTTCATTGATTCGTTGGTCAAGCATTGTTGGCATAAAAGACAAAAAGGTGACCGTTCATCGTGGACAACGGGTATGAAACCAAATTTTAAATATTCCTCCGAATACTGACGAATTTTTTTCTTACTTGCACCACTCATTTCACTATGGGCTGAAATAAATAAATATAAGATCAATTAAAAACTAAAAAAATAATATGAACTGGAGTAAACGTAGACTAAAAATGCATATTTAAATATGTGTATGGCACATTTACCCCACCGCAAAAAAAACATACTTTTTCATTTGACAAATTTTTCTGGAAAATGATGCTTCTAAGACTGAAATTAATAAAAATTACCAATTGAATTTACATACCATTTATATATCACTTATATTTATACAACGTATATATTTTTTAAAACAACGAGACTTTTACAACAATTTAACGGACGCTTATTTCAAATTAACACCAACGGTGAATGCTGAGCGTTACTGCGAAACACTGCAGAAACTGAGATCCCGGTACTGAGCATTTCGCGAAATTCAGAACAAATAGCGCGACATGCTTAGTGCCGGCCCAGTATAACCAGTGGTTAAACTCTAACGTCTAACAATGAAATCACGGCTACTAACATGGCGGAGAGAAGTTACTTATACTAGAGCTTTACCCAGCTCGAATAACGACTGAGAGTCGCCATACGGTTAACTTAAACTCTGGACGAGTCCATTTTCGAATTGCCCCCCTGTGGGGCGTGGGCCCCATGTTGGGAAACACTGAACTAAAGGGTCATTCCATGTGAAATGAGCAAAAATCAGAAAAACCTGTGGCCGTAGGGTAACGGATTTTCATGAAATTTGCTACAGGGGTTACGTTTATGCATAAATAACGATATCAAAAATATTTTGACTCAAAATGAAATATTTTGGAAGTTTCAGGCATTTTAAGGATTTTGAAAAGCAGTTGTGAAATCGCTTGATGTTGCATGTTTGATGACCCTTTTTTCAAAAACTACTTAACGTAGATAACAATATTTCATATTTTTGTAATCTATGAAAAATTTTCTTTTTATCTATTTTTAAATAACAATTTTAAACATCATATTTAAGCTAAAAATTAATAGCGAAAAAGGGAAAATAGTCGATTTTGATGGAAATAAAAAGGTTTCTATGGGCTAAAAGAATTTAAATGGCATCGTTGAAACTCATGCCAGATACAGTGCTAGGTATGATAAAACTACTGCTGAAGTTTAGAAGTTGGCTTTTATTTCCTTCATCTTCCAAACAGCAAAGGAAAATTATAAAATGTCGGTTTTCCACTTAATATAGGAACACAAAAAGAAATGGACAGCTCTGACGAAAATTATTTTTTGTAAGAATATAGTTTAATATGCCTATTACTTGTAAAAAAATTCATGATTGTATTTGAAGTCCCAAAGCAACAGAAACAAAATTAGTAAAACGCAAAAACAAGTTCTTGCCTCCCGATCAATTGGCGACTGAAAGTTTCGTCGCCAAACGACTATTTGGATATGTCTACGACGGGTTACCATATTCAGTCAGTATCGCCCTAACTGGCAATGCTTATTATCGCCAATCCGCATTTCCTTCCCATTTTATACATATTAATCCTTTCAAATGACAACAATGAAATGGAAACAATGAAACTTCAAATCAACAATGAAATACCGAATTATTTTTAACTTTTGAAAAAAATTATAAAAGCAGGACATAAAATCATAATTGAAAAACATTAAACATTTAAAACTTTAACATGATTGTCTTCAAATTCACTTTCAATCGGTTAAGGTCTCTTGTTCAATTTCGTAGTTGCTTAATTTTTTCTAGTGCTGCCGAATTCTTGAAAACTTCACTTATTTCACTAGTGATTGTGATAAATATGGAACATGGATTCGTGATTTATGTACATTTGGGAGAATCGGGTATAACAGTGATGTTTAAATTCTTTTTTTTACTCTCAAAATTAGTGTTTACATGACTAATAATGCTTAATATTTACAAAACGTATTTAATATTCACAAGTAGTAGCATTTAATACTTACGTTCCAAAGGTAAAAGCAAATCGAAAAGACTTCTCTTATAAAATTGACTTTCCACCTAAATATTTCACTGATTGAAACACTCCTTGAATTAAGTAAACAAGACTTTAAAAAGGAATTTCATGTAAAATTTTGCATGTGCACCATAATACCATAATAATAGTTATTTCATTCTTATATCACATTTTTTATATTATCGAAGGTTATAATTCATTATCGAAGGTTATAAAGTACGATAAAAGGTAAAGTTGAGATAAAAAAAGTAAAATGGGTACGTCTAGTTAAAAATTTTCCAGACAAAATAATCAAATAACAATTATGAAAATTTAAGGACATATAATAGACATCTTGCTCTTTTATGTCGAAAAGTTTTGGTGGTTTCGGAGCTTTCCTTCACAGTTAAATATGCATTTTTAAAAATTGAAAAATCGTATTTTTCCATAATTTTTGTTTTAAATGGTTTTTTCCTTATAAAGGAGTAGAAATATAATCACCAAATTAGGCCACGCTATTTGTTAGGAAAGGCTCATCATTAAGAATACTTTTTATATTTGTATTTCCATTTCTTGAGATACCGGAGCAATTTGAAATTTGTAGCAAATTGGCAAAATTCTATTTTTGTCAATCTCTAAGATTCAGAAATAACGACTATTAAATTATATTCTGGCGTTTCCTAAGAGACCTTTTTCTGAAGAATGTAACGATATTAAAATTTTAAATTTGTGTCAATAACTTATCGAAATATAGGGTCGTAAACAGGCCACTTTTAGTTCTAGAAAATCTAAATTTATGTGACATTGAAATTTAAGTATCAATAATTAACAAAATATAGATTTCTAAAACCTAATATTTTGCAGTTGCTCATTACTATATGTGACCTATTTATAAACTGATTTTCATTAAAATCGGTGATATATCACCCACAGCCGATTTGCTCATTTTGCGTGGAATGACCCTAAAGCTTCCATACATGAACTACATTGCGACTATTCTGTAATCACGGTTGGCATGCGGGGTGCAGTTTAATTTTAACATTATCAAAATAATGAATTATCGCCTTATGATGCGTTAATATTTTAATCTGAATGACAATAAAATTTAATATAAATAACAAATTAGTCCAATAGTAGTCTTAGGCCCCGTTCACATGAGGCGTTTTCCAACGCGCGTTTTACGTCTAAACAAAACGCGGGTAGCCAAAGTACATAGAATTCTACTGGAGTGTTCACATGCAGAAATCGCGAGAATCCAAGCGCTAGATTGCTTCGGCGCTTCAACAATCTCCGATCGTTCTCGCGATTTGAAGGCGTTTTGAGAAGCATAGGTTTCTTCTGCAGCGTTCACATGACACGCGTTTTGACGGGCGTTAGGCTTTTTAATTCCTCAAATCCAAGTTTCTATCTTCGCGATCGTTAAAGATAGAGTGAAAATTTCAAAGGATTTGAAATCTGCGGAAAATTTTACACCAGATCGATACCTGAAATGTGATTTTCTTTAAATAAATAATTTTTCAACTGTAACTTTAATATTTTCGCGATACTCATTTGACGAATATATCCATTACGAACACAAAAGGGAGTATTAATCTCGTTTTTATAGAAAAGATATAACTTGATTGGAGTATTTTGTCTTAATCCACTGATTTATATTTATGGCCATTAAAAATAGGATGAGAAAATTGAATCGTATTCGATTTATTGAAGAAATTTACCCTGCTTTCACACAAAACTTGCAAAAATTTGATAGTTTATAACTAAAGAGGATAGTGGTTAATTTTATTTCTGAGAATAACGTATACCGACAACTGTCCGTTCTAGTTTTCATGTGCGGCAAACGTCTTTAAAATAAAGCTTAAATAAAATATTCAGTTTAAAAGAGCTAAACTTTAGTTATTTTTTTATTTTTCCTCAACGGGTGAAATGCGTAAGATAAGTTTCAATTTTCATTCATTTTTCACATCCTCGTGTTACATTGAACTCGATATCACTTTTGAAAATCAACTTAATTTACTGTGAGCTTATTTTTCATAGAATTTATATTTTAATCTTGCAGTTAGTGTTATTACTACTTTAATCAAAATTTTTATATTATATATACGTGTAGACGCAAATTCTATTAGCAATCTCCTGATTTTCGATATATACTGCTTTTTGGTTTTTCTTTGAGATTTTTTAGTTTTAACAAAATTTTCTCGTTTCATCGTGGGGTTTAATCAAATTTTAGTTAAAATATTTCCCAGTCATTATTCCATTCGTGGTTCCATTTGTGCTACAAAACCCCTGAAAGAGGGTAGGTTGGAGGGTTAGTATTCGTTTCGGATAGTTGGAACTCTGGGAAAATTGTGTTTAAAAATTAAAAAACTAATTATTGTTATATGTGTTATTTGTGCTGATACATTAAAATGTTTAGAGATAGGTTTTAAAGAAGTATAGAGATTTATTTGAAGGAAAATTAAATAAAAAATTAGCTATAGATCGTAGGAAACACGATAAAACCTGCAAAAATAGCATAAAAAAGAAAGGTTATCACCAGTGCCGGATTTTGTTTGCGTGTCATCTTTTGATAGTACTTCGTAGACAATGCCATATAAACAGAAATTCAGTTTCCAATTTCCTGGTTCTAGAAATAACGTTTTTTGGGGATATATTTTTACTTTACACTGTCAATTTTAAAATTTTAAGGAAATTCTTTGGTCATTTTCTAATTAGTTTGGTTTTTTATCAAAGTTTTACAGAAATATTCCAATTTTTCTTACGCAGTTTCGCTTTTACGATAAAACGCATTACAAATGACTCATCTGCTAGCTTCTTGAGCCCAAAAAATCCGTGATCACCCCTTAACACAAAACAAATCCTACTTTTTTGGTGGGTGAATCATCGACACTGGAGAGTGAAGATTATAGGGTTTCTTCCTCTAGTCTTGACAGTAAAAAACGAATACTTTAAGATTTTAGAGTTAATGAAAATGTTTAATAATGCCACAATTTGAACTACATAAAGCACTGCTTCTCCGTGATCCGCTGGCTCTTACCGGTTCCTAGGTCCAAAATATCCCGTCATTCGAAAAATTTTGAAAAACGTACGAAAAGCTAACGTTCAAAAATGTACAACCGAGGTTGATGGCATTGGAATCGTATACTACACGTTACGAAAGATTTACCTGTTTAGGTTGTAATTTCTGGTCAGCAAGACGTTTATATTGCATTTATTTATGTATAAAGGTTGAAGTTCAAAAACACTTTATTCACAGGCAATTAGGGAACGGATGTTTTACAAATCGAAAGAATATCAAATTTTTACGTCGTTTTGAATATTTTTTAGATTATTTTAGGCATTTTATTGCTCATTATACATTTCTAAGTTAACCAAATACAGGCTCTTGTGAATACAGAGAAATTAATTTTAGATTGGGAAAAAAAGATTTTCATCCTACTTTTAAAGGCTGTAAAATTAAAACAGTTGATAAGGGGCAACAAAATATCGTATTAAAGTGACATTCCCTTTAAAAATAAGGCAATACTTCCGCTTACGCTTAGTATAACAGGAATATCTGAAAAAAGATTAGTTGCGACTATTGACAAAAAAATAATTTTTTCAAAGAAAAGCATGATTTTGGTATCGATCTAACGTAAAATTTTACGCTGATTTGAAATCCGTTGAAATTTTGGCTCTATCTTTAGCCATTCAAAAGATAGAAAGTTGGATTAAGGGAATAAAAAAACATTTTAATGCATAACGGAAACTGACCTTGAAAAGCGCCCAAGTGCTGTTCACATGGTAACGCTCGAAAATTCTTATGAAACGCGCGTTGCAAAAAGTCCATGTGAACGGGGCCTAAGATTCAATCGCATTACTTGTAATTTATTAACAATTTTAGACTTAATAAAATGCGAGGCTAAAAGAATTATTAATTTCCTCCCAGTTGCTCTTCCATAAAAACTAAAAGACTTGTTATGTTTACGTTGACTCGGGCAAGAGGAGTGCCATTCAGACTTGCATTCCTGGTCGCATCCGTAACCAAAGCAGGAACTGAGCAAGTGAGGTCAAGATATCATGTGAATGCATATCACACGGTGTGGGAAAAAGCTTAGCCTCTTTGTGTAAGATAATTACTTAACACGTTATCAGCTGTCAGACCTATTATATATCACCCATACCAAAAATATCAACTATGCAAATGCTGGTATTGCGATGTTGATTTGTCATTTTTATGTTAATTCTAGAATACATCAGAATGGTAGTTAGAAATATTTCGGTTCAATGTCCACCTTATTCAATGTTTATATTTTGCGTGATTTTCCACATACAGTAACTAGAGTTACTGTATGTTGCCTTTTTCGTATAACGTATATAAATGCATAAGAGAAATATCCAATTATTATAACATTTCATATATTAATAGTTGGTAGGTTGTTTTCGGGTTTTATGGTGCAAGGGGCCCTATTTGGTGTCAAACATTAGTAGTTGGATATTCCTTTTACGTATCTTTTTTTTCATTATACTCTACAATTGCTTAACACTAGAAAGACGGGAAGTTGCCTTATACTGGCTCCTGGCTCTTATTGAGCGTTAGATTGTATTATTCAGCTTATTTCAGACTTCAAACGATAGATAATAAGTAATAGAATATATACTAGTATTCAAATTAAAAATTTATTACACTGACCGGCTTTATATATCATTTTATTTTGTTCATTCGTTGAAGCAATCAGCACATTTTACTTCTCTCTATGAGCATTTCCCACATACTGCCTTTTTGTAATTCGCACAGCAATAATTTTTTATTTTGGTTTCCCATGCAAAATCTCCGCACTCTTCACTTCAACCTTTCATTAGAGATATCTTCTTTTATAACTACCTGCGACAAAATCTGAGATCTGCTGAATTAATTATTTTAGATGCCACATATGGAGTACGAAGCTCTTCACAAAGCTGTAGGATGAAATTTCTCCGGCTAAGTTTCTGCTTTCCAGTCACTTCTTTATACAAAACCCAAGCATTTACAGCAGACATGTCTAAAATATTAAAAAATATTTGTATAGGCCAGCGACGAGATCCCGATTTTGTAGTGTACAGGCATACCATTTGGTCCACAATGGCTACTCCGTACTTAGTCTGGTTGTAAAAAGTTAGTTTCTGGTGTATTCTCATAATTATTGATGGGACTTGATTGAGAACTTGATAACAGAAGATTTTTGTTCGTCTTTGCCTGATAAGCAGTAGGATCTGAGATTTTTCTGAATAATATAGTGAAATGAAGAGGTTCTTTTCCCAACTTTGCTGTTGGTGGTACTTTGAGGTTTTTTCTCAGTATTCCTACGAGGCTTATGCATTTTGATTTCAATTGTTAACGCAATTTTAAGGATGAAAAATAGTTATATGTGGTTATATTTCTTCCTCTTCCCAAAGTGTGTCTCGAATCATTACTAAATAATATTCATTGTGTTATTAATCTTTGCTCACAGCTGGGGAGGCTTTTAATGCTTTTAAACAGGATGTAGAGGAGAAGACAAAATGAAACAACTTTTGATGTCGTTACAAGGTAATTATAGCCATCTATCAGGACAAATTTTGCGCTATTACTGCGAAATGCGAGGGGCCATTTTGATCCCTTCCCGTCTTTCCGGGTATACGGTTCATTACCTCCTCTTCTGTGACAGCTAGGCTAAAGTGATTAAATACAGAAGTATGAGCTAAATAAATAGAAGTCATGAAATATTAACTTATTCAATCCATGAGCAAGGAAGTTACAGGGCGTGAAACAACGTGAGGGGCCAAAAAGGTCCCTCCCGTCTTTCTACTGTTAAATTTGGGAATGATAATTCAATTGGTTTTTGAAAAATGAAACATGCATCCAATTTGTGCTATACCAACATATCACATGTGTACAATAAATTAACCCACTTTAGATATTAGTCCAAAATATTATGGCTCGGAAGAGCAACGGATTAGCAACCGGAGGGTTGTGAGTTCGAAACTCTTCAACCAAAGACGGTCGTGTATATAGGGGCTGGTGTACTTTAAATCTGTCGTGGCTTCAAATATCCTCACGCTGGCGTGGTGTGGAAGTTTGGAGAGTGGGATGCGCGCTCAGGTGTTGTTCTTCATCTGACAGTAGTTCAAAATTGCGAGGCGTTGTCCTTGGATCTTTCCCTTTGAGATTGATCCCCGACCATCGCCCACATCCCGTTATTTTGCTCCAGTACGACTTTAATTAACTACTTACCTACTTACCAAAATGTTAGGCTGTTAAAGTTACAATTGTGTTACTTAATTTTGCTTTAAAAACCATTAAGATAATATTCAAACACACACATTTAAAAGAACTAAACTTTCTACCAGTAACATCCACTTTCGTTCTTGTGATATTGTTTATACAAGTTTTCAAATCAAACTGACAAGTTGAGCAAACATTGTTATCGGATGAGTAATGATTATTAGAGGGATCAGGATTTCTGAAGCAGAGTTTATTGCTTGAGATCACTCCGTAACAGACTACATAGTTTCCCGAAATGCATCTGCTATTGCTTATATTGAGTTCCATCACTTGTTTTATTGCAAGGAACACAAATTCCCCTACACTCAATAACCTGAACTCCACACAATGTTTCGGGAGTGGAACAACACAAAAAGTCACAGAGCAGACATGCTCTCCTATGGATCCGGGAAACAAAAATATTGGCATAACTCCACTAACTTTCTTTCTCCCATTAACACCTTTCCTTATTTTTCTTCTCCGATTATCGGGCGAAACAATGGCAGAAGAAAAACCCAATCGCATTAACACGGGCAACAAATCCTCTTCACCACCTGTCATTCTTCATCGGACTTATGAAAAAATAATCGGGTCTGGGTCAGCCATTTTTCTTGTCGCCCCTCTCTCTTCGATCGACTTCTTTTTGTTGGGCATCGGATTATGACGTACTCCAGTCGAAATCGGTGAAGGATCACTCTTCGCTGAATCGGACTTCGTTACCATTCGGAGTTCTTTCTTGTCGATCATTTTATAGATCGGACAACATAACTGTGCTCAACATGAATACCACATCCGTATGTTAGGATTGTGATAATGAAATTTCAGGACATGATTTTGAACTCATCTGCAGTTCTTCAAATAATAATTATTATTTTTCTCGGAATATTTAATATTTTCTATTGAATAATATTGTACAATATGTGTGGCGGGGGGGATTGTGTCCGTGAAATATTTATCTCAATCTTATATATACTAACTAACAACGTCAGCATATGTCCCCTTACCTAGCGTAATATGACATTGCACCAGTTGGATAGGCATATCAAGAAAATGGCAGAACATACCAGATGGAATTTCTCATTCATTTAGAAAGAACCCATGAAACCACCCTAATCAGAATGGGAGCCAACTACAGCAACTGCTGCATTAGGTTCCAGAATTTTTTTTTCTTATTGACAAAGGTTATTTACTAAGAGAGAAGTTTTTAGATTGCAAGAGATAAAGAAGAATTTGTTTCATAATTTTAAAATATTTAAATATTATAGAGAAATTCCTATGATTATACTCCATAGAGTATAATTATAAGAATTTCTCTAATGGTAGCTACTAATTTGAAGTGTCTATATATGTCCAATTTTGGCTACACTGGACGAATTTGACTGCATTCTCTAAGTAGAACCATATGTATGAAATATATGTGAACCACAAGGTTACTTGCCTTAATTGAAAGCATTGATTTATAACTATCTGCTCATTGAATCAAGCATATCTCATTTTCTGTACCTAAACAGATGAAGGTTTGTAATAGACAAACTCAGGAACACATTTTCATTGAATTCCATCTAGAGAAAACATTTTACAACTGAACCCGATTTTTTATGTTTAAGGGAAGTATTTTTCATTTATCTGAAAATTACACCTGTGCCTAAATTAAAAAAGCGTAGAGTGCAACTCCCAAAATTTTCTATGTAATATATGCAAGGTGGGATGGAGAAAGTGCCATTTTTTGGACTAAGGTGATTTTGCACACCTGTTGAAGCAAGTTTTTAGGACCACCTGCAGCGACAAATTTTGTTATAAGAAGTAAATTTACTTTAATGCTTCTCCGAGGGTAGTGCCTTGGTGTATTATTATCTTAATGGGAAATAAACTGTATATTTCAACATTTTTTAGTTGTTGACGCCCTTGGTAATAATATTCTGATGGACCATGAACTCATAAAGAAAACTAAAATTTCATTTGAAAACTCTATATTGCTTTTATTTGTTAATTTCTAGACCATGAAATTAAAAATTTCCATACGTTTATACTTCCACCTGTTTCCCTATATTACAGCTTTTGCATATCAGCGGTTTGGTGCAACGGTTTTTGGATGGCGTTTAAAAATTGACTGATAAACTGTCTAATGATAGTCTGATGATCTTACGAGTATTCCAACAAAAATGAAAATAATGCTGAAATCCAAGGTATATTAAAGATATCTAAGAGTTTCTGTAAAGCTTTCCCTAAGCCTACGAACATTTGAGTGCTTCATATTCACGTGTATTTATCACTAGTTTTAATGTAAAAAAATGAAAACGCTGGTGTCTAGGATTAAAAACAACATTTTAGCATTCTAAGAACGTTCCAATCGCTAAGGGATGGAGTGCAGAGCAAACATACTATCACAGCTTTAAAATGTTCTCAAGGATCAATCTTTTCATTTCGATAAGATTGCTCTTCCACAGCGTCTTGTCTTGCTTACAAGGAGTTCATAAATTATTCATCGATTCAGTATAAAAAACGATGTAGTTATCTAAAAACTGTTAACTACGAATTGTTTTCTCAAAAGTTTACGAAACTTTGGGATATTAACGGCTTATTAATAAACTTCCATAAGTTTTCTCTCCGTTACTCGCAGAATATTGTGCCTGCTTGATATTTAAAAACGTTATCTGTCTATTCCTTCTTTGATTTGTTTATTGAAACTGTTTCAATCATTACTTAATCAATTTTAGTTAAAAGTTCTTCATAAAATTTTGATATACGTTTCATTAAATCAAAAGTTTAGTCTTGATCACGGATAGAATACTCTAAATGATTTAGAGTTTAATTAACTAAATAAATAATTTGAACAGGTATATTTTAAAGCTTTAGTATAAAACCTCCTACATCAATTTTTTGTTAAGAGGTTTTAATATTATTTGGCTTACTAAACTTGTTTTAAGCAATACTAAGTCTACATCAGTTATAAAGTCCTCTATCTGTGAATTTGAAAATCGTATCTCATAAATGCTCCACAATGTAGAATCAAGACTTTTATCGTTCCTCAGAAAGTTTGATTTGAAGGCTTACGAGATTTTAAAATAAAACGACGACACGATTGCAACAAAACCAACTCGTATTATTTAACATTCATAAATTGTATGGTTTATGCAATATGAATGATAGATAATGCGTAGTTCATTTTATTATACATGGATTCGGAATGAGTATTGTTACCCCACCAAGTGGTTTTGACGAGATATCTCGTCCATTACGATCTACCCAATTTTGCTAATGACGACATATTTTTCATCAGGATATTGCGGATTTTTTTATGATTATGAGATCAAGAGTCATTTTTCTTTGAATGACGAGATATCTCGTAATCAAGATCGGGTAAGTTTTGCTAATGACGAGACAACCACCTAGAAGGTTTATCGCTACTTTACTAGATTAAGGGAAAGTTAAAATTCGTTACACGTGCAACAGACATAGATGATGTGTTAAGTTTTCGATCAATCTAACACTTATTTTGAGACTTCTGGCGCCAGTAACCCAATTGCTGGCATTGATATCAGCCAGACAATTTTGTACCCATCATCTCTAACACCAATAGAAGCAATGAAAATTAATAGGACGTTACCAGCGGGACTTAAAAAATGACTGTTTTCTCTACTGCGACATTTCTTTGTTATTAGACAAGCTGATGATTCAGCTGCCAAATATTATTTGATGAATGATTTTCCGCAACATATTTTCATCCAGCATAAAAACAAGACACACAAAAATTGAACAGTCCTGCTCAATGCCAATCTTCGACACGTTGCATCAGAAAGACTGGAGAAGAAAAGAGTTGTGACCAGAAAAAAGAGCATGAAAGGAAATTAATGAAGAAAAGGTCTGTCTGCTGACTGAGGCAAGATAAATAGCTCCTGGCATAATACAAAATGAAAACGTAGTAGTTTCTTTTAAAACCATCATTCGGAACTACTGCTTTGTGACTTTCGGCGGAAAATTTCTTTGAAAGTCACGTTTGGAAATCTATTTTTCTCTCTTTCTTCTTGCGTCATTTATGTCGCTTTATCGCACACTTGAGGGATTGGACGTTTCTTTTCTGGATCCTCAAGCACCTGAAAATTTATACTTGAGAACTTCTAAGGTGAAGTGGCCCTCGAAGCACTTCAGAGAATTATTGAGAAGTTGGAAAAAATTTTACCTCAGAACTCCCCCCCCCGAATTGGTATTTTCTTTAAAATAATAATCTCATTCGATTTTAGATACTGACTTAAAAGTAATTTCAAGAGGTTTATAAAAAAGTTTCTAATGGATATATATATATATATATATATATATCCATTGATGCAGTGTATATATATATACACTGCTGGCCACCCAAATTGCAACACCAAGAAAGACAAGAGATATCACAACAAAATTTATTTTGTAGATAACATGTCGACCAAGTATCAAATGATTAAATTTATAGACTTCTGTGAAGTGTGGTTCCTGCCAAAATCAGTAGCCAGAGTAGCCGCCATTGTTGGAGATCACCGCTGCCACACGCCTCGGCATTGATTCAAAGAGACTTTGGATGTGTTCTTGGGGTACAGCAGACCAAGCAGCTTCCACACGTTGCCAAAGTTGATCTGGTGTGGCAACTGGGGATGAATTCTGGGTCAATCGTTGAGCAACCATGGACCACATGTTTTCTATCGGCGAAAGATCCGGAGAGCGAGCTGGCCAGGGAAGCAATTCAATCTGGCGATTGACGAAGAACCCTTGGACAATGCGTGCCACATGTGGTCGCGCATTATCCTGTTGAAATATGGCTGTGGGCAAGCCCTGAAGGTAAGGAAGGACAACTGGCTCCAACACCTCGGAGATGTAGCGCTGGCTGTTTAAAGTACCGGCAATGCGTACTAGAGGAGTGCGAGAGTGATATCCAATACCGCCCCATACCATAATACCCGGTGCAGGACCAGTGTGGCGGTGCATAACGCAGCTGTTCAGCATCCTCCACGGTGTCTCCAGACTCGAATCCGACCATCGTGGTGTTGCAGACAGAAGCGTGACTCGTCAGTAAAGACAATTTCATTCAATTCTGCCGTCCACATCCTTCTTTCATCGCACCATTGGCGGCGGAAATGTCTGTGGTTCTGCGTCAAGGGTAGACGAAGCAATGGACGTCTTGCGGACAGACCACTCTGCTGTAAACGGCGTCGAATGGTACGCGCAGACACTGGATGATGCGGTACAGACTGAATGTGCTGTGCTATGGTTCGTGATGTGGCTGAGCGATCCGTCACTGCCATACGCGCAATATGCCTGTCATCACGTGAAGTGGTGCACTGAGGTGGATGCGATCGAACACGTCGGTCCGTCGTACCCTCCTGCATCCAACGATCACATATCCGCATTACAATTGTTTGGTTTCGTCCAACACGACTACCGATTTCCCTGAAAGATAATCCACAATCTCGGTAGGCCACTATCCTTCCTCTGTCGAAATCGGATACTTGATCAAAAGATGATCGCTGTTTTCTACGAGGCATAATTGATCGTTTTTTTTGAAAAAACCACAAGAAAAACACAATTGCCGTACTTGAAATCGTCGAAATCTCCAAGCCTTAAATAGCGCTTTGAAGTGGCGCCACAGGCGCGCGTGATGTGCGTCTGCGCTGAAATTCTAATCATTTGCATATCTCACCTCCGCTAATGCATGTTGTAAATTTCATATTATTTGCATGCTTCCTTCAGGGTGTTGCATTTACGGTGGCCAGCAGTGTATATATATATATATATATCCCAATAATCTTGGTCCCATTAATCTTTTTATTTGCTTTTAGTTTATTTGCAATACTGCTCGTGAAGATTTGATCATTGGAGGAAGATTAGAGACAAACTGAAGAAATTTAAGGCGTGGTCCAATCATAGATATTAATATCCAATGGATTCCATTTCACATAGACATCAAATTTTATGAAATTGCATATGGACTTGTCAAGGAGGTCATGTCCGAGCCTTTTAACCCTCCAAGTGGTTTCGACGATATATCGAGGCCATCAAGATTTGATGCATTTTGCAAAAGATGCTAAATATTTGCGATTTTTTTTTCTAAGATGAATATCTGGTCAGTTTTCTTCAAATGACAACCACCTGGAGGGTTAATACAACTTGCCCATTAACCTATCAATAGTAATTCGCTATAAAGAAGATATCTTATAGTAAAATTTGGAGTGCCAATTGAATATATCCAAATAAAATTGGTTCTATTACATTAATTAATTGTCGCACATAAAATAACGCTTCAATTTTTGTACATGCAAAAGAAAACAGAATCAAAGTACGCATGTGTTGAAAATGGCTTTATTTAATTGATATTTAGGGATAATTATGTATAGTTATCTATTGTACAACACTGACTGAGTGCTATTTTTTTCTGCATAATGCAACTCAATGCAATTTCGAACAATATGTTTCGCTTTAATTTGTTAAACCAATTTTATTTTTAAAAATATTCTATTAAAACAATTTCATTTTTCGCAATCTCTATATCTTGATTTAGTTAGATAATGCTTATTAGATAAATAAAATATAGTTCTAAAATTTTTTCTAGTTCTCTCCTCATAAGAATATAAGGCAGCAAAATTGAATTATTTCTCATTTCTATGCGTAACAAAGAGCGGAGACTCAATTTAAGGTTTTTTGTTTAGTAGACTTTTGTTAAAAACCAGTGAAAGTATTTACTTAGAGTTACTGTTAATGCAATTAAAATAAACTGTAATCCATTTTAAAGATTCCTTTAGGAAATTATATAAATCCGAAGTTCCATCCTCAAGTATTTAGTTAATTGAATTTATCAAAATGCATAATTTAATCTATTCTTCCATAATTATCAAATATTCATTGTGTCAGATTTAAAGAAGTATCTGGTCCATGCACGCAAACTATTACAAATTGTAATGCAATGATTATTGAAGATTATACGTACATTAAGGTGATCCTTATTTTGGAAAATATAATGTTATGCAATCGTTCACTCTAATATTGTTCCACTGGGCTAAAAAATAAGTCTGACAAAAGTTTTATTGAGCTACCTCTAAATATCTGAGCAATATTTAGAGGTAGCTCTAAAAGAAGGCTTTTGTTTCTCATATTGTTGTTTATATGAATGCATTACTTTGATTTTATCAGTATGTCGAAACGGTAAATGGTTAGTTTCAAGATATAGACAATTTTTTTTATGATGACGAGATCACGATCTACTCAGTTTCCTTCTAATGACGAGATACCTCGTCGAGACAACGACCAGGAGTGTTAATATTCTAAGGTATTTGAAACCACCATGAAAAGGAAAATGGTCTACTCTATTCTGTGCTATTGACTTTAGTGGTTCGCTATTGCATTCAGTTCTCCAATGAAGTCAGGATTTAAATTTAATTATTGTCCCTTCCCAGCGATTGTCTTACTCTATAACATGTATCAGCTTCTTGCATAGCTCTTAAATTGAGAAAATACATTTTCAAGATCGATTATTCTACCCTGAGAATCACATACTAAATTGTGTTTTATTTGTTTTAGAGCACGTTTACTAACGAAGAATTATCCTACTTTTATTTCCAAATCCAAAAAGCAATTTTCAGATATCTCAATAAAGGAAAAGAAACAGCATCGTGAAAGATCTAAAGAAAAAAGATATTTTTAAAAGATTGACTAGCAGCGTTTCTAATACAATGTTCACTTCCATTAAAAGGCATTCGAAAAGCGATAGGATATAACCTACTGAAGTTTGTTTTCGCATCCTTTGTGTTGTAACGCAACTCTTCGGTTTACAAACAGAATATTCCCCATTCCCTGGACATTACCGGATCCGAAGATCAATCACCAACATGAATTTCAAATAGCGTGCTTTGTTCAGGATATGAATATCAAATGTCTTGTGTTTGCGAGATAAACGGCGTGAGTCGAGTTTCAGACTATTGAGATCCGTAGTAGGGCGAGAGGGGAAACAATGTTGACATTATCACACACTGACCAAGATCTTGTAATTGATTTTTCAAATATAAAATATTCAACATTATTAGTACAATTTAAGTAATGGGTCACTATCAAAGAATTTTTAAAGATATGTATTATATAATGTATAAAATTAAGTTTTCTTAAGCTGAAAAACACGTACCTATTCATTTGATAGGATACATTTAATTTAATTTTGAATTTAATTTATTGCTAAATGTGAAAATACGTCCTACGAATATGCAAAGTATATTTACCAATGGGGTATATTATAAGTGAAACCTTTTTATCCGTTGTATGATAATAACGCCATAAAATATCTGCTTTTAATAATACATCTTATAAAATACATCTTTCTGTTTACAAGTCCTATTAAGCCCGTAGGAACCTCCTTTAGTTGTGTACGGGCTGCAAATGGAAAAGCTATTAACTTCGATTTCAATAAATTGTAAACCAACTTTTACAAAAATATCTCAAATAAAATTTAGCCAATTTTGTTCCACATCATCCTGCATCACTTCCCAATTTAGATTCTATTGTTGTGTTCTGATTTGCAACTCCAAACGCGCTTTTCGTCTCGCAACCATCGCTCAACGCTCGAAATCGAGTGATTCTACTTTAAATACATGTTTAGCGCAAATTATGTGCGCAGAAAACACTCTGGAATACAAACTTCACTTCGTTTTCCAGCTGTCATGCTAACAATTACACACTTCTAAAACATTTTTTAGACAGACCGGCCCTCATTATCATCAATCGGGGTGGAAGGTTTTAACGACTGGAAGAGAGAAATACACATAGGGTAAGTTACATAAATCGAACCTGTGTCTCCTAAAAATCATAAGTTTGTTTTCAACCTCGGGTAAAACTATTAACTTAATAATTACTAGGACTCACTTCTCTAATTCAGGAATCGAAATGAAAAAGCCAAACATTAAATCGTGAACCAACTTTCACACCAATATCTCAAATGAAATTAAGCCACTTCAGTTCCACATCGTCCTGCATAACTACACATTTGATATTCTAGTGTCATGTTGCGATCTTCAAATCCAAACGTGCTTTTCGTCTCGGGACCGTCACCCAACACTCGACATCAAGTGAGTCTACATTGAAGAAATCGTAAGTTTGTGTTCATCCTCTGATAAAACGATTAATATTTAATAAATACTTGGACTCACTCCTCTAATTCAAGAATCGAAACGGAAAAGCACCAACTTTCACACCAATATCTCAACTGAAATGAAGCCACTTTAGTTCCGCATCATTCTGCATCACTACCCATTTGAGATTCTATTGTTATATTGCGATCTTCAACTCCAAACGTGCTTTTCATCTCGGAACCGTCACCCAACGCTCGACATCGAGTCTACTTTAAATGCATGTTTAGCGTACAGAAAACACACTGGCATTCAAAGTTCACTTAGTTTTCCAGTTGACTTCAACTCTCAGTTACACGTTTCTAAAACATTTTCTCGACAGTAGGGCCCTCATTATTATCAACTGGGGCGGAAATTTTAAAAGTTATGTAGCTGAATGAAGGAATTCGCCTTCTGTTCCGAGGGAGGTTAGTTTGTTATCGGTAATGGACGGATCACTGGGTCGACTTTTGGAGGCACGTAAGACATTGAGATGTTGCACAAGAGTGAGTCTTCCACATCAAGGAGCAGAGGCTTCGGGAAGTTTCTGATTTGCGTTGCGTACTTTCCGGAAAGAAAGGAATTATTGAACAGTAATGCAATTATTTTGAACGAGGAGTTCTTGGTGTAGAAGCGCTTCACTCAAAACTTGTTCAATTTGTAAAGCAATGCCCAACAGAAAGAAAAGAGGAGCATAGTAAAGTGATCCTATTTTTCACGAGACTAAATTGTACTTTAAATAGGTTGGAAAGTCCTTTTCTTAAACTACATAATTTCTGACTGATTTTTTTGCCTTAATTTTCAGCATGAGCAGCACAATTTGGTCCAAGCATTAAGAGGAAAATTTTATATATTTATAATAGAATATCTTTGCACGTTTAGGGTACATATATGTGTACACATTTAAAACTAACTGAATTTGATTTCTTTAACTATTCCAACGCATTTTTATATATATATATATTATTGAGCTATAAGAAAATATTTAAGAAAATTATATTGTGTTCATATAAGAAATAAACGCGTAAGTACGTCATTCTCGCTATTATTTCATAAAGTACACATTATTCATACTCTGAAATGGTACAGGGCATAAGAGCTGCAATGAAAAGTTGTCTTTTTCCTAAGCATCACGTGAGCAAAATCTTTAAATAAAAAAGTACTTTGCACTAATTACTAAAAAAATTTTTAAATGTGCATAGAATTTTCAACTCGGTTGATTAGCTTGATGATTTTGTAGCTTTTCTACCATCAATCAAGTTACAGTCCGAATGATATGCTTATTAAGAGTTATAAATGAAGTATTAGTAGACATCGGTCCCATGAATATGTAAACTTGTACACTTAAAGTCCCAATAGTTTATCTGTATTTAATAGTTTGATGTAATGAGACATATGCACCAGCATTATGCAGTATTACCTTTGACATATTGTGTGAGGATGTGCAAACGGCTGATGATCGACTTAAACACACGTGCAGATGTCCGCTGAAATCCGGTGACTGGTAGAAACTATTTTCCTGACTCAGCGAGAGTGAGTTAGAATTGAACTAGTAATTGAAGGCTTCCACGCGCAGGTGGAGCGAGCGCAGTTTTGAACTAGTAACTGAAGGCTTCCATTCGCAGGTGGAGCGAGCGCAGTTTTTTTTTTAGAATTAATGCAAGTGGCAGCGTGTAGGCTGTTCCATCAATTTGAGATAACGGTTGCTGTATGTAGTTTTTAGGTAGAGAAATAAATTGTGTTAGTCCTAATCTCCGTATCACTTCGTAACACCCTAGCGATCGGTCCAAGGTGTAAGTTCAGGTGATCAGCTCGGATCTCCACGCTACCTATCCCGACATAAGATGGTGGCAGCGGTAAAAATGATGTACCCGGAGCAGTAAAGATTGGCCAGAGACGAGAAATTCCGAGGAACCCTGTTGAAGCAGACGAACCGGGAACAGTAAAGATTGGACCAGAGACGAGAAATCCTGAGGAAACGGACGGCGAGGCTACGCGAAATCCTGGTGAAGCAGACGAACCGGGTGAGTGTTGTTTACCCTTTCTTTTAAGAGAAATAATCAGGGATCCATTGCTAAATAAATGTTAGGTGAAGCATATTTGTTTGTTAAATGATGAGGTGTAGTTGAAGCACGGCAGTGCGGGAAATACATCCGTATTTCAAATTTTAGAATTGCGCGACAGCGCAGGTGACACGTCAGTGTTCTTAGCCAAAAGTGCTGATTATAGTTTCTCTTGAAGAATTGTGATACACCAGGAGTGGCAGAAGGTATTTTTAAAGCACGACAGTGCTGGAATTTCAGAGTTACGAATTGAGCGTTAACTCATGTGACACGTCAGTGTTATTGTTCACATGTCATCGTTATCAGTTTAGGGTGAACCATTATTTTTCTCTTTAAACAATTGTGATATATGCTAGGGGTAGTCAATCAGTAGCTGAAAAGGGTTTTTATTTTAATGGTCTTTTAGTTAATACCAGTTAGAAAGGAAAATATATTGGTGAATATGGCTTTTTTGGGAAAATATAAGAAATGCGATCTATTTACTTTAGCATTGGAGTTAGGGGAAACTCCTGATCTAAATATTAAAGTTATAGGACTGAAAGATCTCATAACAGGAAGTAAGTCATACGAAGTCGAATTCGTGATGGAGATGCTTGAAACGATAGTGAGTTCACGAAAGGAGATGGAAGAGAAGAAGGAGAGGGAAGAGAAGAAGGAGAGAGAAGAGAAGGAGAGAGAAGAGAAGAAGGAGAGAGAAGAGAAGGAGAGAGAAGAGAAGAAGGAGAGAGAAGAGAAGGAGAGAGAAGAGAAGGAGAGAGAAGAGAAGAAGGAGAGAGAAGAGAAGAAGGAGAGAGAAGAGAAGGAGAGAGAAGAGGAAAAGGAGAGAAAGAAACAACAAGGAGAATTTGAGCTAGAAAAGTTAAGGATAGAAGCAGGAATAAGGATAAGCAATGATTCCATAGAAGGAAGAAGTAGTCCTACCGATATACATGTCGACATGACGAAATACATGCCCAAATTCCAAATGAAAGAGGGTGATATCCTTTTATACCTCTCCCTGTTCGAAAGTCAAGCTAGGCGGAGGAAAATTGATGAAAGAAATTGGGTATCATGTCTTTTGACCCTAATGCCTTTGGAGATAATAGAATTGATTGCGATGGTTTCGGAAGAGGGATTAGAAGATTATGAACACATTAAAGACCTCTTGTTAAAGAAGTTTAAGATGAATCCAGAGGGATTTCGCCAGAAGTTCATTCAACATCAAAAAAGTCCTGATAAAACTTGGCAAGATTTTACTCATGAAGTAACCAATTATTTTCAAGGATGGATCGAAGGACTTGGTATCTCCGATTTTGAGAGTCTGAAGGAATTGATGATAGCCGATCAAGTCAAGAAAAGAGTGCCACAGGAAGCCAGGGACCATTTTATCGATGAATGGGGGAAAATATCAAAACCTTCATTGCTGGCTGAAAAGATAGACGAATACGAATGTGTTCGTAGAACATACAAGAGACAGCCAAGTACCACCATGAAGACAAATTCGGGATACAAGACCCAGTATGATGCAAGAGGTTACGGTGGATACCGCATATCTCAGCAGGACACCAAACGAACCTATCACAGAACTCAACCAGAACCGGCGAAACATAATTCCAGGCTTGTTTGTTTCTCATGCGGAATGGAGGGACACATGAAGAGGTTCTGTCCAAAGTCGGATAAAGGAAGATCAGATCACGATAATAGAAGGAAAGCGAACGTGAATAGGATCATAACTGAAGAAAGCGGTGTGGGGGATGAGAAAAGGACACTGAATACTGGCGGAACGGCGGTGGTAGCTAAAGTTGTATCCTTTAAGGAAAGATCCTGGCGAGACAATCTTTGCCCCTTGGAAAGAATCTTAATTAGTGTTGACGGGAGGGAGGCAAAAGCCCTAATTGATTCTGGGACTGAAATTACCGTCATACGGAAAGATATTGTACAAAATCTGTCGCTGGAAGAGAAATCGTCCATCTTTATTAAAGGAATCTTCGGTCCAGCGGAGAAATGCCCGTTAATGAACGTTCCCATAGGACTGATCATAGGAGGTAGGGGTGATGTGCTTCACCAAGAAGTCCTCTGCGCAGTTGCTCCCTCATTGGTGGAAGATGTGCTGTTGCCACCAGATATCCGAGACATGCTTAGAGGAAAGCAGGAATTAATTTCCACCGATATTGGTAGTGGAAACATCTTGGAACCACCTACAAAAGAGGGGAACACAGAAGGGAATTCCGTTGAAGTGAATAAGGACACAGAAGTGTTAGTGGTAGAAAGCACCGACGGAGACCAGGAAGAAGGGATATCGAAGACGGAAAGCTTCCGTAAAGAGCAAGAGGAGCGTAGATAGCTGGAAGAGACCAGAAAACAGGCTAAGCAAGGTAGTGGAGGATTTTTCTTTAACGATGGTTTGGTCTTTCATAAAGACAAGATTCTTGGAGAGAATGTATGTCAATTGGTTCTTCCTAAACGTAGAAGAAAAGAGGTTCTTAGATTAGCCCACTGCTCAGTGTTTGGGGGACACATGGGAGCGAGGAAGACAATAGAAAGAATTAGATATTCGTTCTATTGGAACGGGCTATCAAGAGACGTGAGACAGTTTTGTTTAGCATGTGAAGGTTGTCAGTTGACGAGAAGGGTCAAACACAAAGATAGGGCCCCAATAACTCCCGTTGCGCGGCCAGAATTGCCCTTCCAAGTGGTCAATGTGGACATCATAGGACCGATAGATCCTCCAAGTTCTAAAGGACACAAATTTATCTTGTGTATGGTAGACCAACATACAAGGTGGGCTGAGGCGATCCCTTTGACGAGTCTTACAGCCAAAGCAACGTGTGAAGCTTTATTATCTATTTTTATGAGGACTGGAGTGCCAAACGTAATTGCCTCGGACAATGGTACAAATTTCAACGCTGAATTGACTCAGGAATTTGAAAAAAGAATGGGTTCAACTCCACGGTTCTCCACACCATTATATCCACAATCAAACGGGTTAGTGGAAAGATTTAACCAAACTTTAAAGAGTATGTTACATCACACCATTAAGGAAGAACCACGGACCTGGCACACCAAAATACCGTTCATTTTATGGGCATACAGAGAGGTCCCGAACAGTACAACGGGTGTAGCACCTTTTCAATTGCTCTTTGGTCGGAAGCCAGAAGGTCCTTTGTCGATTCTAAAGAATACCTGGACGGGAAGACACGAGGGTTTGCAGCTGGATACAACCCCAATACATGTCTATCTGGAGAAGTTGAAAACCCGACTGGAGGAGGCCGCAGAGAAAGCCAAGATAACATCTAATATACAACAAGGGAAAATGGCCCATTATTATAATTTAAGGTCTACAAGAAAGACTTTCAAGCCGGGAGATAAAGTCATCGTGCTCTTGCCAGATTCTACAAACAAATTATTGGCCAGATGGCAAGGTCCCGGAATCATTGAAGAGAAAAAGAATGAACATTCTTTCATTATAAAGATGCCAGACAATAGGATGGGGCACGTTCACCAGAACAAGATAAGGGAATTTGTGGTCGGTTCCAACGCGGTAAATGTCATTTTTGAAGGTGAGGAAGAATTTGGTAACATAGAAAACGCTCCAATTGTCGAAGCAAGAGACGAGTTCACCCAAGAAGTGAAAATGATCACGACACCGTACTTAAATCCTAAACAGGAGGAAGAATTGAAAAGACTCTTGTGTAAGTTCGAAACACTTTTTTGCCGACCAATACAACCCGTGGGAGTAAGTCAGCACAAGATTGAATTGCTGCCTGACTCCATCCGGAGAAAACCACATAGTTATTGCATACCAATAGCATACCGTTCAGAAGTGGATAGGCAAGTCCAAGAACTTTTAGAATTGGGTCTTTTGGAGCCGTCCAATGCAGACATTACGTACCCCATTGTATGTGTCGCGAAGAAGGATGCCTCGATTAGAATGTGCATTGACTATAGGGCGCTTAATCTGATAACAAAAGTGCCCAGTTATCCTATGAAGGACATGCAGGAGTTGATCTTCACTGCGGGGATGGCCGAATGGTTAACTTGCTTGGATTTGGAAAGGGGATATTATCAAATAAAAATGGAGGACGAGAGCAAAGTTTTGACAGCATTTTCCACCCACAACGGGGTGTATCAATGGAAAGTGATGCCATTTGGATTGTCAGGAGCTTCGGGAACTTTCCAACGCATTATGAATCAAGTGTTGCACAAACATTCCGCTTATGCGCAAGCTTATATAGACGACATTGTTATATTCTCTAAAACATGGGAAGAACATTTAGAACACTTGAAAAAAATCTTATCTGATCTGGAATATCTCGGATTTTCGGTGAAACTTAAGAAATGCATATTTGCATCCAAAGAGATAAAATACTTAGGACATAAGATAGGAGGGGGAAAGCACTCTCCTGACAATGACAAAATATTAGCCATCAAACAGTTGAGAAGACCCGTATCAAAAAAGGAAGTCAGATCCATTCTAGGACTGATGGGATTTTATAGGACTTACATTCCTGGTTATGCAGAGATAGCATCCCCTTTAACGGAGTTGACAAAAGGGAAAAAATCGGGAAAGGTATTTTGGGGGAAACGCGAGGAAGAATCATTCCTCCGGTTGAAAAATGCGTTATGTGAGGTCACTGCGTTAAGCACCCCCAATGCCGTCGAACCCTTCCAGGTCCACACAGACGCGTCCCACTACGCTATTGGATGTTGTTTGACCCAGAAGGACGAGCATAGAAACTATAGGCCAATTGCTTTTGTTAGTCAAAAATTGAATAACACCCAAAAGAATTGGTCTACCATTGAGAAAGAGGCCTATGCCGTGTTATTTGGACTGAAAAAATTTGATAAGTGGTTGCAGGGTAACACTGTGGAGATCATAACTGATCACAATCCGCTAAAATATCTGGTCGAGACAACTCCTAAGAGCCCCAAGTTAACTAGGTGGGCACTTGCCCTTCAAAGGTGGAATTATAAGTTGACCCATCGCCCTGGGATTTATCATCAGGGAGCTGATGCTCTCTCCCGCTTGGAAAGAGAGGTCGATCAATAAAGGCTTGGTAGCATATTTGGATGAGATTGTTATTTTTTTATAACTAAATATGGAGAGTTAAGATGTATATTAAGTATAGTGTAAATAATGGTTAATTTTATATGTATGGTGTTAGTCGAATGTTATTTTTGCAATACTTTAGGTTAGGTTTTGTAGATTGGATCAATTTAGAATGAAAAGGTATTGGAGTTCGGGAGTATCAATATTTGATTGTTTGTGGTGTAAATAGATATAGCATTTGGATGTTAAGATCTAATATTAGCTTGAAAAGTGGTTGCAAAGTATAAATGTTCTTATGCATAATTTTGTTTTGGATCCCTTGATTTCTCTTGGGTTGAGAGGGTAACCACTCCTGATCTGACCGGTTACCACAAATGTTCGGATTATATTATTAGTAAAACAGATTTTTTTGGAAAAAAAAATATGTTTTCCTCTTGGCGGCGGCGTGTGAGGATGTGCAAACGGCTGATGATCGACTTAACCACACGTGCAGATGTCCGCTGAAATCCGGTGACTGGTAGAAACTATTTTCCTGACTCAGCGAGAGTGAGTTAGAATTGAACTAGTAATTGAAGGCTTCCACGCGCAGGTGGAGCGAGCGCAGTTTTGAACTAGTAACTGAAGGCTTCCACGCGCAGGTGGAGCGAGCGCAGTTTTTTAGAGAATTAATGCAAGTGGCAGCGTGTAGGCTGTTCCATCAATTTGAGATAACGGTTGCTGTACATAGTTTTTAGGTAGAGAAATAAATTGTGTTAGTCCTAATCTCCGTATCACTTCGTAACACCCTAGCGATCGGTCCAAGGTGTAAGTTCAGGCGATCAGCTCGGATCTCCACGCTACCTATCCCGACATATTGTATTAGAATAAATGACAATTTGAAGGCTTAACTTCAAAACTAAACTACTAAAGCAATTTCCTGTTCATAAAGACCGATAAACCAAACGGCTGGGTCAGTTAATTACTCTCAACTTCTTCGGTAAACATCAAAAAAGAATTTAAAGTAACAAATTAATATTTTGGTGAGCGAATTGGAATTCCGGGCAACCCTTTTTGCCGTCTTTGTAAGGCACCGTTATTATAGATACAAACCATCACATTCATTGCTCTGAACTGTCGGGGAAATATGTTTTTCACCGTTATTGGGAAATAAGACACATTGTCTTGTATATATTGTAGAAGAGACTTATTGTGTTGTAATTTGTTTTCACGTTGTTTTTTCTTTTGGTGCTTGATTACAAATTCTCTGGTTTCCTGTTTCAATAATTTATCTTTGTATTTTATATATGCTTGGAATTTTCGGATCCAAGGATATAATATTATCCCTTAGAGCAAGCACCTTTGCATTTGAAATAAAAAATATGTATAAATATTTTTCCTTTATTGGATTTGATATTTAACAATATTAATATTAACAAATGTTTATTTGATTTAACGTTAATATTACAATCATACACAATTAACACTCTGCAAGAAAATATCATTCAATGCAAATGTGCTTGATCCCATTTCCTCTCTCCCTCTCCCCTTCTCTCTCTACCTAGGTATAACTATTGTTCCCTATCAGCCTAATTTCATATAGTTATATAATCAATAATACATTGTTTCAAAAAGTAGTCCGTTTAATGTTATAAATTTATGCAATGTTTTATTGTGTATGAATTTACATTTATTGTGTGCTAATAGATACTTGGTAACAATGTCCTTGAATAAATCGTTATGTTATATCGCATGGAAACTCTATTTCTCCAAATCAATCGAATTATTTGAATGAATATCATACATTTCAAACTACTACTAATATTGAATTACTGTGAACCTTTTACATTTTGGTTTTATTAGAGTAGATATGTGTAATTATTGTTTAACATTCTATGTTTGACAACATGGATTTATTAATTCTTCAATTCAACATTTCTTCAAAAAATTTCTCCATAATGATTTTTTACCATTCTTCATGTCAAAAAGATAATAAATGCGAATTTATTATGTTTAATGTTCTTCATAAAGATAATAAATGTGAATTTATTATCTCGCTTAAATGTTTTTCATAAAGATAATAAATGTGAATTTATTATCTTTACATGCCTATATACTTTCATATCTTTAAATCTATTTTTATTTCGACATTACACTGAAAATCACATCTTCATTTTAAAATTGGCGTTGAAATTTTCATTTTTAAATAAGAATGGCGAATTAATTAAACCACATACTTAAAGTAACACACGTACAGCAATATTCGTCAGAAACCACCATACCCTTCAAACCGCACATTGACTACAAATAACATTCCCGATTCTGTCTAATTATGAATGAATGGCATTCATACAAGCATTCAGAGAATAACTTATGGTACACTTTTGACGTTTCAATCTGTGCTAATTGCGTCTTCACATTAATCTTGTACTAATGCACGGATGATGGAACAAATTCATCCCCGGACGCCAGCTCTCGACGTGTACGTGCTTAATTAGTTTAATTTTGTGTATTACAGGCCGAGCCGATTATTCACGAGCACATGCCTCCCCTCCCGCCTCGCTGCAGATGAACATGTCAAACGCCAGCGGCACGTCATTTGCCGGTTATACTGATTTCCAGTGAGCTTCAGATTTGTTTTGATTAATTAAAACCGAATTCGGAAGATACGTGTAAATTGGAGGGGAGTCGTATTCTCTGAGACAGGTTGATTATTTTATAAGGAATAGTTAATAAATGGTGACACACACGAACAATACATATGTTGCTCGTATTATAAAATAGCTCCCATTATGTAATTTCAACTGAGTACAGTTAATATATTTCATATTCCTAGCAGAGTCACGTATAGTACAGTGCAACTTGGATAAAACGAACGTCTCTAATTCCAAATCGTCGTTAATTCGAAGATTTCTCTTAGTCCCTTGAACTTCTCATTAAATCAATGTTAAAAAATAGTGGATAATTCGAAGTTCAACTTCCTTAATTCGAAGTTTAAGTACAGTATATGTAAAGTTAAGTAAGCTATAGTACATGTAATATGTACTGTGACGAATTAATCCAAACTTTTTTTGGACATTAAAAAATAACATTTATTTTTACACAGACAAAACATGGGTTGACAATGGACGCGCGAAACAAAATGCTTAATTTCATATTAAATTTTATCCGAATTGCTACGAAGACGTCTCAACTAAATGGAGTCCGTGAGCTAACTGTTTTTTTGTCCTCTTCACATGCGCAAGCGCAGTAGTGAAGGACTCTTAACAGGAAACTTTCGGTATGCAGCCCGCCATCCTAGACTCTTGGGCGCTAAGATGTCACAGTACTATAGCTTACGTAATGCAAATCTTATTTTGTTTACATACATATAATGTTTAAAGTATTTTATACCATGATCTTTCTGAATAAATATTTACTTATTGACAGAAAAATCTTTTCAAGCATTCAGTGGACCTGAAATTAAAGTTAAAAGATGTAACTTTTTTAATTCGAAGTTTTGGATAATTCGAATTTTTTTAGTGTCCCTTCAGCTTCGAATTATCCAAGTTGCACTGTATCTGCTTTAAAGTTTCTTAACCCACTGTGGTTTCCGACGTACTACCTGGTCCATCAAGATCTGACCAATTTTACCAATGACGAGATATCTCGTTATCAAGATACTGTCGATCTTTCTATGATGACGAGATCAAGATATGGTCAGTTTTCTTCTAATAATCGTTATCGTGCTTTCTTCTCATGACGGGATATCTCGTCCAAGATCTGGTAAGTTTTTCTAATGACAAGATACCTCGTCGAGGCAACCACCAGGAGGGTTAACTCTCCAAATGATTTGGACGAGATATCTCGTCCATGAAGTAGTGACCAATTTCCTAATAAAGAGATATCTCGTCCATCAAGTTCTGGCCAGTTTTGCTAATAAGGAGATACCTCTCCGAGACAAAAGTGCCCTATTATTCCAAGTAGGAAAAAGAAATAGTGCTTTTCCCAGAATTGGTGAAAATTTGGAACAAGCATCAGTTGCTGCCCACTACAGGGGACTACTTCGACGCAAAGATGAATCACCAGGAGTAATTTCTTATACTTATTGATGCTAGTGTCGTTATCCACATCATACCTTGTTTAAATGCATTTATAATAAGCATAGACAAGTATATTACCTCCAAATGGAATAAAATTAGTCAAATATAAAAGTGAATTTTAAAGTTAATTTATATTTATAATTCAGTGCATGGCAAAAAATGAATACCTCAGTCATATTATCACACTTATCTGTATGCCCATTTCAGTTGTATCCCAATCATTTGTCGAAGGCGATTTGGTATTTTTTATCTTATTGTATTTTTTGGCTCGCTCACATTTTATTTTCAGTGTTTATTTCTATCTTCAGATTTCTCATTGCTTGTAATGTGATCAGTCTGCAAGAAACTTCATTAGAGATCTTTCATTTAGTTTTGGTAATATTATGAAGATCCATAGCTGAAATCGAGAATAACTCAGCAGCAAAATTTGCGAATGAATCTCGTAGAGGGTAATTTTGAATTGTTTATGTCCATTGTATCGATTCGACGACAAACAAGCAATATCGATTTATGTGCCATGCACGTTAATGCAATATGTAGAAAGAATTTGCAACTCAGGATATTTCCGTGGTTGGTTAGTTTGGGTTTTATAGCGAAAGGGCCATATATTGGCCAACCTTCACCAAACACAAGACAGAAGATGTCAAGTAATATACATACATGTACATACACACATACAAGGAAAGTTTTACTGACAGAGTAGAGAGAAGTACATTCAGGGTAATTTATAGGAATCGAACCTACGTCACCTACAATTCTCAGGTTGGTAGTGCAGTGGCCAAACCCACTCAGCCACGGAAATTCCCATGATTTATACCGTCATACTGAAAGAATTCATTTACATGATAGTGGAAAACAGGCACAAAGTATACCAGGATACTGCATAATACAAAAAAGAATGGAAAGATATAGAAATAAAACATATGATGAAAAATCAAGAATTATATTTTTACTTTTAAAAAGAGATGTATTATTTCTTTACTTTTGGAACTTTTAAATAAAATGTGAACATTTTTTGGTAGTAAACTATTTTGAATCTTCAAAAACTGCACATGCAGCACATAAAAGAGCCAAACTATGTTTTATTTTTGTCTGTTTTAAGCGAAATTACCAGTACTTATTTTTATAATGTGAATTTATTATTCAGTTTTATTCAATGCTAGCGGAATTGCCTGACCTCACTTGGATTAAATTGGTTAATTATTGAAAGTGACCTGAAAATAATCAGGTTCCTCTTTTTAGTAGCAAAATTCCAAATCATTTAAGTGCGAGTAAAGTAATTTTTTAAACCTTCTCGGCATTTTTATAATTTTTACAGCCTACTTTGGACACAAATTCTATACATGCAAATCTATCCATGTAATAATTTTCATATATATCTCACCCCTGCTAAAGGTACAAATGGACGAAAGGTGAGTCACTAAGGTAATTGCCACTAAAGACGATTTTGAGGGAGGATTAGGAATTCACTTTCTTAAGTTCCATTCCTGTAAAATTGCTCAACTCAATTCGTAAAAATGACGAATATAATGAGGATACTCTCTCACATAATTTACCTGCCAATATTTTTTATTTGTGACACTCTTTTTCCAATATCGCTACCATTAAGGAAAATATGACAAATTAATTTGATAAGATATTTATCGTTAAGTTTGTTTTAAAAGCGAATGAGTTTTTCTTAAAAACTCCGTTTTGGGGAACGCTTAATAATAAAAGTTTTTGTCTTTAGTATTGATAAAGCAAAAGTAACCTATTACCATTTTTAATGGTAAATCGATTTGACAGCGTTTCTTCTAAAGAAAATCATTGTTTTAAACAAACTTTCCCTATAAAAGTTGCTTAAATATAGCTTCAATTCGTAAAATAAGCCACCTTGGCCATCTGTCACTATGACAAAGAATTTGTAATATTTCAAAAGTCCTAGTTCGGATATTTTTAACATTAACGTTCTTTCAAAAATGGCAAAATTCCACTTAAAATTTGCTTTATTCTAACTTGCATGCCGCTTTAAACAGAATACTTTGCGGTGGTATTGCGAGTGATGAGAAGGAACTACAATTTATTAAAATAATTAATATTTAAAACAGAAACAAGAAAATTAGAACAAAATAAAAGTTAGCGGGAAGAAGTTCTAAAGATATAAATTCGTGATTTTTTATCTCTTGATCTCGCAAGTTGCCACAACTATAAATTAGATAGAATTTAAAGATACGAAATTAATTTGGTACAAAAAAATATCACTACACGTGGCAAACGAACACGAGTTTCCGTTTGTTACAAAATATCTTTTGTCCCAAATGTTCGGAGAAAGTTTATATTTTGCGAAGAAAATAAATAAGGCTCGAAATAAAAAATTATTTGAATTCAAATTCTGGAAAATAGTTTTTTAAAAGTAATTGATTTTCCAGCAGTACTGGTAAAATAATTTAAGTAATTGCAATGCGCAATATGTATTCCAGCTTCTCCAAAAATACCAAATTATGGTTTATTTAAGTAGAGATACTCAAATATTTTAACGTGAAACTCGCATAAATACGTAAGCAAAGAAATGTTGTATATTTCATTCACTAAATTAAAATGTGGTGTATCAAACATAAAAAATTAAATTAAAATATGTTGAACAAATCATATATGATAATTGTACAAACACACAGACACAAAATTGAATAATTGAACGGCAAGACGGACGGACAGACTTACACCACCAAATTCAATCACTAAATGAATATCAAAACTCACAGCATGCAAAGTTTCATGAAAATATATTCAACCGTTTAGACGTAGCATGGGCACGCACATACAGACAGATGGACAGACAGACACCAAACGCGCAAGAGACGGATTTTGCATCAGAAGAGCCCAAAATGGATAGAAAACTCGAAATGGGTCGAAAATATTGAATGTACAAACAAACACTACATTCTTATTGATATAAATTAGCAGAATTACCCGGTATTACTAGGGTTCATTTGGTTAACTAACTTCCGCTTTCATTAATAAATTGAAATTCCTATTCATAACATGTAACAACTACAACACTCTAACAAAGGCACACAATTGTTAAATACTCAAATTCACAAATGTAAATAAATGTCATATTCAACATTTTACTTTTTGTAGAATTTAAATTTTTAGTAAGACAAAAAGGCTTCTAGAGTGTGCCAAAGTTACCCAGAATGCATAGAATAGTTCTGAGTATGCATATAAATGCCTTGTATGTCATTTAAAAACAAAAACGTTTCCCAAAATTATCATACAATGTGATTAAAAATGTTTTAAAAACTAAACCATTACTTATCTTCGTTTCAGTTATTGTGAACTAAAAACTTCAAATTAAAAATCCAGAAATACATCTCAAAACAGATTTTAAAAAAGCTTCGAACGAAAACTAATGAATGTATCTTTTTTCACTACAAAATAGATTTTTGAAATATAACTGACTCAAATTTAAAAAAAGCAAACGATTAAAAAGTACCAATGTTGCCATATTAGCTACTAGTAATATTTTAAAAGGTCTTGTTCTGTATATTTTATTTATAATGTTTTATTCTCTTTATCGTCTGTCCCAAATATTCAGAATTTTTTCATATTTCGTAAAGAAAAAAATAAGGCTCAAAATAAATAAAGTATTAGAATTTAAATTACGTAAAAATAGTTTTGGGAAAAATAATTGACTTTTCAGATTCTTTTTCTACTCCAAAACTACCAAATTATGGTTGATTTAAGTATAGTTACTCAGATGTTTTAGCATGAAATATGTCTAAATATGTAAGCAAAGGAATGTAATATAATGCATACGATAAATTTTATGTGATACTTGTGCAAACACACGAACAGAAAATCAAACAGAACGGGAAGACGGACCTCTTCGTATATATAGACATTATTGTTAAAAGTATCTCCTACATCTGTATAAAGTACTGTAGTGATGTTTCCTTTTCCCATGGGGTTTACTGTACTGAACACCGGTGTCGCGCTCCAAGGATACCCGAGCGATATTTTTCTGCTTTCATCTTATTATTCTATTCTCCAATCCCTCTTTTTCCCCTTTCACGACATTTTTTATTCGAAGTTGTCTGTGTTATGTTTGGCGCAGCTTGGCCAAATACGGCCCTTGCAAAATATAGCCTTTTACCATTGAACCACAAAACAACCAACAACCAACCAATCTACGTCTGTATTTCTACTATAGAAAGCCAAATTATTCATCTCTGAACGTTTGTTAGTCCGTGCATAGTTATATGTGACAATCCGCTTAAAAGACAAATTAAGTAAATTAATGTGAAAATGAAATACCTCTTTTGGGATGAAAATGTATGTTTTTTAAGTTATTGCCTAGAAACCTTTGATAAAAATAAATCAGACAGATGCTTTTACTCGAATCGCAATTTTAAATGATTGTATGCTTTATACCAAAACCGGCATTTTTTAAAATTTGTACTAAAATATTCTGCTTCTATATCTTTTCCGAACTCCTTTTAACACTCTGAGTGGTTTGTACGGATGTATCCTACCTGTAACCTGCAGACTTCCCTGCATAACTACTGACCGTTTTTTCGACCAATAGAATCTTTCCTAGGATTCTTTACACAAATCGATGAAGTTATTTAGTCATTATGTGTGTTGTGTTGTAAAAGCACTTCTACACTACTCGGAAATTTCCAGACGCTTCGAGGTTTAAATATTCTTTAATTATTCTAGAAAAGTTTCTTCATTCTAATGCATACAATTATTATATTATTATGACTACTACGAAAAAACGCATACATATCCGAATAGATTTGTGATCTTTTAAATCTAATAAAACTAACACTCAAAATATTCTTGTACTAATATCTCAAGGCAAAGATGGAATTATTTTAAATAAGTAAAAAATATCAATTTTTCGATATGCCTTTCCATCATAATCGTAGTAGTATATGCACATTTAGTACTGCTGGAGAAAATATTTGGTCCAGATTTTACGTTAGAGTTTATATAAAGGTACTAAAAAAACCGGATGGAGGTAATCTGGATCGACTTTCAGGAGAGATATAATCTGCAAGAGAATTTGTTTTCCCTTGAGCCTAAGGGGAAAATGGTCAAGAAATGAATCCAGCCGTACAGACTGAAAAGATCGGTTTTCTTTTACCTGGGCGCGCATTGGATTTCGATATTTCGTCGGTACACACTCCAGCCATTTATGCTTTTATTTCCTCTAGGAGGCAGTAAAATCCACTTTTATTATCAGAAAACTGACGCGAAAGGTGTTTCACCCAATCATAAAAAGTCTGAAGGCTCTGATGTCATGGGAGAGAACATGGGAAATTTTCTATTTAGCCACTGAATGTTTGCAAGGTTCGCAAAAAAGAGGCGGAAAGTAGTACATGCTTTTCTTTTGTGGAACCCTTTCACTGCTCTCTGAGTCCTGTGTAGTAACATTTTCCATCTGAAAAATATTTAAAAGATATGTTTTTATAGGTTAGAACACAAAACAGATGTAACTCGAATGTGCACACGAATTGTTAATACTAATTTGTGATATTTCTTTACAAAGATATATTTATGATTATATGTTTATGTATATTATGTTAACTTCCGTATAGTATTGCAAAATACTATCCATTTCGGTTAGAACCGGGTGATTTTGTTTATAACTCTTGAGATTGATGTGTATCGGAAACGGCTTGACGCCAGTAGCTAACTTTCACGACTGTGGGTGAAGATTACTTTCTAAAGCAGAAGGCGTTTTTCGCTAGGATGGAATGGTTCTATTCCGTTTGTACCAAAAAGGAGTGTAGAACAAAGATTTTTGGAAGGAATGGTACAATCTTATTACCCTGTCTGTAAATAGTACCCAGTACATAATAAATCATTTTATGGCAAAATTGCGTTCCTCTATGTTCACCATCTAAGATACCTCTCGGTTAAATATGTTACGCAATTATAAACTTATTCCGAATATGAAATCATTGAAATTGGACACTTAACCCTATTTCTCCGTTTGTCTCGAAAGGCAAATTGAATAATTCGAAAACTTATTTTACTCTAACCCTCCTGGTGGTTGTTTCCACGAGATATCTCTTCATTGGCAAAAGAGATCAGCTCGTTATGGACGAGATATCTTGTCATTAGAAGAAAACTGACCAGATCTTGCCATCATAAAAAATCTGCAATATTTCTCGATGGCGAGATATCTTGTCATTAGCAAAATTTTCCATGTGCAATGATAAAAATGCACAAAGTTCCATGTTCACTACCGAACTGTTACATGCGATGCAACACGATTTACTTGTATTGAGGCCAATGGAATAGGATCCGTAAACAGCCTTGTAATACCCGGATGCTGGATTTTGGGACCAACACAAATAGAATCGCAATAAGATCATGGGTGCTCATAGGAACCTTTCGTTTACTTGTATGTTCCGTCGAAACGAGCATTTTCCCTTTCTACACTCCAAGGCACATTGGTCCAACATCAGTATTACGTCACGAAGCAGTTTGAAATGCATACAATTGTGTACAGTCATGTTTTCACTACAGAAACGGATCACGTATGCCCATGTTAGATATTCTAGTCCATGACTGAGCAATGTGTGGCTCTTACTACAGCACTGAATTTGTCTGCTTCTGAGTACGCTCTAATCACTAAGGATTAGACTGATCAATTTGGATTTGGGAGCGTGTTACAAGGGATCTCTGGTCGTATCGTCCCTATCTCAAGCAGGTAATATTACATATTATAATTTGCTGTTGAGTATGACATTTTGTATATCCATGCTCCAAATACATGATATAACACATTGCCTTTGCAATACATGGCATCTCATTGCCATACTAATTGATAAAATTAATATTAAGGTGGGTAGGTAGGTGAATTAACGTCGCACTGGAGCAACACAAACGGGCTATTGGCGACGGTACGGGATCAATCCCGAAGGGAAAGATCCGAGGACAACACCTCGTTATTTTGAACCATGGTTAGATGACGAACGAGGTCAACACCTGAAATGGCACCACACTCTCCAAACTTCCACACCATGCGAACGTGAAGACATTGGAGGCCATGACAGGCTTATCGTGTGCCAGTTTCGCCACGTACATGACGGTCTTTGATTGGATCGAGTTTCGAACTCTTAACCCTTCAGTTGCTAATCTGCTACTCTACCAACCGGGCTACCGCGTTCCTAAACTTAATATAAAAGATGATAATACGTTGCAATTTAAGAGGCTTCGAAGGAGTTCACAGTGAAGGCCATCTATCTAGTTATTCGATCACTTGAAAAGAAAAATTGAAGTTTATGGGGACACGAGTAAAATTCTTGATCATCAGATGCAATGTAACAATTCTCGCAAATCATTTGAAGCGCTCATTTAGACATAAAGGGTTATATTACCTACGAAGAACGATTCGGGCTCTTTTATCACGATATTTGAGTAACTAATACGAGGATTATAGTTGGTACTTAAATTCTTGGAGTTTGATGTCACAAGTTACTCAAAGTCAAACCGAAGACTAATGCTACACATTGCTCAAGAGAGGCAACAATGGTCGAACTAAATAAAATCATATTTTGAGATACGTGGGTAAGAAATTTTCATTAAAAAAAATAGTGTGCTGTAAAACACTTCTGCTATCTAGCGGTCGAACATTGAATTAAGAGATTTGATATTATTTTTTGAAGTAGGTAGGTAGGTATTTAATTAATGTACCACAGGAGCAACACAACGGGTTATTGGCAATCCGGGATCAAACCCGAAGGGAAAGACCGAGGACAATACCACGTAATTTTGAACCACGGTCAGAGGACGAGGTCAACACCTGAGGTGGCACCCACTCTCCAAATTTCCACACAATGCCAACGTGAGGACATTTGAAGCCACGACAGATTTAACATGCACCAGCCCCCGTGTACACGACGGCCTTTACTGAACAGGACAACTCGCAACCCTCCGGTTTCTAATCCGTTACTCTTTCAAAAATAGGGGCTACCGCAGCCCTATTTTTTGCAGGAGAAAGAACAGTTTTCTATATTAAGGCATTCATTAACTCCAAAAATCAGATTTTTTTAGTTCTGCCACTACTGCAGCCCTTGAATGACATATCGAATGTAGACTGCAGTTACAGCATGTACATGTATTCGATATAGGTACAACATGTATCAAATGTAGAGTAGTTACAACATGTATTCTAGAATAATGTGATATACATGGTAGTAATGGTAAATACAGAACTGTGCATAATTATTCAAGAGTGCTAGTGGAATCCAAGTAGTTTTCATCGCATTGATCTGCAACCCGATCGAACAGAGGACCTAGTTTCCTAAATAGACGTCTTGATTCTAAAACATGGGTTTAGGTAAGTGTTACTGAAATAAAATACTCATGTCTATATAATTTTAATGCTACTACTTGTTCCATTCTGCAAATCTCTGTTAAAAGTTCTTATGAAGACCATATATATCTTAAATCATTTTTAAATGCTTAATGTTTTTCAATTGTTAATATGTTAATAACTGTTTAGAGAATATATATGAATGTTCAAATATACGCGTATGTGATTGAAAATGCATTGTCGTAAAATGCATATTTTTTTTATGGTACTGTAAAATAGTCATGCATTTATTGTGAAATGATCAAACTCTGAGGGTAAACAAACTTTGTATCTTCTTTTGTGTTTATAGTCTTTTATATTACAAAGTGAAGTAACAAAATTCTTTTATCTCAATTAATCGAGTCAAATATTGAGTTTTGCCTAAAATAGATGTGTGTTCATGATTATTTTCTCTTATTAGCTAATAAATATTCGCAAGTTTAGTCAAAATTCTACTTGAAATTATTTAAGCTTAAGATAGATTAATGTTATATTACCTCTAGTAAACGATAGATATTCGATGAAAATATTTTTAAATCACTGACTATTTACGTTTCTTCCATTTTATAAAAGTTCAAGCATGTGTAAAATCAGGAAAGAAGACAAACAGATTACAAGAATACTCAATCAATTCTAATACACTGGCGGGAAAAATTAAAGGAACTACTATAAAACAGTGCTTTACGTTAATTCTATTAAGTGAAGTTCAATGAAAGTTGGTTGGTAACTCAAGGTCAACGTTATCACATCATCCAATGGGATTCACTTTCGCTACACAGAAATATGCAAATTTTTTGCACCCGTTCTTTCGGAACGTGTGGAAAGGAGTGTAAGGGGTTGCTTAAAATTCGAATGTCAAGGATTGTGCGAGTAGTTGGATAAAATTTTCGCGTGTGGTAGGTGGAACATGTCGTTGCGAAGGCATTTGACGGATTGTGAGAAATGGCGTTTAATAGGGGAGAATGGAAGGAGAACAGACACTGACACAGGTCTGTAAAGACCTAAAAGTAGCCAAAAGCGTCATGTCAAGAATCTGGAAACGGTTTAAAGACACTGGTGATGTATGCAGACAAACAGGTAAAGGTCGGAAACGTGCCACAACAGACTCTCAGGACCGTTATTTGGCAACGATTGATAAAAGAAATAGGTAACTGACGTCAGCCCAGATTTCAAGGGAGTTCGCGGCAGCTTCTGGAACTCGACTATCTAGATATACTGTGAGTGACAGGCTGCATAAAAGAGGGCTGCATGCAAGGAAAACCATGATTTGTGTCCCACTAACTCGGGCTGCAAAACGCGCCCGTTTGAAGTGGTGCAGAGATCATCGTGACTGGAGTACCACGGACTGGAGCCGAGTTCTTTTCACTGATGAGTCTCGTTTTTGTTTGGAGAGTGATTCCAGACGTGTTACAATCTGGAGGGAGCAAAACACACGCAATAAGCCTGAAAACATCCGTGAAAGGCACCGGTACAAAGGTGGTGGAATCATGGTATGGGCGGGCATAATTTTGTATGACCGCACCGACCTACACATTTTTACCAGTGCAACTATGAATGCTGAAAAATACAGAGATGAGGTTCTTGATCCTTACTCAAGTTGTTTAGGGGTGCAATTGGTAATAACTTCCTCCTAATGGATGATAATGCTCGTCCACATCGCGCTGCACTAGTGACAGATTACTTGAGGGCGAAGGAATCCAGCTGATGGAGTGGCCCGCATATTCTCCGGATTTAAATCCGATAGAATATGTGTGGGATGCACTAGGACGCCGACATGTATCACTGCAGCCCCCACCTAGCACTCTTCAGGAGCTTCAAGGCGCTATTCATCGTGGATACACTTTGTTACCGCAGGAACCCCTGGACAAACTAATACACAGCATGGAAAATCGCTGTAAAATTTGCATTTTGGTCAGGGGCGACCACACACCTTATTAATTTTTTCTGTGTATCTCTAAAAAGTTGTAACACCAACTTTTACAAATCCTACTTTATATCACATTTCCTATGTTCTTATTTAAATCTATTTTTTGCAGAAATAGAATATTCTACATTTTGAAGGTATGCCAGGCATGACAGAATAAAGATCTTGTGCAAGTTCCATATTCTTACCTGCAAATTCATTCAAGTTACATGAGTTTTTATAATTGTTCCTTTAATTTTTCCAGCCAGTATATGAGCATAGAAATAACTTCTCTTAACAGGAATTGTAGGAAAGAAGAATCTGAAGGTTAATAAACACAAAGACATACTATTCTCTTAACAGTCCTGGTGGTGTTTTCGACTACGACCAAATCTTGACAGACGAGATATCTCGTCATTGGCAAAACGGACTAGATCTTGGTAGACGAGATACCTCGTCAGTAGAAAAAACTGACAGGATCTTGATTTTGTTATAAAAAATCGGCAACATATTGATGACGAGATATCTCGCCATTAGCAAAATTGGTCAGAACCCGATGGACGATATATCTCGTCTAAACCACTTGAAGGGTTAACTTGATTTACCTAATACTTAGAAAATTCATATTGCAACTAATTATGATTTGTGCTTGAAACTATTTTACTTAATTCGATTATTAAGCCGATCAAACCAACCTACAATTTGCGCATCTTATATATTCACACTGCTTATTCAAATGTAGACATCTAAATGATAATCACTGTTCTCTAATCAGTTCACTCAGTCACACAAAGTGACCTTAACTATATCCCTGATATGAGGAAATCCAGATAATATAACTTGTATAAAAATAACCGTATCGAAGAAAATGTCGTAGTTACCCAATGCAGCAGCTTACAAACCTTTCTTTCGATTCCCATGAACTACGCTGGACAATACAGCTTCAAGTTCATGAATGACCTCTCTCTGGTGATACCCTGCTTCCAGATCCACACAAAGGCGTCCATCATTTGGTCTTTGTGTTGCCCTTGCATTATATCCTTCTTTGTGAAAAATGATTCTCTGCTAAGTGTCAGTGGGATGGAGGTCAAAAGAATTTCCAGGACAAAGTAAATGGACCATATTCGTGTTAAAGTGGTGTTAACGTTTTAGTTTAGTATCACCTGGAGTCACTAAAGAAACGCGTGGCAGCTTATCAACCGTTGACTCTATAAGTTGATGGTTTGTTGCTCCATGCGGGCATTTAGAGGAATAAGTTGAGTATTTGAAAATATTGTCATAAATACTGTACAGTGTATCGACAGTTTGCTTTATGATAAATTGTATTGATGGTCTGCTTCTATCCACGGTCATTTAGAAGAACTAGTGGTCGCCCACTGGTCGAAATTCGACCATAATTCATTTAATTTTTAAGTTTGAACGTTAATAAGGTTCTTTTGTCAAAGAGTATACCTCTATATTCATTGCACATAATTGTTTTGAATTTTGTTCTATTACGTAAGCTGCGAGCATGTACAAATACGTCATAGGAAAAATGCGGTATAGCTTGGTAAAGCCATATCTAAAAAACAATAACGCGTTGTTTGACATTTTCTTGGGTTATTTTATTGCTATACTGGCCACAGGTTTCGCCAAGGCTACACAGTTAATTTGCCTATCTTTTTCAAATTATATAAAATTTAAATAAAAAATAAATCCAAAAAATGAAATAAGGAATACGTGCTTCGTATTTTTTTATATATTTTTTATTGAAACAAAAAAAACCGGGTGGTTAAAAAAATAAATGTTGTCCATTGAACTTGAAATAGTTCGACAATGAATTTAATGATTCAAAACTTCTGTGTAGACGATGTTTTTTGTAAAAACTCTTTCATCGTTTGCTAAATGCCCTTGACCGTTATATTCTGAAATGTAAAATCTCAAACCATCGAATGATCGAACTCTACTTGCTGCGACGTACAATTGACCATGTGTAAAAACTGGCTGCCTCAATAAAATTCCAATTTTTTCGAATGTTTGTCCTTCAGACTTATTTATTGTCATCGCAAATGCAGGTATAATTAGAAATTGAGTTCTTTGAAAGTTAAATGGTAAAATAGTTCCGGAATATGTTAAATTTATACGTGGAATCAAAATTCTCTTATTGCGTGCGGTTCCAGTTAAAACTTCGCAATCAATAGTATTACAATGCATAAATTTGATGCGCATTCTTGTTCCATTGACTAATGCTTCCTTTGTATTTAAGTTTCTGATCAGCAAAACGATGCAATTAACTTTCAATACTAACTTATGTGGTGGCAAATAATGCCAAATCTCATACTCCTCCGTGCGCGCAATGTGCTTAAAAAGGCGTACAAAGTTTTTTCTTCACGTATTAATATATAGATTATACATTAATTTTATCTTTCTGCACTCCTTCTCCATATGAACTTTAATTATGCCAAATCTCATACTCCTCCGTGCGCGCAATGTGCTTAAAAAGGGGTACAAAGTTTTTTCTTCACGTATTAATATATAGATAAGTTGATAAAGATTTAGTGAACACATTGAAATAAATGCTGTATAGTGTATCGACAGTTGATTTTATGACAAGTTGTTGATGGTTTATTTCTCGGTCATTTAGAAGAATAAGTTGATGAAATGTTGAAGATATTGTTCTAGATAATGTATAGTGCATCGATCGTTCGCCGGGTTATGTCGATCGATCGTTGTATTTATGGAAAATTGTTTGTTACTCTACGCGATCATTTAGAAGAAAATGGTGATGAAGATTTTTTAAAATATTATCATAGATACTGTATAGTGTTTATTAAAGTGATATTTATTTACGATGCAAATAGTTTTTGTTTACATTGTATAGTTATTACACCTTGTTAACACCAAAAATGATACACTAGATTGACCCATCGTTGTTTCTTTTCTGTATATCTTTTGTACTAAATTGCCTATTAATTACAATATAGAACCTACACATTACATCAACTGTAACTTCTTCTACATATGCAAATAACCTATTATCTACAGAAAACAACAGAATAAATCTGATACCATAATTGTAATTTAATTAAGTGAAAAACCTTAACATTTTGGTATCTGCGTTACTTTCAAAACGATATTACTTGACCTTGAACAAGAACATTTTTCTAAGGCGCATTTATATCTTTAAGTGCGATACGATAACTTTCCCCCTTTATGTTGTACAAACTACAAGCGTTCTGTGATTAAATTTAATCGAATAACACCGGTTTAACTTAATTGCGGTTGAAAAAAGAATTTTATTTAGACAGTCTGCTGGTTTTTACTTCCAATAACTTTCTAGTTCATTAATTTCACTAGACATGTTTTTCAATATGTTTAAATTTGCATACTTCGAATGCAGGAGTAATGTACTCGTGCGAGATCAATTTTTGAAGAACCATCATTACTGAGATATTACAAACTATTTCGTTTCGAGTTAAATTACAAACAATTCGAAATACCAGATCCAGAACACCCCAAGCTTCCGAGAAATCAATTTGTCAGAGCATTAAATTGAATGCGAGCGATTCACAACCATTTTTATTTCCTCTGCATCACTCCGCTTTTATTGGTAGATTCTTTTTTATTGAGAAAATGCCAAAAAATGCTTCATTACGAACGTATCCTACAACGCTACAAAAGTTCTCTAGATGTTGTTATGAATAGCCGTTGCCAGATATTATCGTATCGGAAGAAAAGTAGGAAATGAAAAATTAGAAAATGATCGCTTCCTGTGCCAAACCAAATTACCCGCGTTTTTCTCTATGTGCAAAAAACACCGCGTCGATTCTTTATTTCTGTGCCAAATAATTATCTCTCTAATGACCTGGGCGACTAATATTTCCCTTTCATGTTATTCGGCGCGAAGAATTTAATTCTAGAAACGATTAAGGGCGCATTACTGGTGGAACTTTTGCTTCTACATCATTTGCCTCGTTTAATGAACTGTTATTTTTTGTTTCGTTTCTTACTGTTTTTATCTTCCGTCATTCCATTTTACTAATTTGGTGACACGGATAATGTGCAGTTACCTTTAACATCGCTCAATTAACACTGCATGTTCTGTTTTGTAATTAGTGAGGAATCCGGTGTTGTCTTCTTTCGGGGAAACGTATTCATGATCAGAGGGATTAGTCTTTTGTTCACTTCTGAAGAGTTCAGAAGAATTGCGTCAGGAGTTGCGTGGGGAAATAAGATTATTTAATTAATCTTTCACCTCAGACGTGAAGAAGTGTTAATAAAGAAATCAACCAGTGCGAGATTACTGAGAACGAGTTTTTAAGTTTTGAGAGCTAAGAGGTTTTTATTATGACTGCTACATTATGTTTGTAGCCGACGATGGCCTTTTTGCAACCTAACAATTAAGTAATCTGGTAATTGCTTCGGTTATGGTTGGAAGAATAATTACTTGCTTTTTCATATACGCATGAAACGACAATAGCCTGAAGAGGTATTATAAGTATAATGGTCTTCGAAGGCATCACCCATGAAACAACCTTTTCTTAGTAATGCCAATTACGATTCTTAATAACAATTAAATGGCGTTCTTTGGAGACGAATCAATTGCTCAGTTTAACACCAAAATAAACCTTCAAAATAATTATTCTTAAAAGTACTTTTCTAAGAAAATGTTTTAAGTCTTTTATCATCTTAAGAGTGCTTAAAGTTATTAAAAGTTCCGTTGTTTGGTTTAATTTGAATTTCTATGATCATTTTTAGCTTCAGGAGAAATAATTATGCCTGTATCTGCGGCTTAAATAGACTATGTAGAGAAGAATTAATGCCTTATATAGAATACAATATTCATGAAATAAGTTCATTTCAATAGATATAAGAATAGTGTAATAGTAGATACCTAACTAAGAGGTCGAATTTTATGCATTAAGTTTCCGCCCTTTTCAGTTGTTTTAAACTTATTTATTGTTTTTATGATCAGTTTTCATAGTTAGCATCTTTTAAATAATTTCTTTTTGTTTTCTGTATTTATAAGATGATGCTTAGTGCAGCGAAAAATTCTTACAACGCATGGTATGTATGGCAGTATAATGAAGTTAAAAACAAATTATCTTGGTTTTTTTGTGTGTAAACGAAAAGTTGGGCAAATCTTGAAAGTGGAGGTTGGAAAACCTCCAAAAGTCTAGTTGACCATCAATATAATGTCATGAAAAATTAGTATCGAAGAGCAGTAATACATAGTTTAAAATTGTATACTATGGTAAAAATAATTTCAGATAATAATACACCCTGTTTTTCCTGGAAATCTAAGTCTCAAGAAAATTAAACAAGGGGGGAATGTTTTCTACTAATTTAGAACAATAATAATTTAGAACAATAGTAATTTCAAATTTAAAAGCTTTATTTTCTTAATTGAGAGATTTAAAAACTTTGTAGTACGTTAAACCAGTAGCTTGTTTCGTGAAATGAAAAGCTTTTGAGACAAACTATATTCAATCAACAATTTAACCTGATTATGAGCTTAGTATATTTTTTCAGTTTCATCTGTATACGTCCTGATCAATATTAGTTAAAAGCTTATTAATCCTCAAATTTATTTTTAAGCATTACTCATCAACACCATTACTGCTCCTCAGTCAATTGCCTCAGCATTTAAAAAAAAAAAGCTTCTAGAGTGATTAAACTCTTCCACTTCCGCCAGGCAAACACATAAATGTCGCAGGTCAACTTTGCCACACCCTTACAGTAAAACGCGGTTTTAATCTGTCTTCATCGTTGAGACTGACTTCTCTAGTTGGCCCTCTCCTCGACTGTTAAGCACTTTCTTATTACCGGCGCACCTGAAGTCACTAAAATGTCAGTGAACTTTGCTGCTTAGGATTTCACTTGAAGTTACTTCATTACACATTACCACATTCCTGGAGGACCCTAAATTTGCCAATTGGCTGAATCTCAAACATCCACCGACAGATGAGACTGGTGGTCCTTAATGAAACCTTGTTTCCCTCATCCTGTGGTCCTCTTTCATTACATAATTGCTGATGGCAGCACCGATGGGATGGGTGGCTAGGCAACAGCAATCTTTTAGTCACGAATTCCTGGTGGGTCATTATGGCTGCCATAGATAGACCGAGTCACGGGGACTTGGGGGAGGTTCGCCACTTTTGAACTTTCCCACTCTCCTAACCTTTAGAGTAAGTCCTAACCTTTAGAGGAAGTTCAGGGGTGAAGGCCCTATCTGAGGTCAAGTTCCGTCTACAAGGAGCTACTTTTTGAATACGGAACTTACCGAGACGGTAAACTCGACAGGATATTTATTTTCAGGTGGAGTATGTCCGTTGAACTATAATTAAAACGTGCGGCTTATAAAACGGTTTATTATTTTTGTTTATCCACAGCTTTATATTTGAAGGGTATATTTCAAAAATATTTTTTGAAACGGCTTAGAAGTATTAAACATGTAAGCAATGAAGCAATGAATCGTGATAAGATACAATGCATTTATGAAATTGAATTAGTAAATGTGCTTCGATAACAGGCACTGGATCACCCTCAGCATTCATCACTTTTTACCTTTCTCTCTCTCTCTCTATATATATATATATGTATATATATATATATATAGAGAGAGAGAGAGAGAGAGAGCTATGCAGCTTTAGCGCGCATACATGGACAGTTCTGCAGTTCTGCCTTCTGCTTTCTGGATTCTGCTTGACTATTTTTTACCACCAACTTTTTTGGCTTTTTGGCTTTTTACTTGTCTTCTTTTTGATCTTTTGGCAATTTGCTGGTCTGCATTTCTATTATTTTACGTTTTAATGTTTTGTATATTTTGTAATTTGATTGTTTATATATATATATATATATATATATATATACATACATATATATATATATATATACATATATATATATATATATATATATACATACATACATACATACATATATATATATATATATATATATATATATATACATGCTTTTGACGAAAGGTTTCTGTGTGCCTTGTTCGTGTATATGCATATTTTTAAACTCATATTGATTGATCTTGTGGTTGCAATTGCATATTATTTACTCCGGGGTTTGGTGCAGTTTGTCCGCTATCGGACGTTGCGCCATAAAACACAAACCAACCAGCCAACAAGCACTGACGCTAAATATAGTCATTGTTATTCCAATGGGTTATAAGTCAAGCCTTATTTTTCTCTAGAGTTTTTAAATCTTTTATTGCAAATGAAAGATGAAATAGTATATCGCACACACATAAAAAGAATTTAAATTCTTAAGATAGAAAGAAATTTATTGATAGTAATAAAGACAGGGGCGCGAGTAATAATTGTGGAATCATCTGTGAATTTTATAATGCTAGTGTGACACTTTTGAAAAATACATTATGTATATAATTAATTTTCAGTGCATATTGGCACTTTTATCTTATGTTTGCATTCGTAATTTGTCATTTCGTGCTCAACCCTCTGACCTTTGCTAAATTTCTGAGTAGATTGAATTGCTTTTCCCCTCAATACGTATGACTCAATAACCCCATCTATTGCTTGAAAGAGTCTCAAGAGAGATTATATTGGGGGAAAAGATCAAAACTGGTTAGAAGTCAAATAGTGAAGTCAATTTAAAGAACACATTCATGCGTGTGAAACCCCTCAGAGAGTTAAAAGCTATGATTCACAGCTTTTGTAGACTTGTATTTTGCTTCCGTGTATCTTTCTCTTTTGTACACACGGACGACGCATTTTACCAATGAGCAAACTGACTTCTTAACCCTCCTGGTGGTTGTCTGGACGAGGTATTACGTCATAAGATAAATGTTGACCAGATCTCGATGGACAGGATACCTCGTCACTAGAAGAAAATTGGCCACGTGTTACTCTCGTCATCATCAAAAAATCAGCAGTATCTTTATGACGAGATATCATTAGTACAGTCTGTCAGTTAGTGATGGACGAGATATCTCGTCAAAACCACTCGGAGGGTTATTCTGTCTTTTAAATTTAAAATCTTAAATGCATAAGTCACATTACCTTCCATTTATATACATAAATATGGTGAAGCCTTCCGGTGTTTATGATGAGCCACATGCGGCGAGCAAGTTATTCCTTGCGGCGTCTACAAAAATCAATTTTGAGGCATCGTGAGGTAATCATTAGCACTCAGGAAGCCAGTCGCAGTTACAGTGCCATTGATCGCAATCCATCTCTTATTCCTCTCTCAACATGTGCCCGTGCCATTTATTCAGTTTCTGTTGGTAGTGTCCGGGAAAGCTGTACTCCTTATTCAGCTCCATGCGGAAGAGAATAGAGATTAATAGAAATATATATATATATATATATATATATATATGAAATTTTCTATTTGTGAATTCACTTTTATGATGCTAAGAAATTGGTACATAAATTGTGTCGAAAGTAACAGCGACAGTAAATAACTTTTGATGTATTTGCTTGTACAGTCAAGAACGGATCTTACCCATGAAGTACTTTTTGAGAGTTTGAAGTTGCACTGTCCATCCACGCTCTGTTGTATTGTTATATAAGTAGGTTTAAAAATTATACATTTCAAAAAAATACTTTAAAGAAATTAAATCAATGATAGTTATATTAGTGATTAAAAAACGGACACAAAAAAGAGTTACCAATCATTTAACATAATACACTCATGTCCAAAATTATCTTTACATGCATAAAATCACGGATTTCTCAGAAACTGTTAACTATAATTTCATGAATTTGTGTGAAGTGATACATAACATCATAACACATAAATACAAAGGAAAAAGTTTAAGAGCACTGCATATGATATAAAGCTGCAGCATGAAACAATAAAAATGGCAATAATATGTGACAAGGAGAATTAAGAAAAAAAAGAATAACAAAAAAATTAAGGCTTATGAATTTAATATGGAATGTGATCTCCCCTGACATGTACACATATCACAACGTGTTTTAATGCTGGCAATAATGTTGTTAACCAGTTTGGGGAATTAAGTTCCACTCCTCCAGCAATGCGGTCTTCAGGGCATTTATATCTCTAGGAGGAGGATGTCTCCGTGCAACTGCTTTTCAAAGGTAGTCCCATAAGTTCTCTATCGGGTTCAGATCAGGAGATTTTGCTGGCCACGGTATTCGCTCAATGGCTTTACTATAAAGGAATTCGTCAACGAGGTTTGCTCGATGTGGACGAGCATTATTGTCCATAAATAAAAAGTCAGATCCGTATGCACTTCTGAAAAGTCTTACATAAGGTTCTAAGACCTCATCCCGATATCTCTGGCCGGTCACAGATCCGCTGTTGAAAACGTGTAGGGGCGTACGTCCATCGATCATTATTCCTCGTACCATCACACCTGTACTACCGAAACGGTCACGTTCCATAATGTTCGACGGAAGATTTCGCGTTCCTGACTCCCTCCAGATGTAAACACGTTTAGAATCAGATGTTAATCTAAATCTCGACTCATTAGTAAAGAGAACATGGGTCCATTGGTGTTCACTCCAGTTCTGATGTTCTTTGCAGAAATTAAAGCGATCCCTCTTTTGTTGTGAAGACAGTGAAACGCATACCCTTGTCTTTCTGGCATAAAAACCTTTTTCATTAAGCCTTCTGTATGCAGTTTACCGTGATACAACAGTTCCAGTGGCGGTTGCAATCTCTGAACTTAACTGCTGGGCAGTAGACTTCCTGTTACGACGGGCAGTTATTGCCAGATATAGAACTTGAGAAGCAGTTGTTATTCGTTTACGACCTTGTCCAGGCCTCCTTACAACAGTTCCAGAGTTCTGAAATGGTTTCCATAGCGTAGAGACTCTGTCTTGAAATATTCACACTTGTTGCTGCTTCCATGATTGTCTGCCCTGCCTCTACACGGCCGATAATTCGCCACTTCACAGATTCTTTCAAATGATATTTCGGAGTCATAACAAACCGTTTTGAGTCCTTACACATTGAAATCAAACGCTGTATTGCAGAAATTCACTCAGATATTCATTTTGCGCAAAGCGCTTGATTCACCGTCGGATGACGTAACGCCTTGATTTGCATATCAGAAACCGTTTGATAATTTTTGATTGGATAATGCTAATTAGACTTGTATTTCACACATTCCCTACAAAAATGGATTACATCGATAGGATATTTCATAGAATATCATTATTTTTGTGTATGTAAAGATAAATTTGGACATGAGTGTAGTTATCAATTGCAATTTTCTACCTGTGGATTCACCTTGGGGATTTTCAGAATAAGTACTTTTGTAAAGTACTTTTTGGTAGATTGAAATTACATTGTCCTTCCACACTCTGCTGAATTGTTATATGAAATGTTAAAAATGTCACGTTATCAGAAAGAGAATTTTATGCATTTAAAGTAGATCCGAACGTTTTAGACAGCGAATAAAACAGCGGAACCAAAAGTTACCAATAATTATCCAAAACACGAACAATTGTAATTTTCTATTTGTGGATTAGCCTTTGGGATTTGCAGAATTTGCTATTCTTACTGTGGCGAAAACTTCAACGACAATACGTAGCTTTTGATGCTGTTGTTCATATTGAAGAGTTACTTTTCCCAACCGTTAAGTACCACCTTTTTGTAGATTGAAGCTCCCCTGTTCTTACACGCTCTGTTGCGTTGTTTTGTAAATAGGTATAAATTATTACGTGGTGTCAGAAAGAAAATTTTGTGCTTAGGTAGGTGAATTAACTTCACACTAGAGCTACACAACGGGCTATTGATGACGCTCCGAGAGCAATCCAGAGGGAAAAATTCCTCATTTTAAACCACAATCAGATGACGAGGTTACATTCTCCTAACAGTCCTCATTCTCCAAACATCCGCACATCTCCAAAGTGAGAACATATGAGACCACAACAGATTTGATATGCACCAGCCCTCACGTACATGACTTAAGACGGTCTTTGGATGGATAGAGTTTCGAACTCGCAACTCTCCGGTTGCTAATCCGCTACTCTTCCAACCGGGCCACCCCAGTCCCAGAAAATTTCGTATATTTAAAACCAAATGACAAACATTTTAGAGAAGGAACGACAAAAGCAAACAAAACAAAGAAGAAATTATTAACCGTGATTTCAAAATTCCATCTCTATCTAGAAATGGTGTCATCACTAAGGGGTGCATTGTTTGAACCTCACCGACCGTCATCACCAGCAGACAACAAATAATGATTGCGTATGAAATACAGTTTTAGCAAAACGTTAATTAACTTTTTACAAAATTATCTTTGTAGTGAGCATTTTTAGCTCCCGTTACCAATACACAGGCATCCATGATTCTTCTGTTCAATCTTCGAATATCCACGCTGTCCGACTAGAGAGAGAGCATTGATGATTCATGTTTCCATACTAGGTGTTCTAAGTGCATCTTAAATGTTGTGATAGAATGCAACGGCGATTGGAAAGAGAAGAAAAATAAACAACTTGAGAGAGCGGAGCTGCTTGGAAGTGGGAAGATTCAAAAGATGAAAGCGGTGAAAATATGCATTGGGGGACATGAGGCTGTAGCAATGAAATAGAAAATAGAGTGAAAATGGAGAGTTATTCTGGAACGCTGAGCTGTGAATATTATATATTAGGGGGTTAATTTTAGTATCGTTTCCTATGTCTATAAATGTATGCTTATTTTCTTTTTGAATCTTTGAAAATTCATGCTGTCTGATTAGAGAGAGTGCTGTCATTATTTTAATAAATTACAATATTACAATTTTGTATTTACTGGTTTCATCTGCCAACTAATTTGTACTTTTATTAGACACAGTAGCTATTTGATAAATTTCTTTTGCATATAATCCTTAGCATGCTTGAATATGTCTTGCTAATTGTATTTTAAAATATTAAAGCAGAAAACAGACTTCTTTTCAGCTTAATATAAATAAAAAAACAGACTTCTTTTCAGCTTAATATAAATCAAATGTGTAGAATAAAAAGACTGTATAGCATTAACATAACAAAGGTGTTTGATTTGTAATAGATGTTTTTCTTGCTTGGTTTAAGGGAGAAAATCTTTGGGTTGACAACAATCCTAGCATGCCACCGTCTAGAAGTTGCATTGAGATAGATTAATAAATCATAAGTATTTCATTCAATAGATCAAGATAATCATTTAACCCTCCAAGTGCTTACGACAAGACACCTCGTTACCAGGATATTGCCGATTTTTTTTTTATGATGACAAGATAAAGAATTGGTCAGTTTTAATCTAATCTCTTCCTTCAAGATCTGATCAGTTTTGCTAATGAGAACAGATACCTCGGCGAGAGAACCACTTAGGATGGTTAAAAGTATTGTTAATTTTTCTATAACATGAACATTACCAATCTGAAGTACTATATGAATTTGCCAATAAATAATAATTGTATTTCTTGTTTCTCGTAGAAAATATCTGAAAAACAGACCCTTAAAAATAACGAAAAATTAAACTGAATAGAAAAACGCTTCTCTTATTGAAATGTATGTTACTTTCAATAGTTCTACTATGTTCTCCCTATTGTTATTCAATATAACTGGTAGCCGACTAATTTAGGAAATTCCATGAAAGTGAGCTTCACTACCCTTTATTATACCCACGTTAAATCACGTTTTCCTTGTTTGAGGAGGAATTACCTTAGTTGTAAAGTGAACAAGACAATTGGAAGAAACAAGAGCTCTTAACACAAGCAATAGAAAAGTACGTCTTCACTAGTCTTTATATTTTACTTTAAGTGTGAGGACGAACAAATATCGATTCTTAGGTAAAGTTGAAAAAAAGATAAATACAGTGACAAAACGTGTCTGCTCGATTCTTTCTTCTGTAAAGTGCGGAATCAAATTTTTCGATTCGCAATTTTCAAGAGCTGTGAATGCGATCTGTCTTACTTCACATCTGTCGACAGCAGCAGAAAAGGACGATAGATAATATGCATGTTAAAGTCACGACATGTCAAAAACTTTTTGGATCGAATTCCACCTTTAGTTTTGACCATTTTTTATCGGATGTTTGATCGGAATCGAGAAGAAAAGGGGATAATGGAATAAAAATTGCAAAACTCCAGATCCTTCATTGAAAGTTTCTGATATCAAAAGGCGAAACGTGATCAGTCCGTTTTTGTTTTAATTTTTCAGTACATCAGTTCAAAATTTGTTTTAGCTGCACTGAGTTTAATGTTGAAATGCAATAATTAATTCTCTTTTGTCCTGAACTATATAAAGTATATTTATAATATTTTGCCTACTTCCAGATTTTAATTACTCCATGGAAGAGAAAAAATTGGTAGGTTATGTCGAGGACACAAACCTATCAGTGAGTTTGGGAAGAGTTTTGACGTGAAATACTCAAGTCTGGTGTTAGATTGTGAAAGAATGAAGCAGGCATAGGAAATTTGAACGATTGTTTATTGTGAATATTAAACAATTAGTTTGCAGTTTGAACGATTATACTGCAGATTGATATTAATTGTCATTGAGAGACTATTTTTATGCAATATTAATTGTAGCGTAGTTTGGTAGCTTTCGAATGACACCACTTACACAGCCTTCACTCCACGCAAGCCAAAGTTACTTTGGCCCAAAACTAGCCCAGCACCTTAGAATTACGACATATTGAGAATCCCTTCCCGCACTCAGTAAGCCTGGGAACTCGGTCCGAAGGTCATGTCAAGTGAGGACATCCTTTTTCTACACGCCGGTATATTTATCTTATGATGTTTCTTCTAATTCTGAAATCGTAAGACAAAACAGTTGTAAGGTTTTTTGTAACTCCCAACTTTTCATGCATGCCTCGCAATATTGTTCCTATTTTAAAGAGGTATTCACTTCAATATGTGTTAATTTCGATAAAACAATGGAGATGAATCACACTTTCGGCTATGATCAAAGAATTATCAAGAGATAATTGCTTCATAAAAAGTTTGTGCTACTGAGTATTGAAATAAAAAAACTGAAATAAAAAAACGTGTTGAAAAAAGAAATATTTTATTTTTCTATCTGAAAAACAAAGTGAATCAATAGTTGCATCAAATTTCAAAAGCAGTTAAGAAATTTTCTCGGATTCTGCAGGTTATTACTTTGAAATAATGATGAAATGCTGTATCAAAAAATCAAAACTTTACGATATGGCATAAAAATGAGATTCGTTGGAAATATTTTCTCTTGAAAAATAATTTTTTAAACTGTCATAAATTGAAACATGAACTGAAACAGTTTCAAACTGGCAGTCACCAAGTTGGTTGCTTTGTGTGGTGAGGAGACAGTTCAAGCACCATACTTTTTTCTTAGCACTGTTAAAATAGTATTATAACTGATTGGTAGTACTATTGGAACGAGGCCCCCAGAGGCCTTCGAGTCAAAAATTTTAATCCACATTTCAGCCTCATCACACAAATTACTAATAGACCTTATCCTTTTTCCAAACTGGTCTGTTTCACGGTAGCCCAGTTGGAAGAATAATGAATTAGCAACCGGAGCGAATGCGAAACGTCCTACTAAAGACCGTAGTGTTATATATATATATATATATATAAATTACGTAAAAAGCTATTTCGAAGTCGATAGCTTCAGAAAATCTAACAAATTTGTCTGACGCAAAATGCAACTTTTTTCACGCAGAATTTCTTCGTAGTAAGCTAAAAAAATTTTATTCCTTGCTTGGTAGCTATAACGCGTTCTTCGTTGAAGTCTGTTTTCTAAAAATGTTAAGGTCTTTGCAATTGAGCTGAGACCTTCTGTCAAACTTGCAATTGTCGTGTGTTTTTCTGGTGGAAATGGGTCTGAAGTGTCCGATACTTCAGTGACGTTTTGTTCACCTTCTATCATAGCCTTGAGTGTCTCAGGAAAGGAAGACACATCTTCTTTATCAGCACTTGCCGCCTCTCCACACTCCGCGATGTTGTGCCAGTTACAGCGATTTTTAAATCGGTCGAACCAACCATTACTAGCTACAGAGGTTTCATCTTCGCCCGCCTTCCCGGCTTCTTCTTTCAACCTCTCAAGCTTAGCTTGATAGCACAGTGTTCTGATCTACTGGACAATTCTTCACTTTTACTTGATTATCACACCATAATTTCGGCATTGTTTCCATCTCAGCAATAATATCATGACGTTTACAAATTATGATTGAGTTCAAGGATTGGGCATTTTCACCGCATTGAGAATTCTTTCTTTATCTTTTATGATTGTTCTTACTGTGGATTCCGGTAGCTCAAACCTCTTTGCCAATTCACAAATTTTCATTCTGCTATCAAAATTCTTGATAATGTTAAATTTACATTCCAAAGGTATCGTTTTCCTTTTCTTACAAGGTGCAGGAGAATCAGATTTACTTCGTTTGGACGACATAGTTTTTTAAGGGTTTAGGAAACGTATAACAAAACAATCTTAACTATCGTCGATCGTAGAATCGTAATCGTGCACGTAGAGTTCGTGCGAAACGCGTCCAATGCGTATCACAGAATGAGAAATACTGAAGATAGCGGATGGCAGTGTTGCCAAACTAAAAAAATCAAGAACCGCGCAACTCCGAGTTCCGTAAGTCGGGGTATTACTGTGTATATATGTATATATAATGTGATTTAGTATTGAATACAAGGATTTATGTCACTGTGCTTATAAAAATTCAGATGGGTCAGACAGCTACAATAATTGAATGTAGGATGAGTGGACATTCTGGACTTGATCAGATCATTTATGATGAAGCTTGGTGGAGCTAGCAAGAGGAGAGAGTTGGAGTCTCTCGGACAGATCTTGCTGAAGCCGAGAGTACAAGACCTGTAATGCATATACTCATCAATGAACCAAACATGTATCTTCTTCCCTGGAACATCGCAGCTGGCACGAAACTTACTTCAGCACAAAAATGCCAGAAACCAAAAGTCGATGAAAAGTACTCTCCTAAAAGCATGCAACCAATTCACCTTTGAATCCTCAGAACACATATTCCACCTCCATGACATTCTTACTGAGCAGTTAATGACACGTAATATGTACTCTTGTTGGATTGAGTGCTTTAATGATCACTATTTGGATTGCTATTAGAAATAAAAATTAGCGTAAAAAGTATTTTCCTTAATGTTATTGATGATTGTATTAATGTGCATATAGTTTTGCAATGAATACATGAAAATTAACCTTTAACTCTTCAAAACGCCTGTACACCTATGTGACAGCCATATTGTAGTGAAAGACTAAAAGGTTTTTGAACTCCTCAGATCAAAGAAATGGCGAAGTCAAAAACATGTAAACAAACAAATGAAGACATTTCGAATACTATTGATGGATTTTAATAAATGTGTTCCATCAGTTTATCCCCAAGAGAAAAGCTGGTTCATTTTGAATCGTCTAGCAATCATGCAATTATTTAATTGCAGAATGTAATTTGAAATTGGCTCATAGAATAACTCCATGATTTCCACTGACACGCCATGCTATTCAAATTCCCCTATTATTATAATCTGCTTGTTGAACCTGATGCCACATGACAATCGCGCTATTGACACCAAGGCAATTTTCTGTAAATGCTGCAACGCCCAGTTACTGTTTCTTACGAAAGACAAGACAGTTTTTTCGGATACAGATCGGTGTTTATTTTCTTAATTCATATCTGTCTGCGATTGATTTGCATTAAGCGACAGCAATTTTCATCGTTGTCATTTTCTGCCAGGGGATTTATTTTCATTTGATTTTTTGCTTTTTCTTCGTTCATCCACCATTTAAATTTATGTTCCATTGTATTGATAGATTTACTTTCTGTGATAGAAAACAAATCATACTCAACAGTAAACAAAACCTAAAGTATACTTCTGTACCTTGGTAAAAAGGTTGGTCGGTTATGGTTTTATGGTGCAAAGGCCATATTTGGAAATGCTGCGCCTACATAAGACATACGATATCAAGTAATAGACATACACACACACAGAAAGCTTTTATTGTCACAGAAGAGAGAAATATACCCAGGGAGGTATGCATCTGACAGGAATAGAACCTGCGCCGCCTACAACTCGAAGGTTGCTAGCGCAGTGGACATACCCACTGAGCCACACAACCCCACCTTGGTAGAAAAAAAGGATTTATGTCCATATTCGATTATTCAAGTTACACTACTGTCCGTAAGTTTGGAAACATCCTGTACATTCCGGAAATACTCGATGTCCGACATTTTTAAAAGATGTTTTGTATTTAAATATGCCCAAGGTATAAAAGGAATTTATTAGAATATGTTATCCATATTCACTTGTATAACATGTAAAAAGAGACATGTTAATAACATTTCATTACATCGCTATGTGGACGGCTTCCGAAAAGAGCGATATAAAATTGAGATTATGCCAATTTCCTGTGAATCACATGGCCTTCTCTCATTTCAAATTATCCGTTAAGTAAGTATAGTAGTTTAATGCCCACAAATAAAATAAAGGTAATAAAAGTTATAATAAAAAAGGGCCAATGTCCTGTCAATGAATGCATCATGAAAGAATTCAAACGTTAGATGGTATATATTGTTTTAAAATTCAAAACCAAATTGCTAAATCACGTGTAATCAAAAACATGCAAAAATTGGCATTGATCCTCTTTCTATAAAGCCACAGATTTATCTTTTATTCTAAAACCTTTTGACCACTTTGGAATTTAGAATTGACAATAATATTTAAAATTGTATTTATAAATATTATTATACGTGTCTTAATATAAATATACGTGTCTTGAAGCTAAAGTAATGCATATAAATATAAAATTTTATAGTGATGTTTGATTTTATAATCAAGAACAAATTAGATTTTATGTCACAAAGGCCATATTTGGATAAACTGCCAAACACAAGGCAGAAGATGTCAAGCAATGAACATGCACACACAGGGTAAGTTTTACTGACTCAAAAGAGAAAAATACAACCAGGGTAAGTTACAGAAATAAAATCTGCACACCCTACAACTCACAGGGTAGAATTAGGAATTTATTGATTGATTTATTGATAACCCATATAATTCGATTAATTGATCTCAGATTTATTTGTATCCTATCGGCATGATCTCTATGAGCTCTTTTAAGAATTATATTTGTTAGTGAGGATGGAAGGTTAATTGTTATGGTTACATAATGAACTACATGCACATTACATGCGTCTACTGACTGCATGCATTTAAAAAGTCCTATCTACGAAGAATTGAGTATAAATACATTTCGATGGACACAGTGATGAAATACATGCAATGCATTCACATATACGGCAATGTGAAAAAAGAGCTTGCCTCTGAATATTACTCAAAAGTACCCAAATTTAGAAAGTTATTTTTAGCATATTAGAACAAAATAAGAGGATAAGATTGCAAAAAAATTTTATTTTCTAAAATAGTGGCCACGACTTTACCTAAATATTTTAAACGTAAGTCTAATATTAGACTATTCAGATCTTAAACAGCATATTTGAATTTATTGGTATCAGTCTTGAAAAACACTTGAAGAATAATGTTTCAAATATTCACCACATATGTCATATTAACAGAAGTCAACGTCATAGGCGTGGGAGAGTTGTGTTGTCGTTGGAATGGTTCCATTCAAGATGCGTGTTGGGTTGGCTGTATTCACAGACTGAATGTTAGGAAAGCGATAATTACAGGTAAACAACATTTTTATTTAATCCTTCAGCCTTTAGAGATGAGTTGAAATATTGTAACAGAAAACATGGATTGTTTCTGTCTTGGGCGTTTGAAGTGCCTTTGAGCTCTTTCTTCAAAATAATTCGTTAAAGAAAGACAAATCATAAATTTATCCGCTAGGGTCTTAAGCATTTAGAGGAAGCTTATTGGGGTAGAAAACCTCTTGGAAAGTTTATTAGCAGAAAAGATAGGGTTTCTATTAACTCTCAAGTCCATATCTTAAGTGTTGGGGAATGCATCAGGCGATCATAATGGAAGAAGAAACAAACAACTTGAGAGAGAGGACCTGCTTGGAGCCCTAGTTAGCGAGGTGAGAGAGTTCAGAAGATGAAATGGATAACCAGACGTATTGGGGACCAGATAGCTATAGAAAATTAGGTGAGTTGTGTGCGGGGACACAATCACAATTGCTTAAGGTGTGAATCCGTCTTTGTGTTGTTAGAGGAAATATAAGATGTGAATGAATAAAATCTTGGTGGTTACAAGTAAAATATATAATTTTATTTATCAAAGGCCGATGATGGAGAAGTAAGATATATATGACATAGTATCTACATCGTTGTTCGTTACAATGGCAAAATCTATACAAGTATTGCCCAAAGTAGTGGGCGATGTAGAAATGTACTTCAAGTTGATCTTACTCTGCATATAGTCTATAAAAAATTTGTTTTGAGTAACATAGGCATTGAAATCACCGGTAATCATAATGGGTACATTGATGTCTGGAATAATATGTACATTTATTACTTGAGCAACTATACCGATTTCTTTCAAAATTCAAGTACCTTATTTGCATAAATAGCAATCTCTGAGAGATTATTCTTTCACTTATAGGATTGCAATTTATCGGACTTTTGAGGATAGAAAAATCCATTTTGACCTGGACAAAGCCGTTATCTTATTAATATTTAATAATTGATGACAAGTGTTACACAATTGAAACTATGTGGTATCTTCATTTGAAAATTCTTCTTTTAACAAAGAATAATGTTTTAAACTAACTAGCTTCAAATATCCCATAAACCATAATAGATCACAAACACTACAAACTTAACCGAACTCATTCTTGACAAACGTCGATTCGTAATGGATATTGGCCTACTACCATTTCTAAACAAACTCTTCAGATTTAACGTTTTAAAGTTTACGATGAAATGGTTAGATGACAAAGTTACAAGCCAATATCCATCGGTAAAGGAGGGAGCACTCTCGAAGTACTCATTCGGCTATCTTACGCTCTCAATACAATCTAAATCGTACGGAATTAGTTAATTCAGGCTTTTCTGAATTCCTCTTGATTCCTTCCTGATACCTCTTGAGTTTTCACACCAGTGATATATACTTTTCGTGCATTTCTGTTCATATTTCTATTACAATGTGTTTTCGACATTAAGGGATTTGTTTCAATTCAACACCCTTATCGGCTTATTAATTTAAAAATTTTATTATATCGGTTATTATTATTAAATAGTGTTGTAGATCCTGTTATTCTCTTCAAATAAATCCCAATCTCTGCAATCCAGTTATACTGCCCAAACACCGCACGACGTTGCCAGTTTCAGTATTCACGCGCAAGCGTTCCCTCTCACCACTGCAACCCTATAAAGCACCATTTTAAATAATGAAATAAGCTCTTTATTCAACAAAATTTCAATCATTAGATTATCATTTATAGCTTACGCGGCATAAGCAAGAGTATTAAAGCGAGTTTTCATAGAGACCTCGATACCCGCCGGACTGACTTTAAAGATGTATTCACGACCAAAAGAAAAGTTATTATGGAACTTTAAGCATCTTATCTGTAGTAAAAATTATATTTTAGGGTGGTAATTGTAGTACCTTTTTTATGTATCAATACACATATTTTCTTTGTATACAATTTTTCAGAAAAACTTTATAGATATGCTTTTCATAATTCGATATCTATGTAATCGCAGATGTAATGTGATCTAAAATATTAGGTACATATATTAAATTACATTTATTTACGCATACAAGAAAATCTCATTTGGAAAACATTTAGTAATGCACACTTTTAATAATTTTGTTACGTATTAGAAAGGTAGGCAGCTAATTTAATTTTCGTCGCTCTGATGCAACACAACAGGCTGTTTACGTACTAGAAAAACCTTCGATACATAATATTTTGGTTCCTATTAGGATATCTATATTAACCCTCCAATTGGTTTCGACGAGATAACTCGTCCATCAAGATCTGACCAAATTTGCAAGTTACGAGATATCTCGTCATCAAGATTTTGCCGATTTTTTTATAACGAGATCAAGATGATCTGGTCAGTTTTTTTCTTATGACGAGACCTTGTCACAGATAACCATCAGGAGGGTTCATAAAAACGGAGTGCTTGTACATATTGAATATTTTCACCACATTCCAAGTTATTTATCCGTTTTAGACCATCTTAATGCAAAATCTGTGGTGTCCGCCTTTCGTGTTGGTATGTCTGTATGCCCACATTACGTCTAAACGGCAGAACACATTTTCATGAAATTTGGTATGCTTTTACTTACTATAAAGACAAATTGACTGAGTTTCATTGCGACAGTCTGTCTATCTTTCTTTCTATTTTATATCTGTTTTGTGTCTATGCAAATATCACATATTATTTCTTATATTTTCATGAAATGTTATATATTTTATAAAACTTATTCTAATCTGGAGAAAAAATTAACTACATTTTCATTGCCTACATTTAAAGAAAGTTTCTCGTTAAACAGCTGAAGACCATCTTGATTCAACATGATTCTGCCACATTCTCATATTTGAGTCTACTTTAACCTGACACATTTGGAGAAGCGGAGATATAAATTAAGCGTTTCAAATTGCAGTTGAAACCTACATTGTTTTACCAGTAATGCTAGAAAAGCAATTGTCCTTAAGAAGCTATTTTTTACAAAATTTAAATTCTAATACTTTAAGCGTTGACTTCACTTTTCTTTGCGAAATATAAAACATATTCAAATACTTGGGACAGATGAAGACAGATTATAAAGAGGATATAAATATTTAATTTTGCATAATTTATTCACGTCACTGGTAGTATTCTTTTTTTGTTTTGTGTGCAATATTTCTAAAGAAGTGTATTCATTTGTTGACGGCATGTGAATATTTATAGCAACTTTGCTTTTTTAAAGTCCTTGGTTTAATGTATGCCGTTGTAGAATTACGTTTTATGAAAAAGGCGAAAAACATACAGCACAAAATATTTTAAAACGAGACTAGTAGATAACCTAATTTGTAATTATAGTAGTATGCTAAAATTTTGAAATAGACCTATAAAACTATCAAATTCATTAAAACTTACATTTGTTTTGCAATGTTCCAAATTAAATTACTCGGTTTTAATGAAAGTTGCACTCAATTGGCATTGAACCTCTGAATTGAAAAAAGTACTTTGAGGATTCGTTTTAAAATTTATGCAAGTTAGGGTGAAGCAAAGTTTAAATGGAACTTTTCCTGTATCTAAAGAATATTGAGGTTAGAAAATATCCGAACTAGGACTTTTGAAAATGTAAAAATTCCATGATGTAGTGACAGGTTGGCTACATTTTACGTGTTGAAGTTTGAATAAATTCGAAGCTTTGAAGAACAACATATAACTTCTCAGTTCGTTAACCAGTGGTAAAATAATTAAAGACTCATAAGAGAAGGTCGTCTTGAGCGCGCTGAAAAAAAAGGTGGATTCAAATAGACGTAAAGTGTTCGTACTTGACTTGTTGTCTAGAACCCACTCTCAACTTTTCAGACTGTTATCTTCCATACAGATCTTCTCTCCTTTGCAAAGAAATTTTAGCACCAGAATACCTCAGGCAGTTGAGGTGAACATTCCTTCTACTGCGCAACACATTTTCACAGATAACAGCAAGGGTAGCGAAGGAATTTCTGTTAGAGGAATTTATATTTACCTAGGAAATGAATGCGTTAAAATCGGCAAAAGATATCTTGATCACTGTGTTACTTTTCACTGACACTTTTGGCCATTGACGAAGTTCTGGTATACATTGAATAATCTCTCATTGACAAGGATATTTGGATTTGATCAGATAGCCGAAGCACCAGGTCACAGATTAGCAAGTGGTGGAAGCACAGTGACTTTGCCAGTAGAAACATCATCAGAGACGTCTGTATGAGAGGAACATGATACATCTTCAATGGATTCATTCACATGTTTGTCTACAAGGAAACATCTAGGGAAGTTTAGATGAGTTGCCATCTTGCGGTAGACTGACCTATGAACAAATTGCTTTCGAAAGTGAATTTGGTCCTCTACTTATTACAAGTACGTCTGAATTCAGCTGGGGCTTCCCTGAATAAATGGACTACAGAAAAGATCGTACTGCTCTCTCTATGCTTCGCAGTGAACACTTGAAGCCAATGAAGATAGAAAGGGTTGCACATTTTCCTCTGTACTCTAAACTTTGAATCAGGCTTCATGAGCACATCATCTTCTGTCTCGCTGCTCGTCAGACCAGCTTGTTCACCATCATGTGCTGGTTCTTGAGGACATCAAGTCTGACGGGCAAGGTGTAATTTATTTATATCAAATGAATAAGTATAGTCTACAACACGAGTTGAACTTATATCTAAGCAGCATATTGTACCTCTTAAAAGGTTGCTGACAATAGTGATTTTCTTAAAAAAAGCGCTGGTAAAGTACTATGCTGGAGACATTCAATTTTAAAACAAGTTCTTTTATTATTTCACCTGCCTTTAAATGAAATTTTCAAGAAAAAATGGATTTGCTTTAACCCTCCATCTGGTTTTGACGACATATCTCGACCATCAAAATCTGACCAATTTTGCTGATGGCGAACTCAAACCTCAAACTCCCAAATTGACTTTTGTAATCATCATATCACGATTCGTTGTTTTTCCTCCATCAGGTGCGATATATGTGAAATTTACTGCATGGATGTGTATGCATGTGTACGATTTAAGTCCAAAGTAAGTTGTAGAAATTGTAAAAATGTCGAAAAGCTGTTAAAATACAGTTTACCAGACACTTTAATGATATTGGCATTTTCAAAAGAAAGACAAAGTGATTAATCTATATATTAATACGTGAAGAAAAAAACTTTATACCCCTTTTTAAGCACATTGCGCGCACGGAGGAGTATGAGATTTGGCATAATTAAAGTTCATATGGAGAAGGAGTGCAGAAAGATAAAATTAATATATAATATGCGTTACAAATATATTAAATTAAACAAAATAAACATTCATTGTTTACGTTCATATACTGTAATCTATATATTAATACATGAAGAAAAAACTTTGTACCCCTTTTTAAGCACATTGCGCGCACAGAGGAGTATGAGATTTGGCATAATTTGCCACCACATAAGTTAGTATTGAAAGTTAATTGCATCGTTTTGCTGATCAGAAACTTAAATACAAAGGAAGCATTAGTCAATGGAACAAGAATGCGCATCAAATTTATGCATCGTAATACTATTGATTGCGAAGTTTTAACTGGAACCGCACGCAATAAGAGAATTTTGATTCCACGTATAAATTTAACATATTCCTGAACTATTTTACCATTTAACTTTCAAAGAACTCAATTTCTAATTATACCTGCACTTGCGATGACAATAAATAAGTCTCAAGGACAAACATTCGAAAAAATTGGAATTTTATTGAGACAGCCAGTTTTTACACATGGTCAATTGTACGTCGCAGCAAGCAGAGTTCGATCATTCGATGGTTTGAGATTTTATATTTCAGAATATAACGGTCAAGGGCATTTAGCAAACGATGAAAGAGTTTTTACAAAAAACATCGTCTACACAGAAGTTTTGAATCATTAAATTCATTGTCGAACTATTTCAAGTTCAATGGACAACATTTATTTTTTTAACCACCCGGTTTTTTTAGTTCCAATAAAAAATATATAAAAAATACGAAGCACGTATTCCTTATTTCATTTTTCATTTTTTGGATTTATTTTTTATTTAAATTTTATATAATTTGAAAAAGATAGGCAAATTAACTGTGTAGCCTTGGCGAAACCTGTGGCCAGTATAGCAATAAAATAACCCAAGAAAATGTCAAACAACGCGTTATTGTTTTTGAGATACGGCTTAACCAAGCTATACCGCATTTTTCCTATGACATATTTGTACATGCTCGCAGCTTACGTGATAGAACAAAATTCAAAAAAATTATATGCAATGAATATAGAGGTAATCTCTTTGATAAAAGAACCTTATTAACGTTCAAACTTAAAAATTAAATGAATTATGGTCGAATTTCGACCACTGGGCGACCACTAGTCCAATCATTATTTTTTCAATTTAGAGCTGACCAATTCAACCCGATAGGGGTTAGGTAATTTTGATTGCCTGTAAAGAAATTCGAAGAACAATTAAAATGAAATTTAAGAAGGTTTGTATAATTAATCTTTAATCTGTGTTATTATTTGTTTATCAATCAGGAATATTTTATTCCACACAAACTGAATAACCTGCAGTATTCTTAATAAAATTGGTATATGAACTGACGCGTACGAATACAGAAGTTATGTATCTCCTGTATCTTTCAAAATGAAAAGTATATGATGCTATGCCCACTTGAATTGGCTTTCGTCCTTTATAAAAAACCAAGGGACCACCTGAATCACCCTAAAAAGGAATAATCATTATTATTCGATTTATAAAACATTAAACTAGTGTACATACATTAAGTACTTTGAGCTTTTTCGGACAATAATTATTAAAACTATGTATAAGGATTTTTTTCTATACTAGACATGCTTGTCGCTAATTAAAAAAATAAGTTATGCTGCTTTCGAAGGGATGGGTGATTTGAGGGTACCTAAGAGTGAGAGTTTTTGAGTGTTTTGTTTTATTTTTTTAGTAACAAACACAAAGGTTTGTTTTAAAATAATTTTTGTAACATCTGCATGTAACCTCGACCGATGGTATACAGTTATTCAATCTCTTCTTTCACTAATACAGGTAACTAAACCAAACGTGCACTCTTGAAATAGTGGTAGGCCAATGGTAGAGTAACGCACTTGGCCTAGTGGTTATGATTAACTTTGTTTCATTGTATAAAAAGATGTAAAAAGTAAATAATTAAATATTGTTGCACAGCTGAAAATTGTAATTTTTTAAAAAATGCCTCTAAAATCCAAAGGTATTTAAAGGTTGTCTTCACAATCCATTGAAAACTACAAATAGCTTGTTAGTTTCCATTTACATTATCCAAATGGTTTATATTCTATTAGTCCGATTGTTATTAAAGATTTTTATATATTCTTATTTAGATGTAATGCTTTGGTATTCTCAGTAACAAACGAAAAACGTTAAAAAACGAGATTTAAAATGTTCAAAATTCTTGTTTCCAGATGTTCTTTCAATATTAAAGAAAATGTAAAATCAGATATAAGGTTTTGATTTAAAGATCATGATACGTACAACACTAATTCCTGATTGAGATTCCCGTGTACACACGTTAGTTCCTGGTACCGGAATTATCTTCCGGAGAAAGGAGCATTTCGAATTCGATACCACTTCCTGACGAGCATACTGAAGGATATCGGGACACTTGCCTAATGTGTAAGAAACAGGCAGTGTTGAACGACATTGAATTGCTACATTAAATTATTAGTATCAGTAAAGTATTTATATTTCAAAGAAATAGTAGTGCAAAATTTGTAACTTTTTACTATAACTTTTCCCTTAATATAAAAGATTTTATACATATCTTTTCCACAATTTTTAAATAAGAGCATATTAATTATCCTACTGAGCATTTCGGAAGAGAGATTGTTGCAGATGGACTTTCAAAGATGGTCATGGCCTGGTATTTTTAAAATACTATGCCCACTAACCTATCAAAAGTTATTTAGTAAAAAGAAGAGCTCAAATAATTAAATTGGGAGAGCTTCCTCAAATCATATCTTGTAATATAGAGACCATCCTGGAGCCTCGTTCAAATGTAAGGGTGACAGAAAATGTCAGACTTCTTTCTATATTTGTGAGTGGACACATCAGATATCTTTTATTCAGTGAGATGTTTTTCCAGCATGCCTAAAATAGAGCTCTGAACAAGCTCGTTATCTTATGGCCTTCGTTGGTATAGCAAGAGAAGATCTCTGGACATCCTGATCTAGTGTTGGTCTTTTAAAGCGTAGTCGAATTCATGGTCTTGATTTATCTGTTTAGCTAGACCTTAATGATTATTTAAAAACTGTCACCGGATTACAATTAATTTATTATGCATTTTAACGTGTATTATTTTTGATCATAATGATATATGAATTATATAAGAAAGAGCACTGCGAGCCAGAAAAAAATTATCACTTCTTGAAAGAAGACTTAGGAAAAGGATACCTGGGGTTTCTCTCCCTTACTATGTGTATGTCCATGAGAATAACTTAAGTGTTTTTCATACAGTCCCACTGCTATTATTTACCAAACACCAGACAAAAGGTACAGTATTAACTTTATTTTGATAAAGCCTGAATATATAGATCACACAAAAAGTACTCAAGTCTACTATATCAGTATTAAAAAATTTCTACATCGAACAAAAAAACTTCCTTCGAACAAAATATACACACTGATGATATATGAGCTAACACCTTTTAGCGTGTTTAAAAGAACTAAAAGGATTCAAATGCTTAAGCAACCATGGCTTTTCTTTTGTTTAATATACAATACTCTTATAAAATTTATTCAAAGTTTAAAAATTAAAAAAACAGTTTTTAACTTTTTTAAAAATAATTAATAGTTTTATCAATTAAACTAAACTTTAAAAATTAAAAGTTTACCCCTTATTCAAATTACATTACAGATGCTCTTTGTCACACGAAATGGCTATATCTAGCAAAGATCCAGTTACATTATGTTATCTTTGATACTACGCTCTGTGAAATACACTTACCTGAGTTTCTACGTATTAGACCCCAGCCCATGGCCACAACTTGCTTGTTTACAAGTTGGCCAATCTTTGGCGATGCGATGCATATTTGTTGGATTGTTTTACTGAAGTGAATTGGTTTCGACGTTTTCAGAATGGCCACGTCGTTATCGATTTTCCCCGTCTTATTGAACTCAGGGTGTGGAGTGACTTTAACGAAATTAAGATGTTCCACATATTTGGAAGATCTTTTGACATCACCCGCTATGCCACGAAAGAGTTTAGCTTGCGATGTCTGACCGGTACTGGAAACAAAAGATTATTTGGAACGATAAGATATTTTCTTGATAGGAAGAATGTTAGGCAAGGTTGAACAATGTACTCTACTTACGAAACCAAGCAGTGAGCTGCTGTCAGAACAGCTCTTTCAGAAATAATAGATCCAGTACAGTGAAACTTGCCTTTCCTGTAAAGAGCTACCTGTGGTATGAAAATTAGAGAAGTAAATGAAAAGGATTAAGTAGAGTCTAATAGAAAGTAGAGGTCACAGAATGGAGAGGCATTTGGATTTCTTTTCCATGCAGAATCAATACATTCGCTCTCTATCTAAACTTGTCTTAGCATTAACGTAATGGACATTTTATTATTCCTATTTTAAGAAGCTATTAAACAGCTGCAGTGAAAGTTTAAAAAATATCATTTGCATGACATGTTTTAGCTTTTATTTAAAAAATTATTAGAATAAACCAAATCGGTCAATTATTACAACGTATCACCAATCGTTAAGAATGTTAAAAAACGAACCTGGTTAAAGATTATTTTCAATATTCTGTGATTAATATTCAAAAATGTACATTATAATGTACTTATTTATTTTACAGAATTCTGATAAGTTTATTAATGTACGTTTCCGGACTTTCATTTGAACCGCAACACAATGCAACGATTTACTGTACAGTTCCTTGTAACCTAACCGCGTATAAAAGAAAAAAGGCACCAATGTCTATTATTTACAGATATTTTCTATTTTGACGTAATGCTTATGACGCACTTTAATATGATATTTTAAGCAAATGAAAGGCGTTCGAGTGAATAAAAAGAATAGTTTTTGTTGGAACTTGAATTCTTTCTACTAAAATATGAAATGCTAAATCAAAATGGAAATAGAACCTAAAGAGAGAAGATAATGAACAGAAATTTCAATTAATATTGTAGTATAATATATTATATATATATACAACGTTATTACTAAAACAATAACTATACGTTTCAAATAGCTACGGAATTATTTTCGTATTCCTATATGGAAACTGCTGTAAATGTTAGAGAAGTTAAGTTAAAACGTTTAAGGGCTACTACTAGAATTCAAGATATTATCCAACTCTCCAATCTATAACACATTAAAATTATTTTCTAAAAGGTCTGAGTATATTTGCTCAAAGAGCGAAATACATAAACAAATTAAACACAATAGAAGTAAGTTAAACAAAATTAAGCAAATTTCTGCTTATTTTTGTTGTAAAAAATAAGAACTACTAAAAATAAAATCCTAATAAAACCTTAAAAACATAATTCCTTTTAATTTATTAAGATAGTAAATCTTACCGTCCATGGAAACATTCCTTTCTTGGCATTTCTGCCTCCAATGATTCTTCCAGTTTCCTTAGTATCATAGTCTGTATAAAATATTTATAAATACATAGTACTACTAGTGTAGAGAGTGATTACAAAAGTATGTTAGAGATTTATTAACTTTTAAAGTCACTTTATTGAAGAATGATTCTTTAAGCTAATTATAAACACTGTTTAAAATATATTGATTTAAATTAAAGCAAATATTTAACTTTTAATTTTAACCAAATTACATATTAAACATTCATGGTTCAAAGAGTTAATTTTAGGTACAATTTAGTCAATTAGTTATTTCAAATTCATAAATAGAAATTGAAAAGAAAAACTACATAATTACATTTAATAAAATACTTTAATTACATTTCAGATTGTTCAAGGTTCAAAAATATAAAGTGCCTCCATTATTGTGTTATTAGTAAGAATGGTAAATTCTATATACGAGTATTTTAAAATTAGAAAATAATTTTGATGAAAGCAATTACCTGGCTGCTGACAAGCGCCAAACTGCAAAAATAGGAACAAGGATTTTAGGTATATTAAGAATTCAAATTTAAACCATTACAATAACAATTTAGGTGTAACTTAAATCACTATTTACATCTGATTGTAGGATATAGGTATAAAATAGTAAGAAGTATTTTTATAATTTTAAATGACAATGTAGTTTGCTTTTGATGAAAGAGAGTTCTTTATGTGAATTAATATATTTGGTACAATATGACTAAATTGCATTTTTCAGTCCCCATTGATGAGTATTAATGTTTGAAATTCCTTTCAAAACAAATGTTAAAAGGAAAACGATTTTGAGTGCCAATATCAACCCCAAAATCTAATAATCAACTACGATTGGATCGACCAAAAACTTTTGATGCGAAAGTCAAGATTTCTAAATTCCTTGTTACAAGCTCAAAATACAATTTTTTTGCCTCAAAGTGCTAAAGGTAACCCTATTTTGCTATTGTCATTCAAATGCAAGTTTAAGGTGAAAATATTTTCCTCGTACAAGTAAGTTGTATAATTATTTTTGCAATCTCCAAATCATTAAAATATCATTTTGTACTTTGAATGAAATGATTTTATAAAATTAGTTTTTTTATAATGAAACTAATAATAGTTTTCTAATAAAACGAACTTTACAAACACACAAAGGAATTTTAGGAAGAGATGGTCGAAATGTACCAGTTTTAAAATCCAATGTTCGTGTAAACAGAATGTAATTTTCAAAATATAATCGAACGTTTTTACGCCTACTAATTCACTTTCAACGAGAGTCAGGTACAGCACTCAAGAAACTAGTATAAAAACTCTAGCTCGTAACTGAGCATCCACACAGACATCGAAAATCCTGAATACCGCCTACTAGAGGTTATTCGTCAACACGAGTATAAACTCTAAAATGTACAGAAACTTTTTTGTCAAAACTTTATCTCAATTAAGGTGTAAACTGAAACAGTGAAAACTACAGAACGTATACATCAATCTTAAATGACCGTAAATTTAAATTTTCAACATAAATTTACAAAGGAAATATTTTCAACATGAAGAACGAGCGATATGCTTTTTGTTTACAAGAATTAACTTTTACCTGCAGAAAATTATCCAGGGCGACAAGCAAAAGGAATGTAGCTAACCTTAAGCATTCCATGATGAAGACAGCTCACTTTGCAATTCAACGATATATATATATATTCTTTCAGGTACACTATGTTTTAAGGGAAATTTTGTGTCACAGATGGTCTTAATTAAAATGACATTTGCAGGAATAATTCCGCTGCTTTATTTCAGACAGCTTATTATAAAAGATTTATCACTTTTAAACACATGTTACTTTAGTACAAAAACCAATAAACTAAGGACTACAGAATTCTGTAAAGGAAATTCCATTTTGTTATTAATAATCCATTCATTGTAGACATTACTATTAGCTTTCTTCTGTTTTTTTCAGGAACATATTTATGTTTCCACGATCTTGCTTTTCCGAATTCGAGTACATTGAATTCGAAAGCGTATCATAGAATTTTATTTTTGAATCTTTTGGAAAAAAATTGCACCTTCACATGTAAACTATTTAGCTATAGAATATATTTCATTACTCATAGCTTTACTTATAGTTATCAGAAACCTTTTTATGTTTCTAAGAAGTGTTAGCACTTATAAATGCGTAATATAGATGCGTTAATAAGTAGATAAAAATTGATGTAACTAATGTAGAAATTTAATGTTTTTATTAATATTTCAAATTTGTGAACTTTTCTTCGTATCTTACCTCAATAGAGAAAAATATATGCTCAGTGCGAAAAAATGACGGAAATAATCAATGGATTTTAACCCTCTTTGTGAACGATAACCCTTCGTTAGCAAAAATGAACAGATCTTGAACAATATATCTCGTCATTGGAAGAAAACTGTATAGAAATTGATCTCATCGTCATAAAAAATCGGAAATATCTGGATGACGAAATATCCCGTTGTTAGCAGAATTAGTCAGATCTTGGTGAACGGAATATCTTGTTAAAACCACTTGGAGGGTTATACTGCGATCTTCGTGAAATTCGTTTTAAAAAATCGATTTGTTTGTGAAGAACAGTTCCAAAGGAACGAAAAGCGAGTGTATAATTTTTACTTAAGAGATAATTAACCTTACTAAAGTCGAAAGAAATTATTACTTCAATTTATAAAAGTTAATCAAGCATTTAGAAGATTCTGTTTCTTGCTTAATTCGCTGGGTCAAGTTGACCACGGCGGAACTATGTATTCCCCGATTTGGAACCATAAGCCTAACACATAAACACTCACTTAAAAACACGTTCAGACAAGAGACCAATGATTTTGCATTAAAATGGCTCAAAAGGATAAATAAGTGAAATGGTATAAAAATATTCAATGCGCAAACATTCCATTTTTATTTTTATAAATATAGAGATAGATTTTAAACAGCTCCTTGGGTAACTGAAATGTTTTATTTATTCGTGCTTATGCATATACCTACTCCTTTATCGATTTGAAATCGCATTCACGTGTGTACATTATTTTGAGACAAAAATATCGATAGAAGCAATTGTTCCAAATAATTTAAACAAATAAATGTTTTGCGAGTTGCTAAAAATTTGAACTTTCTTTTCTGATTCAGCGACCAAAGTTACCAGCATAAACTATTTTTTATAAATACACTGTCACATCAGTGGAATTGTCTGTAAACTACTGTTTTATTTAAGACATGACACAGTAATTTTCGTTCCAGATTTGCTGTGCTTCCACATTTTCTGGCGTCTAATTAACAATCGAGGTATAAAATGCTTAACGTTACAGAAACCAATAACAAAATGAAAGTGCGGATCAGTTTTCACAAAGCACAAAATATTTTGATTTAAATTTATTGTCTAGCATTTCTTCCAGTTATCTTATTTTCTGGAATGGAACTGTTGGCCAATGACGAAGTAAAGCTCTTTTATTGGATAGAGGTGTCATTAATATTAAATAAATTTGTCAGTCTCCACTGAGAGCAATTGACATTGATGGAAAATATGGGGGGGGGGACGAGAAATATAGATACTTGTTCGTTTCAAAAAGGGAAGAGTTTTGTTATGTTAGAAAGGAGATTTTGTTAAATGCAATATATATTGATGTAATTATATTTATGTTTTTCTAAAGAATAGCCTTTGATCAACTGAATATAAATTATTAATTAAATTCAAAGAAAGCTTAATAACTCCTTTGTATTATGAGAAATTAATTTCCAGATAGTATTTTAATTTGTTTCTTTTTAAAGGATGTTACATTAAAGTTATATGCAAGTCTTTCACAGCATAATATGTTACGTAAAATTTCACCTGTATTGATAGGTTACATAGCACCACGCATTATAAGAAATTGAAAAGATTTTAGGTCAATTCTCGTTTAAATATCCTTCATATTTGTTTTAAAGCACCTTAGCTTCGTTCTGTAGATACATGTTAAATATGTATTAGTTTGAAAAAGTATCAGCTACATTTTATAGTATCCAATGCTTACTATATTTTTAAACGTTTTGGTTGGTATTCTATTCTTAAACTTGGTTTTGAAAGAGAAGAAGAGTGATATGTTTACACTTCATTAACAGTTGATTAAAACGTAACTGAATTTTTGAGGATTATGAAATAATTTAATTTATAATGACGAATATGTTAATGTACATGAGTTGTAGTGTAAGGTATAGGAAGTATTTGGAATGCTTTACTTAAATCCAATACCATCTAAGTATTCAAAATATTATATTCGATATTAAATGTTGAAATATTTCAAAGCTAAAAACAATACTGTATTTGTAAAAGCAGAATTAAACTATTGTGTTGATAAAAAGTAAATACGTCTAGTTTAATGTTGTTGACTTAGACAAAATCAAAAATTGAACTCTCTTTTCGAAATGTTTTAAATGTATTTAAGAATACTCATTTCATTGTTCATCTACCTCATGAGTTGGGCAAAACACACGAGATCATTGAGTTAATACAAGATATCAAAGTAATTATTTCTAGGAAGTAATGTATTGTTGCATTTCCAATTATAGTTTGTTATTACCTTGTGTTCTTTCATGGCAGCGATGTGTAACACTAAAAGTACAAAATGATCGGAATTTAATCGATTACAGTAATTACGCATTGTTATTTATATCAGCATTTATTTTTCAACGTGCTTGGAGAATAACTTCATATACCTTGTTTATCCTTTTCCCCTTTGTGCTATTTGGTTTGAGATTCATAATGATATTTGGAAGCACCTGGTGAGCATCTTGCGTGAAACAGGTTTTCCCAAATGAGCAATAAAGCTAAATATTACGAAAATGCGTAAAACATAATTAGAGAAATGTGAATGGAATACATAACAAAGTCATGCCAATAGTCGTATGTTTAAAAATTGATATTAAACCTAATTGATAATATTATTTATCCGTTAAGATAGAGAAATATCTGTACTTAAGTTTCAGTTCTCTTTTAACCTTCCAGGTGGTAGTCTGGACGGAATATCTCGTCTTTTATTGTTTTGAGCAAAATTTGTGGTGTTGACAAACATATAGTCTGTAGTGTATTTCCACAATTATCTTCACGGTAATGAAAGTTATTATAGAAAAGAGTCAATATGTCCTCTTGGCAATACTTTATGAAAAATGAAAACAGTAGAAAGTATTTTTTGGTTTTAAAATTTAAAACAAATTGCTAAATGAGATGCTATTAAAAATTTGCATAATGGATATTGGGAAAACATAAGGTAACAGATGTCAATAATGGTCGTATGCATATGGACACAGAAGAGAGAAATACATTCAGGGTCAGTTACAGGAATCAAATCTGCACATCCTACAACTCGCAGCGTACAGTTAGGATTTTATTGATTTATTTAAGACACACATAACCCGAATACTTGATCTTAGATTTATTTGTATCCTATCGGCATAATATCGATAAGCTTTTAAAAGGATAATTTTTGTTAATAGGAATGTATGATGGAAGGTTGTTGTTGTAGTCACATAATGAAGTGATTTCAGTACAAAAAGAATGAATGATATTGGTTTTATACATGTGGAAATTTGATATATTTTGTTCAGCAATCTAGGGGAGCGAAGGTAATTGATATAGTTCTTGATTATCGACATGTATCGACTGTTAAGTTTACATGACAATACTCGAGTCTGTTAATAAAACAACTTTTGTCAAAGACCTAAGCTGCTTGAAGTATGATGTAAATATTCCTATCGTGATTGCTTACCTTTGAGTTGCTTTTTTCCTCTTGTGAACACATGGCCGCGATGTAAAACATGGTGTTCAAAATTGTTACAGGACTTATTCAGATCTGACTAGGCACTGCCTTATTGAAGAGCGAGAAGTGGACAGACAATTCGACAATTGTGCTGGGGTCCAAATCACAATTCATTAAAAATGTTTTGTTCCGTCCCTGGAGACGCAAATCTTTGGAATCTGTGCATAAAATAATCTCTGATTTATGACCCATTTATTGGAAGGTGTAGCAAACCTAAGTGATCCCAAAAGGGCATTCTGGTATGCATTCAACATGTTTGGAATTAGACCAATTACAGAGAATTGAACGTGAGAGAAATATGTCATTCCCTTGATGAATTGGCTAGTATCTGTTCTCAGACCACTGATTGCGATTATTCATATGTAATGAGAACATGATATCGTAGACTTACAAGTGAAACAAAGTTAAAATTTACGAGAAAGTAATTTTTTAGCTTTCTCCTTGACCAGAATGTGGTGATCTTTAGACAGGTGAACTTAACTGTGTCCACTGTCATTTTGTAATTGCATGAAGGCTTGTATTTCTTCTTGAGTTAAATACTTAGTATAGAATTAGCGATCAGAATTTCTTCCCCTTCGTTTGCTCAGAACTAGGTTTTTGAATTAGTTTGTTTCCCTTGTAAGCCTACGATATACCAACACTTCATCTTTATTGAAAGATCTATTTAACCATTTGGGGCCCAATCATTTGAAGTGCGCCTTTAAAAATTACATTCTCTTCTCAAGAACTACAGAAGTGTCAACTCACTAAAGTTCATATATGTATTTGCTATGTGAGAAACTGCATTTCGAGTTTTACTATCATAAAACAATATCTTTTAAAGTATATGATTCATTAACAATTAAAACATTTTTATGTAAAGAGCATACATGCTTATATATTTAATTTTGTTATCATTTCTCTAAGGATTGGCGATTTATCCACGCCATGCCATTAATTTTAAATGCAGTTTTAACAAACGACTGCTATAAATTTCGCAGTAAAAAACCCTAAGTTTTATACACATAATTTTTAATCATTAAAATGTATTTTAAGTGCGCAATTAGAATAAGCATTTGCATATTTGTTGCAACTGATGTTAGGCTCATGACAGTGAAATAATTACATTGTAATTATATTTCCTAACAAGAATTATAATAAAATTGAACAGGACGTAATAAACTGCTACGCCGATAGTTCATTTCATCAGCAATTAAAAAATGAATGCATTCAAATTCAATTTAATACCATCGTAAAAGTAATAAAATCCATCTTTTCTACGAGTGCTAGATATTACGGAAAAGAAAGTTAGTTAGACACATTCTCTTGTTTAACATCATCACTAATTACTAATGTTGTGTAATAACGACTAATTAATCATTTAGAAATAAATATTTTGATTTGAGAATTTATCAAATTTTAAGCTGAATCTAAAAATCATAAGGGAATGATTGCTTTTCACATTTTAATATGTCGTTTGTGTAAAATGTTTGTAAATTAGTGATTACTATGATTTTCATAGTTTCAGTAGCACTCAAATTTGCGATGTTCTTGATGTAGGTATTTTAATTAACGTCACACTAGAGCAACACGACGGGCTATTGGTGACAGTCTGGTATTAATCCCCAAGGAAAAGGTCCGATACGATGTTCTTGAAGTGGTGTGATGAAAAAAATATATGATACAGAAGGTAGCAAGAAAAATAATACTAATAAAAATATTATTTTTAATTTGATGTAATCTAAACTAAAATATGTTTACCTAAACGAAATTGAAAAGAGTAAAATTTCATAAAAGTGAGTATTACAATAGTGTGTCTTGGAATTTTGAGACATTCAATTGCAATACTCCCAGTCGTATAATAAAATTCGTCAATATACTTATACTCTACAAACCAACAGAATTGGTCACAATAGAATTTAAACAATATTAATTAAAACATGGTAAGTACTGAAAATTTAATTTCACAATGTGGTCACAAATGATAAGATTTCTTTGTATGTGACGTGTTTAAAAATAGGAGCATTTTCATTGTCTTACTCGATAATACAATAATGAACGAGCCAGACATTTGATATAATCGTATTATTTGTTATTCGAATATTGCAAAGGCAGACTTCAAATACAATTTAATTACGTATTTTAGCTCCTTGAATAGTATTTAAATGCAGAAGGATAGGTATCATTGTTGTCTCTGAATATAGATACTCATAAACTTGTCTTAATCAATTAGTATGTATGATTCGTTCTACTGTTTTTTAAATCTTACATTGAATTCTTACCTTTAAAGTTGATAGATAAACTTGCAAATGTTCAAAATATTTTTTAAATGCAATAAGTGAAATGTCATCTAATAACTCATATTCTCAAGAAGATAATTATTCGTGAATAAAACTCTATGGAACTTAAAAGCAGATATTAGTAATTTAGAACACTATTAATAACAAGGGTGTTGGTAGAACGATTTATATTAATCCTATTTGTGTATATAATGCAAAGACACTTCAATTTAGTCATGTTTTTATAGCTTCTTCAAGAGTAATGATAAAATGCTGAGGAATCGGTATCATTGCTGTCGTTGAATATAGGTACTATTAATTCATACCAGTTTTCGAAGATAGTTATTTGTGAATAAAACTTTCCAAATGTTGAAGTCAGATATTCGTAACTGAGACGAGTATTAATAGGAAAGTTATTGGAAACAGTCTAATACATATAAATTAGAGCTCCCGTTGTAACATGAGAAGGAACTTCAATGTGAGCCTTCAAGCTATGTCCTCTCTGTTATAACTACAATTGTCCTCCATAGAAGCAATCAAACGGTATTCAATAATACATTCTTCTTTATTATTTTGCATAGGTGAACATTTGCTACGTTGGAAGGATCTTCCGAATTTCACGCTAATCTCACGAACAATCAAATGTAAAAGTACTCATATTTCTATCTCCAAACCAAGAAATTTCACTGTCAAGTTAAGAATGCATTACTTGTTTCAATTAAGAGATTTTCAAATCGAACGCATTCGATATTTTGTATTTAATTTACTTGGTTCAATAAATTAGGTTTTTATTGTGCTCTCTTATATATTTTAGATTATGTGGATAAGTGCTAAATGTTTTTGAATTGGAAGAACACGTTGAAATAAAATATTCAACACATCCAGAAATCTCTTTTCTCTAAGATGTTCCTTAAAATATTCCTATATTTATATTATGTATTCAAGAAAAAAAGCAAGAGTGATAAGTAGGCGGAGACAAAAGCAACTAACCTCTAATATTATGATACAAATAATGCCTAACACTATAGAGTTTTTTCCTAATTTTTTTAATGAAAATTTAGTAAAAATGAATAAAAGATATTTCTAAAATAACTGACCAATTTGTAAAGGATGGTATAGAGGCCCAAAATAAGTATTTTTTTATCAAAGAATATGTGTCCGGGAATGCCACTTTTAGGCCGTGGGGGTGCTGTTTAGAACACCTAATAACATCGCTTTTGGGGCGTAAGGCTTCTTTTCTCACTCGGATTTTCAACATCATGCATCGTTATACAAATTCAGAGTTTGCAGGTGTATGGGGCCGCAGAAACAATGCTATTGTGACTGACCTAAACCACCCACTATCACCTAAAAGCGGCCTTTCCGGACAGGCTTTATTTGACAAAAAAATGTTTCATTTGGGCCCCTCTACCAACCTTTACAATTTGGCCAGGTATTTTCTATACACCCTAAGTTTTACACATTTTTCTCTTAACATTCTTCGTATTTAGAAACTTAGTTAATTAAACAAACACTTAGAATATTCTTAAACTTTGGTAAAAAATTGTGCACCTTTTTTATCATCAAGATATTTTGGATTAGAACAGAACTACACAATTAGGCTATTATTTCTATATTTTTAAATATTTCTGTATTTATATATTTTATATTTATATATCTATATATTCATATATTTTATATTTTATTTATTATTATATTTTTTATATTATTATATATATTTTTTGAGTGTATATAAGTGTGATAAATATGTAAGTATACGTCATTTTTATTCTCCAACATACATTTTAAATACCAAATTTTACTAGTTGATTATAATATTGAGAGTTGTTCTTGAAATGAGTATGCCTTATGTTTCTACTGAAGAAATCTTAGGGAACAAACATGAATCTTAAGCAAAACATGAATTTTCTTTAAATGTTTTGTATATTCGCTCCGCCATTCTTCGAAAATCTGAATTGTAATTTAATTTTCCCGTTTCGGATGCTTTTAAAAGAAATAGAAAAATATGAGTGTGAGACTCATAGTCCGTAAGTCAATAGGTTGCAAAGTACAAAGCTCTTAAAAGTTTAAAAAGTTTTACAATGATGCTTTACAAAATTCAGTGGTTATTTCATCCGTGGAGTGTTTCAAGCCAATTTGAACTTCGTAGAAAATAAAGTGGTGACTCATTGATATTCAGAAATTCTTAAAAAATCGAATTTCAATGAATTTTTATAAAACTTAATCTCTCTAGGGTCTATTGTAATGAGTCTATAATTAAAATTGTCTGATCATATCCATAGAATTGAAAAAAAAACAGGTTCAGGAGCAGAAGCAAATCTACATTATTTAGACACATTATTATCATTCTACATTATTATCTACATTCAAATCTACATTATTATCAGATACCAGTCCTCGTTATGGGACAGGCTTCTCCATCATCCCTAAAATGTAACAGTAAACAATCCTCTGCAAGTTATCTGGACTACCTTATTCTGGCAAAGGAGGATATCTATGCAAGTTCTGATCTAATGTTGAACGTTTTAAGTGTGTTCGGACTCATGGATGTGGGTTAGCTGTTTAGATAAATCTTAAAGAGTAAGTAAGAAGAGACATGACTTTATCTTAGGGGTATTTTCAAAAACAATCGTTGTCGCCAAGTTACATTAATTTTATTATACAATTTAACGAAAACGTGTATTATTTTTGTTCAGAGTTATACGAGTATATTAGAGAGGGCTCTGAACATCAGAAAAATAGGATAAAGAGGAGTTATAGGAGAAGGAGAAGTAGGACTTTGTTGACTTCAGTGTTCTCTCTTTTACTTTGTGTATATGCATAGGAATAAATTATTTGTTTTTGATGACGTTCTCCTTATTTTACTCTATAGCCAGAAAATTAGTACAATATTAACGTTATTTTTATAAAACCTGAAAATTTAGACCATGCAGAATATACTTCAAAAAGTACTCACGACTCCTATATGAATATTAAAAAAATTGTTTATCGAGGTGAACAAAAATTTGCTTGGAATAATTTAATATGCGCCGATATATGAGCTAACTCCCTTTAGTGCGTTTGTAGAAACTAAAATGATTTTGATGCTAAAATTTCCCACAGTTTTCTGTTTTAACATGCAGTTCTCAAACATTTTAAATTAAAAATTTACCCAGTATTTCAAATTACATTACAGACGTTCTTTGTTATACGAAATGGCTATATCTAGCAAAGATCCAGTTACACTATGTTATCTTTGATACTACGCTCTATAAAATGCACTTACCTGAGTTTCTCTGTATTTGTCCCCAGCCCATGACCACAACTTTCTTGTTTACAAGCACTGCCTTTGGCGATGTGATGCATATCTGCTGGACTGTTTTGCTGAAACAAATTGATCTCCACGTTTCCAGAATGGCCACGTCGTTCTCGGTTTTCCCTGTCTTATTGAACTCAAGATGTGGAGTGACTTTAACGAAAATAAGATATTCTGCATTGGAAGATCTGTTGACAACACCCGCTATGCCCCGAAAGAATGTAGCTTACCATGTCGATCAGTTGCTGAAAACAAAAGATTATTTGGAACGATCAGATATTGTTGATCGCAAGAATGTTGAACAAAGTTGAACAATGTTGCATTCAACTTACGATACCAAACAGTGAGCTGCTGGCAGAACAGAATTTTCAGAAATAATAGATCCTGTTCAGTGATACTTGTCTTTCATATAAAGAGCTACCTATGTTATGAAAATTAGCCAAGTAAATTAAAAAGGAATAACTGGATTCTAATGAAAGTAAATTTAAGAAATCAATTCGGTCACAGAACAGAAAGGCCTTTGGGTATCATTTCCATGCATATTCAATGCCTTGCTCTCTAACTGAATTTTTCTTAGCATTAATGTAATAGACATTCAAAATTATTACTACTTTAAGAAAGCTATAAATGATATAATGAGTTTCAAAAAATTTCATTTCTGTGATATGCATTTTAGCACTCTTTTTAATATTACTAGAATAATTTGAATTGGTCAATTATTATAATTTTGATAAAAGCAATTACTTGGCTGCAGACAAGCGCCAAACTGAAAAAATAGGAACAAGGTATTTAGGTATGTTTAGAATTCAAATTTAAACCATTACAATAACATTTTAGGTGTAATTTAAATCACTATCTACATCTGAATATAGGATATAGGTTTGGAATAGTGAGAAATATTTTTATGATTTTAAATAATAATGTAGTTTAGCTATATTTTTATTTAATATTTGAGTAAACAAAATACTTATTACGGTACTATTTAGTAAATAACACCTTATCTCTAAACACCTACTCTGACTTTATCCGCTCTGATACATATATTTATAATTATATCTTTCGATAAAAAATCGTCTATATATCTTAGAAATATATCTTATTAAAGTTTTGCTTATGCATTTTAAGAACACTTAATGAAATAAAATATGTCTAGCAAAAGCAAAGTATATCAATTAAACATGCTAATAAGAACTAATATTACAATTATCAATTCCTATAAATGCTATTTATAACATGCTGAATTCAATACACATAATAGAACCATTAAAACACTACAACATTCCAATCTACTCAGGTAAAACATGCATTTTTTGGTTTTACAAACAGCAGAGGATAGTATGAAATCTCAATATTGCATCGCCTTTTAACATTCTTTCCACATTGAAGCTTTCGTTTCAAATAAAACGTTATTTAGCATAACATTCCCTTTCTACTACTCCTTTGACCTGCTTAAGCCGTAGGCAGAAGGAGTAGTAGAAAATGAATACTGGTGATACAATACCCAAAGTTACAGAAGTAAAAAAAAATTAAAATCTTCTGAACTTAGACTTGATAGTTTCAGAAAATTACTTAAATTTTCCATCTTCATAAAACAATAAATACATATATTCAATATGGTACTGACGAAAACTGGTAGCTCTCAATTACATAATAAACTCAGATAACATTAATATTCAATCCGAGTATTTTACGTACTAGTATTTAAATTCATGTCTACAGGTAATGAATAATGCATCTTGATGTGAATTAATGTATTGCAAATAATGCGATTAAATTACATTTTTAAACCCCTTTTGAAGAGTCTTATTGCTTGGAATTCCTCTGATGACAGATGTTGCAAGAAATATCGATTCTGTATTGCCAATATCAACCTAAATATTATATAATAAATCACGTAGATTGGATTGACGAAAAACCTCTAAATGCGGCAGTCCGGATATGAAAATTCTTTGTTGCAAGTTCAAGTTACGCTTTTCGGCATCAAAGCGCTAAATAGTAACCCTATTTCTTGTAGCCAATCAGAGAAAAATTGAAGGTGAAAACATTTATATCATAGAAATGCGTTTTATAATTATTTTTCTCATCTCCAAATCATTAAAGTATCATTTTACTACTTTGAATTAAATAATTTTATAAAATTAGTTTTAAAAAAATGAAACAAAGAATAATTTTTTCTAATAAAACGAACTGTTGCAAACACAAAAGACTTTTAAGGGAGAAATGGTCTAAATGTACAAAACCCATTTTTAGTTAAACCAGAATGAAATTTTCAAAATATAATTCAACATCTTTTACATCTACTAATTCACTTTCAACGAGTATCGAGATACAGTGCCCCAAGAAATAATAACTATTATAGTAACTTTTGCTCGTAACACAGCGCTCATAGAAATATCTAATATCCGGATATAAAAAACAATGTAAACTGTACAGATACTCCTTACATATGAAAACTATCATAATTAAAGATCAAACTTGAATACTGAAAACTTCAGAACGCATATGTCACTCTTATATTAGAATAAATTAAAGTTGTCAACACAAATTTACAAAGGAAACATTTTCAATGTGAATGAAGAATGAGCGATAAGCATTTCATTTAAAAGAGCTGACTTTTACCTGTAGACAATTCCCCAGGGCGACAAGCAAAAGCAATGCGGCTAACCTTAGACATTCCATGATGAATACAGTTCACTTTTCAATTCAATGATATATATGTATATATATTTATCCTTTCACTCTACAATGTTTTACGGAAATGTTGGATCACAGATGGTCTTAATTAAACTAAGTAATAATGAAATTATATAATTAATAATAAAATTTTTATAAATATAGAGATATAATACTTTAAACCGCTCCATGGGTAACTGAAATGTTTTATTTATCCGTGTTTATGCATATACCTACCCCTTTATCGATTTTAAATTCACATTCACATGTTGTCCATTACTTTGAGACAAAAATATTGTTAAAAGCAATTGTTCCAAAGAATTTAAACAAATAAATATTTTGCGAGTTGCTAAAAATTTAAAGTTCCTTTTCTGACTCAGCGACCAAAGTTACCAGCATAAACTATTTTTTATAAATACATTTTGTCACATCAGTGAAATTGTCTGTGAACTACTATTTTATTTAAAGCATGCCACAGTAATTTTCCTTTTCAGATTTACTGTGCTTCCATATTTTCCGACATTTTCTCTTCAAAGGGGATGTAAAATGTTTAACTTTATAGAAACAAATAACAAAATGAATGCGTTGACCAAATTTCGCAAAGCAAAGAATATTTTGTATTAAATTTATTGTAGCATATATTTCTGGTCTCTTGTTTTCTCGAATGGAATTCTTGACCAATGTAGAAATAAAGCTCCTAATATGTAATGACGAATATGCTAATGTACATTGGTTGTAGTTTAAGGAATAGGAAATATTTAGGATGTCTTTACTTAATCCGATATCCAACTACGCATTCAAAATATTATATTCAATATTAACTGCTTAAATATTTCAAAGCTAAAAACAATACTGTATTTCTTAAAACAGCAACTTTACCAGCAATATTATCACTAATTTATTGTGTTGATAAAAGCAAACGCGTCTAGTTTAATAGTGTTGACAAATCAAAGAATTAAAAATCGTTTTTCGAAAAAATTAGAATTTAATTAAAACTACCCATTTCATGATTCATCTACCACATGAGTCGGGTAAAACTTATGTGACCATGGAGTTAATGCCAGATATCAAAGAATTTCCCAGGAAGAACTGTGTTTCTTGAATTTGTTTTACAGTTTGTTATTGCTTTGTTTTTCAAGGCTGCGATGCATAACATTAAAAGCACAAAATGATCGGAATTTAATCGATTATAGTAATTACCCATTCTTATTTATGTCAGAATTTATTTTCCAACATTCTTGGAGAATCGCTTCATATACCTTGGGCTTTTCATTTCCCCATTGTGCTATTTGGATGGAGTTTACTAATGATATTTCGAAGCACCTGGCAAGCATCTTACGTGAATCGGGTTTTGCCTATATTATAGTATATATTATAGCGCAATATTATAGTAGTTGTATGTTTAAAACTGATATTAAACCTGACTGATAATATTATTTATATAAGATTAAGAAATATCTGTACTTATGTTTCAGTTCTCTTTTAACCTACAAGGTGATTATCTGGACGGGATATCTCGTCATTAATTTTTATTGTTTTTTGAGGAAATTTGTGGTTTCGACAGATTTATAGACGTATATAGTAATGTATGCCCACAATTAACTTCACGGTACTGAAAGTAATTATTGAAAAAAGAGTCAATGTCTTCCTTTCAATCTATATATATAAAATAGGATGTGTGTATGTGTGTGTGTGTATATTATCTATACAAATCTACACCGTTTGACCAATCCACACCAAATTTGGTACACTTATACTTTAGAACACTGCGGTCAGCACAGGCTAACTCTTAACCCCGTTCTATTGGCCCTGGGGGGCTAAAAACTATTCGAAATCGCAATAGAAATAACATTGAGCATAGATTGATTGCTTTAGGCAGCGATGGTTGCTTTACCACTGTTGATCGAAAAACAATTTTTTCCGAAACAAATTAAATTACAGTATTTATGTTTGAACTGACTTTTTAGTTCTTCCCATGATGTAAATAAATTATAGATATTTTATTGATGAAGGGGAAAAGAATATTTTAAAATATTTATGTTTGCAAGGAAATTCAAGGAAAGGTTTTCAGGAGTTCAAGGATTATTTTCAAGGAAAGTTGGTGTATATTTCGACCAACTTTCCTTAAATAATTTATTGAATACGTAATGATTTATAAAATTATGTTTCATAAGCTTTTTAGGTAAGGCGTGTAACTTATTTTAAAATGTCCGGAATAGATACATGTGAATCCTCCGTTGAAAGCAGAGATTTTCTTTCTGAAAAATTCTGTAAAATCGACGTTCTGCTTTTTGAAAAAATTTTATCTATTCAGTTTAATTTGTCTACACCGATTATATTTATGTCTAACCCAAGCACCGTTATTCCAAAAAACAAAAACGAAAAACTCATTGATCATAAAAGCGTAATTTTGCTACTCTATTTGACAGGTGTAATGTGCATTTTGTAATTCTTGCTCCTGGAGGTGAAACTAAAAATATTGTGTATAATCAAGTTTTGTGTTACATTTATATTACAGTGAATTTGTAAAATATTTCACTTCATGATGTGTGTACTGTCCTTATACTTTTAAAAACCTGTTAATGTAATTACTTTGATTTTACACTACAGATTGATTTGATTCATTTTCCTGTCTAATAGATGATTGCGATAAATGCCCGGGCAAAGCCATGTTTCGGTCATGTTTGAGCATTACTAAATCTAACTTTTAATTGATTGTATAAGTATTTCCTACTTTATTTGATAGGTGTAATGTGCATTATTGAATTAAAGTTCATTATTATTATTTTATTTCTATGATAAGTTTTATATTTTTACATGAATATTATGAATATTTGATTGATAAAGAAAAGGATATTTAAAATATTTGATTTTTCATTATTTACATTTTTTAATGGAACACGAAAAACTTCGAATCAATCATAAAAGCGTAATTTTGTTATTTTAGATTTGCAAACCAGAATTAATGTTTTATTATTTTATAAATTTGATTTAGAATCCTGTGTTTGTATATTTGAGTTACCACAGCGAAATGTTGCAGTCATATTTGAGCATTACTAAATTTCATAAATCATTATCGTCTTTATCAATATTTTTCAAATGTCTTTTTTCGAATTGCTCTATTTCAGAATACACTCAGACAGTCGAAATTCGACACTGCGCATCTTTCGTTTTATAGAATTCTGCATTTTTTCGTCGGAATTTCGTTTCTGTTTGTCTTTATGTCTTAATCTTTTACATATTGCAATATATTCAGGAATTAAATGCATATATTCGCGTCCGAAGTATATTGTAAAAGCTGTGAAAAAGTTAAAACGTATTTTCCGTGCAATTTAAATGATTGCATTTTTCTGTGAAAGAAAAGTGATTATTCTAATTCACTTTTCAAACAACATTTAACCATTTCAACCCGAGCAACGCCGGGTAATTCAGCTAGTATATTATAAAAGAATCAAAACATTGTAAAGTATTTTTTGTTTTAAAATTTAGAACAAATTGCTAAATGTTATCAAAAATTTGTAAAATGGACATAATTTTTCTACCAAGGTATATATTTGTCTTACTATAAAACATTTTGACTTCTTTAATGCAATTTAGAATTGACACATTAATATTTAAATCATATTTATACGCACATGTCTTGAAACTCTAATATTGTGTATAAATATGAAATTTCATAGTGATATTTTTTATAATTGTGTACAAATTAGGTTTGTTGGTTTTTATGTCACAAGGACTATATTTGTACACGCTGAGCCAAACACAAGGCAAAAGATGTCAAGTAATGACCATACACACAATAAAAGTTTTCCTGACACAGAAGAGAGAAATATATCCAGAGTAAGTTACAGGAATAAAATCTGCACACACTACAACTCGTAGCGTACAGTTAGAATTTTATTGATTTATTTATGACACATCACCCGATTGCTTGATCTCAAATTTATTTGTGTCCTATAAGCATATCTATAAGATTTTTTAATATTTATTTCTGTTGATGTCTGTATATGATGGACGTTTATTATATGATTAAAATGATGTTATTCCACAGTACAAATAAAGCATGAATAATATTTATTTCATTTTTACGTTTCACAAATGTGGAAATTTTATATATTTTGTTCAGCAATCTGGAGGAGCGGAGGTAATTGATATAGTCCTTGATTATCGAAATCTATAGATTACTAAGTTAATAGGACAATACTCGAGTGAGTTCATAAAACAACTTTTGATTAAAATCTAAGATGATTGAAGTATGATATAATTGGTCCTGCCTTATTGATTGAGAGTGAACATTGCACGCAGCTTGTGTATGAACAATTCCACTGTTGTGCTGGGGTCCAAATCGCAATTCATGAGAAATATTCTGTTCTGTCCCTGGGGACGCAAAACTTTGGAATCTGTGTTTATAAAAATCTTTGGTATGAAGTTTTCACCTCAAATATATTGGCTGTCGATAAGCACAGCAATAACTAAAAGCAGTCAGTAATACTACGTTGCCTTGGTAGGGTTATGCACCGCTTATTGGAAGGTGTACGAACCCTAAGTTATACCCGAAGAGGTATTCCAGTATTCATTCAACATATTTGGAATTGGATCAATTACAGAGAATGAAGATCACAGAAATATGCCATCCCCATGATGAATTGGTTGATATCTATTCTCATACCAACGGTTGTGATTATTCATATGTAATAAGATCATGAAATCATTTCATTAAATTACCTTTCTTCGGTTGCTTTTATGAAAAATATTGGTCAGACACTTAGTCAGGAAATCAATATAACTTATGTTTAAATTACAGAATACAAAGCTCTAAAAAATCATAATCTTTACAGTGAAGAAAATTCAGTGTTTCGTTCAATCGTGGAGTGTTTAAGGCCAGTTTTAACTTTGTATCAAATAATGTGATGGTCTCTGATATTCAGAAATCTTTTGAAATAAATCTAATTTTACTGAAGTTTTATAAAACAATCTCACTTGGGTCTATTTGTAACGCGTCTGTGTATTTAATATTCTAAATTTCTTTCTGAATGTCAACACATAATCGTAGAGTTACCGATTCCTGCTTGTGGTAAGTTATGTGATTATTTTATTATAACTCTCGAATTAATAAAATTTTATAATTTATTTTTGAACATATGAATAATGATAACATATATATATATTCAATTTTGCAGGAAACTAACGAAATAAGTTACCCTTAACTTCGTAAAGATTGCTATACGTTGGGAAAATTTAAGTACTATCAGAATTACCCGATATCTTTCGGATTAAATTGGTTAACTGTAGATTGAAAAATTTGCCATAATAATTAATTTTCTCTTTTGTAGAAAAAATGCCAATGTAATATAAGTATCTGTAAAATAATTCTATAACAACTTTTTGACATTTTTTATTTCTAGAACTTCGCTTGGAATCAAATCTTATTTATGCATATCTATCCTATAACCCAATTCACATATATCGCATCCCTGTTGTTGAACGAAACTACGAAAGGTGAAACTAAGGTGACTACTAGAAAATTCGATTTTGAATTGGGGAGTTATAATGAATGTCTCTTCTTAAAATAGTTTCCCATAAACCAACCACAGCAAAAAGTAGTCAAATCGCAAAAAATGACGAATCTGCGGAAAATAGTTTAGCAACTCATAGTTTTCCTACCAATATTTTTTACTTTTGGCATTCTTTCATGAAGTATGTGACATTTTCTAATTTCAACTTCTTTACGGGAAGGATGGCCAATTAATTTGTTAAGATATTCATAAATAATTCTTATTATTTAATTTTAGATATTATTATTTTTTTTATTATTATTTTTATATGTTATTTTTGTTTTATTATTATTTTTAGATATTATTTTTTATTTTATTATTATTATTAGATTATTTTTAATACCTAGTTTTTAAAGCAAATATATTTTTCAAAGTTCCATTTGGTGACAGTAACTATTTGCTGTTATAATAAAAAAGAACTTGCTTTAAAATTGAAAGTCTTCAGTGAAAAAATAACCGATTAGCATTTTCAAATAAAATGGACGATTTGACAACGTAATTTTTAAAAATCATTATTTTCAACAAAATCTTACTAGGTAAAATAAATTGCTTATATATTGTTTAAACTCGTAGAGTAGGCAACATTGACCTGTCGCTACTGCAAATAATTTTTAATATTTCATAAAAGTCCTGTTTTGGATATTTTCTAACACTAATATTCTTTGAAAATCGGTGAAGTAGAATTTCAAATTTGCTTTACTTTAACTTGCATACAATTCCAAAACAAACCCTTACGGCTCTTTTTTCAATTCAGATATTTATTTTTTAATTGAAACTAAATACTTATTCAGAATGATTTTCTTGTTTGCTTACTGAGTGCAGCTTTCAATAAAACCAAGTTATTTAATTTGCAACTTGGAAAGCAAATATATGTTTTAGTCTTTTCATTGCCTTGTAAGGGAAACCTGTCAAAATAAAATAACAAAATTGAGTAACTATACACTTTATTTCTGGCATCAATCTTGCAGTTTACATAACTATAGTTACTTGTGTTTTCCCAGTTCCAAATGAAAGCCTTAAACCTCTAAACAATTGGAGAGACGTTGTTTCTATATACAATAACATGGCATTTGTACGCTTCCCCTCTTTACTTTAAATCCTTTAACAGCTTTTTACCTCAATCAGTAAATTAAGTAGCATGATCAAAAATTTTATAATGCACTATTGTATGTGTCTGATTTTTATAGAGATCTTTTATGTCAAACCGAAATCCTATTAAAACTATTCACATATGTCCTTAACCAGTTTTCTTTTCTGAAAAAAGCTCTGTAAACGTATATTTAATTAAAGCTGAGAAGTATTGTAATTCTAGCTGGCCTGGTAACTGTGAAACCAATTATATGCATTTAAAAAGTCCAACCAAAGAAGAATTGGGTATAAAAAAATTTAAATAGACTTGATGAATAGCAAGCATGTATTCACACATAGAGCAATGTGAAAAACAAGAGCATACCTCTAAATATTGCTCAAATGTACCCAAATTTGGAAATTAATTTTTTAGCATAGAAAAAAAATGAGGATAAAACTGCTATATTTTATTTTGTAAAACAGTGACCATGCCCTAACCTGAATGCTTTAAACATAAAAGGTTAATATTAGTCTATTCGTATCTGAAAAATCGATTTTGAATTTCATTTCAATCGGTCTTGTAAAACCCTAAAAGAATAATATTTTAAATGTTTACAATTTTTAAACATATGTATGTCATACGAACAGAAATCTACGTCAGTCTTGGTAGGAGTTTGAATGGTTCCATTGGGGATGAGTTTAGTATTGATCGTTTTATTAGAGTTTATTGGTTGAATATGTGTGTTAAGGCAGATATAAATCCAGGTAACTAATATGTATTTAAAGATGAGTTGAAACAAATTAGAGAAAAACAGGGGCCCCTGTATTGGTTGTTTGGAACAGTTCTGGGGTATTTCTTCAAAAGGACTCGTGAAATAATGAGGAGTTGAAAATTAATCCGCTATGGATTAAGAATTTAGAGGAAGCTCATAGGGGTACTTCGCAAATTTATTTAAAGTAAAGGCGGAGTCCCTATTAAGTCTCACGGGCTTCGTAACTCTCCCAGTAATTTTGTAGGGATTCCCCTTTCATCAAATTTGCGAATGATGTAATGTCTCGTTCATTAAGATCTGACCAATTTTGCTATAATGGCAAGATATCTCGTCATATAGATATTGCTAATTTTTATGATGAAGGTATCAAGATCTAGTCAGTTTCCTTCTAATGACGAGATATCTCGTCCGTCATGATCTGTCCAGTTTTGTTAATGGCGAGATACCTCTTCGAAACAACCATCAGGAGGATTAAATCTAGTGGAATGCATCATATGATCAAAAAGGAAGAAGAGATAAACCTGAGTGAGTGAGTCTGTTTGAAATCATAGTTAGCGACGTAGGATAATTGAAAATGTAAAAGGGGTGATAAGATGTATTTAGGTACACATGGCTATGGAAATGAAACAGAGACTAGCGGGTGAAAGAGAGAAATAGGGAGTTATACTGAAACGTTGAGTTAGTATTTTTTCATTACCATATCGTAATCCAATACTTTTATGCCATCAAAGTTAGAATATAATGTAAAATATTAGGCACATAAACTGTATTTAATTATGCATACAAGAGAAGGGCATTTGTAAAATATTTAGAAATACACACATATAATTTCATTACTCATTTGAAAAGCACATATTCGTTGCATAATTCATTGTTTCATGGTCATTAATATTCAAGAATGTTGATATATTTCAGCTCTAATTTGCGTTATTGTTTGCTTATTAATATAAAATATTTCATTCCACACAAACTGAGCCATCTGCTGTCTTCTAAATAAAGTTGGTATATGAACTATCGCGTGCGAATACAGAAGGTTTTAAGCATTTTCCACATTCCTTAAAATAAGTGAGTAACGTTATTCCCACTTGAATTGGTTTTTCTTCTTTATAAAAAAACCAAGGGACCACCTGTCACCCTAAAAAGGAATAATCATTGTTAGTATTCAGTTTATAAGATATTTATATTAATAATAAGGGTACTTTCCATTCGAGACATATTAATAGTTAATTTGAAAAAAAGGATTGCATTGTTTTCGAATGGAAGATTCATTTAAGGTTAACTTAGTAGATGTTGAGAGTATTTTCTGACTTTTGTTACAACCAAAAATTTAGAAAACATTACAAAGCGTTTGCTTTAAAGCGATTATTTAAAACCGTTTATTTTAAAGCGCTTGCTTTGAAATAACGTTTGTAGTATCTACATGTAGCCTTTAGTTTACAGTGGGCCTTGGTAGCCCAGTTGGAAGAGTAACGGATTAGCAACCGAAAAGTTGCGAATTCGAAACTAGGTCCAACCAAAGATCGTCGTGTACACCATCGCACAGGTGAACTTTAAATCTGTCATAGCCTCAGATGTCTTCACGTTGGCATGATGTGGAAGCTTGGAGATTGGAGTGCTAGCTCAGGTGTTGCCTCGTCTTCTGACCATGGTTCAAAATTACGTGGTATATTTCTCGGATCTTTCGCTTTGCGATTGATCTCGGAACGTCGTCAAAAGTCCATTTGTGTTGTTCCAGTGCGACGTTAATAAACTATCTAACCTTCAGTTAACAGATATTCAGTCTATGCCGCCTTCACTATTATAGGTAAGTAAATAAATGAGTGTTCTTAACCCTCCAGGCGGTTGTCTCTATGAGGTATATCGTCAAAACCAAAACTGACCAAATCTTGATGAACGAAATACCTCGTCATTAGAAAATAACTTAGCAGATCTTGATCTCGTGGTCACAAAAAAATTCGGTAATACCTTCATGACGAGATATCTCGTTATTAGAAGAATTGGTCAGATCTTGATAGATAATATATCTCGCCGAAACCATTTGGAGGGTTGAAACCAGATTAGACTAATGGCAGAGTAACGTACTGAATCGAGTGTTTTGCGAAGAGCAAACGACGCAGTCTAAATAAATTAAAGGGAATGATTTATAACGTAACACATTTTACACTATTTTCATTGAATACTTAAAAAATGGAACTTTAAAGAATGATTTGTGGAACATAAAAACTTGAGAACTTTGACTGCGGCTGCAGTAAAAAGTAATTTCAGTTAAGGTCATCAGAGGGACAAACACTATTCATGAGCTCGGAGTCTTCTTTCGTTCCTTTTGTTGGAACTCTGAGGAATATTTAAGAAAATTAATTTTATTTGGGCTGCCCTCCAACCCTTAAAACAGTTTTCAAAGGAATCTTTCTAGATGGATGTATCCATAGATGGTTATTGGAAGATCTACCTGTCTGACACTAAGCTGTTGCTATAGTCGTTACAGTACTTGCCATTAAGAGGTAAATCTACTCTGGTGGCCATAAAAACAACACCATGGTGGACAAGAGATATTAAAACGTTATTTATAAAACAAATAACATACACTGAAGTTCCAGAAAAATTGGTACAAACTGGCCTATGCAAAATACATAGCAACACCCCCTATGCGCGTCATTGATTGGTTCTGCCAGTGCATATGTAAAGCGATAGACATCTATAGACTATTGAGCTAGGGTTATACATATTTTAGTACAATCCGTAAAAGCCATGCTCACAAGATATCAGTCCTATCTTTTGGTTGTGTGACGAGGCTGCTGTAATCGTTCTCTCGATGGTCAGTTCTTCCCTCCTGCACCTACTGATGCCATTTTCGCATCAATGTCGCTTGATTTTTTTCAAACACGAGCACCGATTGTTTGCAAGCGTAATCTGCATTCTCCATTGCCCATAATTCTACCTCTCTCTATTTCAGATACTTTCTCGTACGGCAGCCGTGTATGACTGTGTTCTCCCTTTTAATACAGTTTACAGGGGTATTATGGCGCACATGATTTTAATATATGCTGCAGCTGTTATCATTTGCATATAATTTCTTCTATGGTGTTGCATTTTCAATGGTCAGTAGTATGTTATTGAAAATCCAGAATATGATCAGTTGTTTTCTAAATATGTATTTATCACAATTACAACAAAAGTCAACAATTGTATGAAAAGATGTAAAAACGAATGCAACAATAAAATATGGTGGTATTCATCCGAAAACTTAAATATTTTTTACAAGTGCCTTAAAAGGTATAAAAATTCAAAGGTACTTAAATTTGATTCCACGTGTCATTTAAAACTTGACTAATGGATAGTCAGCCACCATTTATATCATCCGTTTGGTTTGGATTTTATCAGTCGATTACACACTAGTAATGATGATATTATTAACTCTTACCATAGTTTTTATTCACAGTAACGTAGGTCAAAAGTTAAACTAGATTTTAAAAAATGTTTGCAATAGTTTTTTAATGTTTTAAAAACGTAAAATAGATAAATATATCGATAAAAAGTTTATACATACAAAGCAAACTTCTGACTGCAGTCCTTGTGCACACATTAGTTTTTGGTATCCAAAGTCCAGAAAGAATAGAACATTTCCTATTCGATACTACTTTCTGATGAGTGTACTAAAGAATGTCTGTCTGTGCCTCGTCTTAGTAAGAAACAGGTAGTATTTAAAGACATTGAATTAAACTATTAGTACAAAAAAGGGTTTGAATTGCTTACAAGTATCAATGAAAAAATTTGTAGCTTTTTAAATGTGAATTTTCACTTTAAATATACGATTTATACACATAAATTCTCCACAGTTTTTTGAATCAGTAATTTGTGTAAGCGTTTGGCAAGGAGGCCACGGCCGAGCTTTTTCACATACCTTGCCCACTAACCTATTGAAAGTTATATTCTATACAGAAGAGAGAAAAAAATTAAATATCGAGAGCTCCGACTGCTCATATCTACCATAGAGACCATCCTGGAGTTTCACTTAAATGACAGAAAATGTCAGACTGCTCTTTTTAAACATGTGAAAGGTGACATCAGATCTCAATCTTCCGCTATGGGACAGGCTTTTCCAACGTACCTCAAACGTAACAGTGAACAAGCCTCCCCAAGTCATCTGGCCTGCGTTTGTCTGGCAAGGGAAGATCTGTATGAAATTCCTGTTACGTTGGCGTGATGTGGAAGTTTGGAGAGTGGGGTGTCAGCTCAGGTGTTGTTCTCGTCATCTGATCGTGGTTCAAAATTACGAGGTGTTTTCCTCGGGTCTTTCCCTTCGGGATTGGTCCCGGATTCGCCAATTGCCCGTTGTGTTGCTCCAGTGTGGCTTTAATTAACTACCTAATTATGGAAGTCCTGATCTAGTTGTGGACGTTTCAAGTGTGTTCGGACTCATGAACTTGGTCTAGCAGTCTAGCTAGACCTTAAAGAATAAGTAACATCGACATAATTTTTTCTTAGGTAGGTATTTTAATTCACGTCGCACTGGAGTAATACAGCGGGCTATTGGCGACGGTCCGGGATCAAGCCCGAAGAGAAAGATCCGAGCACACCTCATAATGATTTTATCTTAGGAGTATTTAAAAAAGCATTACATTCGTTTTCACCAAGTTATATTAATTTGGTTACATGATTTAACGAAAATTTGTATTATTTTTTCCGAATTATATATGAATTATATTAGAGAGGGCTCTACAGTCCAGAAAAATATAACACTTATTGAGAGAAGCAAGCGTAGGAGGATGTTGACTTGGGTGTTCTCTCTTTTATCCTGGGTATGTGCATGGGAATAAATTGTTTGTTTCCCCATGAAATCCTTCTGTTATTTTTAATCAACAGCCAAAATATTAGTACAATATTATCTTTATTTTTGTAAAACCTGAAAATTGAGATTATGCAGAATGTACTTAAAAAAGTACTCACGACTCTTAAATGAATATTAAAAAAATTGTTTTTCGAGATGAATAAACATTTTTTTTCGAATAAAAAAGTATACATTGATATATGAGCTACCTCCTTTCAAAGCATTTGCAGGAACTAAAAGTATTTTGTATCTTAAATTTCCAGTTTCCTATTTTAATATGCAGTACTCACATTTTCAATTAAAAGTTTACCCAATATTTCAACTTACATTATAGACGTTTTTGGTCATGCGAAAAAAGTATGCCTAGTAAAGAATTAGCTAGACTATGTTATCTTTGGTATTTCAATTCGTTAAATATGGTTACTTGAGTTTCTACTTTTTCCTCCCCACCCCATGGCTACAACTAGCTATTTATCTAATCACCGATTTTCCGTTATACGATGCAAATTGGCTGCATTGTCTTGCTTAAACGAATTGGTTTCAACGTTTCCAGAATTGCCAATTCATTCTCGGATTCCCTGTCTTATTGAACTCAGGATGTGGAGTGATTTTAACGAAAATGAGATGTTCCACATTGGAAGATCTGTTGACAACACCCGCTATGCCCCGAAAGAATGAAGCTTCCCATGTCGATCCGTAGCTGAAAACAAAAGATTATTTAGAACGATCAGATATTGTTGATGGCAAGAAAGTTGAGCAAGGCTGAACATTATTGCACTCTACTTACGATACCTCGCAGTGAGCTGCTGACAGAACAGCATTTTCAGAAATAATAGATCCTGTACAGTGATACTTGTCTTTCATGTAAAGCGCTACCTGTTATGAAAATGAGAAAAGTAAATGAAAAGGATTAACTGGATTCTAATGAAAGTAAAGGTAAGAAATCAATTCAGTCACAGAATGGAAATTCATTTGGGTTTCTTTTCAATGCAGTATCAATGCCTTGCTTTCTAGCTGAATTTTTCTTAGTATTAATGTAATAGATATTCAATGATTCCTATTTTAATATAGCTATGAGGAAGACGCATTGAATGTTTCAAAACATTTCATTTGTGTGACCAAAAATGTTCTCGTAAGTAAAAAGCATAGTTTTTCTTGGAACTTGAATTCTTTGTATTAAAATGAATGCTAAATTAAATTGAAAATAGAGCCTAAAAAGAGGAGACGAGTAACATTGATATTTTAATTAATATAGTAATATAATACGCTACACTGTTATTACTAAAACAATACCTATATGTTCAAATAGCTAAGGAATAATTTCTTATTTCTATTTCAAAACTGGTTAGAGAAAGCAAAATTATTTTTAAAAGTTTAAACTAACATTAGAATTCAAAAGGGTGTTCGTATCCCCAATCTGTACCAAATAAAATCATTCTAAAAAAGTTTTTTTCCAAAAGACGTGAGAATATTTGCTCTGAGTGAAATACATAAATAAATTAAACACAAGAGATAGTAAGTGAAACTAAAAGCAAATTTCAGCTTACTTCTGTTGTACTTATTAAAAATATAATTCTGTTGAATTTAGTTAGAACATAATCAACATCGTCCATTGAAAGTTTCTATTCTTGGTATATATATAGCCTCCAACAATTCTTTCGGTTTCACTAGTATCATAGTCTGTATAAAATATTTATTTATAAGTAGTACTAGTATAGAGAGTTATTCCAAAAAAGTATATTACAGTTAGTAACTTTTCAAAGTTACTCTATTGAAGAATGATTCGTTAAGCTAACTGGAAACACTGTTTTAAAATATATCCATTTAAAGTAAAGCACATATTTAACTTTTACTTTTATATCAAATTACATATTAAACTTTTATATGTTCAGACAGTTAACTTTGGGTACAATTTAGTCCTACTTTTAGACACGAAAATTGTCTATCCGTTTGAAATTAAGAAATTAAAAGGCTCGAAAGAGTAAGTGGCTGCAAGCTATTTATAGTTATTTTAAATTTGTAAGAGAAACTGGAAGGAAAAATTACATAATTACATTTAATAAAATATTTTATTTACATTTAAGATTGATTGTTCGAGGTGCAAAGTTGAATTGCACCTATTACAGTATTATTCGTAAGCATAGAAAATTAGTTACAAATATTTTAAAATCAGAAAATAATTTTGATGAAAACAAGGAATTTGGCTGGAGACAAGCACCAAACTTTAAAAATAGTAACCAGTTTTAAAGTATATTTAAAATTGAAATTTAAACCATTACAATAACAGTTTAAGTGTAACTTAAATCACTATTTACATTTGAGGACATAGGTTTGAAATAGTGAGAAATATTTTTATAATTTTAAATAATAATGCATTTTATATATTATTATTTAATATTTGAGTAAACAAAATACTTATTACAGTATTATTTAAAAAGTCTCACGTATGTGTAAACTGCTACTGCTACTTGATCCACTTATACATCAATACATTCATATTTATATCTTTCGAATCAAAACAATTCGTTCATAGAAATATATCTTAGTAAAGTTTTACTTATGAATGTTAAAGTTATTAAACGAACAAATATGTGTCTAGCGAAAAGTTCAGTAAAAAATACTGAATTGTAACTTTATTTATTTAATGATTGTATCAATTAAACATGCTGTAATTAAAAATAATATAAAAAATAACAAGTATTAATTTCTATAAATGCTATTTAAAGTATTTATACTATGATGAATTCAATACACATAATAGAACAATTAAAAAATGAAACAGTCAAATTTACTAACGTGAAATGTGCGTTTTGTGTTTTTGAAAACAGCTCGTAGAAACCGGTATTTACATGCAATATCTTCTCTACCTTAAGCTCATTTGATTAGATAATATAAAATCAGTAAGATCTCATCGTTTTCTAATCACTATTTCCACAGGTATGTCTACGAACATATAATTCCGAAAAAAACAATTTTCTGGTGAGAGAGTACTTATATTCAAATTTACACACTAACATTTATGTTTAATAACAAAATAAGTTTTTCGTTTCAGGTGAAACATTTTTTAGCATAACACTTTATTACTGCTGCTTAAGCGGTAGGTCAGAGAAATAGTAGAAAAGGAATACGTAGAGAGACACTACACACTCTTACAGAAGTAAGAAAATTGAAAAACCTACTGGAGTTAAACCTGATACTTTCAGAAATTACTTAAATTTTCGATCTACATAAAGCAGTCAATATACAGTGGTACCTTGAGATACGAGTTTAATTCATCCCATGACCGAGCTTGTAAGTCAAAATGCTCGTATCTCAAATAATTTTCCCTTTGAAATTAATTAAAATGAGATTAATTCGAACCAGCCCTGAAAAACCAATTTTTTTAATAATAATGTATTTATAATGAACAATTATTGTAGCTGAAGTTATAGCTTTAGCTAGAGCTATAGCCTTTATCGAGTCCTTCTACTTCAGAATAATACATATCGTAGAAGTAGTGCGATCGTACTGAGTTGCCAAGTCTATTACCCTTACGCCTTGCTCATGTTTGTCTATTATCTCACTCTTTAATTCCAAAAATATTACCTTTTTCCTTTTCTCACAACTCTTTGCACTTACCTTTGGACTCATGGTTATACGAAAAAAATTAGCTAATTTAACTGTCCATCACCCCGTTTTTCCGTTTTTAGAATTGACGCATCTAGTCGGGGAAAAGAAAATTAAAAAAAAAATAAGAAAGGGACTCGGCTTCCCGGTGGCAGTTGACAATAAATGTCAAACAAAATTAAGAAATTGATTTATTTTTTGCGAGAGACATTAACTGTCAACAGGTGAGGTAAACACGTGAACTGAACGACGCGCAAGACGGGAATCTAAGCTGAGTGGTGGTTGTGACGTCACCGAAGCAAGCTCGTATCTCTCTCTCGAATTCCGGCTCGTAACTCAAGGCAAAAAATCGATCTAGTGACGGCTCGTATCTCAAAAAACTCGTATGTTGGGGCACTCGTATCTCAAGGTACCACTGTATACGCAATACGTTACTATTGAAAACTAGTAGATTCTCAGTCATAGTAAACTCAGATAACATTAATATTCAAATTGTGTAGTATTCAAATTCATGACTAATTCATGATTCAAAGTAGTAGTATACAAATTCATGACTACAGAAAATGAATAATGGAAACGGGCATCTGGATGTTAGTAATATATTCCAATTAATATGACTAAATTGCACTTTTCCCTTTTGGAAACTATTATTGTTTGTAATTCCTTTTAAGATAAATGTTCAAAGAAAAAACGATTTTGTTGCCAATATCAACCTAAAAATAATCTAATAAACAAAGCAGATTGATTGACGAAAAACCTCTAAATGCGGCAGTCCTGATTTGAAAATTCCTTGTTACAAGTTAAAGTTACACTTTTCTACTAAATAGAGGCCATCTTTTGCTATTGCCACTCAGAGAAATGTTTAAGGTGAAACATTTGTATCATATAAACTGCTGGTACAATTAGTTTTGCAATCTCCAAATCAATAAAATGTAATTGTTTATTTTTATTTATACGATTTTATAAAATAAATTTTAAATGAAATAAATAAGAATAATTTCTTCTAATACAAATAACTGTTGCAAACACAAAGAACATCTAGGGTTGGATTGGATGTTAGGGTTTTATGGCGCAAGGTCCAAAAGCGAACAGGGGCTGCGGTGGCCCGGTTGGAAGAGTAACGGACTAAGGGTTGCGGGTAACCCTAAGAGTAACCGAAGGGTTGCGGGTTCGAATCCAGCCAAACACCGTCGTGTACAAAGGGTGCTGGTGCACGTTAAATCTGTCGTGGCCTCAAATGTCCTCACGGCGTGGTGTGGAAGTTTGGAGAGTGGGGTGCCAGCTCAGGTGTTGCCTCGTCATCTGACCGTGGTTCAAAATTACGTGGTGTTGTCCTCGGATCTTTCCCTTTGGGATTGATCTCGGACCGTCACCAATAGCCCGTTGTGTTGCTCCAGTGTGACGTTAATTGAAATACCCCCCCCCCAAAAGCGAACAAGCTGCGCCAAGAATTTCTAGGGAGAAATGGTCGAAATTTCCAAGTTTTAATAGCTCATTTTCTTATGAACAGAATGGAATTTTCAAAATGTAATTCAACGCCTTTTGCATCTACTAATTCACTTTCAACGAGGTTCGGGGTACAGTGCCCCATGAAACTATGGTAGTAACTCTAGTTAACACAGCGCCCATAGACATCGAAAATCCCGACAGAAGCTAATAGAAGTTTTTCTCAATCGAGAGTATACACTATAAAATGTACAGATACATCTTTTATCCAAACTTTATCACAATTAAAGATTAAATTGAAACATTGAAAACTACAGAACGTATTCTTCAATCTTAAATTATAGTAAATTTAAATTTTCAACAAAAATTTACATTGGAAATCATTACAACATGAATGAAGAACTAGCGATAAGCGTTTTGTTTACAAGAATTGAATTTTACCTCCAGAAAATTTTTCTGGGCAACAAGCAAAAGCAATGTAGCTAACCTTAAGTATTCTAGGATGAGACAGCTCACTTTTCAATTCAACGATATTATATGTATATCCTTACCGGTTCACCATGTTTTACGGAAAATCTGTTGCAGATGGTCTTAATTAAAATAACATTTGCCGGAAAAATTACAATGCTTTATTGCAGACAGCTGATTATAAAAGATTTATCACCTTTAAACGCGTGCTAAATTAGCATAAAAACCAATTAAAAAATTACACATGAATTCTGTAAAGAAAATTGTATTTATCCCATTAAATCATGCATTCATTATTTGCACAACTGCTAGTGAGAAGATTCTAATCTTCTCACCCGAATCTATTTATGTTACATGATCCTGCTTTACCGAATTGGAGTGCATTGTATTCAAAAGAGTGTGGTGTAATTTAATTTTTGAATCTTTTGGAAAAAGAATTAAGCCTTAAAGTTTCAAAATTGCTATATATGGACTATATTTAACTATAGAATATATTTTATTTGTCAGTTTTCAGAAACTACAATTTTAGCACAGTCGAAGTTGATAATTTCATATGCTATACTACAGGTAGAAACCCAATAAAATTTTTATAACTTCAAAAAAATTTTATAAAATATTTCTCCTCATAATTAAAAACAATATAGACGCGTAAATTAAATAGATGAAAAGCTGATGCAACTAATATAGAAATTTAATGTTTTAAAAATTATTTCAAAATTTATGAATTTTTCTTTTTATCCTCTCTCAATAGAGATAAATATATACTCAGTGCCTCAGTGCATACTTTTGCAATGGCAAAAAAACACTTATGCATAGTTGTATTGAATGTGAATAAGTGTTGGGCTACGGAAAACGTTTTTGGGAATGTTGGACTACGGAAAAATTTTATGGGAATGTTGGACTACGGAAAAATTTTATGGGAATTTTGGACTAGGGAAAAATTTTACTACGAAAAAATGAGGGAAATGATCAATGGATTTTAAATGTCCTGCTGGTCCTTATCTCGAAAGAAAATCCGTTAGCAAAACTGACCCCACCTTTATGGACAATTTATCCTTCCATTGGAAGTAAACTGCCTAGATCTTGATCTCGTCATCATAAAAAAATCGCCAATATCTGAATGACGAGATATCTCCTCATTAGCAAAATTGGCCAGATCTTGATTTACGGAATATCTTGTTGAAACCATCTGGAGGGTGAAACTGATCTTTCAGTGAAAATTGTTTTAAACATTTGTTTAACTAATTTTGATTAGCTTTGCTTTGCTAAAGTAGATTTGGTTATGGAGAACGTTTTGATAGATGTAAAAAGTGAGGGCATAATTTTTATCGAAAAGATAACTAACCTTACTGAAGTCGAGAGTAAATATTATTTCACTTTGTAAATGTCAGCCAAACAAGATATATTTTTCTGTTCTTGTTTTATCTGCTGGGTCAAACTGACTACGGCTCAACTGTGGATTCCTCTATTTGGAGCCGCAAGCCTTAGACATAAACACACATACAGATAAACATTCAGACAGACACTAAAAGCAGAAACCACAAATTTTGCATTGAAATGGCTCAAAACGGATGAATACCTTGAAATGGGATGAAAATTTTCAATGTACAAAGAAACACTCCATTTTTGTTGATATAGAGATATATAATATTTAAATGAGTTCTATGGGTAACTGGAAAAGTTTGTTTATCCCTGTCTATATATATATCTACCATGTTATACGTTTTTAAACTCAAATTCACGTGCTGTCCATTACTTTGAGACAAAAAGTATTAAAAGCATTTGTTCCAAAGAATTTAAGTAAATAAATGTCTTGCGAACTGCTAAAAATATAAGGTTCCTTTTTCAGATACAGCGAACAAAGCTACCAGTATAAACTACTTTTTAGAAATACACATTGTCACTTTAGTGAGTTGTCTGTAAACCACTATTTTATTTAAAGCATAATACAGTAATTTCCTTTCAGATTCGCTGTGCTTCCACATTTCTTGACACTTATTTTACAATGGTATTTAAAATGCGTTAAAGAAGCCAACAACAAAATGAATATGGAGACCAATTTTCACAAAGCACAGAATATTTTGAATTAAATTTAATGTAGCGTTTCTTCCAGTTTCCTTGCTTTCTTGAATGCAATTACTGATAATTGAAGAAATAAAGCTCTTCTCTTGGATAGAGGTGTCATTATAATTAAATAAACTTGTCATGATCCACTGAGAGCAATTGGCGTTGATGGAAAATATAGGGAAATAAATACTTATTTGTTTATAGATAAGGAGAGAGAGAGAGACTTTTGTTACATTAGAAAGGGGATTTTGGTAAATGTAATTTATGCTGAGATATAATTATATTTATGTTTTTCTAAAGGATAGTCTTTGATCAATTCAATATAAATTACTAATTAAAATTTCAAAGAAAGCTTAATAACTCCTTTGTTACCTGAGAAAGTAGTTTTCGCACAGCATTTTAAATTGTTTCATTTAAAAGATGTTGCATTCATTTTATATGGAAGTCATTCACAACATGATGTGTTACGTATAACTTACTTCAATTGATAGGACTGAAATTGAGCCTGCACGCATTATAAGAAATTGAAAAGTTCTTTCAAATGAATTTAATTTCTTTCATTATACTTGTTTTAAAGTACCCTTAGTTTTTTTATGTAAATAAATCTTAAATGTGCACTAGTTTGAAATAGTATTCTATAGTTCTTATGCGTACTACATTTTTAAATGTTTTGGTAGGCTTTCAATTATCAAACTTTATTTGTTAAACTTGATTTGATTAAAGCATTCCCTAATTATTAGGATAATGAAATAACATATTTTGTAATGACAAATATGGTAATGTATATTGGTTGTAGTGTAAGGTATAGAAAATATTTGTAATGTTTTACTTAATCCGTATCACATCTACGCATTCAAAGTATTATATTCGATATTAACTGTGGAAATATTTCAAAGCTAAAATCAATGCTTGTATTTATAAAGATAACAAACTTTACAAGCAAAATTAGTACTCATTTACTGTATTGATTAAAGTAAATACATCAAATTTAATATTGTTGGCTTCTACAAAACCAATGGTTAAAAAATATTTTTCAAAAAATTGTTTAATTTAATATAGTTAATACAATATATCAAAGTAATATATATACACTTTTTTATGTTTAACGGAGCACATGGCCCAGTAGGGGCCTTAATGTCCAGTTCGATAGGTGAGTGGCTTGATTAATTGGCGATGTCAGGTTAGATTGGATTCTGGTAGGTAATTTGAATCGAGAGACTGATTTGAAGTTAAAAATGAGGAATCAAAGTAATATAATAATTCGATGAAGTATTATATTGCTGTAATTTCGACTATAGTTTGTTATTGCTTTGGTTTTTTTTAATGGCAGCGATGTACAAAACTGAAGGCACAATCTTATCGGAATTCAATCGATTACAGTAATTACATATTGTTATTGATGTCAGCATTTATTTTTCAGAGTGCGTGGAGAATCACCTCATATGCCTTGGGTTTACCATTTCCCCTTTGTGCTATTTAATTGGAGATTCCTAATGATATTTGGAAGCACCTAGAAAGCATCTTGCGTGGAACGGGTTTTCCCAAATGAGCAATAAAGCTTAATATTAGGAAAATGCATGAAACATAATTAGAGAAATGTGAATAGAATACATACAAATCATGACGATAGTTATATGTTTAATAACTGATATTAAATCTGATTGATATTAGTATTTATCTGTTAAGATTCAGAAAAATCTGTATTTACGTTTCAGTTCACTTTTAACCCCCTTGTGGTTGTCTCGACAGGATATCTCGTCATTATCAAAACTAATCAAATTTTGATTAACGAGATATCTCGTCATTAGAAGCAAATTTATCAAATCTTGATATCATGAAAAAAATTGTCAATATATTGATAACTAGATCTCTCGCCATTAGCAAAATTGATCAGAGCTTGATAAAAGAGATATCTCGGCGAAACTACTTGGAGGGTTGGTGAGGCTAAATAGTTTTGTAAACGGTCTAGAGTGAAAGTAAGTGTATATACAATGCGTATTTTTAAAATATTCCGTGTTTTTTTATCAAATCTCAATACTGACTTCGGGTTTAGTAAATACAATTTTTCTCTTATATGCCGATCTGGATTTAATTACAAACTTTATTATCACCATGGAAGTTAAATGATACCGTACCACTAAAATTAAGATGGAAATGAAACAACGTTATATAATTGTTCTTCAAACGAACAGTATCTATAAATATAGTTTAATTAGCTAAATTTTTAAAACAAACGGGAATATTAATTTCGTTACAAATGTAAGTCTGTGAGTGTTTAATATTTCCATTTACTCTTTAGAATGTTTCAAAAGTCATGGAAGAAAAAGTTAGAACAATAATGAGAATGCATTTAGTCATTCAATTAATTCGCATAAATAAGTATTTTTTCTCTGTTATTGGTATTTTTGTAATAATTGATTGAATAAAAGAATTTTATATACTTAGTATTCGCAAACAACCCTTGCATAGTGGATTTGATACATACAAGTAATTGGATTATTTAAAATTAAATAGTAGTAACACATTTGCTGTTAATACTAAGACTAGATTTTAGAATGTTAATTCAATTTAAACTAGAATTTAAAGTGTTAATTCTATTTTAGTCTATAATTTTGAATGTTGATTTTATTTTAGATTTTAATTTAGAGTGTTAATACTATTTTACACGCGCGGGGAATTTAGAATGTTAATACTATTTGAAGAGCTTAAAATGTTAATACTATTAGAATAATTTAGAATGTTAAACAATTGGAAGTATTTATAATGTTAATACTATTCGAAGAATTTGGAATGTTAATACTATTAAAAGAATTTGGAATGTTAATACTATTACAAGAATAGTCTAGAATGTTAATACCATTTAGAATATCAATAGCATTTAGAGTGTCAATACCAATTAGAATGTCAATAGCATTTAGAGTGCCAATACCATTTAGAATGTCAATTCTATTAGATAATAAGAAATGTTAATAGTATTCGAACATTTTAAAATATTAATTCTATTCGAAAAATTTAGAATGTTAAACAATTGGAAGAATTTAGAATGTTAAACAATTGGAAGAATTTAGAATGTTAATACTATTTAGAATGTTAATACTATTTAGAATGTTAATACTATTAGAAGAATTTATAATGCAAATATTTTTAGATGTGTTATTATTAGAATTTGGAATGTTGATACTATTTTAGACAGCTTGGAAAGATTAGATGAAACGACCCATTGGGAAACTTCCCAAAAGTCAGATATTGAGCCACTTTCCTTTTCCTTCTCCCACAGGATAAACGGAAATGGTTATACCTTGTCAGATTTATACCGTTGCCTCGGTGGCGACCACAAAACAACCGTAGAAGACTTACTCCCCAAATTACTTCGACTCACCTCACTATATCTCGTTCTTTTTCAGAGTCGTATCCGAGAGTTGATGTTTTTGCGAGCCAGAACAAAAGAATTCCCCCGTCGATCTTCAATCTTTGTGGATACGAGTGGGCGTAACTATGACGTCAGAGGAAAGTGGGTGTTGTCATGGTGCAATTATTTGTAATGACTGGTCGGAAAGCGAGAGAAACCTTCCGAAGAGAGGGAACAGAGTCAGAGAAGAAGCATTACATCCCAAGGAGTCATTTATAAAGGTTAAGAGCACTCATTCTCTGCGAGGCCCTTCCATCCTTGACTCCCAAGAAGGAGTCTTGGGACGGGTTCAAGCTACAAGGGATGAAGGATTGTGTGGTTGCCAAAGAGCAAAATCGATGTTCTTCCCTGTTCGGGAAGCGACTGGTAAATGAGGAGTTATGTGGTCAGCTACACTAAAAAAAGCAATTAGCTTTCACGAGGTGAAGGGAAGAAAAAGTGCTATCACGGAAACATGCCTTAATTATGAGATACGGTGTAACGTCCTTTTTTACGAGGCACTTGCTGCTTTGTTGATTGAGTTGCAGCTATTTATACGTTACAGAATGGGTATAATGGAGCTAAATTAGATCCTAAGGGATGCATCTAATTTCGTTTGTTGACATTCTCTTAGTCTGCTAGCGAATGGGACAAGTTGCAACAGATTATGATTACGTGACGGACTGGCTCATGAGATCGGCTTAGGAAATGGATCTACTGTCTTCAGGGGAGACTGTTAAAAGCAAAGTATGTGATTTTAACCCTCCAAGTGGTTTCGACGAGATGTCTCGTCCCTCAAGATCTGAACAATTTTACTAATGACGAGGTATCTCGTCATAAAGAGTGCCGACTGAATTCTAAATGATGAAGAAATTGCCGGTTTTTGATGATGGCTCGATCAAGATTAGGTTAGTTTTTATAACGAGTTTTCTCGTCCATCAAGATCTAGTCAGTTTTGCTTGTGACGAGACACCTCATCGAGACAACAACCAGGAGAGTTAACCCTCCAAGTGGTTTTGACGAGATATCTCGAAAGATCTGGCATATTTTCCTAATGACAAGATATCTAGTAAGATCTGACAAATTTTACTAATGACAAAATATCTCGTCATCCGATATTACCAATTTTTTAAAGATGACAAGATCAAGATCTGGCCAGGTTTTTTTTCTGATGACGAGATATCTTGTCCATCAACATCTCGTAGGTTTTGCTAATGACAAGATACTTCGAGACAAGCTTTAGGAGGATTAATATTGTAATCTAGGTGTTATTTTTATGACCCAAGCCACCCAGCCTACCGATAAGGGTTTAAGGGCTGATAAGAGGTAGCCAGAAGGGGATTCTTGTCATAATGGAATCAGTAATAGGAGCCAGACTTAATTTATTTAGATTCAATTCAAAAATGTTACATATTAAACATGTTTACAATCATCTGCCGTAAGAAGAAATAGGATGATCAAAACTTTTATGAAAACAGAACCTCTTTCTAAATAAAACAAGAACAAATTTTGAATAAAGATAAGGACAAATCCAAAACTTAATTAGTTACGACACATTTAAAACATATAAACAAAAATTTTGAATAAAGACTAGGAAAATGCCCAAACTTAATTAATTACTATTCAAGATCAGGATGAATTCCTACACTAAATTAATTAAATTCGTGATTCAGTGACGGACTGGCTAATGAGATTGGCCTAGGGAATGTTTCGGGGTTTTTTTACTCTGAAAATCCCTCTCGCAATCTACACACAGTTCATGGCCCCTTTTCTTTGAATGTCTGTTTTCATGGAGAAAAGTAAAATAAAGTGGGATGGGATTTTAATAATTCTTGACTTCTCCCATTCACCTATAGTATCTTGTCTTGTTCTGGACCCGTGAGCCATAAAATCCAAAGTTCAATCAACTGTATGTGTTCTTTTCTACTTTACCTTTACGGTCTCTAAGGCTTCCTCTTTCATCACATTATGTCTTGACCCCTTAATTAACCCTCTGGGGGTTCACACACATAATTCCACGTTGCAACTTGCAGTCGTCCTTGCACGACTTCTAACCAATTTCGACATTCTTGGCCAATAGAATCATCCCAAAGGATTTCCATTCTAAGGAAATGAGCAATCGAATCTTTCCAAGGGATTCTATTCTAAGGAAAGAATTGATGGAATCTTTCCAAGGTATTCTATTCTAAGGAATGGAGCAATAGAATTTTTCCGAAGGATTATTATCTAAGGAAAAGACAAATAGAATCATTCCAAATGATTTCTTTTCTAAAGAAAGGTACGATGGAATTGATCCAATTGAAATTTATGTTCAAAGGAAAGGACCAATAGAATCTTTTCCTAAAGGCTTAAATAATCCATGGATTCTTTAGAAAGATGTGGTTATTTAGTCATTAAGCGTGTTGTGGAGTTTAAAAGCAACATTACAGGATTTTGAAATCTCGAGACGCTCAGAAGGTTCCAAGTGGTGGCGACAAGGTATATCTCGTCCATCAAGATCTGATCCTTTTCGCTAATGAGGAGATATCTCGTCATCACTATGTTGCCACTTTTGTGTTGACGAAATCAAGTTAGTTTTCTTCAAATGATGCTATGCATCGTCCATCAAGGTTTTTAATATTTTGCTAATGACAAGAAAACTCTTCGAGATAGCAACCTGGAGGCTTAAATCACAAGCAGGCTTGTTTCCATGGACACAGAACGTACTATTGTCTTACATGGGAACCGAATTGATTCCATTGCCTTACTGGTTACAGTTTACTATCTCTCTTTTCGTACAATATTTTAGGGAACTTTGAAAACAAGCTTTTGAAGCTATTATCCAATTGTTATAAAATTTGTACAGACTTGTTAGATTTGTACTAGATAGCACACATTTATAATGTTTGATCCGAAAACATTAGTTTAAGCTGATGCTATTACGTAAATTGTGGTAAAAAGTTTTGATAAATTAACAAAAATCAATAGGTCCCATGCTTATTAGTTTTTCATGAATTTTTAGTATTTTAATTCGAATAATAGTCTGTGCATGTATAAATAAAATTAACACCATATCAGGTAAGTTTACCACTGAATTATCAAGCAAAAAAAGTTGTACTAAAACAGTTAAAAATATGGGAAAATGTACAGATTAAGCGATATCTAAAACCAAAATTTGAAAGCATGCATTCCCAATTTTCACTCAGACATATGCAACAGGTTGCAAATATTATCCAACAGCATTTCAACAAAATCAGTTAAAATCGAATGCAGCGGGAACATTGCGAAACCAGAAGAATATCAAAAATCTAAATTAGAGGAACTTATCTGATATTTAGTAGGATTTTATCTCTGATGTTTACTATACTTATCCTACTATGTGTTTTTTTTTAAATTACCATAAATGGAATATTACTTTTCCTCCATTTACTGAGTTTGATATTAATTCATTTGAATGCTAAAATCTAAAAATATATTTTTCGATCGATTTTGAGAATTTTGAAAATCTACTGTCCTTTTTTATATTGTAAAAAAAATATAAACTCTCCTTGTCAGATGTTGTGTTATTCTCTCTTTTATTAAAAGGTCCAACGCGGATTCCTTTGAATGCAATTCAGTCTCAGATTTCCTGATTTCCCGTTGGTCCTGTCCATAACTGTTGCGATTGAGCAGTCAGTGGAGTGGTTAAACGTCTGTTCTATGTCAAGACAGCAAAGCTTTATGAAAAATGTATCATTGTACATCAATCAATTCTCGTATACGTATTATGAAATAGTCTTCCCACGGACATCTGCAGTGAAGGGTCCATTGCTTATATCTGTTAATAACAGTATATCAAGCGCATTTAGTTTTAGATTTAATTAAAAGAACCACGAAAATCCATCACTTTTGAATGCAATGTTATAATTTTGTTTTTATTATGTTTGTAAAACATTTTTTTTCTGACTTCGAGTCACTCACTTGAAGAATAATCAGTTATTCAAAATATTGAATTTTCAAAAAATGTCGCGTTAACTTACATTTTCTGTTCTGTGTCGGTCTCCTTCTTTTACCTCATTTTTAACCCTCCTAGTGATTACGACAAGATATCTCGTCTATCAATTTCGCTAATGAGTAGATGACTCTTCATTACGATGTTGCCACTTTTTTGTTGACGAAATCAAGAACTGGCTAGTTTTCTACTAATGATCGATCGAGATCTGGTCAGCTTAGCTAATGATGAGATACCTCGTCAAGTCATCAGGAGGGTTTAAAGGTAGGTAAATAACTGAATTTACGTTGCACTGGAGCAACACAACGCCGTATATGGCTGGGATCAATTCCGAAGGGAAGGCAACTCTCATTTTCGGCGTAAATCTTTGAGGATAATCTAATCGAGGCAACCTGTAATTCGACAACTGTACGCACTACCTTATGGGCATTCAGTAACTCCTTGTAGTAGAACTTGTTTGAAGCTCACCTGCCGTTTGTTTTTAATAATTTCACATTTATGTAGCTAAATATTTGTGACATTAAGAATTGATTTGTATCTGAAATGTTTTAAACCGTGAAGTCCTTATCAAAAGTCCTTAAAGTATTTTTATCGTCCACTGAACCCTCCTGATGGTTTAACTTCACTTCGAAAACTGTTCTGTAGTGGCCAGGCTCTGGCGCAAAAACCTCTTCTAGACTGTCACCAGTTCTGGGCAAGTAAAAACTTGTTTTTCTTGCTTTGATTTTAATTCCCTTAGAGTACTAGAGCAGTTTTGTCTCGACGAGATATCTCGCGCTTAGAAAAAATTACCAAATCTTGAACGAGTTCTCTTCGAAACACTTGGAAAGTTAAGAAGTCGGTGCTAGTGAAAACAAGTAGAGAAAAAAATTATAGCTTTAAAATATTTTAACCTTATCACCAAGAGAGTGTTTAGTGCAAACATCCAGTTTCTCCCACCATGCTTTGTTAAAATTCTCATTATTTCTAACTTTTTCTGTGTCCTAGAAACAGACCATTGAAAAACGTTTGATCAAAATTATGCAATCGAAATGCTTTTTCAAACATTTTCAATTAAGAAGCTGTAAAATGAAGATAACCAATCTTATTCAAGTGTGGTGGTTTTTTTATAAAGAATGCCATTACACAATACCATTTGGGATAGAGGAAATCCTTCGTCGCCCAATGAACGCAGATGTTATCGAGACGAAAGGACGCCTAACTGCTCGAAACACCTACGCATGACTCACTGAGTAATAACGGAACATCCGCCAAAACAGGAAATATAGACAGAACGGCACTGATGATTGAATAAGAAAGACGTTGCGGCAGACAGTTTCACACAGCTAGGATGTACACTAACTTCAATTATTCGGGCAAAAGACGGCCCAAAACCATGTCAACCCATCGCATTTTTTATACTCTATTTTCAGCTTTAATAAAATTCTTTAAAAAATCCATCTCTTTATTTACTGAATTATAGTCATTGCGTCCCACATACACGTATTGTTGAAGAACAAATATTGGATATAACTACAATCGTAATCAATTTTATAAAACAAATAGGTTTCAGTTCTGATTGAACCGTCTGTTCGGAGAGTAAGACTATGACTTACAGATTGAGGAATTGAAATGAGCTAGTCGAGTATTGCTCTAGTCTCATGTTTAGATTTTCTCAACCTTTCCTTAACTTCATTCTGTGAATTGCTCGGCATTCTCGAAAATTTTCACCACTTCACAAGAAAACAATTCTGTGAAATGTACTTCACACATTTGAATAAATGTTCTCAAGAGCTTTAAAACGATACCACGCACAATCGTGTTGCACTCATGATTGTCGAGATAGACTGAGTCAAACGGGGAGGCACAACCAGAAATATATTGTTTTAATTTTCCTACCCACTGATAGGAAGGGAATTGTACTCTCCATGCTGTTTACGAATATGCTAATACAATTATTTGTCGGAACTTATTTTTAATTTTTTGGGGATCTATTTTTGTCAGCCTAAGTCGTTCCATACTATCACACGCGAGTCCTGTGTCAAAATATTCAATATATCATGGTTATATTTGCGTACGTGATTTCGTTATTTTATATCTGGAGACTATTTCATAGTTTCAGACACACGTGGCATTTTAACTTCAAGAAGTGAATAAATCTAGTTCTGTAAATAAACTTCTAATTAAATAAATTGAACTAGCGATATGCGAATATTTGCAAATAAGGAAGTAAAACAGCCTGGTACAATTGAAATAGTGATGTACTTCTAAGGATGCGGGGGCTAATATTTATCGTACATTTTGTAACAATTGTAATATCCCTCAAATTGATTTTTTTTTATTTTAAATTTTTCTATGTAGTTTCTTGGTACTGTCCGTGTTCTGTTTTTATTAGATAAATACACGGAACTGATAAAGCTTGATTGCATTGAAATCTGATTCGATTACTTTTTGTTACGTATTTTCGATATCGGTTTTGTTTCGTGTGTAGAACAGTTGAACATTTTTGTTTCTTTGATCGTGAAGGCAATACGGGATCCATAAAACGTTTTTTCCTACATAGAAGTGCATTAAAGTATAGATTGTTTTGTTTCCAATTCTTCGTTCAAAGCAATCTCTTCTGTTTAGGCAAAATGAATTTGAAAAGAAAACTTGTAACGGGGAATCAAAGTCATGTTCCATTTCTTTTATTTACCAGTAAAATAGGTAATTACGATTAGAGTACAGTAGAACCTTTGTTACTCGAGCTGAACTCGATATCGAGTTATTTTTCAAAGCTTTAAACAAAGCTTCCAGCACACACGAGTATGCGTACTTTTTCCTTGACTGATCTGAAAGTCCTTTCTTGAATTGTCTTTTCCTTGACAGTCAAGGAAAAAGCAGAATTCTACCTGCCACAGCGCGAGATCCTTATTGTATGAATCTGAGTAACAGCAATACTAACGTGGAATATAGAATTTTTTTCTGTACTTCGTATGGGCTGTTTTGTGTTACTACGTCCGTCCGTATTATCCGGGATTCTAGTTATCGAAGATGGTCTAGGTCCACATTACATTGGATAATAAAGGTTCTACTGTATTTTCCACAATGATATTTTTGCCGTAATGGTTTTATATTCCCACATATGAAAGGCTGGAGTAAAATATAATTAGCATCTTCCCTCAAAGGTAGCAAAATCATATATACAAATTTTGAATTAACAGAGTCGGTTTATTTTAATAGCAGAATTTTCAAAGCTTCCAGCACACACGAGTATGCGTACTTTTTCCTTGACTGATCTGAAAGTCCTTTCTTGAATTGTCTTTTCCTTGACAGTCAAGGAAAAAGCAGAATTCTACCTGCCACAGCGTGAGATCCTTATTGTATGAATCTGAGTAGCAGCAATACTAACGTGGTATAAAGAATTTTTTTCTGTATTTCGTATGGGCTGTTTTGTGTTACTACGTCCATATTATCCGGGATTCTAGTTATTGGAGATGGTCTAGGTCCACATTACATTGGATAATAAAGGTTCTACTGTATTTTCCACAATGATATTTTTGCCGTAATGGTTTTATATTCCCACATATGAAAGGCTGGAGTAAAATATAATTAGCATCTTCCCTCAAAGGTAGCAAAATCATATATACAAATTTTGAATTAACAGAGTCGGTTTATTTTAATAGCAGAATTTTCAAAGCTTCCAGCACACACGAGTATGCGTACTTTTTCCTTGACTGATCTGAAAGTCCTTTCTTGAATTGTCTTTTCCTTGACAGTCAAGGAAAAAGCAGAATTCTACCTGCCACAGCGTGAGATCCTTATTGTATGAATCTGAGTAGCAGCAATACTAACGTGGAATAAAGAATTTTTTTCTGTATTTCGTATGGGCTGTTTTGTGTTACTACGTCCATATTATCCGGGATTCTAGTTATTGGAGATGGTCTAGGTCCACATTACATTGGATAATAAAGGTTCTACTGTATTTTCCACAATGATATTTTTGCCGTAATGGTTTTATATTCCCACATATGAAAGGCTGGAGTAAAATATAATTAGCATCTTCTCTCAAAGGTAGCAAAATCATATATTACAAATTTTGAATTAACACAGTCGGTTTATTTTAATACAACATATGTATTTGTACAACACTTTGGATAGTAAAAGTCAAGAAGCACAGGAATTTCAGAGAAATAATATTTCAATGCGAAAACGCGCATATCGACGATTTATAATTGAAACACACTATCGAAATTTTCAAGATATGAACTTTTTACCCTTCGAAACCAGAAAGTAGTGATTCTTAGTCTGAAGTTCAGTAAGTCATTTTTTGTTTGCATGAAGGTTTGATTTCTCTTTGATTACAAACACAGTGAGTTCAGTTGGGTGTTAGAATTTTTACCCCCTTCGTTTTATCAGAACTATTTTTTTGACTTAGTTTGTTTCACTTGTGTAAGCCGATGATATTAAGTTCGATCAAAGGCATTATGTTACAAACTCTATTGCAAAACTTACTGTCGGTGAGTGAATAAAAGGATACAACTTCTATAAGAATAGCCATAATTGTTTTACTGTTTAGGTTCCAACCTATTCGGTATTTTTTATAAAATACTTTAGGTCCCTGGTGTCTCGTTGGAATGAGGTTGTTCTGCAATAGATTCTCTCCTACTGTGGTACTTTATGGAAATGAGATAAGCGGACCAACTGACCAAAAGGGGATAACTATCCTCTTCAGACCTGTCAACATGATATACCCCTGGGATCAAAGTTATAATAGACAGGTATAAATCCAGAATGGCTGATAACATGACACATAAAAAATGGGGGAATCCATTTGTGACATCGCTGTAGGCCTTCGCTATTTACCGGTGGCCTCTTTTAGGTTATTTATAGGACAGGCTTGGTCAAGCATTGTTTTGGCATTTATAGTAAACCGAAATGAAGGTACAGGGGAAAAACCCCGTCATTGCATAAAAATCGATTTTGAGAAAAACACAATTTAAAGTTTATCAACGAATGGAAAGTGATATTAAAAAAAATACAAAACAATTGTAGAATAACCCAAAAGTATGTATTTATACAATAGCGTGTTAAAAAATCATTTCTCAAAATATTGGATGAAATAAAAATGTCAAAGGAAAAGCGCTCATTTTCGACCGAATATGACAATGACGAGGGTTTTCCCCTGTACCCTCCAAATATGTCTTATGAAGAAGGATTGGTATGTGATCACCTTTTGGAATGTCCGGCATCATCAGGCGAAGGCGTCCATCTTGGAAATTTATGGTAGACTAAGATGGCCCTATATAGAAGGATTGATCTGTGTTCACCTTTTGGAATATCCGGCTTTATCATAGAAAGGCTTTCATGCAGGACATTTACATTAGACCGAAATGTGTCCTATGCAGAGGGATGGACGACATGCTCTGTGATCAATGTCCGGCATTATCAGGTAAAGGCGTCCGTAGAAGGCATTTATGGTAGACTGAAATGTCTCTTATGCAGAGGGATAGACGATATGGTCTGTGGTCACCTTTTGGAATGTTCAGAATTATGAAGTAAAGGCGCCCATGCATTTATATGGTAGATCAGAAAACTTTTGAAGCAGCTGTAGTCTTTTACCACGTTTCCTTTTTGTTCTATGATGTAACTTTATGTGCCATATAGGGGTTCATAGATGTATTTATCCAAGTGCCTTTGCCATAAAAATAATTTACGACATATTGAGTGTGTGTGTATACACTTAAGTTTGGTTACATCAATTAAACCACCTATACACTTGTCTCTTCTTCAGACGAAAACACGATTATAAAGTACATTTTCACCATGAAAGCATTCGAGAATATTATTTTGTACGCATCAAACAACCCTCAGAAATTTAACTTCTTCTTGATCCTTAAACCTATCACTCTTACACTACCAAGAAATCCTCCCAAAACTTTTAGTCTCAAAGAAGATGGGCCCGCTAATCATGAAGGATGATACTATTTTTCATCATCGGAAAAGAAAAAATATATATATGAAAGAACAGACAAAAATGATATTTTTGAGTAACAAAATCCAACTCAATCGAATTCCCTTATCGTGTACGCTTTTGAAAAATGAAGTGTTGTGCGTAATGCGGCACCACCCAGTACTTGACTGGAGGACTCATCAATAAAAGGCTATATTGAAGGAATTTCACTTCTCTCCGAGAAAAAAGAAACTAATGACACTGAGAAAAGGAGTAAAAAGTTGGTAGAGATAGAGCTGATGATAAAATGATGAAAAATGATAGTGATGAAAGGTGAGTCATTTTCATTTTTTTATAAAAAGAAGTGGAAAATAGAAATGGGAGATATATCTTTATTTCCGAAGTTTCAAGTAAGGATTCGGAACTTCCAAAAGAATGTTTGTTTTAGTATGTTGCTTTATGTTTTAATCTTGTGTTCATTTTCGAAGTGCTTGCATTCAACTGGCTAAGTTGACTCAGAAATATTTTTCTGTTTATTAATTAAAAATGGATTCGTTATAAGGGTTTTAAGCAAAAAGAAGCTTTTTTGGACCTCAGAATTTATGAAATATTTAACATCAATAATTTATGCATATTGTTGACTTAGAGAAGAAACTAGACTAATTATTAGCTTTATAAAGGTCAAAAATAAAAATTATAAACATTTTGATTGTGGTTTATTTTCTTTCAAACCGAATAAATTATCTCATTTATTTCTCATCATCATAAAAATAATCATTTAATGTCAAAAAATGCCTGTCCTAAAAATGACAGAAAATGAGTTTATGCTCTAAGCCGAAGATATATGTTATAAACAAAGGCATAAAAGAAATTATGGTGAAGCCTTTTATGGGCTCTTAGGTAAGGTCTGAATTTGATTGATACATTTTCACTAGAAATTTAGGAGCAAGATACTTGATTCCTTGGAAGCTAAAATGTTCAGAACTTATTTGCTGTATATTGAGCATTGACAGTCTGATTTCAATGTTTTGAAAATGCTTACTTATTATTTCAGAGAATATATGAGGTAGTATATATGATGTCATATCATCCAGTTATGGAGTCTGGGTGATAAATATCATCCAATTATGACAATTCAAGCGTAAATAAGAATTTCCTTTGCAAAAACAGTAAATTGGAGATTGAATTAAAAAATATACCAATATCATAAAAACTATTTCTAAACAATGTTTCACCACAGGACATAATCAGACCAAGTGAAAGAATTCTGGTCAATCTGACACGACATTTGATAAGATGCACCAAACAAAAAGAAACAGTACCAATAAAAATTCCATCTTTGAATGAGTTACATGTAACAAAAATTCTTCTGAAAAAAAGTGTTCACACTATCTGCCTAGGGGAAGTACTTGGAGTCAGATAAAGTGCAATAAAATATACAACGACCTCTTGAAGGAAATTTATATTTTATGAATTACATTTTTATTTATTAGTACAGAGAAATTGTGCTCTTCATAGAAGGTAAATTTAATTTCAAATAAATAAAAAATACTCCATACCTTATTTGAAAATATGCTCAGATCACGCTTTATGTTACTTACGAAACTACTTTCTTATGAAACGATATATTTCCGAAAAGTTCAGGCTAATTTCGTTATACTTGCTGACCAGTGTATAGCTTCTGAGTTGAACTTTCTTAATTGCTTATGACTATCGATGACAGTATCGCTACTCACATTCCATATCTTATTAGATTGTTTTTAGGGGTTTTATGGCCCAAGGGCAATATTTGGCTAAGCTGGATCAACACGAAGTAAAAATGTCTTGAAGGGAAAAAAGAGGGTAGATAGGTAGTTGAATTAATGTCGCACTGGAGGAACACAACGTACTATTGGCGATGGTCTGGGATCAATTCCGAATAATCCGAGGACAAAACCTTATAACTTTTAGCCACGGTCAGGACGAAGTCAACACCTTGCTCTCCAAACTTCCACACCATTCCATCATGAGGTTTAACGTGCAGCAGCCCCTACGGTCTTTGGTTTGTTTGAGTTTCGAACTCGCAGCACTCCGATTTCTAATCCGCTCTTCTCTCAACCGGGCTACCACGGTCCCTTAAAACAAGGGATTGGGGAATCTAATAATGGAATGAAAACAAAGAAAAGATAGCTTGGATATCCCGGAAGCGCGACATTCGTGTTTACTGAAGACAGTAAACACCATGAGAAAAGGAAAGATCACTAGAGAATGTTGGGTTCGTGAAGTTACACACTTAAAGATGTGCCCCTGATGGCCTAAATTTTATGTGAATCCATTTATTATGAATATAGTATCCGTATTTTCATTTCATACTTCCAAATGAAATGAAATTATTTTGCAAATATAGAACAGCATTCCATGTACTTGTTACTTGTGTAATTCTTATTTCCACTAAAATGCATGTCAAAAGTTCACACTTCAGTCATGTTACCCCAATCAGCTTCTGAACGCTTACTTCAGTTTCATTCCATTCCGTTGTCCAAAGCCAATTCGGTATTTTTTGACGCCTAAACCTGTCTTTACCCATATTTTCTTCTGCGCTGACTCCTATCTTCCAGATTTCCAATCGATTTCAATAATCAGACTGCTTAAGAGTTTTATTAGTGACCCTAGTTCTTCCGTAGATTTTTAGCAATATTATTTAGCTCCATGGCTCAAATTAAGATTATTTCAACTAAGCAACAAAATTGGTGAATGAATCCCGTAACGGTTGATTTTATATTATTTAAATCCATTGTTGTCATTCGCTTATATACAAATAATGTCGATTTCTGTGCCACATACGTTAACATACATAGAGATTTTGAGAAAAAAATCTTCATATTTTTTACCTGTGAATAATGATATAAAAGAATATAATTCCCTTTCCTGCATCCCATTGATTAATAATATTAAGTTCGTAATTAAAGTACGCACGTTTACCTGCTTATTCTTAGACATCTCTCGCCATATCAGGGCTTAATAGATTACTTATGATTCCTTCCACTGCAGGTATACTGAATAATTTAGTAGAAAGGTTTAACTTATATTTGTGGACATTAATGTCTAACACCTTGTCTGCAATAGTTTATGCATTATATGCGCCCATGCATGTTTATGCATTATATGCGCCCATGTATGCTTCTCTTCGAATATAGATTCAAAGTGGGATTTCTTGGAATAAGAACCTAGAATTCAGAAAGAATTATTAGCATTTACTTTTCACTGTATTATGTTTGTGTTTTGCAGTATTGGTATGGTAAATTCCTTCACTTACTTATTATAGTGTGTGCTAATTTCCAAATACAATCGTTATAATAATTTATTACGATTTTTTTTATTTTTGATAAATGTTTAAATTTTTATAATAATTTTGATTTGTTTTTACGAGGCTCGCATTTTTGATTGAATTGGCATATTTGTTGTTACTGTTGTTACAAATTAAATTGAAATATTTTCTGTTTACTCTACTTCATACTAATATCAGATACTAATGCTCTAGTAAAAACTCATTTTGTTCCTCAAAACGTTTTGAGAAGAAATTTGAAACTTGAATATAAATTATACAAGTAGCTGCATCATTTAATTATACTTTTTAAGATTTCTGTGATTTTTACACTCACTAACTGGTATTAGAATGCAAACTATGTACGGAAAAATATAATTTGCTTATTCGTTACCAATACCATCCCGATTTGTTATACATTTCTCACTTCTTTAATTTACAGTGTAAAAGTTAGTTGTAACACAACAGTACCCGAAAGCGTTTACCTCACCTGGGGAGTTTTTCAATCAACCGCTTTCAGTTCTTTTTTGATCAGGTAACTGTTATAAGCTTTCAAGAGAAAAAAAATTCCTTTGAAGTATTAACCATACATGCCTTAAAAGGAAAAAGTTTTCAAAGAACATTCTTTTCCGTTTTTAAAACTACGTTAAAGTAAATATAATTTTAAATGTTTTTGAAAAGATCGGCTGCAAATCTACTAATCAATTGTCCGTTGAAATGTAATTATTTTAATAAAATGAAAATTCTCTATAATGAAACATTTTTGCATTGCTTCTCGAAGCTTACTGCAAAAATATTCTCAAAATAATTAAATAAACTCATCACAAGCTTCCGAAACGGAAGTTTAAGAAATGACTAACAGATATATACAATTGTATTATTATACTAATGGATTTCTAAATTGTGAGAGCATCTTTTCTTGGCAGAAGCACTCTCACTAAAAACCCATTAAATTAACACATTTGTAATAAAACTATTTACAAAACATGTATTCAATTAGTTACAAAAATTTAAAAAATTAAAAACTGCAAGCATAGTTTTGATATATCACAACACCCCACATAAAATGAAAATTTTATTTTTAATATTTTACAAATTATCGCCACCTCACATTCTTGGACAATAGTGTACTACTTTTAACATAATGAAAATCCTTTTATGACACTGAACAACATTTTTCAAGAATCATAATCCAGAATAGTTAATAAATGAAACTTTCTTATAATTGTTCATTAGCTCCACAAAGACGCTCATAAATTTCGTTATAATTTATCCTCTTCAGTCTCGTTAATTTGTACAAAAAGCGTCGGTAGTCACATTTATTAAGGGCTACCTTCACTCTGCGAAATAGAGAATTAATGGTAAGAAATTTATTTATTAGTTTAATTAGAAGTTTAATTAGTTTTCATTATAAGTTTATTTATAAAATGTTACGCATCGGAATTTCTTGAGAAAAGAGTCAGCTCAAAGCTAAGATTTTTTTCATAAATGCTCAGTGATATCAGTTCAAAGTGGATATTTTCATTCATGTATTATCAGAAAATTATCATTTTAGACCTCATGTGAAAACCATCCACACACAAATCCAATTTTAAATAATATAAATAACTACGATTAATCTTAACTGAAAAACATTCGTAGAAATTATTCAACAGTATGATGAACGGATGAAGCATGTAATGAAAAGTTAAAAGCTAAAGGTTGAGAGGGAAAATGGCGTTACTATGGAAACTATTTGGTGTAACGCTTGTGTGTAATGGGAGAACTTCCAGGGACCTATGGGATTTCTAGACATAGTTAAAGCGGATCAAACGAAGCTTTTTGATAACATGAAAGAATATCGTTACAGAAAATTGTGATGAATATTCCCAGACGACGACTATATTAATTCTATTTTATCTGCAATATATTTTTACATTACAGCCTTGTTATTTTGCTGATAAGAAGTATTAGAATGCATAATGATATTACGTATGTTGAAATGCATAGATTGATATTTTTCGAATAAGAATTTTCTGTTAACGGGGAATGAAATCATGAATCCAAGGAAATGAATGTAATCAATGTTATTAAATTCATTGAATAAAATAATTATGAAAATATGTGGGAAAGTATTGTTTGAATTAAAATTGAGGTTGTACTAAAATTAAAATCTTAATGAATCAAAGATTCCTGAATAATTTTTAAGCCAGTTTTTCTATACCTTTAATCAAAGTACTTTTCTATATTTTCAATAAACGTACGATATTACATAAACGTAGAGTTTAAACTTCTTTTTGGAATGAAATTAATCATTAGTCAACTAAATAATAATGCATAAAAACTATAAAAAATAATTTTTAAGATGTATTTGAGTTTCCAACAAAAACTCTTGAAATAAATACATTAAAAACATGCTTTTTTAACTTAAAAAATTAATTTAATAATTGAAAAATACACTTTACGCTCGGTAGAGTACTTTTCAGTACTGGTCACTCGAACAAAATTACGATTTTAAGGGGATAGTACCTCCTCCATTGAAAAATTTAAAAAATTTTAGTGTACCGTGTTCCAATACATGGAATCTACATTATAAAAAAATATTAGTTTTACTTAAACAATAATTAAAAATTAATTTAAAAAATAATTCTTAATATTTTAACTCTCCTGGTGGTTGTCTCAACGGTGGTTTTCTCGTCATTAGTAAAACTGTCCAGATCTAGATGGACTAGATATCTCGTCATTAGAAGAAAACTGACCAGATTTTGATCTTTTGACTATAAAAAATCGGCAATATATTGATGACTAGCTATCTCAAATTAGAGTCGTTAGAAAAATTTGTCAAATCTTGATGGACGACATAGCTCGTCGAAACCACTGGGGAGGGGTTAAAATTCCTACTCCTTTTACAAGTTTTAATATTTTTTAAATAATTTGTTTCTTTATTTTCCTTGAATGGTTTCCCACAATTTTATTTGCAATAATTTAATTTGCTTCTCGTAGTTACTTTTGCACAAATATTTTTATAGCGGGCACTCAGGAAAACAGCAAAAAACAGCCATATTTGATTTAATCAGTTTTTAAAACGAATATCTATTCATTTAAATGCTTATTCCACGCACAAAGGTATCAATTGCATCATAAAAAACAACCACAAAAAATTTAAATTTCTATATTTATTATAAACGAAAGTTAGCCTTTTAAATGGGTTGCAGTCATGAAAAACAGAAAGGTAAGAAGGATTTTATTTAAAAATAATCGCTTTCACTCCTGACATTCGATTTAAAAATTTTAACATCTCGCTGAAAAATGTAGCTTTAACTATGAAATGTTACAAACTTTTTGAAACTGCACAATTAATTATACATAAGATAGTAGAAAATTCGATGCTTTTGGTCATTTTCAGAGTGCAAATGGTTGTTAGAGAACAAATATGAAAAATGCAATTTCTTTGTATAACATATTTAGTCTTATAAATGAACAGCTGTTTTCAGGTTATGATAATCCCGCTTATTTAGTGTCACGGGATAGATATAAGGTTATGATTTAGTGGGATGAATATAAGTTAGATAATGTTTGTCACATTTGATGTCAACTTAGAATAGCAATATTTGAAGTCTATTAAAATGTATAGTCGATATTCTTACCCTGCTGCTTCTTTAAAGACCGTATTAGCCTCCTCTGCTGATAAAATGTCACCAACAATCCCAGCATCAGTTAGCCATTCAGTGCTTCGTTTATAAGAAATTAAATCACCGGTATTCTTCCCTTTTCTTGCGTACCTGTCGTGAACAACAAATATTTTTTTAATTGTTTAAATAGTTATTCATTCATAACTGTTAATCCTCCAAGTGGTTTTGACGAGATGTCTCGTACATCAAGATCTGACCAATTTTGCTAATGACGAGATATCACGCCATCAAGATATTGGCGACTTTCGATGATGACGAGATCGAAATCTGGTCAGTTTTTCTAATGACGAGGTACCTCGTTCACAAATATATCGTCATTTTGCTAATGACAAGAAAAACCTTGTCGAGACAACCACCTGGAGGGTTAATGAATCAATATTCACTTCAACATGTTAACACAGATGTAACAGATATATGTGGTGCTGGTGACAGCATACATTTCATGCAACATGACATCTTTTAATTTTGACCTACTCTATAAGTATACTATATTAATTTGCAAAACGGTGATATTTTTGCTAATATTTGGTTGAGCCTACTAGGATATTTTTACACTGGAACTAAACATAGCTGATGAACATTTTGTTGAGAACCACTGATAATTTTACACACCGTTCTATACTAATTGTAGACTTCGCAGGGCTATGACTTCTGAATATATAATTTGTGATCAGCACTGATAAGAAGAGAAATAATTTTGTGTCAACTTTTTTTAATTCAAAACATGATTTATATTTTTAGTTTCAAATAGCAAATTTTATACAAAACGTAAACAGTTCTGAAAATTATAAAACTGAATTATTTCTGAATTCAATGAATTCATTTTTGAACATCTTGTTCATTTGAAACATTTTTTTATGAAGAACACAACACAACAATTCTAACGTTAAACATTAAAAAATTAAGAACTTTCTACATGTTGAAATAAATCTTTGTTCCTTAAAAAATCGCATAAAAATATCGTATTAGAAACCGTAAAAATCTTAAGACAAACTTCATATTTTATGATGCTTGTCAGTGTTAGTGCAATTTGTGTTGACAACGTATTTAAACGCTTTTCAATATTAAACACGGTGATTTCAACAATGATGAATTCTCTACCGGTTTATCCTCGCTTTAGTACAACTGTTCCTTTAATAAATTCGAGAAACATAAAACAGAGAGTCATGTGATATAAATCCATTAAAAATTGTTGGTTGTGTACTTATCTGCTTCCATAGAGAACCTAAATCTTAATTAAGGTAATATTTATCTTTCTAAAACTTGTTTAAAGTTTTCAAAATGCAAAAAAACGTATCATGTATATAGAAAATAAAACACAAGTACCTCTTAAAGGTTTCATCAAATATTGACCTCAAATTTTCTGGGGAATTGACTTTAGTAGATTTCAACTGATTACCCGAATCATTTAGAGAAGACTCGAAGTCCACGTGTTTGTCGACAAGTTGTTTATTATTTAATGTAACATGACGATTGCTTGCCATTTCATGTCCCTTTAGCCCTAAACAATTGCTATCTTGCACTAAAAATAGTTTCGGCTTGTTGAAAACAATCCTTTCTTGCGTCTTTTCATCAGCTGGAGGCAGTATTTGATTGATATTTAGAGAGTATTTATGTGATCTGAGGGCTTTGCTTGCATCTAATATCCTTCTAATTGGAGTTTTATAGCTAGGTATTGCAAATGGGTATTCATGACTTCTGCGTCTTCGATAAGCTCTGTAATTCGTTGGTGAATATATGTATCTGGGATCATAATTTCGATCAGCAATGTTATTAGTATTAGTCTCAATGCCTGTCACACCTGGGCAGGCTAATTCTCGTTCTCTTGCTTGTCCTGAAGACTCATGAAGCTCAGGACTTCCTGATGGTTTGGGCTTTTGGGCATTTCTTCCAACTGGATCCTCGTACGTTGTGAACTTTTTCCCAAGGCTGCTTAGAGTGAATTCAAAGTTCCCAGAATGTTTGATGGGAATCGTTCGTTTTCTGTGCTTCATCGGTTTGAGTGCTTCTGTCTTGTAGTGATTGTATGTGTCTAGATTCTTCCTGCGCTCTTCGAACCGCTTTATATCTAGTAAAAGAGGGCGTTGTGGAAGAACATCCCCAGTTGGATTGCACTGCGAATCGAGTGTTTGACTGGTTTCTAAGTGCTTCTTCCCTTGAGTTGATCTCTTGGTAAAGCGAATGGTGATAGGTGAAGAAATCTGCGATGAGCAACTAGTGTCATCTCTCACTATTATTATGTCACCACTGCATTTAATAGCTGTGCCACCCTTTCTGTTATTTAGGTTTAAGATAAATTCATTATTTCCTCCATTTATAGAAACTTCAGTAGATTCATCTCGCTTGGATCTGATCTTTACTCCATTATTGGAATTTCGAAGTGAGCTTACTGTGGCACTCTTGGATTCATGTGGTAATAAAGATTCTTTTAGAGGTTCACCGACTTCCAGGCCAATACCATAATTTTCGAAATGTTTGGGGATATCTGATTCCTTCTTTGAATCCGCTGTTTTCTGCGTTATGTCTTTAGGCATGTTATTTATATGTATAACGTTTAAGTTTTCATCAGTTGCAGTATTATATATTATAACCCTCTCGTTTGGGAGTTTGTTTTTAAAATCAACTAGATTGTCTGCAGTTTTATCTTTCCTGTTTAATTGACTAATTGAAATAATAGCACAGGTATCACTATTAGAAGCAGTACTGTAGATTATATCATCCCGTTTGTGTTCAAAATAGTGGTGGTTTGAATCCTTTGTTGGCCTGTTCAGTTTGCAGTTGTGAGTATGGTAGTATTCTACTGCTTGTATTAGTAAATGTTGAATTTTTTGTCTGATTTTCCTTCTAAAATGTCCATCAAGCATCAAAATTGCATGATCTCTATATGCAACATTAGCCCTATTTCGTTTTCTATTTTCTATAGGATTAGTTCGTTTCGTATCCTCTATTGAATGAGTGAATTCATCTGGACAGGAATTTATGTCTTTATCTGTTGATTCCGGTTGAATAGTTTTGTAAGTTTTTAAAGGAAGAGTAGCTTTGTTGTTAATCTGATTTTGTTGTTCAATAGTTCGAGTCGATTTTATAACTTGGTCTACGACCTTACCTTTATGAGCATTGTTCTTTTGTGTCTCAGTAATCAAGCGTCCTTCTTTTCCATTGTACTCGGTTTTGTAAACTTTGTAATCGCTACTTAGTTCTGATTGATGCAAGCTATAAGTTTTCTTTAGAGTATGGTTATTTTTGAAATTTTCCATTAGTACATCACTTTCAAATTCCTCTACTGTTGAAGATTCATCTGTATAGATACAGTCTAATTCCCTATTTTCATAATCTGAATCTGTATCAGTAGTCATTTCTTGAATTGGACTGAGAACATTTAAATTTACGGCATCAGTTGAATTATCTCTTCCATGTAAGTTAGTGGTATATGGACTGGAATCAGAGCTAATTCTTGAACTTTCACCAAGTAATGGACTTGCTGTATTTGATGTACTCATTGTATGAGGTTCCAATGGAATCTTTAGATTGAGGAAACTATGCAAAACATTTCGGGGTCGTCTATGTTTATTTGAAGGCTTTCTTTCACGCTTGTATGAACCCGTCGTGTTTCGTTCGTTAATGTCTGCGTTTCTCATAATTTCAGACGTTTTAGCCGCAGTTTTTAAAAGTTGATCGGCCATTCTACAACTCATATCTTTGTTGACTGCTTCAGAAGAAATGATAGTATAATCTCCAGAGCATTCTGTTGGAGCTAAATCATTCATCTGGTCACGAAGTTCTTCATCTTTTGCAGGAAGAAGGTCTTTGTTAACATTACTTAAAATGATACCGATAATTTCTGTTTTTGGTGTTCCAATGTAGTTCTTGTTTCTTAAACGATCAACGAGATCGAATACTCTGACATCATTGTCTGCATAACTTGACCTTGTTGAAATGGAAATGGTACTCTCCTTTATTTCTTCTATCATGCTGTCACCTGCACTATGGTTGTTATCACGAGGGAATTCAACAGGTCTTTGTACAGTTTCCGAGAGAGGTGATTCTAAAAACGTGACATTTTCTCTCAACTCATCATTGGGATTACCATCGGGATACTTACTTTCTACTTCCAATATACCCGATCTGTAATCATTCATTTTTGTAGACCACATATCTCCTTTAGTTGATCTGCTCTCAGGTTTATAACTGATGAAATCATGTAAAGTATTATTTATTTTTGCGTTTACCGAACAGCATTCCTGTGAATTCTCAGAATCAAAATCAATCATTTCATTGTGATGGATTATGATTACAGGTGCTTGTTTAGTTTGTTGAGCTGTTAAATGTGGGTTTATTTTCAACTCAGTCATTTCAACGGAGCATTCTCTCATCGAAGTTTTCAAAATAGAAACATAATCAGATGGTGCATATAGTTCCTGTTTCGTCAGCGACTTTATACTGTCGGCATTTACGCTTTCCATTGGTGTCATAAGAATATCTGATGAGCATTTCGTACTGATATCACTTTGTGCTTCTGATGATGAGGGTTTCGCAAATGATTTCCTTGAGCAGTGTAAATCACCTTCATAATTGTGTTTCTTTACATCTAGATTTTTGCTAGGAGCGACGTAATCAAGTGGCTCATTATTTAATTTCAATGCACCTTCTTTCCCCTCATTTTCATCTCCAACGCTTGAAGAAATCAATAGTGCGTATCTAGTATCTGAAGAGCTGTTGCTGTCATTCGTATATGCTTCCAAAGACGAATTGGGTACTGGCTCAACTTGCTCATCGGAAGTAAGTTCTGAACTGTTTCTTTTCACCAATTCTTCACTTCCGCTTTCATTCGTAGATTGATCCAAAGAGGAAGTACGCGTGTATCCAATTTGTTCTTCAGAAACATTTTCCGCACTATTTTCGTTCAGTGATTCTTCTCGTACTATCGTGTCCTCATTCAACACATGTTCTTCTACGACAATTGTCTCTGGTTCAAGCGTCTGAGACTCTCGTTGGACGGCAGCTATTGATGTAATGGAATAGTTACTTATCGAAGTGCTCGAGGCATTGATGACACTACTTTCAATTATGGATATTCTGTCAATATATGCATCTATGAAATCAGATGGAACTTTCCTTGTACGCTGGCGCTTCGTACTCGATCTAAAACATAAATTCAGGTGGAGAGGCATCTGAAAAATTAAGAGTGAATTTAAGTGAATTATTGCATACTGGTAAACGATACAGAGAGCTTGAACATGTGGTTTCACAATCCTGGAATAATGCAGACCTTTCTGCAAGTAAAATGCCAACCAAATCTCTTTCCAGGAGTTTGGTATAAATTAGACTACAGAGAAAGAGAATAAGGTACAAGCATCCGAAAAATTACATTTGTACACTGTTAACGCATGTTTTGCAATGATCTCAAACATGTTTCAAAACGTGATCTGTCTATTATCAATAGATTCAGGAACTAGATTTTCCAAGGTATCGACCAGTTGAGTATCACATGTTATGAACTAGTTGGATTCAGAATTTTATGTTTTACAAATGTAATCTAACTACTTTACCTACCAATGCTTTCCTTAGAGGACCCATGATATGTATAAAACTAAGAAACATGGAGATAAAATGTTGACTTGCACGTTATTAAATGATAGTTTAGTAGTAATGAATCCAGGCATTCTATGATTCTTAAAAGGGAATTCAAACTCAGTCAAACATGTTTATTTGGTACATTTATTTGTATATTTAGTGCAAGTTTCTAAGCTAAAACTTAAGTTACTTGACGGTATCCAAGATTAACGTTTCAAATTGGTAGGTAAGTAGGTATTTAATTAACGTCGCACTGGAGCAACGGGCTATTACGTTTCAAATTGGAAAGGTTTTTTTTTTAATTCTTTTTGATATTTGGAAAAAAATTTACTTTCTGATTGCTATACATATCAATACTACTGCTACTAGAATGCTTTGGATAATGCTAGTTTTTGGAGTATTATATATTTGATCGAAATATATATAAATTTATTTGATCGAAATATATATCGCTGTTCAAAATCGCTGTCTTTTTCCTCGTTTATACAGAGTTTTATGCGTTCATCTTTACAGTCTATGCAATGAATCTTTTCCCATATTGAATCTACTTTGTATAAAATCATATAGGTATTGTAAAGAACTACGTTATTACTATAAACAAATCAAAGAATAAAAAGAATACTTCAAAAATCTTCTAACAAATTTATCTACCTCTGAAAGAAATTAAGTTACACAAGTATGTTTAACAGATATAAGTTGGTCAGGGGAAAGATAGTACCTTTTATGCTATTATTATGAAACCAAATAACATACCTTAAATTTAGTGGTCTATCTGAACAATTCTCAAAAATTATTTGACTTGAATAGTTACAAATTTAAGTGCTGATTTATATTTTTATGAGAAAGATGCAAAAATTTTGAAATTTAATTGGCGTCTCATTGTACAAAACTGTTAACTTTAAAAGAACATGAGAAAAAAATTGAATACACACTATAACATATCAAAAGTATTGCCAAAAAATACTATACGAGTTGTCGATTTAAGTAATAATATCCACTGCTATCTTTAAAGTTTGTAACAAAGACAATTTAGTGCTAGTAAGTTAAAATCGCGTGAAAATGTAAATTTAAGTGCATGTGAATGAAATGTGCGTAATTAAATATGTCGTTGTTGGGTTCGAGGTTAACGAAAGTTTTCTGCTCATGGTAATTACCTTTTCCATTTCATAGTGAACTACATGGTGTTTGTATTTTCAACTTAGTTATACATTTATGTTGTAACCACTTATGACTTTTGTAATTTATATCTATATGATTTTCTGATAAATAGGATTCTATAAAATTTTGATTTTATTGATACCAACTTTAACTTGTATACACGCCTTAAATTTTAAAAAGTTAAAACATGTTAAATGGAATCGCTTTGTAAAACCGGCACATCTGTTACTTATTTCGCATGTCAGCTATTGGCTAAAAGAATCGGTCTCTTGTTGTTAACGTCATTACTGTACCGCCCAATTTAATTAGAGCGACACCTTTAACCGCTTTGTCACTAGTAGGCCTGACTTTAGAGAAAATATAAAAATAGAGCGAGAAATTGTAACCATTTAATGTGCCAAGGATCATGTGACCCTCAAACTTTAGCCTGCAGGGCGAAAGAAACGAAAATTCTTCATCGATTGGTCCACGGGATGGAAAAAGATGCCCATCCATTGATTCATCATTTGATTGGTCAGCTCGACATAGTAGCAAATTGGCAATTTCGCCATATTTGTCGCCACTAGAAATGCGCATTCACACATCTATCCTAGCATGAGATGTTATATCGCCAAGCGAGTTGATAAGATGCCAAATTGACCAATCAAGTCAATTTTTCACAGAACAGTCAACTTGACTATAAGTCGACACATTGGTCACACGTTTTGAATCCCTCTCAATAGCAATTCTCAATCTAATTATACTTCACGTCTATGAGCCTTACTGGTCCCCTTAGGATTAATCAAATATTTTATTAAAAAATTGCATATTGCAGGAGTATAGTCTTGTTTTTGGTAAAAATTATTTCGGTACGAACACTAGACACCAGAAAAGCGAAACCAACTTTCTGCTAGAGACGAGAATGTCGATATATAAATATTGTAAATACAATTCAACAACGAGCGTTTAATTTACCTCAATCGCTTGCAACATGTATTTGCTCCAAAATTAGAATTCTGTATCTGTCGTATTAGGGATTCAATCACCCTACAGATGGCGCTAAAAGCACCGTCAGAGTGTGTTACGATCGAACAAGCAGATATTCGGATGATATGGTCATGGAGTGGTCGTGTAGGACGCTCCTTGGTAAATTGTAAATATTTTGTTATATAATAAATGTTTGTGCTGTCTGCATTGCCTGAGATTCGCTGATAACCCATTAAATAGAACCAGATACGACATTGGCGCAAACGACAGGATTTTAATGAGGAAATATGCTTTCGTTTTCATGGTGAGTCCTGCTCCTTGTTGTGAACTTTTATATTTGTTTCCTGCTAAATACTACTTTTGAAGAACATTGAAGAATGGTGTAAAGATTTTTGTTGAAATGCTTCAAAGTGAATTTTGAATTTGATTTTCGGAACTTTATTGTGGAACTTTCGTTTTAAATCGAACAGTTTTGTTTCGTGATCCCATTATGGCGTTCTTGGCGAAAGCAAGAAAGGAAGTTCTAAAGACTGTTGCTACCGAAATGGGGATATTGAATACCGAAAACATGGTTGTAATTGAGCTAAAGAAAGTTATAACCGAAAATAAAAACTATGATGAACCGTTCGTGAAGGAACTCTTAAATACTATTATAGAAGAAAGAAGGAGAAAAGAAAAATTAGAAGTTGAAGAAAGACGAAGGAAAGAAGAATTAGAAGTTGAAGAAAGACGAAGGAAAGAAGAATTAGAAGTTGAAGAAAGACGAAGGAAAGAAGAAATGGAATTCGAGTTGCAGAAGATGCGTCTAGAAAACGAAAGATTGAAGAATGGGTCTGAAATTCAACAAACTGATGTAAACATGAAGCCGAGGTTTGACTTGCAAAGTATTTTACAGAAGTTTGATCCCAAAACTAACGATATAAGCCTCTACTTAGTTCTCTTCGAGCGTCAAGTGAAACGAACGGAAATCAAGAAAGAAAATTGGGTGTCATACCTAATAGGATTCCTACCCTATGACGTTGCGCAAATAATTGCCAGAGAAAACGAAGAAGTGACGGATGATTATGAAAAAGTGAAAGAACTCTTACTAAAAAGATATAAACTTATTCCTGAAAGATTCCACCAATTGTTTACGAAACACTACAAGAAACCCGAAATTACGTGGTGTGACTTCGCCTATGAACTTAAAAATTATTATCAAGAATGGATAAGAGGACTGGATGTAAAGACTTTTGAAGAACTGTCTGATTTAATTATTACTGATCAGATTAAGCGTAAAGTGCCATCGGAAATCCGTGATCATTTCATCGACGAATGGTCTCGATTCAAAATACCAGAAGAAATTGCAAATAAACTAGATGATTACGAAAACGTTCGAAATTGCGTAAACAAAAAAGTGAAGGAAACATTTTGGAAGGAGAATCAAACGAATACGTTCAAACATCAGAATTTTAATTACAACAGAGAAGAAACGAAAAATTCCATAGACCGGAAATATGCACCCCCTCACATCAGAGAACATCGATTCAAGACGAGAGAAGATTACCAAAGCACTAGAAATACAACTTCAAGGGAATGCTACATATGTGGTTTATCGCACTTCGCAAGAGATTGTCCTAAAAGATACAGCAGATCAACAAATATTAGCAAGAAAGAAAAGAAACCAGAAGATGAAATATTAATTGCTGAAATACGATCGGAGCATCTGGTGAAAGAAAAAATAAATGTTCCTATGAACTCTCTTCAATATGTAAACATTCTCGTAGATAATCGAGAACTGAAAAGCCTGATCGATTCTGGAGCTCAAATCCCAGTTTTCAATTCAAATTTTATTTCCGAATCAAAAACTGAAAAGGGAAAAATAATTTTAACTAGTGCTTTCGGAGAAAAAATTGAAGCTGGATTAGCAAAATTCCAAGTTTCATTAAAAAACGAAGATGAAAATAGACTTTGCCGCCCGATTGAAATACTTGCAGCAGTAACGGACAAAGTTCATGGTCAGTGCATTATACCCCCAAATATTTATGAATTACTAAAATGCTCAACAGAAGATGGAAAAGAAACATGTATTCCTAAATGTAACAGATTGGATTGTGTTTTTCCAGTGAAAGAAAAGGATTATTTAGTCTGCGCTGAAACCGGAAATGATGAATCAGAACAAGAATCACCAGAAAGCGGAATACTATCGTGCAAAAGTGAAAGCTTTCGACTTCGTGAAGAACAAAACAGTTGTGATACGTTAAAAGAAATAAGAAAAAAATTTATCACTTCGAAAGGGAAACTTCTTTTTTATCGATGGATTAATATTCCACAAAGATAAAATATTAGGAGAGACCGTTCAGCAACTGGTTTTACCGCAAAAGAGAAGAGCTCAAGTTTTAAAATTAGCTCATGAATCTGTTTTTGGAAGTCACATGGGAATGAAAAAGACGAATGAAAGAATACGATATAGTTTTTATTGGCCTTACATGACTAGTGAAATCGCCGAATTTTGTAAAACATGTAAAGAATGCCAACTCCGAAGCCCAGTGAAAATGATTGATAAAATTCCCATTACTCCTGTTCTCAGACCGGAATTACCATTTGAATGTGTTAATGTGGACATTATAGGCCCTATTGAACCTCCCTCAGCTCGTCGTCATAAATATGTGTTATGTTTAGTTGATCAACATTCTCGCTGGCCGGAAGCAATTCCTTTGCGTTCCTTAACTGCTAAGGCGACATGTGACGCACTGTTGGAAATTTTCATGAGAACTGGAATACCAAATACTATAGCAAGTGATCAAGGTACGAACTTTATATCGAAACTTACTCAAGAATTCATGAATCGCTTAGGATCCTCTCCTAGATTTTCAGTACCAGGATATGCAGCCAGTAATGGACTTGTAGAAAGATATAATCAAGTTCTTAAAAATGCACTTCATCATGTTATCCGAACAGATCCTAGTAATTGGGATAAATACATTCCGTTTCTGTTATTTGCTTATAGAGAAGTTCCTAACTGTACTACCGGAGTATCTCCATTCAAGTTGATGTATGGCCGAGTAGCAAGAGGTCCTCTGAGTGTGTTGAAATCTAGCTGGTGTGGAGAAATTCCTATACCTTTGAATATGGACAAATCAGTCGTAGATTATCTCCAGGAACTCAAAATAAATCTCGAACGAGCAACCGACCAAGCCTTACTTATCGCATCGGGAAAACAACAAGCCTACACGGATTATTTTAATCGCCGCACAAGATCCAAAGAATTTAAATTAGGAGAGCAGGTTTACTTACTAATTCCAGATTCTTCCAACAAGTTATATGCACGATGGACCGGACCTGGGGAGATAGTCGAGCATCCATCGCCACATTCTTACAAAGTGAAACTTCCTGAAGGAAAAGTACGACACTGCCATGTAAATAAGATAAGGAGATATTACCCAAGAATGAATGCAGTTGGTATTGTTTTTGAAGATGATGAAGAATTTGGTGAAATTCATGCCTCTCCTAGAACTGTATATCAACAAGAACTGTCTGATAAAATTTGGAAAATAAATTTATACGATTTACATGAGAAAGAAAGAAGTCAACTGATTCAGATATTACAGAAGCATAAAGATTTATTTAGTGGAAAATTGAAAGTTGCACAAGTTGGTGAACACAAAATAAGACTTGAGGAAGGCAAAGAAAGGACAAAACCATATGTTTATAGGATACCAGAATCTTTGAAATCACAAGTAGATACCCAAATTGAAGAGCTACTTGAATTGGACTTAATAGAAGAAAGTTCTGCAGAAATCGCTCATCCTGTTGTGTGTGTAAACAAAAAGGATGGAGGCATGCGTTTATGTGTTGATTATCGATCCCTCAATGCTGTCACAAAGGCTGATGATTTTCCTATGGAAGATGCCATTCAATTACTTCACAGCATAGGGAAAGCAAATGTTATTTCTACACTTGACTTGTTGAAGGGATATTGGGCTATCCCAATGGAAGAAAAATGTCGTGATTTTACTTCTTTCAAGACTCACAGAGCACAGTATAGATTCAAAGTAATGCCATTTGGTTTGAGAAATGCTGCTGCGACTTTTCAACGAGAAATGAACAAAGCGTTAGCACCATACAGAGATTTTAGTCGTGCATATATTGACGACATAGCTATATTTTCTAACAACATGAGTGATCATCTAAAACACTTGGATCTTATTCTTTCAAAATTAGAAGAACTACAGTTTACTGTGAATTTACACAAATGTACATTTACAAGACCTGAAATCAAATATTTAGGTCATGTTATCGGATCTGGAAGGCATCAAGCAGATCCAGACAAAATAAAAGCAATTGCTCAAATACCTGTACCTGAGACCAAGAAACAACTTAGAAGCATGCTTGGATTGTGCAATTATTATCGGGAATATATACCTTGCTATGCAGAGATTGCCTTACCTCTTACAGAGTTAACAAAAAAGAGGATTCCTGAAAATTTACCTTGGCTGGATATACACGAAGTTGCCTTCAACAAACTGAAATCTGCTGTAATGAAAGCTCCAGCTTTGCACACTCCAGTTATGAGTGAACCGTTCATAATACACAGTGATGCATCCCAGTATGGTATCGCCGCTTGTCTGTCCCAAGGAATCGAAGGATTACTCCGACCTATTGCATATGTGAGCCAGAAGTTGAATAAAACTCAACAAGCTTGGTCTACAATAGAAAGAGAAGCGTACGCTATTGTGTGGAGTTTGAAGAAGTTTGAAACTCTAGTTTTCGGGTCCAAAATAGAACTGTACACTGATCACAACCCTTTGTCATACCTTACAAAATGTGCTCCACAATCTTCACGACTACAGCGGTGGGTTTTTGCTCTTCAAAGATATAACTTAACAATAAAACATTGTCCAGGAGTCAAAATGCCTCATGCTGATGCATTATCCAGACTATTTTCTGAAGAGAAGTAGTGACAAATTTATTATTGTGACTTTAAGCATAATGTCTGTTATTATATGCTTTCGTATTTTATTAACATTATTATTCTTATATGTATATATATTTTTATTTTGCATTTTTCTTTACTGTTGATATGGTGTAATAATATTTAGGTGATTGAGTCCATAATATTTAAATTCAGATCTGTGTTTATGTTTTGAGAAAACCCCAAACCCATATCTTGCGGGGGAGATGTCGTATTAGGGATTCAATCACCCTACAGATGGCGCTAAAAGCACCGTCAGAGTGTGTTACGATCGAACAAGCAGATATTCGGATGATATGGTCATGGAGTGGTCGTGTAGGACGCTCCTTGGTAAATTGTAAATATTTTGTTATATAATAAATGTTTGTGCTGTCTGCATTGCCTGAGATTCGCTGATAACCCATTAAATAGAACCAGATACGACAGTATCTGAAAGTCATTGTCAGTTTGATTGCTGTCGGATACATTCCTCCCTGGTGTATTTCTCTTTTCTGTGTCAGTAAAACGTTCATTGCGTGTGTATCTCTATTACTTGATATTGTATGTCTTGCGTCTGGCGAGGCATAGCCAAATATGGCCCTTGCGCCATAAAAAAACCCAGAAGCCGAATCAAGCCTGAAAGTCATTAGAATAATAAAATTTAGACGAAACGATTGTGTGGGTTTTTGTAGAGGGCATTGAACCCTTTTGTAAATAGGCTTCGTCGATGTGGGTTATTGAACATCAGTAAATCCCGTGTGTATATAGTAGGCATTCAAAAACTATATTGATTGACATTGTATGTATTGACACTTAGGGATATTATATTGACAATATCAATGAGTATGGCTTTTGGACGGTATATTACTAGCACACATGCAATTTATACCGTTTTAGTTGTACTTGAGAGGAGAGCAACTCTCTATAAATTCCATAATTCTTTATATTAAATCTATCCCATTAAAAATAGGGGCATAAAACACAATTCATTGAAATTATGTGTTACATAATTTTAAAATTATCCCTATCCCTTAAGCTTACAAAGCATATCCTAAAGCTAATAGGAAAATTCGATTCTGCTTATTGCAGATAGTGACGACACACTAGTGATTTATTTTATGTAGTAAATCTACTTAGAACCTAGAGAAGAAAATCGCAGAATGTAATATTTGTGCTGAGATGATTCAAGGACATCTTGAGATTGCGCTGATTTAAGAGGTTTCCTCAAGACATCTCAAATGTGGCTAGTTTTCGCATTCCACACAAATATTTTAATACCACTTCTAGTTCTGTACACCACACTTAAAAGTTCGTCATATTTCAACAAAAGCACTCATTTATATTAACGCACTTTAAGTGTAAAATTACAATAAAATCAGCAAAATTACATATAAATTAACACACATTAACTTTGAACGTATTCGCATTGCTTCTATAGTTTCATAATAATTGTGTATGAGTGGCTTTTTTCTGTCAAGCGAGATGTAGATGGCATTAGTGTTGGCATGGGTTTTGTAGTGAACGTGCTTCCTGTACGTATTCTGGATATTAGAATGCGTCCTTTTGCTTCTGTTTCGAATATAATTTCACCACGTCGCTAATAAAAATCCCAGAGAATGAATATTGAATAAAAAATCAACGAAATTATGTATGATAGCTTATTGGTCAACGCCAATTAAGCTAAACTCAGAGAGTTCTGGAAACTGCATTAAACTACATTGTAAGAGTAATTTAAGCTACACTTTGGTATGGTGGAAGCAAAATATCCTTCTGAATTGTTTGTTTTACACTGAAAATACCTCTCTGTAAACTTACTTGTAACTTAACTTACAAAAGAAAATCGCAGAATCGCATTTATACTGAGATGATTCAAGGGTTTCTTGTCAGCGATAATTTTCAAGGTTCCTTAAAACATCTCAAATGTGGCTACTTTGTCCGAAGGCCGCAACGTTGATGGACTACTTCTCGCAATGGTGACACTACGCGTCATTAATAACTCGCAGAGATAAATTTTTATTTCTTTAACGTTCTCTGTAGCGTGGCCTTAGCTTTCAGCTCCCCATCGTCTTAATTTTCCATCACAGAGCCCAAAACTTCATAATAAAATTCTAGATCTGTATTCCACTAAAAAATGTGTCGTAATTTCGAAAAAGCACATTTGTAAAATAAGAGTGCAATAATACATTTGTCTTGATAGACGTGTCTTGTTGGATAGGAAATAAGGGGCGGAACTAAAAGAAAAAATAACTCTGTACATCCTAAATTATTTAATTAGAATGGGAAAAACTATGTACAGGTATTTACACAAATCGAAAATGGTAATTTCAGATAGTTCGAAAAAGTGGGAACATCCTTCCTTTTTCCTCTCATGTTGAAGAGGCCTCGTTTTCTTTTGAAAAAAGTACTTCCGTTCCAGCTGAAGGTCACTGGAGCTGATGGAAATGGGGGGTTCTCCTGATTGGCGTTGCTAGGTTCGGCGTTCGCGTTGCTGGGGCCCCTCGTCCTTTGACATTCGGCTATCTTGGTGGCGTCTGACCTCAAGCGCTGGAGGCGCAACATTCTGTAAGTATAGGGGAAAAAACGAAAGAAAAAGAAAATAAAAAAGAAAGAATCTTGTTACCTTGACCACTTCTTCATCAAGTCTTTTGAACTCGACGTCAGTTGTGGTCCTTCGTGTGAACCTATAATCTTTACATCATAACGGTCATTAGGCCGAACCTTTGTGACTTCATATGGTCCAAAGAACCTTGACCGTAGCCTTAGGTCTGTCCTGAACTGGGTACGTTTAATTGCAGCGTGGTCACCAATCTTGCACGTCGTGGGTTTTTTACGGCGTTTGTTGTACTGACGGCAGCTAATTTTTTGCGCTTTCAGTATGTTTTGTTTAGCCAGTTGTCGTAGGCTAGTTTTGTTGTCTTAAGTGTTTTGATCAAGTTTTTCCTTTAGGATTTCTTGAATACACAAATCTTTGTTTTTTATTTTAATTCGAGTAGAAGTTCAAAAGGGGTATATTTAGTTGTGGAAGAAGCTGCATTGTTTAGGATGCGATGATACCATTTTGAGGGTTTCTCTAATGATAACTTCGAGAGAACGGGTATAAGAGTTCCAAACATTCTCTCGATTTGACCACTTCCTCGAGGCACTCAAGTAGTTATAGTAATATGGTCAAAGGTTTATTCCTTACTGTAGGTTTGAAGCTCAAGAGATGTAAACACAGATCCCTTGTTGAAAATGATTCTCATGGGGTCGCCAAGTCATCTGTTGAATTTTCAGCTTGTCCAAGGCATCACGCGCATGTGTAGAATTGATTGGATATAGCCAAATGAACTTCGTAAGGGCGTCTACGACCGAAAAAATGTACAGATATTGTTTATTTGTTGAAGGCAAAAGGCTTAGGAAATCAGCATGATATGAGTCTAAAGGTGTGTCGCCCTTTGGAATCGGATGGTGAAAACCTCCAGCTCTTCCAATTTTCCTGTTAAAGAGGATGCAGGGTACACAGTTGGCAACAACTGTTTCAACTACTTTTTGTAAATTCGGGATGTAGAATTCCAGTTTGGAGAATGGATGCAGTTTTCGCAGCAGAAAAATGTTCTTGAGAGTGTGCTTGTTGAACGAGTTCATGCTGTTTTGCCTGAGGGACTAATAGAAGATCTAGATCATTGCGAGTTTTAAATAACACCATTTTTCAAACTGTAATCACTACTGTTGGTGTAACCAATTATGTTCTTTTTGTTGGAAAGAACCTCATCTGAACTTTGTGCAAAAATTATCTTTTGTGTGACATGTAAACATGTAAACATGTATTGGCTAAAAGTGTCAACGTGCTTCATTTGTTGTCCAGGTTTATGCTTTAGCTCATACGAAAAATATTCAAGGAAAGTGCCCATCTTACAATTTTGGGGGTAAGATCCTTTTTACACATGGTTTTTAGAAGGCTGAACAAGCAGTTATAATTTGAAATTTGACTCCAACCAAATAATGTCGAAGTTTTTTGAGGGATTCAATGATACCAAGTACCTCGAAGTTTTTTTGCTCATATAGTGTATGGGATGGAGTTGGCCATCGATGCCTTGTTGTAGGAGAGTTGAACCAAAACATTTACTGCTATCATCACAATGTAATTTTAGAGGGAGTCATTGTTGATACAGGTGAAGGACAGGGTCTTGTGTAAGTGCTTTTTTAAGATCCGCAAACTCTTCTCTCAGGTCAGGTGCAAAGGAAACGGGTGTAGATTGTCTCAAAAAATCACTAAGAGGTCCTGCAGTAGAATAACTTTGTATAAATTTTGAAAATAGACAGTCAGGCCTAAAAATGATCGGACATCTTTCAGTCTTGGATTCAGGAAAATTTTGTACTGCCTATGTTTTTTTCAGGGAAGGACGGATTGTGTTATTTTCTATTACATACCCTAGGAAAGTGATTTTTCATTTAAGGAATGAGCATTTCTTAAAATTAAATTCAAGACCAAATTGAGCCGCTACGTTAAACACTTTTTGTAATGTTTTCATCCTCACAGCTGGAGAGGAGAATAATGTCATCCATGCAAATTATATTTTTGCCACTTTTCAACAAGTCTCTGAAGACAACTTGAATGTATCTCATGAACATATTTGGGGAATTGCAAAGGCCAAAAGCTGCTTTCTGAAATTAGTAATATCCTGAAGGGGTAACAAACCCTGTGTACTCCTTACTGTTCTCATATAAGCCAATGTGAAAAAAGGCGTTCTTTAAATCTAAGGGTGGAAAGAACAATAGAATTTTGTAACTGATCAAAAATGTCTTCAATGAGGGGAGAGGATCACTGTCCTTAACAGTTCTGCTATTAAGTTTTTGAAAACCTATACAAATTCTTGCTGAATTAGCAGGCTTCTTCATAAGAACTATGGGCGATACAATGCACTGCACCCCCCCCCCCGACTCTTTAAATGATACCATCTTTTAACCATTGGGCGATTTGAGTTTCGACATCTATCTTGATTTTCAGCAAAAGAAAGACGTCGTGAGCATAAAGCCAACTGGGTTTCATCTGCTAAAATGATTTTCATTTTCAACTCTGTGATGAGTTTTAGAGGGTCGATGAGTTTTATTATACTCTCAATTTTCTCTTATAATTGTGGGTTCAGTATGTGTGAAAGGTCACCATCAGAATTGCATTCAATTGCATTGATAATATTAATCAAAAAACAGGAGTCGTCTTCAAATTTTGATAGTAATTTCACACCATGCTTACCAACAGAAAACTCGCCTTGTTTTATTATGTCCATACCTATAATTGCTGTAAACGGAAGATAATCATTTTCCACCGCATACATGTCAGTAAAGAACACAATATCTTGAATTGAATTTGAATCTTTGAATTTTCCCAGAGGTTGTACACTTTTTAACCATGCCAGAAAATGTGACGGTGGTGGGTTGTAGTTTAGGCGAATCAAGTAACTTATAATTAGATTTGTTTATTATTGTTGCAGAAGAACTACAATCAAATAGAGCAAATAAAACTTGATTTTACAATTTTACTTGAATTTGAGGTGCTAAATTGTTTGGAACTTGAGAAGTTACAGGTTGGATCACATTAGAGGAATCATTCTGTTGTTTTGACGGGAATATTGGTTTGTTTTGTTGGTAAGCCTCAGAGATCTGTAGTCAAAATCTCCGCATTGAAAGCATTTGTCCCCGCGTGCTTTTGTGGGACATTGATGTGCCCTATGATTTTTTCCCCACATGAATAGCAAATAATCTCGGAGTTTCTCATGCTTCTGTTTGTCTGAGATGCAGGATAACGCCCCCACATCCCCATACTTCGTCGAGAATCTTTCTGAAAGGAATTTTCAAACGAGCGGGCAGTGTTTGGGCTATAAGAACGACCGTGCTCATTAAAACAAGGTTTACTCTTAACATCAAAGCACATTTTTTCGTAAACAGCTTATTTCTCCTTTAATTCACCTAGCGTCTTACAGCAATAGAGAGTAAATTTGTTTTGGGAGTATGGTAAACCGTTTATAATATGTTGTACTAAAGCGCCTTCTACATTTCCATAACATGCAATTTGTCACATACTAATTAGGTAATCTGAAGCGCTTTCATTTGTTTTTATCTTTCTTGAGTGCAGTACCTTATAAACGTAAGCCGAAGTGAATAGAAAAAAAAATCGTCCAATCAAATTTGTTTCAAATTTTTCCAAGAAAAAAGATTTAATTATTTGCGAAAATTTTTTGGCAGTCTTTTAATTAGCGTTTAGTTATAATTACTTTTGAAACATCATCTTGAATGTTAAAAAAACATTTTCCAATTCTTCTAGAAAATATTGAATTTGGAATGTATTTATTCCATTAAAAGTTGTGAGATTTTCGCAAATGTCTCTTAAGTTGAAAGTCAGATGTGGTTGTACCACGTGATTTTGTTTTGGAAAATGCACACGCGTTACAGGAATGTGCGATTGTTTTGACTGAGTAACAGAGATTCAGCTCGAAAGGTTTTGATGCCGCCTGATCGACTTCCGATCGGAACAGCTGCGTTTGGGCGGAGGTGGAAATTGTAATTTGTAATTGATTTGAGGAGTTTTATTATTTTGTACTATATGTGACTCATCGTCTTCACAGAATTCAGCTTGCACAACGAAGGTTGAAAAATCAGATAATACTTTCAAAATTACGTCACAGCACTGTCCACTCTCAGTATTAAAATCAAGATAGAACAGAATACACACAGAAATTAAGATTTTTAAAGTAAAATCTTTAAGGCAGATTTTGTTTCCTTTCTTCAAAATTGCATTCATCACAAAACCCAGAAAACTCTCTTAATTTCTGTTGATTTGATCTGTAGCCTTCAATATCAAAAATAATTAAATGCAACAATTTGATGTATGCTGGTTTACCATTTTTCAAGGTTAATGAAATATTAAGGTAGTCATTTAGAGTTGCCATTCTGAAAGTCTACTCAATCAGAAACTAAATAAAATCAGAAGATAAATAGAAGTTTCTGATGATCTCTTGGAAGTAGGGGACAAGCTGCGTCTTAATCCACAATGCGTCGTAATCCACAAGAAGAATGTTGTGTCGGAATTGCGGTAATTGATATTTCTTCTTCAAATTCTTGCAATGTCGTCTTCCATTTTTCTTTAAGAACTTATTTTTCCAATTTCTTGGGACGGCTTGGAAATTTTACTAACTTCTTTAAAACCATCAACTTCTTCAATTTCTTGAGAAATTTCTTCAACTTCCTTAAAAGCATCTTGTCATCAATTCCGAAACGATACTTCTTGCTTCTAAATCATCAAGGGAACTTGGTTTGCAGTAGAGAGCCTATATAGACTTTCTAGTTTTCAGCTGGCAAACTTCCACTCTCATCATCGGAAAAGTTCCATTGCTCTTCCTTCGTCTTTTAATAATATCTCTCAACTTGGACATCACCGTCGTTTATTTCAAGACTCTAACCAGTCTCGAGTTCGTCTGACGAGCCCCAATTAAGTTTTGATAGACTTGCTGTGGCTTGCTGGAGAGGAAATAAGGGGCAGAACTAAATGAAAAAAATAATTCTGTCCATTCTAAATAATTTAATTAGATTGGAAAAAACTATGTACAGGTATTTACACAAATCGAAAATGGTAATTTCAGATAGTCCGAAAAAAATTGCATCCTTCCTTTCCCTCATTTGAAGAGTGCTCGTTTTCTTTTGAAAGGAGTATTTCCGTTCCAGCCGAAAGTCACTGGAGGTGACGGAACCGAAGGATCTAAGGATTGGCCTTGCCAGGCACTGCGTTCGCGTTGCTGGGGTTTCTCGTCCATTGACATACATTGTACAGAGGCTGTTCGGACATTTTTTGAACGAATTTAATGGATTGAAACTCAATTTTTTACATGAAATTTTTGTGTTTTAAATGTTCCATTTGATAGCCCTTATTGTTAACTGTCTTTCTACGCCTTAATTTCCATGATAATAATGACTTTTGTAGTATCGACAGTGGTATTTTTCCCATTCTTGTTCCACAGTTTTCCAGTCCTTGAATGGTTTTCGGTCGACGTTTCGATAATGCCTTTTTTAAAAGTCCAAAAGTCAATGGGTGAAACATCTGGAGATTTAGCAGGAATATCAGTAAAGTGTATTGACTTGATACCAGTTTCTTGTTCCATTTTTCCCAAGAATTTAATAGTTGATTTAGATGTGTGGCTGTTGCTTTACCCTGATACAGCTCTACTGATTGTTGGCACTATGGGTAAAGATATGGTATTACTTTTTTGAATATTGGGAATAAAATATGGTCTTGATAATATGTGGGAGTTGATTTTTACATTTTTTCCCCTCTTTTTACTTTTAATTTTCCATTATATGCAAAACCGGCAACAATCATAAATCTCTTAGAGAAAGTTCTCACGTTCACTTTGCTATAGTCCTTTGACTTGGCGGATTCTCCTTTAAAATTAAAGATCTTACCTTACAAATATTCTCAGAATTTTTTTCTTTTTTAGATACTTTTTGGAAGTATTTTTCCACTTTTAAGTTTTTTCCTTTCTCATTAATATTACTTATCGTACCTTTAGATATCGAAAAACCATGACTTTTACAGCGTTTTTGAATAATTGAATAACCATAATTCTCTTCGGAAATAGAGGAAAAATAGCCTTCCATCCATTACTTATTTAAAAGCGCCATTTTGAAAGTATACAAAACTCTGAGCTAGCAGACGATAAGTTATACTTTAACTATCTAAGTGGCTGTGAAAATAAAATTATTTCGTATTGTACAATTTTTTTACAGCTCATCAAACTCGTTCAAAAAATGTCCGAACAGTCTCCGTAATTAGCAAATTTACATATTAACAAACACATATTAACAGTAAGCAATGCAAGACTATTTCCAACGTACAACATAGGTAACAAATAAAGATGTTGTTAATATATATTAGGCTGGTTGGTTTTATGACGCAAGAGCAATATCTGGCCATTATGCGCCAAACACAGTATGGATAATGTCAAGTTATGGCTATACATACATAAGGAAAGTTTTATTGATACAGAAGGGAGAAATGCAAAATTCACTTAGGATAGCAAGTTACAAGAATTAAACCTGTGCCACCTACAACTCGCAAACTATACTAGGGAAATGTTTAATATAAGATATATTTTATAGGTAAGTGAGAGAAGTGATGACGCACTTTCAAGAAAATCGGCTCTGGTGAATTCAAGAAACAAAATATCGAAACATTTCTTTTTCAATTCAAAAGTGCATTATTTTTTGTAGAATATGTAAATGATGTTTGTTAGAAGTTAGAATACATCAGCTTCAAAAAATATGAAAAATACATGTCATTGCGTCATCTCTATGTTAGGTTGAGGTGATATGAAGCACTTTTCTGCTACTCGTACCATGAATAAATACCATAATTTGAATATATAAATCGACAGCAAAATTTTAGTCCTTTTGTGTCTTTTCTTGCACTTTTTCCCACAACCATCACATTTTTGTCTATATAATGTGCAACTTGCGTGAAATCTTAATTTTCAATTTACGCATTCACTACAAACATATTTTTGCCAGAACTGTTATCTTACCAACAGTAAGTGCATTTGTTAGAGTTCATTCCATATGAATTTTTGTGGTACCTTGATCCATCTTAAATTAGCATAATTTTCATTTTCTTTAATTATAGCTCTGGGGATGAATGGATGTTTAATGCGTAAGCTTTCTGCAAGCTCGAGTGCAAGCTTCTTGTCTTTTTATTCAGACTAAATCCTATCTCTGCAGATTTTTTTTTACATAATCAACAAGTCATTTTCCGTTCTCTCTTTCAGGATATCTTGATAATAAACAAAAAAAGGTGGATGATTTTGATTACGCATTTCTTGAACGAGGGTAAAAGCTGTGCCTTAAATGAGAATAAGACACTACTTTCACCTCTAAATCTTCTGAAACTACTAACTATAAATAAAAAATAATTTCAACGATTGCTCGGTCAACATCTAAGTGATAGTTATTGCGTTATATTACCTAAAGCATCATCTGTGCCTCACTTACCTATATATAATTTTAATTACGTGTGAAGTAAGAAGTTGTAGTGTCCTTGAGTTAAAGTTGTGTATGGAGTTAACTCGTATAAAATGTAATAATTGAAATCCTGAAGACATGCATTACAAGACTACAAGGAAAATCTGGAAATAAACTGTTTTACTATTTCCTTTTTTATTTACTGAAATTATTAGACATAGAGTAAATTTATATGAACGAGTTCCCACAAGATTAGATCCATATCCAATTTAGAAAATGTAAGCTACAAGTAAATAAAAAAAATCCCCTGAAAATTTTAAATTTCAATAGCAATTGGGAAAAGCTCATATATATATATATATGAAGGACTGAACATGTATTCTAGCACTGAATACACGCACTGAAACACTGAATTCAGTAGAATTTGGGAAAATACAAATAAATAAAAAATGTATCTAATTTCAGATACATAATTTTACCCTTATAAATTCAAAACGCTTTGACTACCTACGGTGAAATGTTTTTTATGTAGTAGATAATTTCAAACACTTTTTCTTTAATTGGCGCCACAAGCAGTGCAATTTTCCCACAAAGACTAATCATAATTTTCCAAAGCATTTTCTTACTCGAGAACCACCATGATCTAAGCGTCCCTCAATCTGCCCCCCAATCAATTCTCATAAAACAATTCCCAGATACAAAAGCTAATCCATTTATGCACCTCTCCGGATTTACAAAAAATGAAACAGGACCTCGGATGTCATTAGCAGAGTGCATCCTCACCCATTTCCATACCACGCCGAATCTGTAACTCTATGAAATTATCCCTGCCGAATAGGTCTATCATTAACCTATTCAGAGTTTGAACAAAACGAGTTACAAATCCTCCCCTTAACCCTAATTACGCCATTAAGGGGGGTAACCGTCAGATGGGGACGCCATTATTGCGGATGGAACTTTCTGGAAATGTTTCTGCACATCGGATTCTGCCCCAGCCACTGTTTGCGGAGGTGGCATTAACGCGCCCATTGTTATGTAAATATCGCGGAATTAAATAAATGCGAATGGTACGTATCCCGTTTCCGGGAAAAAGAGGATTGTTTTCCAGGGGAATTTTAATGCCCAAGGAATTGGTGCACGAATAGGACGGCAATCTCGAATCGGAGGGCTTTAAGTAACGAAGTTTTGTCGCTTGTTTCTGCTGTATTAGTTTTCAACGGAAACGAAGAATTGTAGTCGGAATAGATTTTCATGCGTGGGTTAGAATTTGACTATTGGGATAGGGAGTAGAGTTTCAGAATAGTATTTTAAATTACATTCCACCAATTGGATGAGAATGCAGTGTTGCTCAAGTTTACCGGAATACATAAATGGACAAGAAAAATCTCAGAAGGGTATATTTATGTATTATACGATGGAAAATGAAAGACAAATACTAGTAATTATTCGTAAGTCATTTCTATGTGAATGAGAAAAGTGTTTGGCCAAATCCTTTCAGAATATGCAGAAAAAGTGTCGGAAAACTCGATCCAACCAAAGACCGTGGTGCACATGGGGCAGTGCAAGTTAAATCTGTCATGGCCTCAAATGTCCTCTCATTGGCGTGGTGTAGAAGTTTGGATAGAAGGATGCCAGCTCGTCATCAAACCGTGCTTCAAAATTACGGGTTCTTGGATCTTTCCCTTCCGGATTGATTCCGGACCATCCCCAATAGCCCAATATGTTGTTCCAATTGACTTTATAATGAAATAGACTGAGCTTCATTCTATTTCTTCCGGTCGCTCGGTATGAAGATCTGTCACTTGGTTGTGGGAAAAGCATGGACACTAATATTGAACAAATTATTGATTGTTTAAAGTGATTATCTAGGGTGATTAAAAACTCTAGTTTGGGCTTTGATAGCCAATCGGACCAAGTCGATCCCACGTGACTTACCCTTCTCTGTTCTTACCCTTCTCTGTTTATTTCATTAGAAGGTCGATGATTGCTTCAGTGTGACATAAATTCAATTACCTACTTGCAGAAAATGTGTTATGATTTATCATATAATATTTATTATACGCATGCAAGCAGCTACTAGTATACTTACAAACAGCTAATTCGTATGATTGTAAATATATTTTAAATTAATCTTTAACTGCAATTATAACATAGAATAATTAAAAAAAGATAGTTTTCTACTGAATTGCTTTTTTGTATATACTTATGTGTGGTCCCCCTAAAATACTTCATGTAAAATTAATTTCTGTAATTGTCAAATAAACGACTACAATAAAAAGCAACAAATTCATAGTATGAATAAGGAATGTCTTCCCATAGACAAATTTTTAGTGAACGTGTCAAAATAAAGACTTATTTGTATTTGTTTTAGGCAACTTCATTAAGTCATGTGACTCGTTGATGAATTTAATCTGTAAACAGAAAATAAACAAACGTTTTAATAGTTTTCAAATGAACCAAGTAAATCGTACTAGTGACGTATTAAAAGCCAAACGTACTCCAAACGAAAGTTAAAACTCCAAATGAAAGTTAATAAAGTTAATTAGGTAGTTAATTAACGTCGTACTTGTGCAGTACATTGGGCTTTGAGCGATGGTCTAGGATCGATCACGAAAGGAAAAATTCGTGACAACATCTCGTAATTTTGAACCACGGTCAGATGACGAGGTCAACACCTGAACTAGCACTCTCCAAATTTTCACACCATGCCAACGTGAGGACATTTGAGGCCACGACAGATTTAATGTGCACCAGCCCGTGCGTACACGATGGTCTTTTGTTGAACCGAGTTTTGAACTCGCTACCCTCCGGTTGTTAATCCGTTCTATCAACTGGGATACCGCGGCCTTCTTGCACTTGGGAAAAGAAAACATTTGTGTCTCCAATTCTGAATGAAATGTTCCACTCAGATGCAATACACTTAAAAATATTTCCTTATAAAATTATTAATGATCAAATTGACTATCACAACAAAGCTGATGAATGCCGATACTAGAAAAATAAACTATTCAAAGCGAGGCAGTCTATTAATATGCCGAAACAATTAAGATATTAACATCAAAGAACCGCAGAAATGAGAAGTTTGTATTCAGATAGATTCTTATAAAATACAAAAATGCTATTAATATACGAAAATATATTAAATTATAATATTCATTGATATATTAAATTTGTCAAAAGTAACCATTTAGAATTTAAAGTTATAGTCAACTGTAGAAACCGTGGCTATTACATCTCCTTGTGCAGGATCAGCTTTAAAAACATGACCCTTGCGCCATAAAACCCAACCAACCTCTCGGTGCAGGAATGTTCCTAGTATTGGGTCATATCATTTATCGATATACATGATCAGATATATCTTCTTAGATTGGTTGGCTGACATTGGGATTTTATGACGCAAGGGCCATATTTGGCCTGTTTTTTTCTCCTCACCAATTCTTTTAAATTCCAAATTCTTTTTATATCACATGCCATATCATGATTACAGTTTGTGAGTGCATAATTTTAAAAAATACGTTCACAATATCACCAATTGCGCTTGCCATAATAATTATCATAATATAATAATACTCGGATCGTTGACGGGTCAAAGACGATTTTGAATTTGTTGATAGAAATACACGTGTTTCGTAACAATGAGTGAATATGTAGGCATTGTTGTCAAAAGACTAAGTGATATAATACTTTACGATTACAAAATTAGCTTTAAATAACTCTAAATACATATCTACAAAATAATCATGCTTTGTCCTTTGTGTAAAGATTTATATTGAAAGAAACTAAGTAATAATGAAAAATGCTGATTTGAAAAACTTATTTTGAAAATCATATTTCTAAGTGAATTAGTTACTTAAATGTTTTCTACACTTATATACATGATAAATTTGTCATTGCATTGAAATTGTAATACACTTTTGTATATAAGCTTCGATAAGCTTACAAGACTGGCAAATGTTAACAATTTTAGGGCGGTTGGACTTCTCATTACCTTCAAATGGTAAAAGCTCGGTATAGGTATGTTCTAGGCATATTAAGACTATATTCTCTCTTTTGATAGAGCTTCTTTTTTTTGCAAAACATATTTTATTTAGCATGATTTTCAAAGGGTTAATTATCCATTGATAATTAATATTTGTGAGAAAGAACCAAAATAGAGGTTTGGGAATTTTAAAATTCTTTATCGCATCGATGACCCACAGGTCGCCGGCTTCACCAAACCTATTCGAACTCCGCCAATTATCGCACTTCGTAAAGTTTTCAATACGTAGTGAAATATTAAATTAAACAATTGTGCGTGATTTAAAAAGTATGTCTTGTGATTTTGGCTACAGCAAAAATCATACATTTAATTTTTTAATTTTCGATCTTTTTTCCTGAATTCATGTCCCTTCGTTTTGTTACTTGCTTTTTGTTTGGTAAAATTTTAATCGTACTTTAGCATCTAGTGAAGTTTTTATATGAAGCATTTTAAAATGTTTTCATCTAAAAAAAAGGCAAAATAGCAGTGAGAATATATTTTCGAAAAGTGCTTGTAAGTTCTACATTTCCAATTCAACATCTTTTTCCCGAAGAACTCGGGGATAGACACTTCCAAAGTGTAGCTTAACAAAGACAGGAATGCCGTCGTGATACTCAACGAACACGCCAAAGGCAGTGAATTGAGGGATAGCATTTTAGGGCTTGTCCGTTCCCATCAGGACCCCTCGCGCAAAAGGTCTCCAGCCACTCCACCTCATTAGGGGATATGGGTGGTCGAGGGGAAGGAAAAGTGACCGTTCAAGGATTCTCGGGGTTGAAACTTAAGCTTGCACTTTTGTTTCCGAGATATCTCGTCGTGGACGCCTGAAGGGTTAAGCACGGAGAGGAAAATGTTAATTTCCGGAAGCCAATCTGAATTTGAGAGGCTGCATTTCGCTGCAGAGGTAGATGATAGTATGCAAATATGTTCTATAACAGCCAATCACGGTTTCGTCTCTAGAAATATGCAAAAAATGCAGTCGTATAAGAAGCCAGCATTGTGAAGGGTTAGAGGAGTTTGATGTAAGTGCTGATAAAGTGTTTAGAACTTTCGTACGATTGGTTTTCAAGACAGAAGTGTTTCTTTGGCTTCCAGAAGACGAATGGCAGATAGTGAGCGCTGGCGTTCTGTGGGACGCCTTGAAGCAGGACAATCAATCACAGATGTTGCTCTTTTCTTCGGCGTTCATTCCGTCATTTCACGATTATGGAACAATTCCAAACAAGCCAAACAGTTGTCCGAAGACCTGTGGCCGGTCGCCCAAGGGTTACGACCCCCGCGGAAGATCGATATATTGCTATTTTATCCAAGCGGAATCGAAGAGCGACCTCCACACGTGTGACATCTATGGTTGCAGCGTCCAGACGATATCTGCCACTACTGTTCGCCGAAGACTACACATGAATGGACTGTACGCCCGGGTACCACGAGTTTGTGTTCCTCTATCCGTCCAATCCAGAGGGGCACGATTAAAGTGGTGTCGGCAACATGTGAATTGGACTGTCTTATTGGGCCAACATTATGTTCACGGATGAGTCGAGATTTGCCCTGGAGCCAGATGACAAGCGTGTACGGTCTGGAAAGAACAAGGCACACGCAATCGGCCCCAGATCATCATCGAGCATCATGGTGTGGGCAGGGATTTCGTTGGGATATCGCACCGATCTGTGCATTGTCTATAGACTGGGTTTTGTGACGGCTGCCCGGTATCGGGATGAAGTCCTAGAACCCACTGTGAGATTTTACGCTGCAGCAGTTGGTTCTGCTTTCGTTTTAATGGATGATAATGCGCATCCCCATCGAGCCAACATCGTCGACGACTACCTGGAGAGTGAATGGATTGGCCGGTGAACTCGCCCTACCTTAATCCCATTGAAAATCTTTGGGATGCCCTCGGCCGTGCAGTGTCTGCACGTTTCCCACCCCCAGTCACTCTTACAAAGTTGCAAACTGTTTTACAGGAGGAATGGCGATTACTTGACTCTGTGGTGGTTGATTACCTCATGGAAAGCATGGTCATACGCTGTAAATTTTCTATGAGGATGAGGGGTGGTCACATACCCTATTATTGTCGGTTTTGTTTGTTTGTTTTGGATTTAAACATCATTTTGTTAATGACTCCAATATGACTTCATCTTATAATTTATGAAAATTCAATATTGTTTTCATCTTTGTATGTAATTCTTTGTTTTGTTTCATGCATAAACATATTTGCTACTTTCCTGCCGCATTTCGTGTCAACCAAAGCTATACTTGTCGATTTTTTCGCATTTTACCGCTTCGTGCTTAACTTTTGGCAGTGAGTGTATCTTTATTCAGTTGTACTGTCCTTTTACTAAATAGAAAACGGAAAATTTCTCAAAGTTGTACTCGTTTTATTAGAGTAACATCATCTTACTCTTAGTAAAACGATGATGCGACTCCTAACGAAACGACTCTTTATGTAAAATTTCTTAACATTTTCATAAATATTATCTCACGATTATGACATCGTCTTTTAAAGTCACAGTTTAGCTGTTTTAAAATGTATTGCAGAATAATTTTTTACATCACACCATATAATCAAATCATATAGCAGAATTCAAATGCATACTTGTAATTTTCGAAACATTAAAAAAATTCAACTTAACCCTCCAAGTGGTTACGACGAATCATCAGAATCTCACCAATTTTGATAATGACGAGATATCTTTCTTTAAGATATAACCACTCTTTTGATGATGACGAGGTCAAGTTCGGACCAGTTTTCTTCTAATTACCATACATATCGCCCATCAAGATATATTCAGTTTTGCTATTGAGACGAGATACCTCGTCCAGGCAACCACCAGGTGAGTTAAAGCCATTGCAAACTACGATAAAATTTATTTTTTGAATGAATTGGCATCAGTTTAAAAAAAATCGAACTTGTGTAATGGTTTTGTTAACGAAACGCTATTAATTTTCAACATCTAAATAAAAGTTTGCTTCTAAGATCAATTTACACTAGGAACACCCATACTTCTTTTAAATCGTTACATGCATCATTAATCATCTAAGAGCTTCAATAGAGGTCTAAAAAGTCCCTTCGACGTAAAAGAGAATTTAACTTATTTTTAGCTGCCGCCACTTATATCGACTGAACGATTTCAATTCCAACGTACGGAGAAAATTTTGGCATTTATTTTTAGCTTTACATCAAAAAGAAGAAAGATTTAATTTCGAAACTGCAGCTTAGGTTTTAGAAGATCGAAACTCAATTTAATCTCTTTTAGTGGCAGTTTTATGATGCGTGATGGAATGAGCCGGGAGAAAATTTAATCTTCCTATGTATTAATTTCAAACTATAAAAATACTTCTTCATTTCTCTAAAAGCTGAAGTTTTCTCATTTTTAAAAATTTTAAATGAAGGCTATCTGGTTTCAGGTTGTTACATATTGGTTACTTTTTGGTTTGTTACATAACGGTAACTCTTTTTTGTCTGAGAGTTAAAAAATATTATAAGCACGTATTTTCAGGAAGGAAATTATTTTATAGAACACTGACTCGAGTTTTTATTTTAAGTTCTGCACTTGGTGTTCTATGAAGCTTTGTGCACAGTATTTTATGTAAGATGGCTGTTAGATCAAATACTTTTATGGGACTTGCAATGTAAATAACTGAATTTTAATAACTGAAGGTTGACAATTATGAATTTAATAATTTATCTATGATGGTTATGAATTTTAAGAGTATATTATGGTTTTTCGGGTATTAAATGTTTGAAACATTAATGAAAAACATAAAAATAGGAAGTCTTCGTAACTTAAGGATACCATGTTTAGAGTTAAGAATTAATAAAAATTTTAGTAAATGAAACAAAATGATTGTACAACCAGTGGGGTCATATTTATTAGGGTTTCGAGTATGCTTAATTAGAATTAAAAATTCAAAGCGTTATTGAGTTTCTTGAATACTAAAGGAAATTCTAGAGAAATATTTCACACAAGAAAAAAGAAATAGAGATAACACAAGAATGGTAAATTTAGTATTTTAATATTATTTTTCAATGTTTTAGGTTTCACGGCTTATAAAATTAATCCTTTATATATAAACGAAAGTTCAATGACTGAATATAATATAATACTTATTTGGAAATACATCCTTTAAATTAATAGGTTTAGTAGGTTGGTTGATTTGGGGCTTATGGCGCAATGGCCATATTTGGCCATGCTAGGCCAGACACAAGCCATACAATATCAAATAATAAACATAATAAAAGTTTTTACTGACACAGAAGAGAGAAATACAACCAGGGTGGAATGCACCTGACTGGAATCGAACCTGCCGCGCCTACAACTCGAAGGTTGCTAGCGCAGCGGGCATACCCACTGAACCGCGAGGGCCCCTTTAATTTAATTTAATTTAATTTAATTAATAGGGATGTAACAAAGGTCCCATTCATATATACTCAAATTATCGTACATCTTACAATGAAATACCGTAAACGAAAAACGTACAAAGATGACTATTCATGCAACAGTTTTGTTAAAAGTTCTCTCTGCTTACGTGAATTTGTTTCTGATTGAGTAATAATTTCAGAACATGGCCAAATAATGGATCAAGACTAAAATAAAAACTGTTTCATGACATCCAAGTATTAAAAATTATAACCTCATCATAAAACTGGAAAGCCTTGATACAACTGGAGGCAAAACTTGAGAAGTAGCAGAAATGATTCGAAAACAAAATTTTCCTTCATATCTTGGATATTAAATATATGGGTTTGGTAATCTACGTCTTTTACATTTTACTCATTTTAGATTAAAATGTAGAAGAGCTATCTTTGCTAGTTTCTTATTTTTTCAACTGTAGTTATTAATGAAAAGCAATATCCAGACTATGAATCACTTTATCTTAATATATATTTACAGTCATTAAGTAACATATATATTATTTAACATTGCATTTTCTCTTAACCCCCTTGTGAGATATCTCTCATTAGCACCTCCCTGCAGAGGTATCTCTCATTAGCAAAACTGACCGGATCTTGATGGACGATATATCACGTCATGAGTAGAAAACAGATCATATCTTTATCGCGTCATCATACAAAAATCGTCAATATCTTGATGACGAGATATCTGGTCATTGGCAAAATTAGTCAGCTATTGATGGACGAGATATTTCGTTGAAACCACTTGGAGGGTTAGGAATAGCTAATCGTTATGTAGGTCATAAATGTACAGTCGTGGGAAAAATGAACTCCTCCCTTTATTTCGAGCACTATTCATAGTAGAGTAAATTCAAAGATATAATTCAAGAGGGAATAACGTCATCTACAAATTCAAATGCAAAAAATGCATTAGGGCCGTCTTCATATCAAATTTTGCACAAACAACAAAATTTCCAATAGAAACACACTGTTTTGATACCTTAATCAGATTCGGCATCGTTTAATTAGTCTAAATATGAAATTTCACGACTGTACAATCTTTATATCAGGAAATATTCAATTCTAAAGTTGCTGTCAACTCCACATTGAAAATCGATATTCGTAGGTCGAGATTAATTGTAGTTTTAGTTACCGGAATTTCAAATTTTAACACTGTTTTAAACGTATTTGTCAGCGCGTTCAAACGATTCGAGAATTATTATATTTATTACGCAAGTGAAAACGATTGGAGAATTACAAGTGTTAACGATCCGAGAATTAGTATCCGAGGTTTGTCAGATGTTTCTTAAACTTTTGGTTGCCCCTTAAAATCGCAATAATGAGGAAAATTTAATCTAACTCAAAAACTAACGATTGGAATGAGCTGAAATTTTGCATGGTCATATTAGAGGTCATTCTGAATCGATTCCCATCAAAATATAGTAAGTTTCCAATTCATAATTTTTTCAAACATTAATTTAATAATTATTACTGCATATTAAAAACTATTTTTAAAATAAAATATTAGGTGGATTTTGTTTGGGTTGTTTAACCGTAACGTGGTACAAAATATCAGCGCTATAGAAATATTATTTAGGAAGATATCTATAAAAGTCTAAAAATCTGATTTAACATTAAGTGCTCCAATCTTTCTGTACTCATAACTTCGAAACCGTAAGACCTAATGACATAAAATTTGGTATCTGAAGTTAAATTTTGGTATAGATTCGAAATTGTGTGTCAAATAGGGGGCTTCTATTGGAAATTATGAAGTTGGTGCTCAATTTAATATTATGACGGCCCCTTATGCAAATTTTATGCACTTGAATTTATAGAAGACGTTAGTTCCTGTCAAACGACATCTTTGAATTTTCTCTACTGTTAAAATTGCTCGAATGAGGAGCGGGTGGTTCGTTTTTCCCCCCGCGACTGTACGCCAAAAGATACTTAATTAATTTATGTAATATATTGTATATTTTATCCATAAGAATCAGCGATTCAGTGAAACGAACGCGTTGCTACAACTGGAGATAAAATTTAAGAAGTCTTCAAAAATTATTCGAAAACAAAATTTTCCATTATTTCATGGACGTAACGCATTATATATGGGTTTGGCAATCTATGTCTTTTACAGTTAGTCATTTTAGATTAAGATATAAACGACCTATTTTTGATAGTTTCTCAATTTTTCAACTATAGATATTAATGGGAATTCGTATCGAATCATAAATCACTTTACACTAAAATATATTTATAAAGTCCTTAAGTAGAATACATATTGGCCAGCATTGCATTTGCCCTAAAGCATTCGCTAAGAGTTATGTAGGTAATAAATGTACGTCAAAGAAGAATTAATTAATTTATATAATAAATGGTACATTTTATCTATGAGAATCAGCAATTTGTCTTACACAACTTATTCCCAAATATATTTATTCAAGGGCTTTACGTTATACTGAGCATGAATTCCACCATCCAGTCAATAATCCAACTTCAAAGACACGACGGTTTTCCCCAGGAAGTATTTTACTTTCTCCTTTTAGACAGAAATCTACAGCAATTCTTTTAAAGTAAGTAAAAGAATCTGGCATTGTCATGGAACTTCGCCAACATGCTCGCATTAACAATGAATGCGTTAAGGAAGGGACATATAGAATGCAACACTACTTAGAATTCAGTGCTTTTATTCCAAAACTACTCGACAAGATGCGACCCAAACAATAGGGGCAAGAAAAAAGAATCTGCATTATTCCAAGAATTTATCCAGCCTTTGGAATGTTTTGTCCAGAAGAGAAACCTATTTCCGGCTTACTGTAGAAGTACGGAACAAGAATAGTATTGACGGATAAAACCACATTTCCTTTCTTTCTCTGCGTTCACTAGCGTCCGTGTGTTTGCTTTCTTTTTGTGTCATGTTTTTGCTCTCATTTTTTGCTGAACTAGACGGTATGGATTCTTTCCAAAATATGTGGCGCGTCATTTCAGTGTGTATGTTTTTTGCAGTTGTTTACGCTTCAAAACCTCAAAGCAGAAAAGGAAACTATTCATTGAATTTAGTGTAGAGCGGTGTGTGTTTGGGTTATGTGGCGTAACACATGAAATAACTCTTTAAAATGTGGAACCGAATCTGTTTATTTATCCAGTGAGATACCGTTTCGGTTTTGAGATTGGAGTAACGATACTATCACACCTTAACTAACGGTAATGGTTAAACTCAAGTAATTTTGAATTAATATACATTATATAATTTATTTTACATCATTACCCAATTATGTTGATATGTATTGCTTCTGATCATGCGTTCTATTATTTAATTATTTGAATTATAAATTCAATTTATTATTAATTTTATCAGTTTATTTAACTCTTCTCATTTAAAATACTTTTGTTTGATTCGATATATCACTTTGTTATGTCGTGATATGTATTTAACCAAGTTTTAATGAAATTTCTGTACACCGCCACCTTTTCTAAAAAGCGTTTCAACAGTTAAGAATCAAAATATTGTCCTGTTTAACAGTATTTATACATGTTTCAGTGTATCCTACCTGATCATTTGGAGAGAACGTTACTTTGATATATTCTAAAGTATTTTATCTAAACAAAAATATGAAATTGTTTGTACTATTCATTCATATTTGCACTAAAATATTATGCATTTATAATCTAGTGAATGGCACATGAAATATCCTTAGATTCTGATTTTAGTTGTATTTATTTGTTTCGTAATTTTTAATCTCAATTAATTAGTTTTTTAAGTATTCTAAAAATTTTGAAGTATTTAGTAGAAAACTTAAGTGGCTTAGTATAATTTATAGATCTCAGGACGTGTTTGGCATATTTAATACGTACTTTGAAACAGCACACTCTCATAGATAACAAAAATTTGAATAAATAGCGGGTTTATAGTTTATGAGTATCTTATGGGGTGTTGGAAGCAAGAACTTTAAGATAACCCAATAGTTTTAAGTGCAGAAATAATGACGACATGCAACGAAAACAAAGCTTGATCCCTGAGGACCAGAAAATTACCCTTTTTTAGTGCCGAAAACCAGTTTTTTCCCTTGTCGAGTAGTCCGCCTTGATGACAGTTTTATTAAACTCCCATTGATATAGTAAACGATATGACAATACTTCATGTGGATGTTTCGTTCTACAGGGAGCTTCTGGTGATTATTCTGAGTGTTTATGATGGCATGTTTGTAAATTACGTTGATGGTGTACTTAATGGTCCTGTTTGAACTCACAGCTGTGCTACATATGGTGATGTGCACTTTTTCTCCTCTTTTGATCTATACGTTGACAAGCTTTTAAGGGTGTATGATCGCGGGACAATGAGCTACTCTATTTTCATTTATTTTTACTTGAATTACCTTTTCATAACTTTATTTTTTCAAGTAGATTTTTGGGGTTTGAAATAATTGGCCTTTGGAAGAACAATGTGTTTTCTGTTGTATATTCTATAGAACATGAGTTAAAACTGAGATACATTTTGGAAAGAAACTGGGATAAAACTAAGAAGACGATTTCGTCTACTATTTCAAAGAACTTCCATTTTCTGTTCAGTTCAAAATTGCTAATAATTGAAATTTAACTAATTATTGAATTTCTGTTATTTTATGAGAGATAGTAAGGTAGAGTATGATAATATCGAAGCACAATAAGTAGCTTAGTTCAGAAAAATAAACTTCTATTCGGGATACATTTTGGATAATTGAACTATTAAAATAATGATAACAAATGCAAAAATCGACGATATTAAAGAAGCATGGAAAAGCATTTCTGTGAAGAGCATAGCGAGAAAATACACATTCCCTTGCTATAAAATGGTTTCTGCTTTCTTATACTCTATGTATACACTCTACGCTACTTGCAGAATTAATTACAATAGGTCTAATATATGTTTTTGTATGTACTGAATGTAATCAGTTTCTTTTAAGCAATCTTACATATACGAAACACGGACAAATTCTTATTGGAATAATAATAATACCTCGCAATCATGTAAACCATAGTATCCCTAACTTTTTGTCTCAACCCCCTCTTCAAAGACAATATTTTTCGGTGCCCTCTCTGGAAAACTATCTTAACTAATAATAAATTATAAGTTCAATTCTGTATATAGTTTTTGAATTTCTTCAAAATACTTACGTAGCTGTGCACTAAACTGATAACTGTTCTCCATACAATTTAGAAACAGTTAAATAGTGACTGAAGTCATGTCACCTATTATAGTAATGTAATAACTGGTTATAACCTGCTTAAGACGGAAGTGTGCTCAAATACATACTGCCTACACTAGCTTTTTAAAACCTGTCTTGTTTATAGACCGATCAGTTGTAACTTCAATTTTACAATATATAATTCGTGCTACAATACATTAGTATAGTGAGTGTGTATGGACAAGTAAATAAGTGTTTGCTTGATCCTCCAAGTGGTTACAACGAGGTATCTCATCCATCAAGGTATGACCAATTTGACGAGATGTCTGCTCATCAAGATACTGCTGATTTCTGGTGACGACGAGATCAAGATTTGTCCACGTTTCTTCTAATGACGAGATGTCTCGTTCATCAAAATTTGATCAGTTTTCCTAATAACACGACATACCTCTCCGTGACAAACACCAGGAGGGTTAAAGCATTTTAGGCAATACTTTTTTTAGTATTTTATTGCCCATTCTTGCTCCACAACGCCCCCTATTACCCCTGGAACCAGCATTGCCCCAAAGATTCCTTCATCTCGCAATTTGAGAAACTGGTGCAAATATTCGTCTAGATCTGTTCTAGTTTGGTACAAATATATCACCCTATTGATTATCAAAGGAATATTTGGAAAAGTCATGCGTGAATGAAGCAAACTTTTTAAAAATTTGGAAGAAAATCCAAATTTTAATGCGACTGAAACTAAATGGTACATTTACTTCCTTACATTTGATTATGGTATTGGTATTTGGTATTTTCAATTAACGTCACACTGGAGCAACACAACGGGCTATTGTACATTTGATTATGATTAATAGATAGCAAAATCTTGAAAAGAGTTTTACTAACGTGTAAATGAAAACTTAATGTTATGCTACATGTAAATTATTTTAATTTAAACAGACAGCCCTGATCTTTTTATGTCTCAAACTTTTATCCTGTACTTCGAAATACTACTAAAAACACTATATTGAACAAACACATATATTACCTCCTCACACACAGATATTACTATAATAACGTATACAAACATTTATGCAACTTGTACGCTATGTAGAATATCATTAATGTATTTGATGAATACAGGTAGCATTTTAAATATTCAAGTGAAATTTTAAAACACCGGAACTCACATTTGATATTTATTGATAACTGTACTAAAAGTCTTTGAATACCACCCATGTTGTTGACAGTTTATCTACTGAATATGCATGAGTCTAATGCATGAAGTATGTACTTGAATATTATAAATGCATTTTGGAGTGATGTCATTGACTTTAATTTACATATAAGAAGCGCATTTTTTTAATCACTCTTTCACGAATAATTAACTGTTTTCACTGAAGGAATAAACTCAGAATTTTTCGTAGTTGTCAAATCAGTTTTAAAACTGATAGCAATCGATGCAGTTGATGAGTTTTAATCTGATATGAGTTTTAATTTGATATGAGTTAATTTTTTAATGAGATAAATATTAAATGAAAATTTCACTGTAGTAATATAATTTCAAAATTTCAACTTTGAATGAGAGTTGTTAAATGCAGAATTATAGGAACCTTCTGAATCTAACGATAGCTATGTTTAAGTTGCTATTAGGACACTATAAAACTGTATTCTATGCCCAATATTTCATCATTATTCACTTTCTGTGTGAAGATAAGAATGTTTGGAATTTTAAACTTTATTATGAGTTTTCAATTATGAGGGTGTCCCAAAATCTAGGACAATTTTAAAAATGCATAAAAACGGGGAAACTGGGGAAATGCAGTGTATGTAAGGAGTATGAAGAATAATTGTTTTGGCGATGGAAAAGACCACAAGATTTGTCCAAAGCGTCATGGATAGATGGCATTGTACTATATACACATATATTAATATTTATATATAATCTTATAAATATTTAAAAAAAAAATTCTAGTCGCTTTTTTTAAGTTTTATCCTTTTATATATCTGGTTTATTGAGTTTTTTATTTGTAGGTGCATTATATGAATAGTGATACAGCGCGTTGTTTCCGAGTAGTGTTGAATTAATTTTTTCCACCACCAAAATAATCCCACCTTTGTAATTCTGTTCGTACGTACCGCATTTAGCAATTTTCCAATTTGTTTGATTATTTTAAACGCCTAAGGACTTTTCAGATACTCTGTTCTACATTCCTAATAATAAAATCTTTAAAAACTGAAGCATTACTTTCTTTATTGCGGAAAAAAATATTTGAAATAAGCATGTAGTTTCAAAAAGTGTCCTAACTACAAAATTGGCATTTTATTATGCATTTTTCTGGTGTTTATAATTTTTTTAAAAGTCTGCGGAATTTTTAGACACTGTTACACACGCCTCATGGCAAATAAAATTTTGAAAAGTTCAGGCATTGCTTTCTTTATTAAGGCAAAATATTTGAAAAAACAAATGTAGCTCCATAAACTGACCTAACTCAGAACTGTATTTTAGTTTACACTTTTTTCTGGTTTTACGATTTTTTAAATGTCTATGGACTTTTAGACATACTGTACTCATAAAAAATCTTGAAAATTCAAGCATTATTTTCTTTGCCATTTTATTTTACGTTTTAAACAAATTAAAGTGTAGTAAAGTTCGAAGTAGTTAAGGTAAAATTCTAACTACAACGGAAATAATTTTTGTGATGACAAATCAAATATGACATTTTCAGCTCTCTGGATGTAGAAAAGTTCGGAGAGCTTTGAAATGAAAAGAATTGAAAAGCAATTGTAAAACATGGAGGAGTATATGAGTAAAATATCTGTTATTCAAGTATGTCATTTGAGAGATATTTTCGGTATTGGTATTAACCCCCAAAACCACCAGAAGACGATGATTTTACTTCCCTTCATGCAATACGGAACACATACAGAAAGCATATCCAATATCAAAGCGCTAGCGTCATCTAAATTTAGATATATCGTTGGATTAGAGCAGAAACTCATAAACTGACATTTTCTCGGAAACTCTCTAAACGCTTATTTTCATGATGATGAGGAACACATAATCAAATTGCAATGTATTTATATAAGAGATATAGAGTACTATCAAAATGTTTATAATCTTTAATTTTTGAACTAAAAACCAATAGTCAGTTATTAAATAGCAGTTTAGTAAAAAATAATTTTAGTCAGTTAATGAGTTTCTGCTCTAAACAGACGAGCCGATTATTAGATAGAAAAAACTCTCAACATTTGTCAGTCAATCGTGATTTATTTTTAGTAAAATTATTGCATTATTTGAGCATTTATAAATCAAAAAACATTTCTGTATTAAATTTATTTACTTAACTTCCTTGAATGTCCATTTTCCGCCAAATGTTGATTAATGTAGTATTTATTAGATTTCAAGAAATATATGTTCAAAACACAATTCCAAAGGATTCACTTCCGAAGATATAATGATATGGAAGGAAGGAAATAATGACATGGAAAAAATATCCCCTTATTTGTATTTTTTGAATAGTCTACACATTTATGAGGTACTCTGTGCATGTTCCAGGAATTGAAAAAGAGTTCGTTTCCCAAAACAAATCATGGAACGCGAAAATAACTGACATTGGTCGAACAGCTCGTCTTCCGAATTCTCAGAAAGCTGTGCTAAATATGTGTTTGGTTGCGCAAACACTTACACCCCCATCTGAATAAAAACAGCACCCCAATCCTCAACAAATTACCTCCTCCACTCAGTAAGCAGAAAAACCATTACGTGTCGCAAATTACCCCGCACATTGCTGCTCTGTCAATTCGCCAATAATTGCAGGTCGTCCACCAACTGCAAAGTTCTTCAGCGTTCTCATTAAGGGCAGGAATGATTAATGTCATGGGCCGGAGATATGTATTGATCCACGTGATACGGAAATCGCACCACACATATAGGGAAAGCATCCATCATTCCCCTGTCGTCGAGGGTGCGAAAGACTCGTCATTTATGGATGATGTCTGATGTTTCTGGAGATGGCTTAATCCGGAATCGCGATTGGATTATGGTTAGGGCTTACTACCATAATTGTGTATTAACTTGTGGTTTAGTTTATTGCCATCTTTTCTATACGAGGTTAACTATATCGAAACCTACGACTTCCCCCTGATGGTTGTCTTGATGAGATATCTCGTCACTAGCGAAACTGACCCGATCTTGATGGACGAGATATCTCGTCATTAGAAGAAAACTTACCAGGTATTGATGGACGAGATAGCTCGTCAATAGAAGAAAATTGACCAGATCTTGATCTCATCATCATCCACAAATTGGTCAAATTAATTCAATTAATCTTCATGGAAAGACATTTTTTTACTGTCAAAATAAAAAAAGTGCACATTTGAATGAACTTGATGTAAAAGTAGGTAAAGAACGTATTAAACAGAGAAATCTTTGTTCTTAACCCTCCTTGTGGTTGTCTCAACGAGGTATTTCTTCACTAGAGAAACTGACCAGATCTTGATCGACGAGATATCTCGTCATTAGAAGAAAGTTGACCAGATAGGGTTGGACAAGATATCTCGTCATTAGAAGAAAACTGATTACAGATGTTGATCTCGTCATCGTCAACAAATTGGTCAGTCATGAATTAAATTAGTTCTCATAGAAATATATTTTTGTAGTCACAATAAAAAAGTGCATTATGAATGAACTTGATATAAAAGTAGGTAAAGAACGTATTAAACAGAAAACTGTTTGTTCTTAACTCTCCTGGTGGTACGAGAGTTAACTGGACCGGCTTAAAGTTTATTTCGAGCAATAGCGAACATCAATAACTAGACCAAGATTTGAAAACACGAATAGTGTGAAAGGGATTTCCAGTGTAAAACAAGCAAACTAGATGGAAAGTGAAGATTTAACTTCCGCTATCCAGATGGGGACTCTCACAATATATGTAGAGGTCAGTGAACTGCTGTTCATTGCTGTTTTGGCGATATTTGGCGTTTAGTATAATTGACGTTGACAAATAAACTATCACACATCAATTCAAAATTCATTGTTTGAGATTTTTGTTGGCAAAGTGCTGAAATTGTATTAAAAAACAATCCAAGTGACGTCACGTTCAGAATAAGTACATGAATCTTCGTGAAGTTCACAGAAAATGCCTCATAATCTTGTGGGGAAAATTCAGCGTTTCTCAAATTGGCGATTGGTTTTGTAGCGTGCCAAAGACATGATGAAATTACTCCTGTCTAACCAATTCAATTAAAAAGAAAAGTATTTTAATCAATCAATATCCTTCTCTTAATTACATATAAGGGAGGAGAATGTATATTGGTGATATGACAATAAATCCAAAAGTGTAAAAATTGCTAAATAGAAATGCGGGTAAAAGTGGACTCTAAATAAAACTTACGCCACTGGGAAACTATTTAAGTATCATCAAATTTTTCCAATTAACTCGTGTCCAAGCCTTAAATCTCTTCAGGAAGGACGAGTTAAATTTTACATCTTTAACGAGTATGAAATACTTAAGCGGAATAATTCCACTAGTTGCTTAATTAGCGGAAAACATCTCCCCTGTTTGCCAACGACGCGTCCCTAATTCTACAGAGAGCAGCTGATGTTGAATTCTCAATTAACATGGATTAATTAATGTTAATATGATGCACCGTCATAGAGAGGAGGCTTCTTTTCTCGTTTTCGCGAAATGAAAAGGGCATTGTTGATGCAGAAGGGAGTGCTTGTCGATGATGGGTCTTGCAGAAAGAGAAGGCTCTTTCCATCCAAATCCGCACTTGAAAGAGAATTATTTAGTGCGTGGGAATAAATAAATCCAAATATAAGCAATGCGCTTGACTTTGGAATAAATTTGGTTATGAAATTCCGTTAAGAGGTATATGCTCTAAATGAATAACTTTTTATCAAAGTAGCACTTAATCGATGTGACTACCTCCATTTTGAAGATTTAATTAATATTTAAATGTTTGCTGAGTCATTTGAGTTCAGTTTGTTAAGCATTTTTTTAATCATCGAGGAAATTTAAAAGACTTATAGGGAAATGTAGAGGCTAACATTAATACATTTGTGAAAATGCATAGTCATAGTGCCTTTAACTGATAAAAAGGGCGCGGCACATAGCTTTTAGCGACACGTGTGGAAGACAGTACGATTTTGTCTTCCAAAAGTACTTCATAGTGGAGGGAGGGTTGCTCCGCTATATATACTATATACTATTGTGTTTAGGTTATATTTTGTAGTTGTGGCTAAGCTTACCCACGATGTATTCACCACACCGTTTGCAAGGTTGTGCAATGAATAATTGAGATCCTGGGTTGCCTTTAGCTGCCGAGCGTGAGTGCAGCCGGCAGTTTATTGAAATGAGATTGAGGGGCAACGAAAAAAAAATTAGTGAAACTATAAATAGTGGGAGGAGTGGCTGAGGAGTGGCATGACAGAGCTTCAGATAGTTGTTGGAAGACATATGCATCGCATTGGCGAATCAACTACTAATCGTGAATTATCCATAGAAATGAGTTCCAATTGAGCAAGCGCCATCTGGAATTTTTCAGAAGCGTCATCCAGCTTGTTTTTCGCATCACGTTTACTAGTCACCAATTTGGTAAGGTGGTTGGTGGACAATACAGCTTTGTCTTTCATAGAGTATTTAATGGTTTGGGTGAATTTATACTGCTGTATGTACTCCGCAGAATTATCCGTGCGTTGCTCGGGTTGAATTTGTTGTAATTGATCGTAATGTTACCAATGTTATTTCTATGCGGATTTCGAATTCTTTTTATCCTCTTTTGCAGACCCAGGACAAATCCGCACGGGAGAATATATAGCCTATGTTTCCAGCAGGATTCTAAAGATTGAGTGTTCCAAATATGGTGTGAATTGGTCAAACAATGATTGTAGTTGTTCGCGCCTTGGCGACTCAAGTTTCTTGGCGTCATCGCCTGTGTTTGGCGAGCGCCAATTGGCTCGGAACTGAGCAGTTAAAAAGAGGTAGCCAAAGTTGGCAGTAAGAACTTCTCAAGTGGTAGATAGGCTACTGCTGCTTTTTTGATGCGATTAGGAAATCGCAAGCGTTCCTTTTGGAACAATATTGTCGATCTTGTTAAGTTTGAATAAATTGTTAAGTTAAAATACAGTCCACTTCTTGCTTCTTTGGTGGGCCTCGACATTTGGTCCGACCAGGCCGGAGAACGAAATTAAGCATCTATGGATAGGCTTAACAAGATCAAAACTGCCTTGAAAGGCAAAATAACTCGATTGGAAACCTATATTAAATCCTTTGAAGAAGCTCCAGAATCTAGGGTGGAACTTTCTATAAAATTAGAACTTACAAAGGATATTAAGAAGAAAATCGAAGAACTGCAACTGCGATCTTTTGATTTGCCACCCAGTGAGGACTTCCCTGATGTTGAAGAAGATATTCAACTCATGGATGATCGCCTTGAAAAGATTGAGGTAAGGCTTTCATATCTACTTTCTAAGTTGAAAACGCAACAAAATATTGATTCCTCGACAGTTGATTCGAGTCGAAATGACTGGAAGTCGAGTGTGAAACTGCCAGAAATCCCACTTCCCATATTCTCGGGAAAATATGAGGACTGGAGCATTTTCAAAAGTCAATTTGAAAATGTAATTTCTAATAACGTTCAATTAACAGACGATCAAAAACTGTTCTACCTCCGAGCTTCGTTAAAAGGCGATTGTAAGAACATCGAAACGACAGATGACACTTTTGGATCATTATTTAAAGCTCTGGAAGATAGATATCAAAATAAAAGGGCAATTGTCGATACTCATGTACAAGCCATAATCAATTGCGAAAAACTGCAACATGAGTCCTCAAAAGACTTGCGTAATCTGATAGATTGTGTAAATAAGAATTTACGAGCGCTGAAACTTTTAGATTTCGACCGAAGTAGTTTGTCAGATATTTTGCTGATAAATATCATTTGTCAGAAATTAGATCGTGAAACTAGGAAACAATTTGAACTGTCATTAACAACGAAAGAAGTACCAGAATTAGACGCGCTTTTAAACTTCCTAGAAAAACGAAGTCTTGTGATTGAAAATATAAGTAGAAACATGTTCTCAAAACCAGCAAATTTCAGAAATCCGCTTTCTTCTAACAAGGCTAAAAGCTTAATTATAAAAGATGAAAATTTAAAATGTATTTTATGCAAAGGTCAGCATATGTTAGGCAGGTGTTTGGCATTCAGAGAGTTAAATGTACAAAAAAGATACGAGGTTGTGCGAACTAATAAACTTTGTCTAAATTGTTTGAATAAATCGCACTTGGCGCAGCAATGTAAATCAAAATATTCATGTTCTGACTGTAAAAGGAAACACCACTCGCTCCTCCACCGTGAGCTTCAGATTTCTTCCCCTATGCCTTCCCCAAAAAAGGAAATAGGCGAGACGAGAAACGAATGTTTACGAGATTCGATTTCGTTCAAAGTTGATGACTCAGCTGAGAATGAGAATTCGGCGCCTTCTCAATCACAACCTGTTCAGAATCTTACTAATGTTATAGAGAAAAAATGTAAAACGCTATTAAGTACTGCAATTATTTTTGTGAAGGATGCACAAGGCATTCGCAGAAAATGCAGGGCAATTTTGGACAACGGTAGCCAAGTAAATTTAGTAACTGCTGATTACGCAAATGCTTTGGGATTAAAGAAGGATAAAATTTATGTACCCGTGTCAGGAATTAATGGGTCAGTCCACACAATTAAACATAAAATTCAAGGGACAATATCAAATAGCAAGGAGACATTTAAGGAAAACCTTGAATTTCTGATCGTTCCGAAAATTACAGATTTAACCCCTTCTTCTAATTTAGATATTTCGGGAATAAATTTACCGTTTGTGGAGTTAGCAGATCCAGAATTTTATAAATCAAGCAAAATCAACATGCTGATAGGTGTTGAACTCTTTTTTGAAATCATAAGGGCTAGAAGAGAGAGGATTAGCGATGAAATTTCGCTTCAGGAATCTGTGTTTGGGTACATAGTGTCTGGTACTTTACCTAGCATTCAATCCGTGCATTGTTTCTTCGCCAGAAATAATGACGTTTTAGAAAACACAATTCGCCGCTTTTGGGAAATAGAAGAATCTCCAGTTGTAAAAAATGAAGAAGAGTTGATGTGCGAAGATCATTTTGTAAAAACTCATTTCAGAAACAAAACGGGCAGATATGTGGTTGAGATGCCGTTTAAGGAAGACCCTATATGTTTAGGTGTCTCCAGACACACAGCCTTGAGTCAATTGAACACCCTTTGGAAGCGTCAGCTCCGGAATACTAATCTGTCATCGCTTTATAAGGATTTTTTGAAAGAATATGAAGAATTGGGCCATATGGAGGAAGTTAAAGAAGAGCTTGAACCCAAACTCGCCTATTATATACCGCATCATGCTGTTTATCGCCCAGATAAAAGTACCACAAAATTAAGAGTGGTCTTTAACGCCTCATCTGTGTCTTCAACTGGGAAATCATTAAATACTTTGCAAATGAACGGAGGTGTAATACAAGAGGACTTGGTTTCGATTTTAATACGATTTCGGAAACATCAAATCGCCTTTACATCTGACATTAAAAAGATGTATAGAATGATAGAAATTAATCCAGACCAAAGGGACCTGCAAAGAATCCTTTGGAAAAATGGGGCAGATGATCTAGTTAAAACCTACAGATTAAAAACGGTTACTTATGGAACAGTTAGTGCACCATTTCTTGCCACTAGGACATTGAAACAACTAATTTTAGATGAAGAAAAACGTTTTCCCTTGGCTGCATCAGCATCTCTAACAGACTTTTACGTTGATGATATTTTGTCAGGAGCTGATGATATATCTTCTGCTCTTGAACTTCAAACTCAGTTAATCGGAATGTTGCAGTCAGGTGGTATGCAGCTTCACAAGTGGTGCTCTAACGATAGGATTCTTCTGCAGCAAGTACCATATGAGGATCAAGATTATCATTTTGACAAGTCAGAAAGGGACACAATTAAGACATTAGGATTGAGCTGGGACCCCAAAAATGATCAGTTCCGTTTTTCTGTGTCTGAGTCAACCAGCACCATGACGAAGTACACCAAACGCCTTGTCCTGTCAGAAATCGCAAGAATCTTTGACCCACTTGGATTACTGGGTCCAGTAATTACAAGGGCGAAGATATTCATGCAAGGACTTTGGTTGCTGGCTGTGGACTGGGACCAAGAACTTCCTAAGAAGGAATCTGAAGAATGGAGAAAATTTGCTTCAAAGTTACGAGCAATTGAAGACGTTAGAATCGGTCGATGTGTCCTACCGGAGATAGTTAGTCAGTTAGAATTTCATGGATTCTCGGATTCATCTAAAGATGCGTATGGTGCAGTTGTCTATTTGAAATGCACAACTTCATCGGGTCAAATTGTGATTAACCTTGTGACTAGTAAATCAAGAGTAGCACCTATTAAAACCATCACTATTCCGCGTTTGGAGCTGTGTGCTGCAGAATTGCTGTCCAGGCTTATAACCAAGGTGATGAAATCTATAAAACTAGATGTTCAAGGAGTCTACTTGTGGTCTGATTCCACCATCGTTTTGGCATGGATCCGAACTGCCCCGCATTTGTTAAAGACCTTTGTTGCTAACAGAGTAACAAGAATCCAACAGCTGACTACGGATTTCCTGTGGCAACATGTGAAGTCGGAAGACAACCCAGCTGATCTGGTGTCAAGAGGTCTGAGCACTGAAAAGATAGCCGACTGTCAACTTTGGTGGTGTGGTCCTGAATTTCTTCATGCAGAGATTCCCAATTCCAGAGAAAGTGCGTGCCCTCCTGATGATGATGACTACTGGATGGAACTAAAGGAAGGAAACCTCGCAACATTGACTTTCACCATTAATATTGACTTTGTGGACAGCATTCTTGGAATTACTAATAATTTTCTAAGACTGAAACGAATTGTTAGTTTTATTTTCAGATTCGTCAATAATTGCAGAAACCTCCTGCTAAGGTCTGAGGGACCATTAACATCAAGGGAATTAGAAACGGCAGAAATTTACCTGGTAAAACAAGTTCAGGTAAGGGAATTCAGTAGAGAAATTTCGAATTTGACGAAAAAGTTGCCTGTGCCTCCAAATAGTAAGTTAAAGTTTATGAATCCCTTTTTGGACACAAATTCTTTGCTAAGAGTTGGAGGTCGTATTTCTAATTCTAACTTAAGCTTTAATGAAAAACATCCAATAATTTTGCCTGGTAATAGTAAATTAACTCTAATTATATTTGAGTACTTTCATAAAACTACTTTAAATTCTGGACCACAAACCCTTTTGCATACTATTCGGCAGAGGTTTTGGCCACTTTGCGGTAGGAATATAGCTAGAAAAGTATATCATTCTTGTATTAAATGTTTTAGGCAAAGACCAAGGATTTCAGAACAATTAATGAGTAACCTTCCAGCAGAAAGAGTGAATCAAACTTCACCTTTTAACGTTTCAGGTGTTGACTTTTGTGGTCCTTTTCAAATTAAGGTTTCTAACCAACGGAGGGGAACACTTAGAAAAATTTATGTTGCCATATTTATTTGTTTTGTTACGAAGGCAATACACATCGAGATTGTTAGTGATTTAACATCTCAGGCTTTTATAGCATGCCTCAAAAGATTCTTTGCTAGAAGAGGAAAGAGTTCCACGATTTACACGGATAACGCTACAAATTTCGTGGGAGCTGCTGCAGAATTGAAAAAGCTATTTAAAATTGTTTCTAATCCTGATAAACTAATAGCTAATTATTTTTCTTCAGAACAAATTACGTGGAAATTTATTCCTCCTAGATCTCCTAACTTTGGAGGACTATGGGAGTCGGGCGTAAAGTCATTTAAATATTATTTGAGACGTACGGTTGGGACTGCAAATTTAACATACGAAGAATTTCTCACAGTTACGAACCAAATCGAAGGAATATTAAATTCCAGACCCATCTCTCTCATGTCCTCTGACGTTAGCGATTATGAAGCTTTAACACCCGGTCACTTTTTGATTGGGCGTCCCATAAATGCGATTCCTGAGCCTGAATTATTACATCTTGCTGATAACAGATTGTCTCGCTGGCAATTAACTGCTAAATTTGTTCAGATTATTTGGAAAAGATGGCAGCGAGACTATTTAACTAATCTTCAGCAAAGAACAAAGTGGTTAGTGGAAAAACATAATGTTCAGGTGGGAGAACTCGTGTTAATAAAAGAGGATAACATTCCTCCTGGCAAATGGCTCATGAGTCGCATAGAGAACACTCTCTTTGGTTCTGATGGTAAGGTCAGAGTAGTGTTGATTAAAACTCATAATGGAATTATAAAAAGATCTATTTCCAGTATTTGTGTTTTACCCATGATAAAATGAATGTTTAAAATATGTACGGATATTTGGTATTAATGTTTAATTATAATTGTTTTTTTTATTAATGTGTTTCAATTGGATCTGATCGATCTTATATTAATGTGATTGTGTTAAGTATTTCTTATTTTGCTATTGATTTCAATTGTGTTATTTAATTGTTTTACTAATTGCAAAATTGTGTTTATAAGTGTATAAGGTGCAAGTTTTGTTACTAAGAATTGATGTTACTATTTTGAAATGTTCTATTTCAACGCCGGCCGGGATGTTCGCGCCTTGGCGACTCAAGTTTCTTGGCGTCATCGCCTGTGTTTGGCGAGCGCCAATTGGCTCGGAACTGAGCAGTTAAAAAGAGGTAGCCAAAGTTGGCAGTAAGAACTTCTCAAGCGGTAGATAGGCTACTGCTGCTTTTTTGATGCGATTAGGAAATCGCAAGCGTTCCTTTTGGAACCATATTGTCGATCTTGTTAAGTTTGAATAAATTGTTAAGTTAAAATACAGTCCACTTCTTGCTTCTTTGGTGGGCCTCGACAGTAGTGATATTCAATGTTATTTTTGTGGTGATTCGAATTATTTTTAGCCCCCTCTGCAGACCCAGGACAGATAAAACGGGATTAATATATAGCCTATGTTTCCCTCAGATTCTAAAGAATGAGTGTTCCAAATAATGTGTGAATTGGTCAAACAGTGATCATAGTGATACTCAATATTAATTCTGTGGGGATTTCGAATATCGTTTTAGCCCCTTCTGTAGACCCAGGACAAATCGAACGGGAGTTAATATATAGCTTATGTTTCCTGCAAGATATGTTATTGCATTTCAATTTAATTTCATGGAGGCAAAATTCACTACAAGCAAATTAAAACAAAAAATGTTGCCTAATAGCACACAAAACAGTGCAGATGCAAACAGAGAAACAAAAAAGATTGAAAGCACTGCTATTATTAACAGTAATAACGTTCAAATATTCTTATATTTTAGTTCTATCTCATTAAACAGAGATAAACTTTTATTCATGGAGTGTACGTGTCCATGATCCAAGCAATGTGAATCAAAACCAAATAGCTTTATAACAATATCTAATCTTCCACGTACAAATTTATTTATTTAGAAACACACATTTTCAGCTCGGTTAATCACAAGAAAGGAATGGCCCACATAAAAGAGAAAAATGCTTAGGATAAAAATGAATTTATGAATATGATATTGTGCATTATTTAATAACAAAGTGAGATATTTATTCAACGCATAATTAATTTCCGGCCGGGACTCAATTTGGATTTTAACTGGATTAAAATAAATCCTTAGCAATTTCAAGAATAAGGCGAATCTTAGAGTTAAGAGGAAGTAAGGCTTTATTGAATAATTAAAGTAACGTTAATTGTCCTATTTTTATATGTGATGTGGTCTTAATACTTCTGGGAAAAAAACCGGATTTATGCTGAAACTATTTATCGTTTATTAAATTATTTTAACCTGTTTGGGAATAATTCATCTGATTGAAGACAATCATTCTATCGATTTTTGTGTGGGATAAGTACATATAATCTAAGATATAGTTGGGTATACATGACATTTTTTCCTGATATTAAGAGAAAATCATTTTATGTCGACTATAGTGACGTTTATGTGACAAAAGTCACGTTTATAAAAATAATTTCGGGGTAAGATATTTTGGAATACTAAAGGAAGACTGATAATTTTATATTATAAGACACGAGACAATAGATTTTAAATATAACATGTGTGAGTTATGGATTTTAAAAACAATGTGCATGACCAATTCATTTTAAAAGTAACGTAAGTGAAAAATACAGATACAATAAATTTTATTCGATGAATACATTTCGATTACATAAAAATCCCCAACAATTTTGAACACTTCTACAGAGGCGGTTCGGACATTTTTTGAACGATTTTGATGAGATGTAAAAAAATTGTACGCTACGAGATAATTTTATTTTCACAGCAGGTTAAGTAGTTAAAGTGTAACTTATCGTCTGTTAACCCAGAGTTTTGTTTACTTTCAAAATGGCGCTTTTAAATAAGCAATGGATGGAAGGCTGTTTCCTCTCTTTCCGAAGACAATTATGCTTATTCAATTATTCAAAAACGCTGTAAAAGTCATGGTTTTTCGATATCTAAAGGTACGATAAGTAAAATTAATAATGAGAAAGGAAAGAAACGTAAAAGTGGAAAAATATTTCCAAAAAGTATCCAAAAAAGAAAAAAAATCCGAGAATATTTGTAAGATAAGATCTTTAATTTTAAAAGATAATCCGCCAAGTCAAAGGACTACAGCAAAGTAAACGTGAGAACTTTCTCTAAGATATTTATGATTGTTGCCGGTTTTGCATATAATGGAAAATTAAAAGTAAAAAGAGGGGGAAAATGTAAAAATCAACTCCCACACATTATCAAGACCATATTTTTTACCCAATATTCAAAAAAGTAATACCATATCTTTACCCACAGTGCAAAAATCAGTAGAACTGCATCAGGGTAAAGCAAGCAGCCACACATCTAAATCGACTATTAAATTCTTGGAAAAAATGGAACAAGAAACTGGTATCAAGTCAATACACTTTACTGATATTCCTGCTAAATCTCCAGATATTTCACCCATGGACTTTTGTGCTTTTGGACTTTTAAAAAGGGCACTATCGAAACGTCGACCGAAAACCATTCAAGTACTGGAAAACTGTGGAGCACGAATGGGACAAAATACCACTGTCGATACTAGAAAAGTCGTTATCATCATGTAAATTAAGGTGTAGAAATTTAGTTAACAATAAGGGCTATAGAATGGAACATTTAAAACACAAAAATTTCATGTAAAAAATTGAGCTTCAGTCCATTAAAATCGTTCAAAAAATGTCCGAACAGCCTCTGTATATGAATCACTTCGTACTTTGGAAAATTTGTGTGTTAAAATTTGCTATAATTGTAACAGTAGATGGCAGTATTTATTTTCAATTACTTATACTAAATGAAACGTTATTTCTATTGATCCGTTCTGTCTTAAAATTTGTATGAGTAAAATTACATCGAAAAGACTATAAAACAGCATTATGGCAAATCGTATTTGCAGATTATTGACAGGTGCAGTGATGTTATTTTCTGATTCTTTGTAGCTCGGAAATAATTTCGTATTTTTAAATTTTGTTCTATTTTTAGTTATAAATTGTGGCAACTATTCAAGAGATAGAAATGAATCATGAATCTTTAAAACAACTTTTTTCTCTCCAACTTTACCTCCGATTTTTATGGTTGTATATTTAACAAATATTTACTTTTTTAATAAATTATAATTCCTATTAATCACACGCAACAACCCCACATAGGATTTGATTTCAAATTGCATGTAAGTTAGAGTAAAGCAAATTTTAAATGGAACTATGCCGATATTGAAAGAATATTAATGAGAGAAAAAGTCCCAGCTAGTATTTTTAAAACATTAAAAATGATGATGGTAGTTGTTGGTTCAGATGATATTTGGTTGTCATAGTGACAGAAGGTCAAGGTTACCTAGTTTACGAGTTGAAGTTATATTTAAGCCTTATTATAACCTGTTAGAAGTTGGCTGAAGACAGTGATTAAAAAACGCTGCTAAATCAACCAACCTTTTTTTTGAAAAATGGTTGTCTGTTGCCTTTACTTTTTTGTACTGAAGACCTTCAATTTAAAACACGTTTATGTGTTATTGCACATGCCACTAAATGGAATTTTCAAGAAAAAATATATTTGCTTTAAATACTACTTAAATTACTCGCTTTAAAAATGCATTCGCTCATATACTTTTTGCATCCAAAATTGAAGAAATAAATTATAACAACGTCTAAAAAGGTGTTAAAAAATTAGTTTTCGGACACTTAAATGAGGTTGAAACTCTTCTACGTAAGAGAAAATTGATTGTACTGGTCACTTTTTCAATCTATAGCTAATCAATTCAATTTGAGTAGGGTTCGTTATTTATATTGATCAGTTCTGTCTTAAAGTTTGTATGAGTAAAATTTCAACATAAAGAAACTATAAAACATTATTATGCCAAATAACTTTTGCAAGTTATTGACGATGTCAGATATGTGATGTCATTTTTATTACACTTGTGTGGTTATTTAGTGAACTCTTAGTCGTTCTTCATTGAATCCAAGTAAGGAAGAAGGTTGCAAGTAAACAGCAAGCTGGGTAGCAAATAATTCATTTAGTAATCAGAAAATAATTATTATTATCAAATTGATAGAACATCCTAAGTTCCAATAATTTATGTGATGATACGATGTAAGTTCTAGTGACGAGATGCAGAATAAACCTGCGAGTGAATTTTAATAAAAAAAGGCTACTCGCTGAAACAAGAAAGTTGGTCCTTTGATAGAGACCAGTCACTACAATTTTACATGTCGCAGCATTGCCAAGATCACAAAACATTCTCATTTTATTTCTGATTACCAAAAAATAGTTCACATGTTAATTCATAAAGGAAATATAAAGGCAGAGTGAGCAATGGTAACCTTTTTACGTTCCCGGGGTTAGTGACCAAAACTAGTTGCAACGTGACCCTTAGACTACTTTCGTCTGCTGAGTGGAACCTAATATTCATCATATGATTGGTCCACGGAACGAGAGAAGACGGCCATCCATTGATTCACCATCTGATTGGTCCATTGATTGTTTATCTTATAGTAGTTGACTGGCAATTTCAGCACTTTTGTCCCTTCTCTATAGAAATGCTCATTCACGCACCTATAAGATGCTATATCGCAAAAGAAAGTGACAAGATACCAAATCGGCAAACCAACTCCATTTTTAACCGAGCAGTCACATAACTACTATTCGACATGTTGGTAACACTTTTTGAAGCTCCTCTCAATAGAAATGCTTAGTTTGCTTATATTTCACGCTTACATGTTAATCATCTATTTCTTCGACTTACAAGTGAAACACACTAAGTCAAATTTTTCAAGATTAGTTTCTTAGCTTTTCTAGACTAGATTGTAATGATCGTTAAGCTGGTGAATTTCACTAAGTCAATTTCTATTTGTATCAAGGTTATATTTCTTCGTAAGACACATAGTGAGTATAGCTAAGGGAGTAGCATTTTTCCTTTAATTTTCACCGAACTATGATTTTTTGACTTAGTTTGTTTCACCTGTAAACTGATTAGTTATGAATCAATCAAAGAAAAGTCGATTACAAATTTTTTAAATCGATTTTTCTTTCTATGTAAATCAACTTCCCACAGTATCTTCCCCTTCACTTCGATTGTGAAAGACGTCAAGAAGGATTCCAATACAATTCCCATTTTCCACCTTTCGAAATGCCTTTCCGATTCGTAAGGTCTAAGCATAAATGCTTTATATTTGTCCAAAATTGAAAACGTAGATCCAAATCTTGACGGGAGATGTATGAGCATCGTCATCGGTAGTGACCGTCCGGAGAAATGGACTGGACAGAGGAAGATAACCAAGCCCCCAAGGGACATCGAAGATAAATGGGTACCCTGTCACTATCTGTTGTCGTTTCTGAGAAAACACATGAAACAAATCAGAGATGTTTTTATTTTTCCCAATAACTAGCAAAATATTTTGCAGCAGATTCTCTCCTCCGTGCCTCGTTGTATTGTTATTAATGGAGACTTGAACTAATGGAGACGTGATAATTTTGAGGATACGAAACCGAACATAATTGTATTATTGTAGACTGGCAGACTCGTTGCCAAAGTTTAGGAATTGTTTATATCCATTGACGGTTATTCCGTTACTTATATTCAATACCTCACTTAAATCCATTTATAATTAAAAATGCATAATGAATAAAATATATTCGAATAGGTAGGTAGATAGGTGAATTAACGTCGCACTGGAAAAAACACTAGGGGCTATTGGCAACTTTCCGGGATCAACCACGAAGGGAAAGATCCGAGAACAACACTTCGTAATTTTGAATCTTGGTCAGATGGCGAGGTCTAAACCTGAGCTGGCATCCTTCTCTTCAAACTTCCCCACCACACCAACGTGAGGACATTCCAGGCCAAGGCAGATTTAACGTGCACCAGTTTTCGGTTGGATCGAATTTCAAACTCGTAACCTTCCCGAAGCTAATCAGCTACTCTTCCAACCGGGCGTCCTGTTCGAATAGGAATGAGTGCATTACAATTTCAAACCTCCAAATGAAATAAAATTAAAAAAAAATTTAAATACAAATATTCAGCAGCGTTTGGTGTATTCCGTACTGGTGATAGATTAAATTTATAGAACTGTGTGTGACAAAAATCACACATATCACTTTTGTTAACCCCAATTCGTTTCTGAAATTCACTTCAATTATTCGATTCACTAGTTGAAGGACAAATCGATTTATTTTTACTTTTAACCCTCTTGGTGGTTTATCTTCGTATCGAAAACTACCTTGAAATGGCCAGCCTTTGGGGCAAAACCCTTTTCAAAACTGTCACCGGTTCTGTGTAAGGGACAATTTGTTTTTCCTACTTAGAGTTTCAATCCCCTTGGAGAAATAGGGCAGTTTTGTCTTGACAAGACATCTCGTAAGACACTTGGAGGGTTAAACTTATTTTTGCATTCGCTCACTTCTTTTATGTGTGTGTGTTTCTTGTGTGTGTGATTTCTGTTTTTCAGATATCTTAATGACTTGCAATCGAACTAATAAAAATTACGTTAAGGCCTTGTTTTAGCAGTACTATGCAGCCCCATAGCTCAAATCAAGCATATTAAACCAAGCGTCAATATTGACAAATTATTAGGATAACGGTTCATTTTATATTGCTTATATCCGGTTGTTGCCATCCGCCAATATGCAAATAATGTCGATTTCTGTGCCATTTATTTGCTGCGTCTGCTATTTAAGTTAGTGAAATATATACAGATTAATATTTAACGGTTTGATTATAAAAGAGGTATTTAGATTGAATGTAAACTGAACAGTCGAAGTCTCATTCCATGGACGTACTACAATGGACATACCCAATTTATCATCATGCTATTTGAGTTCACATGGTACTTTACCTTTATAAATCTTCTACCTGTTCATTATTTTAGTGGAAAAAGAAGTTTAATTTACAAACTAGACATAACAATGCTGCAGAGAGCGAGGAAAAGTTTTGTTTTTTCGCTAACATAAGTTTCACAAGTAAGAAACAAAAGATAAAAGAAAGCGTGATCTTAAATTGCGACCTACAGTTCTGTTGAAAGCTTGAAATATGAAAACACAAAAACACGCTGCATTGAAATAAGACTGAGAGCACTTACCCAACAAAATGAAATTAAAAAATGGAATGAAATTTGAAAAAAATTGAGAAAAAGTTAATTTTCTTTTGTTTTAAAACCTGCTGCTTTATATATAATAAACATGCCTTTATTTTGTTTATTATATGATATCGCCAGCACCGCTCTAAGGGGAGGAATTCACTCAATTGCGTATAACTGCAGAAAATTAAAAAACTCGTTAAAACTCGATGGTAGTAGGAGAAATAGAATTACGGATAAAGTTGGTATCAATTTAAGTTAGGATACGAATTAAAACTGGTGACTTGTCATTGTAAAACATAAAATAACGATCTATGATTGCAATGAATGTTTGAGTTTTATGATGCAATTTTCAAAACTAGATATACAAAGAAAATACACAATTTGTGATTCGCTTTGTTTGCAAAGTACATAGGATGCATGCAACTAGCTCATCTCTCCCATCTTTTTTCAATAATAAATTGAGAGCAACGTACTACATAACTCGTGTAGCTACGACTACAATAGTTCTCAGTTTTCAGAAGCACCAAGTACCCTCTAGTTTCATGTTTGATAATATTAATTATTTAATTCATTTTAAATTCCTAATAATTACCGTACAGAGCATTTAAACATGTTAAATCATTTGAATCTCGCATTTATTATGCATAATTTCAATACGTAACATATCTTATGAACGGGGAAGTAAGTAAAATATGGTAACTTTTAACGCGTAATGCTTCTTTTTTATTTAAATTAAAGTATTCTTGGGTTAATAATAAAAACAAGCTATAAAAATTGTATGAACACCTTTTTGTTAAAGTTTATTTCATTGGTAATAATTAAAAAAAGTGATGAAATACAAACTGTCTACGCAAGGATATTTTTATCATGATTTTCCCTAATATACTATATTAAAGATTAGCTTTTTAATACTAATGCATTAATGATTGTCAAATGTAAATCGTCATATACCAAGTTTTACGTTTATTTTTCGATACATCTCAGCTTACCTAAATGCTTTTAATAATATGCTTATGAAAATACACAGAAGTAACCAACATCAATTCAGTCATAGATGTAAAAAGTTTGAAACATAAAACTCGAAGAATCAATCATACATCGAAAAAATGCAACATCAGTTAAATTTAGAAGTTTTACAAATTAAATCTGAAATTGCAAATATTTTAAATACATTTTAATCTTTTAAGTATTTTTTAAATAGTTAGAAAGATAAACTGAGTGTCATGTTTGCAAAACCAATGAAACATTTCAAGTTTTAGTGAAAATGTGATTTGGTTCTTATGCATTTTTTATGGATAATATGTTATTAGAATTTTTCTTAATAATGAGTTTAAATATCACCATGCTTTTTTAGTGTTTTTAGGGTGTTAATCCAAAATGCATTGTTTAGATTACCCTGACAGAACTTGAAATATGCATTGCATTACTACAACGTATTGCTGCATCTATTGAACATTTAATCTAAGCTATTTATTAAAGTGAATGCATTAGACAAATAAAAATATTTCAGTTGATATAGTGCGCTTGAAAAATTAAATCAAATACTTCCTCAAACTCAAAAAACAACTCACAACTACATAAAAAAACTGGAGTAGAAACTTTGGACACCTCAAGTGCAAATGATACGACAGAAACAAAAATAAATGAACACGGCTCCAACGAAAAAGAGAGAAAAAATTAACATACTGCTGTTACTTAGTATTCCGAATTTTCTAGGGAAAAGCATTAGCATTTTTCGAAAATCTTATCAGACTTGTTAATTTAATTACCTCTCAGCAATTAACATGGTTTTTCTGTATTTGTTTATGTGAAGATGTAATTAAATCAACAATTACCCGAAAACTAAACTAAGAGGACCAAAATTTAATGCAATATTTACGGATCAGATAAGCCGTTAAGCACTTTTTTGGCACCTGGGATGAAACAAACTAAACGATAATGTATTTTACAAGTAATCAGGAGTTTTTGTACGATTTTTTCATGTTTCTCCTTGTTCAAAGTGTTTTCGCAATTAATATTGACAAATTTCTAATTCGAATTCTCGGGAGGATTAGAAAATAATGCGATATACCTTTTGCGTGAAAGAAAACTGCACCGAAAATTCAAGCGTGGAGATTATGTAGCGTTTGGTAAATATTTTGCGTTAAAGTATAATAATTATATTTTAAGTAAATACACTGCTGACCACCGTAAATGGAACACCCTGAAGGAAGCATGCAAATAATATGAAATTTACAACATGCATTAACGGAGGTGAGATATGCAAATGATTAGAATTTCAGCGCAGACGCACATCACGCGCGCCTGTGGCGCCACTTCAAAGCGCTATTTAAGGCTTGGAGATTTCGACGATTTCAAGTACGGCAATTGTGTTTTTCTTGTAGTTTTTTCAAAAAAAACCCGATCAATTATGCCTCGTCGAAAACAGCGATCATCTTTTGATCAAGTATCCGAGTTCGACAGAGGAAGGATAGTGGCCTACCGAGATTGTGGATTATCTTTCAGGGAAATCGGTAGTCGTGTTGGACGAAACCAAACAACTGTAATGCGGATATGTGATCGTTGGATGCAGGAGGGTACGACGGACCGACGTGTTCGATCGCATCCACCTCAGTGCACCACTTCACGTGATGACAGGCATATTGTGCGTATGGCAGTGACGGATCGCTCAGCCACATCACGAACCATAGCACAGCACATTCAGTCTGTACCGCATCATCCAGTGTCTGCGCGTACCATTCGACGCAGTTTACAGCAGAGTGGTCTGTCCGCAAGACGTCCATTGCTTCGTCTACCCTTGACGCAGAACCACAGACGTTTCCGCCGCCAATGGTGCGATGAAAGAAGGATGTGGAGGGCAGAATGGAATGAAATTGTCTTTACTGACAAGTCACGCTTCTGTCTGCAACACCACGATGGTCGGATTCGAGTCTGGAGACACCGTGGAGAGAGGATGCTGAACAGCTGCGTTATGCATCGCCACACTGGTCCTGCACCGGGTATTATGGTATGGGGCAGTATTGGATATCACTCTCGCACTCCTCTAGTACGCATTGCCGGTACTTTAAACAGCCAGCGCTACATCTCCGAGGTGTTGGAGCCAGTTGTCCTTCCTTACCTTCAGGGCTTGCCCACAGTCATATTTCAACAGGATAATGCGCGACCACACGTGGCACGCATTGTCCAAGGGTTCTTCGTCAATCGCCAGATTGAATTGCTTCCCTGGCCAGCTCGCTCTCCGGATCTTTCGCCGATAGAAAACATGTGGTCCATGGTTGCTCAACGATTGACCCAGAATACATCCCCAGCTGCCACACCAGATCAACTTTGGCAACGTGTGGAAGCTGCTTGGTCTGCTGTACCCCAAGAACACATCCAAAGTCTCTTTGAATCAGTGCCGAGGTGTGTGGCAGCGGTGATCTCCAACAATGGCGGCTACTCTGGCTACTGATTTTGGCAGGAACCACACTTCACAGAAGTCTATAAATTTAATCATTTGATACTTGGTCAACATGTTATCTACAAAATAAATTTTGTTGTGATATCTCTTGTCTTTCTTGGTGTTGCAATTTGGATGGCCAGCAGTGTAGTATTTTAGATGTCCGTTGTAAATATTTCTATTTATGATTTTCTTGGAAAGAAAAGGTTTATTTTTTATTTTTTTTATTTGCTTGGTTGATTGTTCAATTTACGTCGTAGTGGACCAACACAACGGACTTTTGGCGACGGTCCGAGATCAATTCCAAAGGGAAAGATCAGAGGAAAACATCTCGTAATTTTGAACTACGGTCAGATGATGGGTTGGACATCTGAACTGGCACCCCATTGTACAAACTTCCACATCACGCCAACGTGAGGATATTTGAGGACACTATAGCCGTCATGTACACGACGGACTAGTTGCATCGAGTTTCGAACCCTCCGGATGCTAATTCGCGACTCTACCAACTGGATTGCCACGGCCGACTACTGTTGCTTGTAATGGGATATTTATTAAATGCAAGAAAATATTTATCTTCATTAATCTGTGCAGTTCTTTTCAGTTCAAAAATTCTTTAATTTTTATCATATATCTGTAGAATGTAAATATTAGTGTATTTTTATTGTAAACAAACAAATCAGACGGAAAGCGAAGATTTTTCTTCCGTTATCCAAATGCTCTCACATGATACATATCGCGGTTACCTTAAAATGCAGTTTATCACCTTTTCAGTGACGATTGGCTTTAATCTAATTAGCGTGGACCAATCAACTATTATACTTTGAATTAATTCGTTGAAATTTCTGTTAGCGACGGGATGAAATCGTATTCGAAAAACAAGTCAAGTAAAATCCCACTCAGAATACGTACAGGAATCTACATTTAGCTTGATAAAAAAAATGTCTCATAAACTTGGGAAAAATTCAGCGTTCTTCAAATTGCCGATTGATTTTTGTAGTGCCCGAAGTTTGATAAAAAACACTTCTGTCTAGACAATTTCGATTTTATTCATTGACTGGCTCTGATAACCTGCAATTCAAAATTTAAAGTGGCTAACGAGCACTACTTGCAATTACATCTATATATATATAAAATAGGATGTGTGTGTGTGTGTGCATCTTTTCTATACAAATCTACGCCGTTTGACCAATCCACACCAAATTTAGTACACTTATACTTTAGAACACTGCGGTCAGCATAGGCTAACTCTTAACCCCTATTCTACTGGACCTAGGGGGCTAAAAACTATTCGAAATCGCCATAGAAATAACATTAAGCATAGATTGATTGCTTTAGGCAGTTATGGTTGCTTTACCAACGTTGATCGAAAAACAATTTTTTCCGAAACAAATTAAATTACAATATTTATGTTTAAACTGAATTTTTAGTTCTTCCCATGATGTAAATAAATTATAGATATTTTATTGATGAAGGGGAAAAGAATATTTTAAAATATTTATTTTTGCAAGGAAATTGAAAAAAAAGATTCTCAGGAGTTCAAGGATGATTTTCAAGGAAAGTTGGTGTATATTTCGACCAACTTTCCTTAAATAATTTATTGAATACGTAATAATTTGTAGAATTCTGTTTCATAAGCTTTTTAGGTAAGGCGTGTAACTTATTTTAAAATGTCCGGAATAGATACTTGTGAATCCTCCGTTGAAAGCAGTGATTTTCTTTCTTAAAAATTCTGTAAATCGATCTTCTGCTTTTTGAAAAATCTTTATCTATTCAGTTTAATTTGTCTACACCGATTAATTTATTTCTAACCCAAGCACCGTTATTCCGAAAAGCACAAACGAAAAACTCATTGATCATAAAAGCGTAATTTTGCTACTCGGTATCTGGCAGCACCAGAATTAATGTTTACTTTTTTTTATAAAACTTTGTAGAACTTTCTAGAAAGTTGGAGAAACGGAGTGGAGTACTGCAACAGTGTGAAATCGATTAAATATTTGTGCAAGTATTTCAACAAAGGTAGTGATATGACTGTTTTTGGTATCAGCGACGAGAGATCGAACGATGAAGTGACGTGGTATCAGTTCGGAAGATACCTCAGCAGTAACGAGGCAGTTTGGCGAATACTGGGTTTCTCGATTCACGAAAGACACCCTACTGTTGTTCACCTCAGCGTCCATTTAGAAAATGATCAGAGAGTTTATTTCACATCAGAGAGCGCCCCTAGAGTGATTGATCAACCACCAAACACGACGGCATTATTTCAACTGCAGATCCTTTTGCGAGGACTTTGTTGTATCCTGAGATACCTCAATATTACACGTGGAATGCATCGAGGAAAGTTTTCTGTAGAAGGAAAGTTGGCCAGCCCTTCACTGGACATGATGTAGTCGCGAGTGATGCCTTAGGTCGAGTGTACACTGTTCACCCTAACAACGCCGAATGCTATATCCTTAGGATGCTTCTTCACTCGGTACGAGGACTGAGATCTTTCGCAGAGATCAGAACAATAAACGACGAAGTATTCCAGACATTTAGAGAGGCCTGTCAGAAGTTGGGTTTGCTGGAAGGAGACCAGCACTGGGATGACACGTTGCGAGAAGCCGAATTGATCTCCCTACCAGAGCAAATCAGAAACCTGTTTGCTATAATATTGACTACATGCAGTCCATCGAATCCAAACACTTTATGGGAAAAGTATAAGGAGGCCCTGAGTGAGGATACACTCGCCAAAGTCCGGAGGGAAATCCCGACATTGGAAATCGCGTTTGGTCCGGACATTTTCAACGAGGCTTTGATTATTCTTGAAGACAAATGTGTGGCCATGACAAATAAAACATTACTGCAATTGGGCCTGCCTGCACCAGTACGAGATCGACGAGACGTACTTCGCGCGGATTACGTGCGAGAAACGAACTACGACGTCGAAGAGCTGAGTACATGCGTCGCGGACAAGTAGCCACTGAATACAAGTCCATCGATACCGTAGTAGATGCCAATGAGGTTGTCAATTTCCCGCCAGAGTTCCTGAACTCGATTGATCCGGCTGGATTGCCACCACATCGTCTTTTACTTAAAGTGGGATCTCCAGTTATTTTACTGTGGAACCTCGACCCGCCAAAACTTTGCAACGGCACGAGGCTGTGTATCAAGAAGCTGCTGGGCAATGTAATGGAAGCGACTATCTTGACAGGAAAGGGAGAGGGTGCAACAGTTTTTATCCCACTGGATACCACTCATTCCGACGGATCTCCCTTTCGACTTTAAGATTGTAGTTTCCAGTGACACTTGCGTTCTAGATCACGATCAACAAGTTGCAGGGGCAGTCTTTCAAGTACTGCGGAGTGGATTTGAGATCGCTGTGTTTCTCCCACGGACAACTTTATGTTGGTTGCTCGAGGGTGGGTTCACCCAAGAATTTATTTATTCTTGCTCCTGGAGGTGAAACTAAAAATGTTGTGCATAGTCAAGTTTTGTGTTACATTTACATTACAGTGAATTTGTAAAATATTTTACTTCATGATGTGTGTACTGTCCTTATACTTTTAAAAACCTGTTAATGTAATTACTTTGATTTTACACTATAGATTGATTTGATTCATTTTCCTGTCTAATAGAAGATTGATATAAATACCCTGGCAAAGCTATGTTTCGGTCATGTTTGAGCATTACTAAATCTAACCTTTAATTGATTGTATAAGTATTTCCTACTTTATTTGAGACAGGTGTAATGTGAATAAAATAATAATAATAAACTTTAATTATTGAATTAAAGTTCATTATTATTATTTTATTTCTATGATGAGTTTGATATTTTTACATGAGTATTATGAATATTTGATTGATAAAAAAGGATATTTAAAATATTTAATTTTTCATAATTTACATTTTGTAATGGAACACGAAAAACTTCAAGTCATTAATCATAAAAGCGTAATTTTATTATTTTAGATTGGGCAAACCAGAATTAATGTTTTATTATTTTATAAATTTGATTTAGAATCCCGTGTTTGTCTATTTGAGCTAACACAGCGAAATATTGCAGTCATATTTGAGCATTACTAAATTTCATAAATCATTATCGTCTTTATCAATATTTTTCAAATGTCTTTTTTCGAATTGCTCTATTTCAGAATACACTCAGACAGTCGAAATTCGACACTGCGCATCTTTCGTTTTTTAGAATTCTGCATTTTTTCGTCGGAATTTCGTTTTTCTTTGTCTTTATGTCTTAATCTTTTACATATTGCAATATATTCAGGAATTAAATGCATATATTTGTGTCCGAAGTATATTGTAGAAGCTATGAAAAAGTTAAAACGTATTTTCCTTACAACTTAAATGATTGCATTTTTCTGTGAAAGAAAAGTGATTATTCTAATTCACTTTTCAAACAACATTTAACCATTTCAACCCGAGCAACGCCGGGTAATTCAGCTAGTCAAAAATAAAGTATATATGATAATCGACTTTACCATCGTAAACACGAGATGTTTCGTTTTGAATTGGTTTATAAAGCTTAATGATTAATAGAAATTACATCGAAATTAATTGCACGAAGATCGATTTATAGGTATTATCAATTGCAACAGTTTTCCACTCAATTTCATACACAATTGTACTTTGTTAGGTAATATGATTCGAATCCAATTCGTTCAAGAGGAAAATTTAAACTTTCTGTGCCACTTCCTCCGTTTGTATGGTACGACAAACAATACTAAAAACTAGCCTCTCTGTTCGTATGTGGGTCGCGGTAACCCGGTTGGAAAAGTAACGGACTAACAACCGGAAGGTTGCGAGTTCGAATCCAACCCAAAAACCGTCGCGTACAAAGGAGGCTGGTACACGTTAAATCGTGGTGTGGAAGGTTAGAGAGTGGGGTGCCAGCTCAGGTGTGACCTGGTCATCTGACTGTGTTTCAAAATTACGTGGTGTTGTCCTTGGATCTTTCCCTACGGGGGATGATCCCGGACCGTTGCCAATAGCCCGTTGTGTTGCTACAGTGCGACGTTAATTAAAATACCTACTTACCTACCTCTGTTCACATGTTTTGAGAAAGTGCAAAACTTATAGCTTGTCTACAACGTTAGATTGGCAATCTCTTTTCCTCAACTATAACTTATATTATTAGGTTGATGCAAAAGTTCAACCAGTATTTTTTGACAAAAACTGAATAAAATCAATATAGTATGTTCTGTTCTGTTCGATGACCTTCTTCCATCTCTCTCCGGTAGCTGTATAATCCCGAGCTCATAGAAGTTATGAGATTTCGGGCTAAAGAACTGATTTAGGTGACGAAATTTTCTGAACCAATTAAGCACGTTGAATCGTCAACGGCCCCTCACCATACACAAAACATATATTGTTTTGTGTCTATGTTACCGTGAAAGACCGAAATTGGAGAATGTCGACTTTCACTGGTGAATGTCGACACATACCAAATACGTCGGTGAAAGATCGAATATTTCATTACATTCTTGTACATTCGGACCCTCACCGGTGTATGTCGATAATCCCAGATATGCTCTGGTGGAGGTCGAAAAGAGAGGAGCCGAGGTTTTTTTCCCGATACCCTAATTTATACTGAATGGATACTGCAGTGAATCGTGATCTTTTTCTTGAAAAGTTAAATGCATTAATTGCGGGTAAACGAGAAGACAATTGTTTTTATTTTTCTCCAGAAAAGTACTCTAAAATATTTTCTGAAATGTTACGAACCTCACAAAAACAATTTCCTCCTGCTCAAATTGGTGATACTGTACGAATACAAGTCCCTGATGTCGACCGTGGTCGTACAGATAGCCGAAATGTGTTAGCGGTTGTTGTTGGAATAGAAGACTCCGACTTCTATAAACTGGCAAATAAAAATGGTACACTCAAGCAGCTTTACACACGTAATCAGTTCGTAATTTGTAAAGAAAAGTTACTTTCCATAGACAAGATTTCTTTTTAAGAAATGTCGCTGAGAGAAGCAGCTAATTCGAGAAGCGGGGGGCAAGGCTATACACGCTGTCATTGCAAAAGGAAGTGTTCCACAAATAAATGCAGTTGTAAAAGCAAGGGACTCTTGTGCAATTCAAAGTGTCATAATAGTTTAAGTTGTTGCAATAAATAAGATTTGAATCACATAATTCAGTAAGTTTTTAATTTCTATTATTTTCTTTTCTCATTTAGAATGTACTGTTTGTTTTAAGTTCTTGGTCACTCCTCTCAGAAAGAGAGGCGAAAAAGTTACGTCACCCTTGTGACGTTTTATCGCGACTGAAATACGGAGAAGAAAATATAAATCTCCGACATGTTCAACATTCACCATTAGTGCATGGTGAATGTCGACATTTGCCGGTGTAAGTCAGAAATAAGGGTATTTAGCAAATATTTCGGACATACACCAAGCGACTATGTGAATGTTGACATTCACCGGTGAAAGTCGACATTCTCCAGATTTCGGTCTTTCACTGTAACATCTACAAAGCATTCTTGCCTTTTCGGAAATAAAAAAGCATAATATGTCAAAAATTCTCCTTATTTTCTGCCATTTTTATTGCTTAACAAAACTTAAAAACACAATTTTTTCCCAAGTACTCGTTGAAATTCCTTCTTTCAAACAATATAAAAACTTTGCTGCACGTGTGAAATAGATAACACTTCGGTTTTGCGATGCAATGCCATCTAGCGCCAAAAACGGGATGAACTTTTGCATCAACCCAATAATAAAATATAGAACTCATTTTCACTTGGAGCATCCCCTTGCTAAGAGAAAAGTTGAATATACTGCTACAGATATTTGACATAGATATTACAAAATCCTAACCTGTTACAATGCACGGGAGTTGTTTCAAAGTTCTGCTTATACTTACAAATTTGTAGTAGAGTCTGAGAATTACATGAATTTGTTACATTTCAAATATTTGAAAGCTGGCCTGGTTGACCCTCTGAGGAATTCACGCGCATATATTCATTCTGTAACCTGAAGTAACTCCTGGGTGATTTCTAACGAATTTTAACTTTCTTGGTCAATAGGATCTTTCCTAATCCAGGAATATGTCTAGGAAACATTTTCGTCGCAGAAACACTACCTCCATCTATCTTTAGCTTGACAGAAAATGCCTCTCATAGAGAATTCGAAACTTGTTTTAAATCTTTATGTGTTATTTTCTTTCATTCTACAATTTAAGTCACAAGTTCATATATAATATAAAGTTATTTTTACCGAACGTTTTTTTAGCAATATTTTATGCTTTTAAGCTTTTTGAAGTCTGATGCAATGATTTATTCGTTTTCGTCAGTGTGACCTTGATAAACCCGTAATTGATGTGGGAGTTGGTATCATCCTAAGCGCAATGCTATAGAAGGCTGCACTTCAGCCAATGCATCGGTAGTTCATTGTGAGTGAATACTATTGTTTGTTATATTCTTTATGTTACAAGATGTATGAGAATTAGAATTAACATCCAAAAAACAGAAACGTATCGACTTATTGCACTTTTTAGGGATGAATAATTGAGGAATTACTGAACTGTTAAATTTCTCTGAATCAGTTCTTTCTAAATTGTTGAAACGTTACAAGGGCACTGGAAATATGGATCCAAAGCACCGTGTTGGTCTACCAAGAATCTTTTCTTATGAAAAAGATAAAATATTCTATTCTTACATTTAACTAAACAAATAGATTCATCATCCCTACAGATCTTGCTGAACTATGGCAATAATCCAACGGTTAACAATTTTGCCTTTAACAATTTTTTAATTTAACAATTTTGCAAGCCTAAGTATTGTTTGATGTCACTTATGCAAAAGTGGATTCAAAGTCCGTAACCCAAGGGAAAAGAACAAACGTCAGGAAAGGGCCAAACAGCACAAATCGTGAACTGTTGATTCTTCTGGCGAAACGTTTTGGGTTTGGATGAAAGTCCTTTCAGTATGTGTAGTGATGCTCCACCTATTATCCACCTCACTTCAGGTGAAGCAATACTTCCAAAATGCGTTCAGAGAAAAACTGAAACAATCTGATTTCATTATGACTTGAGTCTTTTTTGTTTTAACCCTCCTGGTGGTTTGTCTTAGGGTCGAAAACTGTCCTGTAGTGGCCAGCCTCTAATGCAGAAACCTATTCTAAACTATCACTATTTCTGGGCAAAGGACAATTTGTTTTTCTACTTGGAGTAATAAGACTGTTTTATCTTGACGAGGTATCTCGTCATTAAAAATTGATCAGATCTTGATGGACGAGATATCTCGTCAAAACCACTCGGAGGATCAATGGTGTTTGCCGTTTAAATTTCTTGACAAACATCATGAACACCGAACAGTATGAAAGTTTTGTTCGAATACAAGTTCTTTTGGTAAATAATCTTTTTCCATTCTTTAGCATGAGGTGGTCCAACAAAATTTGGCACCTCCTACCTCTTGAAGGGAAAGAAGTTGATTTCAGAATTTTCTTCCAATATTCCTTTTCAGTATTAATATTGAACTGAGAGTACAGTTTCAGAAAGTATTCAAAGAACTACATATCTTTGTTCCTTCATAGCCTTTGAACTCAAATTCAAAATTTAAGCTATTGCAGCTAAAGAAATGTCATAGATTAAGCCGTAACTGTTATACACTTCAAAGACATTGTAATTGATGTGTGGCATCATTGCATCGACCAGAGCGTGTTATGAAACTGTTGACTCTGTACCACATTGTACAGCTTCTGTCATTGAAGGGTGGTGTAGCGAAACATTAGCCTACTCATAAGAAACTCAGCATGCATTAAGGACATAATCAAACTGTACGCATGTACGAACTGTACGAATATATAAAAAATCAATGTTAAGATTAATATTGATGCTTATGTTAACATTTCAATGGTAATTACTTCAATTCTTTGATTTTTCAGACAGTTACATTGTCATAAATTGTATCATAGATAAAAGAAATAACTGCCATTCATCACAGGTGGAACAATTGCACTTTCCAAATATTGTGGAAATTAAGTTATTGAATTGTAAGTTGAATTTTAGCATTTTAATGAAAAGAACATAAACTGTAACCACAGAAAGTACAATGTTCGGTAAAATTAAAAAGTTTGCTAAACTGTTGAACAAGTGTGTATGTTGTGTTCATTTTTATCAGATGTCACTGTGTGCATTTTGCACAGCTTTGGCAATGTCGATTATTTTCTCGCTGTAAAGCTGTTCTTCAGGATGGTAATCGATAGTTTGAAGAACAGTTATTATTGCAAGGCAAGAGAACATGTGATTAGGTGTGAATTCAACACCCAGAGAGTTCTTACAATGTTTATAAGTTCTGGTTCCATCACTGTTATTTTTCATGCCTCTAAAATGTCCCGTTCTCAGTCTGGATATTGTGGTGGTGGTATTTCTATCTATTAATTTCACAATTTTTTTGTTTTATTTAAATTTTTTTATATGAGTTTTAATTTTACCAAAGCACTAGCATCAATAGGAGTTATTGCGGTTTGTTCAGCATTTATGCATCTGACTTCCTTTGCCAATTGATCTGCAGCTTCATTTCCTTCAATGCGCATGTGATTGGTTCCACTGAAAAATGAACTTTTTCTCCAAGCACATGAGTTAGTACAGAAGTGAATACTTGTGTATGTATAATGTCTAAAATAAAATTAATCCTGTTGCATTGCCTAAATTAGAAACGATTTAGATCTTTAAAAAGTGGTTCCACAAAGTTGAATTACATTTGATGTTCATTTATAAGTTTATTAACAAACTTTCTACTTAAATGGTTATTTCTATAGTTTTGCAGCCTTCACTTAAGAGGATTCTATGCGTTGTCCACTTTTTATATTGACTGGGTGTTTTCACAAATATTCTTTAATATAGAATTCTACAATATTTTGTTTAACTGAACTATCTCTGCATGAATAAACAACCATAAATATTCATGAAGTCTGTCTGTTAAATGCACTTAGGAAGACGCATGAGAGAATTGTATATTTTATTTAAAACGTATGAAATATTTTTTGACGGTTTTCATTGCCAGAGGATAAACAGACGCTAAAAATTGTTTTACAAGCCTTCCTTCAAATGCATTTCAGGAAGAAAATCCCTTTTGGAAAAAAATTTTGGAAGAACAAAAAATGTGTATGATGCCGTTAGTAGATCAGAAAAACAGTCTCTTTACGTCCTACTTGTCAGATTTTATTTTGTCACATCTCAGTAAAAGTGTCAGTATTCTTTAATTTAAAAAGCGAACTTTGAAATTTTCATTACATTTTTATCCTGAACCTGTCAAAATGTTGAAAGCGTTGTAAGTATTCTTTTATATATAATATATATAATGCACGAGAATAACATTTTTATTAAGGTTTTGCTAAGATTATATTCACGATGTTTTTTAGTGTGTTTATATTTTATTCTGGGAAATATTGAATGTTTTTGCATTGTATACTACACGTTTTTCATTGCTAAACATCCTATAAACTGACGCGAAGGCTAAAAGTACAAAATCTTTTATGTAATACTTGAATTTCAAATCGACAAGAAAATATGAAGATAACAGTTTTGTAATGAGTTTTTATTTTTTAGAGTACCTTGGAAATGGGTTTGATTGATTGTAAAGAAATTTAGATTATATTTTTAACTATTAGAAAATATAACAAATCCGAGAGAATATCTATCTATAAATCCTATGAAGCTATTAATTATTTTCTGATTTGATGCAAAAGTGAATATTTTAGAAAGAGTATTTCAATAACATTTATTTCTTGGGAAGGTTAAGAAAAAGTTGTCTTACAGTGAATTCCAAGTCACTGTGGTATACTCGTATATGCAATGAACAGACGGACCAATTGGCCAAGGCAAGAGCACAGTTGCTCCAACCTAAATCCGCTTTACCTCTACGTAACATCAAGAGGCTTATATGCTCGTCAATAAAGACAAATAAACTCTCAATCTACAAAAGCTGATTGCGTTTTTGTGCCGCAAGGGCCATATTTGGCCATACTGTGGCAGACACAAGATATAAAATATCAAGTAATATACACCCATAATGAAAGTTTTACTGACATATAAGAAATGCATACAAACAGGGAGGAATAGCACCTGACAGAAATCGAACCTACGCTTCCTACAATTCGCAAGTTGCTAGCGCAATGTTCATACCCACTGAGCCACAACGGCCCCTCTCAATCTAGAAAGAAATGTCTACAGAAAATAATTGGAATTTTTTATTGAGGAATAAAGCTCGTATTCCAGGTTCCTTCCCAGAGCTGTAGGAGCCGCTTGCTTTGGACTTCTTACCGGACACTGGACGAAATGACCGGAGACGACCTCAAGGACTGTCCTAAAATTCCTGACAATGGAATTGTAAAAAATGTTGATAGTGTTTTAAAGTCATATATTTTCACTTCAGAACTCTATTGGGCTGCTCGACGACGATGGCTGGAGACTGGCGTAGGATAAAAAACATATTCATGAAAATTTTAAGTATGTAAGTGCCAGTGAAAAAGTTTATTTTTCAGTGTCTCTTGTGCATCGTGGAATTGTATCTATATTTGTGGCACTTTGATATTTGTATGTGCGTGAAGAAATCCTTTGAGCTTTAAGCCTAACGTGTTTTGTTTACCTGTTTTATTTCAAATTCTATCTGAAATAATTATAAAAAATCGGCTTAACTCCAATGCGATAGACATGAAATTTCTTTGGGGAATAATCTTTCAAAAATATAGTTCAATTAGGTTAGTTTGTAACTTTCACTCCAATTTGTTTTTATTCCAATATATGTGCAGCATGATCCGGTGATAGCTAATTGAAACTACTTATTTTTACAAAATTGAACGAAAGTATTCATTTTAATAATTTATTTTTTCGTTCCAAGCTCAAAGTTGAACAATGTTGTATTCAATTTAATAACTTTGTAGTTCCTAGTTTCTTGACATCTACTTTTAAAATCGCTTGCTAATACACTGCTGGCCACCGTAAATGCAACACCCTGAAGGAAGCATGCAAATAATATGAAATTTACAACATGCATTAGCGGAGGTGAGATATGCAAATGATTAGAATTTCAGCGCAGACGCACATCACGCGCGCCTGTGGCGCCACTTCAAAGCGCTATTTAAGGCTTGGAGATTTCGACGATTTCAAGTACGGCAATTGTGTTTTTCTTGTGGTTTTTTCAAAAAAACGATCAATTATGCCTCGTAGAAAACAGCGATCATCTTTTGATCAAGTATCCGAGTTCGACAGAGGAAGGATAGTGGCCTACCGAGATTGTGGATTATCTTTCAGGGAAATCGGTAGTCGTGTTGGACGAAACCAAACAACTGTAATGCGGATATGTGATCGTTGGATGCAGGAGGGTACGACGGACCGACGTGTTCGATCGCATCCACCTCAGTGCACCACTTCACGTGATGACAGGCATATTGTGCGTATGGCAGTGACGGATCGCTCAGCCACATCACGAACCATAGCACAGCACATTCAGTCTGTACCGCATCATCCAGTGTCTGGGCGTACCATTCGACGCCGTTTACAGCAGAGTGGTCTGTCCGCAAGACGTCCATTGCTTCGTCTACCCTTGACGCAGAACCACAGACGTTTCCGCCGCCAATGGTGCGATGAAAGAAGGATGTGGACGGCAGAATGGAATGAAATTGTCTTTACTGACGAGTCACGCTTCTGTCTGCAACACCACGATGGTCGGATTCGAGTCTGGAGACACCGTGGAGAGAGGATGCTGAACAGCTGCGTTATGCACCGCCACACTGGTCCTGCACCGGGTATTATGGTATGGGGCGGTATTGGATATCACTCTCGCACTCCTCTAGTACGCATTGCCGGTACTTTAAACAGCCAGCGCTACATCTCCGAGGTGTTGGAGCCAGTTGTCCTTCCTTACCTTCAGGGCTTGCCCACAGCCATATTTCAACAGGATAATGCGCGACCACACGTGGCACGCATTGTCCAAGGGTTCTTCGTCAATCGCCAGATTGAATTGCTTCCCTGGCCAGCTCGCTCTCCGGATCTTTCGCCGATAGAAAACATGTGGTCCATGGTTACTCAACGATTGACCCAGAATACATCCCCAGCTGCCACACCAGATCAACTTTGGCAACGTGTGGAAGCTGCTTGGTCTGCTGTACCCCAAGAACACATCCAAAGTCTCTTTGAATCAATGCCGAGGCGTGTGGCAGCGGTGATCTCCAACAATGGCGGCTACTCTGGCTACTGATTTTGGCAGGAACCACACTTCACAGAAGTCTATAAATTTAATCATTTGATACTTGGTCAACATGTTATCTACAAAATAAATTTTGTTGTGATATCTCTTGTCTTTCTTGGTGTTGCAATTTGGGTGGCCAGCAGTGTATTTTGAATTTACTTTCATCTCATTAGTATAAAATTTTAGGTTTTAGGAAAAGAGCAATTCATGATATCATGCAGCACGATATCAAAATTACTTTTATGTCACAAGTATTTTTAAATTTCCCTCAAAACAAGTAAAAATTCTAAATATTTTCTGTTGTGTTGAGTGATAGGCTTACAAAGGGTTTTCGGATTCCACGATAGTCTGATTTCCGCCGGACACCCCAATCACTATAACAATAAACATAAATCTTACTTCAATGGTCTTTACAAATTGTAGATTATAAGAGAAATGAGTCACTCATTTTAAGTAATCTTTTCAAACACTTTGCGATGTTTTAATATTGAGTGCCTCTTTGATTGATTTTTGTACATTCATTCATATTTTCAACAAATATTCAAAACAACACTGAGACAATGTTAGTGAATATTCAAGATAGACGAGCTTAAATGTTTGTCAAACCATTGAAGTAATATTCCAAGCATTTTTTTTCTTATTTTGGCTGCATTGTATTTGCAAAACTTCGATAAACATATAATTAACCTTTTAAATATAATATATGCAGAAAAATATAAGGAAGAATTGCCAAATTCGGACTAGCGTTTAGGTTCCAACCACTAAGACCACTATCATAAATTGACACATTTGCGCCGTAAAATAGATAATTGTAATTAACGTCACACTAGAACAACACAATGAGCTATTGAGGACAGTCCGGGATCAATCCCGAAGGGAAAGATTCGAAGACAACACCACGTAATTTTGAACCACGGTCAGATGACGAGGTCACACCTGAGCTGGCACCCCACTCTCCAAACTTCCACACCATGCCAATGTGAGGACATTTGAGGCCACGACAGGTTTAACGTGCACCATCCCTCTTTGTATATGACGGTCTTTTGGTTGGATTCGAGCTCGCAACCCTCCGGTTGCAAGTCCGTTACTCTTCCAACCTGGCCACCGCGGCCCGCCGTAAAGTAGGCAATTTAGGTTGCCTGGATGTAAACTTGGCTCATGCAATCATTTTTATGAGAGAACACCACGTGGGTGCAGTTAATGAAAAGGTGTAGGAATTTAGCTATCATCAATTAAATATTTTAAAAAAGACCAATAGTTGTTAGGCTGGTTGGTTGGTTGGTTTGAGGATTTTATGGCGCAAAGGCCATATTTAGTCATGCAATAGTCCTTATACTGTTTTAAAGTAAGTAGCAAACAATGTTATATCTTCAGAAGGTACGTTTGTCTGGCTACAATTTACTATGATAGTATTTTTAACCTTGTTCAAAGGTAAGGTTGGGTGACATATTTTTAATATTTGTAAAAGTTTCCCAGATTCACCCACAAGCAATTGCTTGAATTCAACCCATCCAATTTAGGTGACTGTCTTTAATTTCCGTATAATAATTCGAATAAAGGTTTATATCTCTTTCCAGGGCTGATATAGCTAAAGGAGGACACTATGGATGTTGGTCCTTAAGTGATTTATTAGTGGCTGTTGGAACGTTTTGATAGCCCTGCTGAAATTGCTGTAAATACAATAAATAGACCGAAGACACCAATATATATGTCAAGCAACAGTGAAAGCAATTATATTGATTCTGCTGTTAATTATGTACCTCAGGAGAAAAATAATTAAAAATTAAAGATATTCTTCCCAGCATTTCACCTCCTACACGAAATCCGCATCGAAGTCTAACGTCTTCTAGAACTGGAGGAATAGCCCAGAAAGCAGTTGTAATAACATTGGTCGTCATAAATTGGAATTGGAACAAACCCAAATAGAAAAATAATAAAATAAAATAGTACATCCTTTTAAGTCCGTCCCCAAATGTTGGACTGAAAAGACAAATAATCAAAACTAAAATTACATAGTTTTGTATTACATGTGACGAAAAAAAGGATGGAGAGATGATAAAGTGCACAAAATGTCACATTTGGGTTCATACACAGTGTGCTGGAGTGAGTTCAAAAGTCTGAAAGTACTTTTGCTTCAATTGTTCTAAAGAAAATTGGTTGTTCATCCTGGGAAACCAGTTCTTTGACTGGACTGATGACAGTTTTAATGTGCATCGTCCAAATTCGACAGTTCTCCCCTATATTTTTAAGCATTAAAATTGAATCTCGTAGGGGTCACACTTTAAACTGTTTAGAATAATGGAATTTTAAGAGCAATATATAAAAGGTACTTTTCATTGCATCTCAGAAGAAATTAAAACATTCGCTCCATTTTCAATGTAATTTTGGTATGAATCTATTCAACATAAAACAACCAATAATTATTTATTTGTCGCAATCGATAATACACATTCTCTAATTGTAGTATACGATTAATACTCATTTATATGAAAAACATTTTAATCTTGGACTCAAGGTGATTCATCAAGACAATTCAAATATATTCGTAACAGATTGCTTGTATTCACCATGTAGGGTGACTTGTCTCCCCTGAGCACGTCTGATGTGCATGTTCAAGGAGCCGTATTAGCACAATATGCAAGAGCTTTCCTTAATGAGATGTTCCGCTGCAAATCGTGCTTCCTAAGGTACCAATAAATCCTTTCGAGGACAGAGACTGGGTACTGATAGCTGAGGTATTAGGATTGTCTTAGCCACTATTAACCCCTTCCCTAAAACCTTGCTTATGCAATGGATCCACTCTATTGCACTATTAATAATCACAATATTTACATAAAAGAACAAATTTGGGATTGAAATACGTGGATCACTTTATGTACTCGTTGTATCATTGGTTAAATTTATGTTTTAATTGTTTTCGCTCACTCACGGGCTTAAGTTAAATTTAAATACTTCTACAAAAATTATTTAGATGGTCATATCTCGTCTGCTGACCTGTTTTATGTCCATATCTGGTCTGCGGGTTTGATAAAAAATATTTCGATTGCTATATCTTGTCTGCAGGGCCAGATAAAAGTATTTAGATGAACATAAGATGGTACGGTAAATCTGTGAGTAGGGCAGTAACTGGATTGCGGGCCGATAAAACTAAAGTGGTCTGCGGGTCTTACGAAAAGATTTAAATGTCTGTATCTGGTCTGAGGGACAGGTAAACCAATCCAAAGGGCCATATATAATCTACGGGCCTGATAAAAATGTTTGGAGGGTGGTATCTTGTCGCCTAGTCTGAGATCAATATATTCTCTTCAGTTTATTTATAAGTGCGTTCCTTTATCTTGCACGGACGGGCTATTAAATCTGACTCCGAAGAGAATAACAGCTATTTCTAAATAGATAATAAAATAAAAATTGTTCATGTTTATGAGATCTTAGAAATTTTAACATTTGAAATCTTAAACTATGTATTTTTGAATGTGCATACGTTTGACATTGATGTGGAACAATTTTAGGAAATTCATCTCCTAACTTAATGCTTATGCAGTTACAAATTCTAAATGTAAAAATCATTACATGAGTGAAGGTAATTGTAACAACTATGGAAGTTTCCGCATACAATAGAAGAAACTAATTTTATAAAAAAGTTGCAATAATTTTATGTGGTTTCATTGATACCTAAATAATTTTACATGCCTAGACGTTAATTTCAAAATAAATGATAAATTACGAAAATACATCAGCACTATTTATGCAACTTAAATAAGTATGACACCAATAAATAAATATTTCATCTATCCTGTCTAATCTAAATTGTAAAAAGGTGCTGGAAGAATTTTATGTGATTACATTATCAGTAAAATCATTTTACATGTTTAGACATGAATTTCGAAGAAAATGATAAATTTCTAAAATGAAACATCTGTACTATTTATGGAACTTAAATAATTCAAAGTATGACACGATTAAATATTTCATCAATTTTATCATTCAATTATATATAAAGCATTTTATGGTAAGCTCCAAAATTCAATCTAATCTTAACTGAAGGCTTGTAGAGAGTTTAATTTTCTGCATTTTTGAGCACTAAAATATATATCTGATCTGCTATAAAGTTTAATATTAAATCACGCCTTTGAAGATATGATAAACAGTAGTTTTATTTGATTGGCATTGTGATATTGTTTCAAATATACACTAGTGATATCGTTATTTTTAATAGATTTATAAAATAAAACTGAAAGAATTTCGGATCATTACTTGTCAGAGGTCATATGGCGTGAGGTTAAAGAACTACTCTCATGACCTATTCCTTGTAAAGAAAACAAAACCTTGAGAAACAAGGTAACAAATTACGTAAAGATATTTAAACTCACCTTAAACATTAGGTTACTTTTTTTAAGATATTTCTCACGAGTCCATTACATATTATATTTCGAGAGCCATAAAGCTTTGAAATTTTGAATGGCATTTATTGCCGACATTACGCTGCATTTTCATAACAGCAGAACGACTATTTATAATAACAATAATAATTCATTGAAAAGCGCATTTTTATGACTATGCAAGGCTAAGGAATTTTGTCGTTTCTATTATGATATAGTCTAAGATATGCTATGACTTGAAGAATTGTTGTAATTTAATAGTCACGAAAGAAGTTTTAATACCCCATAAAACAGCATGCATAGTTCTCCTATTGCAGTTGCTTCGATTTAACAGGGTTCAGTGTGTTTGCTGAATAGAAGGTTGAAGTCGTGCCTTAGCACATTCGCGCATGTAAGAATATGTGGGTTACGAATATGTGGTTAAAAGGTTGGCTGTAGCTCTTTGTAGTGACCTTGGTGGCACTGCTGAAACACTTATGGGAGCAATTGGCTGCCATTATATTCAGACTTAATGGGATAGTGGTGCATTAAAATGAGAAATGCGTGCGTCAGAAACACTTCACGTTTATGGAGTTGACATAATGCGTGAGAACTTTATTTTTATCAGGCGAACGCATCAAATTTAAAACATAAATATTTCAATTGTACTACAAACTTCAAACACATCGTCGGCTTAGAGCAGAAACTCATTGATTGTAATTTTTCGGAAGCGTGTTTTCGGACACTAAATGCTTATTTTACTTCAAATGATGAAATTTCAACATTGTCACACTGCAATTGGTTTGAACAAAAATATAATACTACCAAAATGCTTAGAATTTTTCTTTTTGACCTAAAAATTAATAATTAGTCCCTAGAAGTTTGAACTGAAAATTTTATTTTTTCGTCAGTTAAGAGTTTCTGCTCTAAGCCGACGATATTTCAGTATGAAAAACATTTCGACATTTTTTAAAATTTATACTGATGTACTTGATAATAGGTAGAAAATTCGTTAGTATCAGGTTTAGTGGTAGCTGTAAGTTTATTGATAGAAGATTTATTTCATAAAGTCGGTACATTTCTGAAAATTACCATTCGGTTAACAATACAAGCATATAAAAGTAAAACAATAAAATAATGGGAAGATAGTAGCAGAGATCTTTCTGTATGATAACACGGAATTCTTTAATTCGTAAGTTAGAAACATCTAACTTATAATTTTATTTATCATTATTATGAAAATTTGTTATAATAATTTGAAAAACAGTTCCCTTTTAGATCCAGTTGGAAACACAAACATAACAATTTCTATCCTAGGTACACTGAATGCCATATAAAATGGTGCAGACAAGCCAATGCAAAATATATAGCAACGCCACCTATGCACGTCACTGGTTGCTTCTGGAAGTGCATATATAAAGCGAAGTATCTAGAGCTCTTTCCGCCATGAGAATGGCAAGTTATCACGGTTTATGCGATTTTCAACGCAATTTAGGTTGAATCTCATGAGATAGATCATAGCATTTAGGAGATAGATAAGTTTTGATTTTCACATGCAACCATTTCGGGAGTGTACCGTCAAGAATTCTGGCAAAACATGTAACTTATGACAGTAGTGTCGTCATAAAAAGACTGGGTGAACGTGACTTCCGTCGGCTGGCAAGAATCGTCTGACGTAATATGTGTGCAAAACTGTCTCATATAAAATCGGAATTCATTGCTGGGCACTCAACAAACATCAGCGTGGGCACTGTGTAGAGATCCTCTCAAAGATATGGACTTTATGAGCTATCTCCCAACTCGAGCAACCTTGATGAATATTCGTCATACAGCTCTGGACCTCACCTGGTCTCGAGAACCGCTATTGACACATGATGACAGGACAGCATGATCTGACAAGTCGCTCTTACAACTGTTTCGGGCAGTTGGAATCTTATGAAACCATGCATTCCGCATGCCAACAGGGGATTGTACAGGATTATTATGGCTCCATAATGGTATGAGGTTTGTTTAACGCATTCAATTGGATCCCTAATACGTCTACAAACGTCTCTGATAGGTGAACGCTATTTGTGCATCCCTTCTGACGTCTTACACCTTTTCATATCCTGCGTCCATTCTGATGGGTCGGGCTTCTTCCAAAAGGGCAATGCGCCGCCACACAAGTTTAGACACGCCTAATTATGGTTAAAGAAGCACTTAACCAAAGTTCTGCCAGTTTTTTTTGGCAGATTTTGGGGTCTTGCCATTCTCACGTATCAACCAGATCAGTGACCGAGGCTATAATGAGTGAGTAGGCTTGGGGTGCTTGCGTACCTCATTAACTGGAAGCTCACATAGTCGGGCCTTGGGAATATAGTAGTATTGATGGGCTATTCCTCGGGTCAAGTTAGCTACAGGTGCCTCCTCGTGGCGGTTGCTGGTAACTGGTTGGGGTCGATTGACCAGCGGTTCCACCAAACCAAATCCTGTCGGCATGTGAAATTTAGGCTGGCTGCCCTGGGAACGGCTGGGGCGGATGGGGAAGTAGTGACCCCCGTTCGTTTTCTGGTTAAGTCGGAGGTGGCTCTACACCTAGATCTCAGGCCTCATCAACCGGGGCGAGTGCTATCACCTCTGATGCTTCCGATGGTAGATGTCGGGCAAAGCGGCGTTTTTGCTGGAGCCGCCGTGGCGCCGGTGATGGAGCTGAACCCCGAGCCTGGTAGCGGAGCTCTATCGGCTTGGCTACCCGATATCTTCTGACCGTGGACAGTTCCTGTTGGGCAGTGGTTTGCCAGGGACGCGGAACCTCGGGACAAGTACACGGGCAGAAAGTGGCGGTGCGGATTGGGTGCCGATGAACGAGTGTGGATCGAACCTCCTGGCTGTGAAATAGTGACCCCTTTGAGAGTTTTGCAGTTTGGCTCGAGACCAGGGAGGCTCTCGTTCTCGGAGCGTCTTGTACGCATTCCAGTTCATGCTGTTACGAGTATGCATTTTGTGACTGGCCTGCAACCGGTCACTTACCCCGTGGGGAGACGTCTTGGCGGCCACCAAATTTCTATATTGGCGCGTTGGTGTGGGCTTTGCACCAGAGCATACATCCTGTCCCTGCTCACCCGACCATGGAAGGTTTAGCTGGTTTTCCTTCCACGGTGCGCAAATGCAGGACGGTTCGTAAAAGTCCTTCCAGCAAAGGCAACGCCCATGAGATGGTTTATATAGTTTCTCGAAGAGATGCTTAACCAGTTATCTCGATCAAAATTATTTTTTCTCGTAGCCAGCAAGCATTATAGTTAATACTATATCTTTCAGAAACATATTTGCGATTGTCCTTCCCATTCAGGGGCTGAACATACGATACACCTTTATTGAACTCCGACTGAACTGGTTGGATGGATGACTGCACCAAAGGCCAATCTGTCCACCGATCGGCTTTGGATGTGCGATACAATATCCCAGCCTGTGGTTGATGAGCACCTGCCGATCCTGAGTCTTATCCATTAGCTCTCGAGGTCAATGCCGATTTCTTTGGGGACACCCTTGTTAACCTGTAGTGTCCTAGTTGTCTGAAAGGGGGGATGCTGTGCCTCAAGTAAGGAGAAATGTCACCATATCTCAACGTATTCGAACATATGTGGGATGCCTTGCAAAGAGTTGTTGAACATGGAAATCGTATACTTCGAAATACAACAGAATTGTGGACCCCATTGCAGGATGTATGGTGTTCAATTCAGAATACTTCCCTAAGCTCGTTATACCTTGTATATCTGCAGTTCTACGCTCACATGAGAGGTCTACCAAGTGTAAGACTAGTGTACTAGCTATTTGGCACTCCACTGTTAATTTCTAATACATGAATTACCCCTCTATAAGTGACATTTGAGAGTAAAAACTCGAATTTAGTAAAACGGAATCAAAGGTAAGCAATTTTGTGCTCTAGCACAAAATGATCATTGACTTCTTTAGAGGATAATACGTGACACTTATTTTAGAGTACTTAAAGAATAACACAATTGCACATTTTTTTGCTTTTGACTAATCTTTTACTACAGCTCTATGAACGATTGTAATCTAGCAGACAACAATTTACGCGTACCTACATCCATTGAAATAAAACGGGTTTTCCTATTGAAAAAATATGCTTAAAACGCATTTTGTCAGTTTAGATAATTATATAATGGTAAATAAAAATAATCACAAATAATGCAGCAAATGAGATTCGAACTTTAGAGAATTTTTTTCATTTTCAAAAAATTTAGAAATATTTTAATTATGAAAAGCTTCCATTGCAGCATCTCATAATTTGCCATGCAATTATAATAGTTAACAAAGGTTAATTATTATATTTAGTGCTATATACTATTCAAACATTTCTAATTTCGGTTTCTAGTCTGAAGGGGGAAGATATTTTAATTAAGATTTTCAACTCTTATCTGTTTGCCTTCGTCCTTTTCCATATTTTTAATTAAAGCAAAATGTTTCTACCGTTTATAAATCATTAATACACAAAGCCGAAATGTTATCAAGGAAATTGCTATCATTTGCAGATCATAAATGCAATCAAGCAAGTTTCAATCCGTCTCTTATCTCAGTGTTAAGTTAAATGTTATTTAACAGACTTTCAAAAAAATATTTATTGCATAATGCTAATAAGTGTTGTTCTTTTTACTTTTATAATAATATTAACTTAATCATTTTTTAGTATTATAAAAATTTTCTAGTCTCATTTTTTAATAAAAAACAAAAGTATATAAATTTTTAAATCAAAACAAAATTAGTTTTCTAGTTAAATTCCACATCCATATAAAGAAAAATTATACTTCAAGTTAAGACAAAGTACATATTGAGCTTCGAAGAATCACAGAGAATTTTAAAATAAAAATGAATTCTCAAACTAAAGGAGTGCTTATCATTCATAAATTAAAGTTTTTCTCTGTAAAACTTTTAAACTTTACTATTAAAAGTATTATAAGAAAACAGATTTTTTAGCATTAAGTAAAATTATGTTGGGAAAGAATCAGTAGCTATAATATTTTAAAAAATTAGAATTCATACAATTTAGGAACACTTAATAATTCAATAACCAAAGAGTTTTTTCCAAAATTCAATGAATATTTTCCATTTTATTGCTTTAAAATTAAGACTTAACGAAAGAGGAGTTAATGTTTGCTTTCAGAAATACCTCTCATTCAAAAGTTATTAAGATATTAATAAACAATAAATTCTTATACAAGCCTTTAAAAAACACTTCCAGAGTTTATTTAATTAATAGCTTAACTAGTTCAGATACTTTATCAAGAGCCTAAAAATGCAAACACGATCAAATGTTTTCATATCTTCAGAATAAAAATTAGTTACATTTAACTGAGAACTAAATATTTAAAGCTAAAAAATATCCATATTTGAAAGAATTAACTTCGTTAAGTGAACGCGAGACTAGACTTTACAAATAAAGAATTCAAGAACACTATACAGTCCCCCTCGGAAATTGTTTTTTCAATTTTGCATTTTCGTTTTAAATGCAGGCCTCTCTATAAGCCCTCGGGTCGAAAGCAAGTACGTTAAAGCGAACGCCACTCCGAAATGCAGCTGCATCATTACTTATTTTTTCCCACCTCCCTCAAGCAGTCCGCTTCTAAAAGACACAATTTAGCATCAAAATTGGTTCGATACTCACTCTTTAGAAGTGCTAAAAAATAAAACAACTCATCCGCATCTTCACTTTGGCGTTTCGTCCCCGAAATCTTTACTAATGCATTTCGTTTCGTGTATAATGGCATAAAGTTGAAAATCTCGCTTGGAGGTAAATTGTTGAGATGAAGCGATGTATTTACTCTCGGGTTAGAAAAAGTTGAGTTCCCGGCGGCTTCTTTGTTGTGGTAATTTCCATTGTGACTATTTGCATGTAGTGATTGTGCTCATTCCTACTCGATTATTGTTTGCAAAAATACATAACAATTTTATTTGTATGCTTTGACACATTGATCTAACCCAGTGATTCTCAATCTTTTTCATCTCATGGCATATATGAAATAATTACTAAAGTTCTTTGGCCCACTAAAAAATAAATCTGTGATGTTATAAAGTACACAGCTCCGTCTTGTAAATATATATATATATACTTCAAGGTACATGTTCACAAGAATCTGACAGACAATCCATTGCTGATTTGACAAAAAATAGGTAAAATTTTATAATTGATTTACAAAATAATAACAACTATCTACTCTTTTTGCTTCGTAGGAACTTTACAAAATATTTTTCAAACAATTTATTTATAGTACTTTGAAGTAAAAAAATAATACTCATAATTATTTATATGGGTTATAAATATGGATTTTACTTGAAATTATTAGCAAAAACACTTGTCTAAAGTTTAAAACTAAACCGTTGAAATGAAACGAATCTCACCATCCTTAAACCTCAAGTGGTTTCATGCAGATATGAGTAATTTTACTAATGACGAGATATCTCGTCACCAAGATAATGCCGGTTTTGTATGATGACGAGATCAAATCTGATCAGGTTTCTTCTAATGACGAGATATCTCGTCATCAAGACTTGGTCAGTTTTACAAAGGACGAATCGAGTTGGGGACGAATACCTTGTCGAGACAGCCAACAGTAGGGTTAAGACACACCATGCCATTCATTCTTGTGGCACACCAGTGTTCCACGGCATATCTGTTGAAAAATACTTGTCTAACTGAATGCAGTCATTTATGAATTGTAGCAATATTGTTTTTTCAATGCATCAGTGTGCTGGGTTGATTTTATCCAACAACGGGGTAATAACTAATGATTCTTTTCTTCATGTTAATTAGAAGTAATGATAATTTTAAAACAATGATACGCGTAAAGCATCTTTCGTATTCTTGGAAAAGAATTTATATTCTTGATTAGGACTATTAATTTGACTTTGAAGTAATTAAATAAACAAAATCGATGAATTAAAGACCCCGAATATTGAAAAAAATGATAATGGAAAGTAACGGGAATGCCTTATTTATTACAATACTTGAGACTAAATAGCATTCAAAGAAGGTTTTTGGAAAACATATTCAACTGATTTTTGAGTTTATAAAGAATTTTGTGAGTTTCATTTGTATTAGTTAAATAACATATGTGTACAACCTTATATATCTCCTTGAGCACTGGAATTGAATTATGAAGATATAAATATTTCTGAAGAAGGCTAAGATAACCCATTTGGCATATCGCCTTGCTTTATACTTAACACATGCGAGATTAAATATCATGAATAGGGAAATGTTATCAAAGCGAGTGCGTTTAGAATGTGATGTCTGCAGTCTAAATGAGATTTTCACTACTTTGACTTTATCAAGCTTCACCGAAAAAAGTTAAATTTCTTCATTTTTCATGTTGAATCACGTATTTTATGAATGCATGTTACAGTGCCCAGATTTGCCCTTATTGTTTATTCTTGTTCAGCAACCAAATGATTAAAGAAAGTTATCATCAAAAATGTGTTTTTAACCCCATGGTGTTAATAGTTTTTCCGGCTTTGATAAATTGTTAAGCAGTTAAAATGTCATGTAAATGTGAATGATAAATTCTTTATGTTTAATGTATCTGAGTACAACTGATAGTTCTGGTCTTGTAAAAAATAGTGCGTATATATATTGTGATTAAATTCTTAAATGTTTCCTATACTAAATCGTAACCCATATGGGATGTTTTTAGCAAATAATTTCCGTTTTCAGCATTCTAATTAAAGTACAGTAAATATATTAAGTGTTCGATTCCCTTTCTTTTCTAAAATCCAAAATAATCTCCAAAGAAATGATTACTTATAAAATCGTCTATCATAAATTTCTCATTTGAATTTACAGAGCTTTGCTTACATTAGTGTAGAATGCTGTGAACATAATAAAATAATTTATGTCTCACATTTACGCCTTATTATTTCGAAGACTTTTAGATAAGTATTAAAATAAAAACTAAACATAAAAATATAAAATTCAAATTGGTGTAACATTTTTGCATGAAAATTAGGACCTTTATTCGGGGTTAACATCATGGATGCTCCAACTTGTTAAAACTCCCTATGAGGAATTTATATCAAACCCCGTGTCTGGATCGTATCAATGCTTATTTTTGAAAATCTTTGAAAGACGCATTGGCAAAATATCTTATCTTGTAAAGATAATTTGATATATTGAATCTTGGAAGTCCGCAATTTCAATGAGATTTATGTGTGTGAATGAAAGTTCTTATCTGTTGGATAGACGAGTAAATATCTTTACCATTTACTGCAACCTGCTACAAGCAAATGGGACACTACGCTGTAGCTCTTATAAATATTGATTTCCCGAAGCAAAATAAAATTGTCGAGACGAGCACTATAAATTTCATATAATACTTTGAAATGCATCAGTATGGAAATGGAAACCATTTTTACATAAAAGAATTTTAATGCCGTTTTTATGCAGGAATTTTTTATTCAACCAACTGTCCTTAGAGAGGGATTTCCAGTGAAACAACACTGAAGACAGAAATTTTATTTCCTCTACCAAAATACTCCCACATAATACTTATCGGGATTACCTTAAAAATGTTTTTTATCGTCATTTTGGCGACATTTGGCGTTTAATCTGTGTTGTTATCGTATATATATTCGAATTCATTCTATGGAATTTCTATTGGAGAAGTATTATTCGAAAAACAAGATGTAAGGAATACGTACAGGAAGCACATTCCGCCACAAAAAAACTCCACATACATTTCGACAAAAGAAAGCCTCTCATATATCATAATTTACCATAAAGTAAACAAAACACAAAAGTTCATTTCATAATGAAACTTTTCTTAAGAGGTAAAAGAAATACATAAGATATGGCAGCATTATCATCATTTATGTTTATTAAACCCGTGATTATCAATCGGAGGGTCGCTAGCTCAAAACTTGGTCAAACCAATGACCGCCCTATACGCGGGGGTTAGTGCAGGTTAAATCGGTCGTGGCCTCAAATGTCCTCATGTTGGTATGGTGTGGAAGTTTGGAGAGTGGAGTGCCAGCTCAGGTAATGACCTTGTCATCTGACTGTGGTTCAAAATTTCGTGGCTTTGTCCTCTAATCTTTCCCTTCGGATGGATCCTATCTGTCGCCAATAGACCGCTGTGTTGTTCCAGTGCAATTAAATACCTCCTTCACCTCCTCTTAAATCCGAAAAGAACTTATCTACTATAATATTGGACAAAATATTAATATTGATTCCAAATATAACATGATGAATTAAATACTCACATTGAAGTATTTCCTTTTTTATAAACTTTTGTAACTTGATCACAAAACATGTACACCAAACATTGTTCTCCAACATTGATTACAAAACCATCCTATTTGTTACTTTTATATCTGTGGTTCATATATCCTCGCAGCTTGACCGTTTTAGACTTTGCGCCATAAAATCCAAAAACCATCCATCAGGTAACCTAAGGGTCTAATGCCATATGAAGAAATAATGCTTCGTTAGTTTGGAAATTCAATACCACGGGAAATATAGACGCTTTATGACGTTGAATAAAGAAAATGAATTGGAGTATAGATTTTATTTATCATAAAATATTGTGTTCGTTGTTACCAATTATTATAAGTTGGAATCCATCCTGTTGAGTTTATTTTAAATGTTCTGGATTTGTCGAATTGCACTAGCTTTCGGATAAACTATCCTCCATAATCAATATCATTGCTAAATCGATTTATGCTTAATTTAGACATAAGAAAGATACATTTTATATGAACTATAGTTTCCAATTGACAGAAACACGAGCTGTTCAAACAAATTATCTTCAATTTCGCATGCTGTCTAAGTAGGTTTTAGTATCCATAGCGCCAGAGTGCTGACGTTTTCTACGCTTCTACACTATTTTTTGTGTCTACATCCCTAGAGTGATCCTACGAGTATGCTAACGTGTACCAAATCATCGAAAATATACGTACAAAGTGAACAAAGCAAATCAGACAAACAGCAAACGCACACTTGTGCTAACACCATCTTTTGCACACTAATTCACATTAACTTTCAGGTAAACTATTCTCCATAACCAACATTATTACTAAATCGATTTATTTTAAATTAAAAGATTTAAATTAAACATCAAAAAGAGCCATTTCTGCTAGATTACATATGTATATTCCCAGTGATAGAAACACTAGCTGACAAAAACAAATCATCTCAATCTTGCATGCCGCCTGAACAGGTTTTGATGACCATGGCACAATGTCGTTTTTATATGCTCGCTGCACTCTTTTTTGTATCCACATCCCTAGAGTGCTCAAATGTCGCAATCCATGACAAACAGCAAACGCATACTAGTGCTTACACTGTTTTCTGTACCCGAAAGCACGCTAACCTTTAGATAAACTCTCCTCCAAAGTTAACATCATTACTAAGTCAATTTATGCGTAAATTAGACATAAAAAAGAGCCATTTCTGGTAGACTAATATTCTGCTACATTTCCAACTGGAAAAAGAACACTAGTTGGCCAAACAAATCAATCTTACATGCCACTTAAACAGGTTTCTTTGACCAAAGTACAATATCGTTTATTATACGCTTACTGCACTCTTTTTGGATCCACATACCTAGAGTGTTCAAATGTCGCAGAGCCATGTGCACTTGCTCAGCACACATCAACCATACAAACAGAACAAAACAAATCAGACAAACGCACCCTGGTACTTCAGAAATATCCTACCTCCTCATTCATTCAATACACGAACATTTCAAAACACTCAACATACAGACTAGTTCCAACCGTACCTGAATAAGATTTCAACACAACACGCCAACTTTAAAGACACAAACCCTTAAAAATACATATCTTACACTCAAGACATGCGGTGTAAGCACTTAATATTCAATGAATTAGCATTTTGAATAAAAATAATTGATTTATTACAATTTTAATCATTCATGTGGAAAGATTTGCGAAGTCCTCATTTAAGCATCCTTCTAGGAAATATGATTTTTTTCCCATTAAATATTCATCATCAAAAGCTTTTATGGGTAATTAAACATTTACGTTACACCGTAAAGAGCTTATGTTTCCTTACTTGGAATAGAAGACATTAAATGTGGGGGGACTAAATCGATACTGATTGTATGAAATTAGAAACGCATATTATGCTCGTTTATGTACTTAAGTTATCGTATTGATTCCTTGACGACGAAATAAACTTCACAAGAATCACTCATTTTGTCGTCGCCCCAAATCATGTTCTGAAAGTATCATTTAACTTGTATTTAAATCTTTATACAATTAATCATGAAAGTTGAAAATGATTTTCTCTTCTCACGTATTAAATGCAAGGAAATGAGCTATATTTCAAACACGAAAATGTAATAATCATGAGAACTCAACTAGAAATGATCCCCAAATTCCTACGGAATCCTAATTTTATCCTACGGAATTGATCTCGGACCGTCGCCAATAGCCCGGTGTGTTGTTCCAATGTGAAGTTAATTCAGATATCTACCTACCTAAGTTTTGGTTTTAATGCAGTGATTTTCACAAGGATTTTGAACAATAATAATCTAATACAGATGATCATCGTAAATATTCTTGACGTTTTTCAATATATTGTAGAGTAGTACCCTGTCAAATAATCGAGTGTCTATAAACTTTAGTTAAGCCTATTGGATGCGTAAGCTTCCTGAGTAACGGCGATTTTTTAAAATAAATCAATAGCTTTCGTTACATAGTATGGTTTACCAAACTTACACCTGAAATGTAGTATCAAGCAAAAGAAAATGCGCACTACTATGTTCCAAAATATTTTTCCTGCATTTACTTATCTGTTTACTCTCGCGTCCTGTTAGTATATAAATATAAGTATGAAAGGGATTTTTCAATGCAAACAAACCAGACCAAAAGGGAATATTTTACATACGCTATCCAAATAGTCTCGAATGATTCATATGGGGTTATCTTAAAATGTAGCGTATCGCAGTTTTGGCTATGTATGGCGTTTAATCGAATAGATGTTGGCAAATCAACTATCATACATCAATACGGAATTCAAGATTTTTAATTTTTATTTGCGAAGTATCGAATTGTATTCGAAAAACAAACGAAGCGACATCATGTTCGGAATACGTTCAGGAAACATGTTACGACGCAGAAACATTACCGTCAACTATATTTAGCTTGATAGAAAATGGCTATCATAACAGTGAGACGGAAATTACAATTATTTTTTTATTGAAGTGAGCAAAAAATACAAATAAAAATATATGAACGAATACAAACTCTTACTTCGAGCAGTTTAATTTGGAATGATGCATTGAAAATGGTGTTAAAATAGTGTAGTGATTGAAACTCAACTAGATACTATATTATGAGACATTGGTATTATTCGTAACACCTCACGCTTTAATGTAACAAGTTGCCTGTTACTTACTTCATATAAAAACAAAAGCTATAACTTTTTTGACTCTAAAGCTTAAGCACTTTTGAAAGATGTGTAAATAGAAAAATACTATGTATAACTGATAGTTTTAGAGAAATTAATATACATGCAAATTCCTGAGCCAATGGGCCTTGAAGTGCTTATTTAATTAATTGCTCAATTTAAAGCCTTATTTTGACTTAATAGACACTAAAGGCGAAGTGCACAGTTCCATCTTGTAAATATATATACTTCAAGGTACAACCACAAATATTTGATTTAAATTTTAAGTGTCTCCAAATATTTATGGTAAATACATTCAATCTGAAAACATTTTGTGTAATTTAATGGTTCTTATCCATTTTCCTGCACCATACTTAAATTAAGTTGTATGCAATTAATTGATGGGTAGTTATTTAAACCTATGAAAATATACCATAACAATTTGTAAGGGAATAAGCAGAATTAAACTGAAACAATATTTTACATGAAAAGTTAGTGAGTTGAATTGACGTCGCACAGGAGCAATATAACTGGCTTTTGACGACGATCCGGGATCAATCCCCAAGGGAAAGATTCGAGGACACCTCGTCATTTCGAACCACGGTCATATGACGAGGTCAACACCTGAGCTGGCACCCCATTCTCCAAACTTCCACACCAACAAGAGGACATTTGAGATTGTGACAGATTTAACGGACACCAGGCACCACGTACACTATAGTCTTTGCTTGGAATTAATTTCGAACTCGCAAACCCTCCTGTTGCTATACATCTACACTTCCAACCTGGCTACTGCGGCCCCATATTTTGCACGAAAAAATATAATAACGATTCTTCAGGAATGATTTTTTAAGAATATACTATTTTAGACTCGTATTATTTACTTTTTAAAACATTTGTTGATGTACAGCAAAATCAAGTTAGATTTGTAATGTAATTTGATACGAATGCGTTCATACTTTTCTCAAAACGTACTCTCTTATAATCATATGGCCCACAAAATGTACTGTATACTTTTATAAATACCTCAAGTAAAATCAGTACCCCCATAAAATGCTTTTTTTATAAATATCAGTAGTATGCAGTGGTGTATATGCGGCGGAAGTGACATCATACCACGTGACCGGAAGTGCGCGGTGCCAAGTGACGTCATACCACGTGACAGGAAGTGGGCGTGTCTGAATGACGTGACGTATTGTTTGTTTACATTTTTGGACTTGGATTTTTTTTTGTCATCGTGCAGGCGTTGAGTTGTTTCAAGATGGCGTCGTTTCGTTGCCATGGTGATGAATCACTCGCGTAGTGCCATCTGGTGGAGATATTCGAAACCCTATTATTTTTAATTAAAAAGGAATTTCGTGGATTCGAACCGAGGACCATAGGATCCGATGTCAAGTGCGCTATCCGTTAGGCTGTAAGAGAGTTAACTATGGGTGGTAAATTAATGTAGTGTTTATTTCTCTCTCTTTTCGACTTGTATTTTTTCTTAGTATTAGGAATGGGTTATTTTTAGAAAATGGTTTGAATAATTGCATAGGGGTTTTAATAAATGCTTTTTCAAAATGACTTATGGCGCCATCTGGTGATTTTAAAAGTAATTAATCTAAGGAACGAATTGATTTCTTAATGGTTTTACTTTATTCATGACCGGTGACGTCAGTGTGTTTACGTTTGGGACTTGGATTTTTTTTCCTTCTGAGATTTCGATGTGACGTCACGATTATGTCCATCGAGCAAGTCTGAACTTGAAAAAGTCTACTCACAATTCTTTATGTTATGAGTATGGTAAATTGTTTACAGATCGTGAAGACTGGGCATACTTCCGTCGATTGGAAAACGAATTAACGTATTAAAAAAAACGAAATTTAGAAATTTTAGGTCAAAAATATACTGTGCCTTGTCAACTTATAGCATACGAAGACGAAGGAATAAGCTATACTTTTAGTGGGTCTTCTATTGCAGCCAAGCCTTGATCTCCTTAAGTATTGGAAATAAAGGGAGAAATGGAGCGAATAATTGGTGCAAGATTTAATTTTGAGTTGGTGAACCGTTATAAAGATGGTAAGGACTGCATAGTTGCCCATAAAAACAACGAGAAGGACTTGGAACTTTATGCACCCATAGCGTCTGTTTCATTTGGGCAGAAAAGACAATTTGTGTTTTCTAACTACAATTGTTTAAAAATTGTTCTGGAAAATGGAAGTTTGCTTGGAATGAAGTATCCAACAAACCAATTTTGGTTTCACAAGTTTCGTAAAATTCTAGCGTAAATAAGCAATAATCCACTTATGTGCCCCCGAACTGGAACACATATACTGTATTTTGGATTGTTTGTTTTTTATTACATAGTTTTATAAATTGTCTTAAAATGCAAGATCTGAAATGAAATTTTTCTATGCTATAAAGATTTATGGTTTTTTTTAAGTTAGATGTTTTTACTCAAAAATTAATTATACATTAGATGCTATAAGACCTATTTTTTAACAGAAATTTTGTTTTAATTAATATACACTTAAGTAAGAGTAAAATTTTTGAAACTTTATAAGACCCATACTATGAATACGTTTTCTTGTACATTTGAAGAAGTTTTAGTATAAAAACCATTTATCCTAAAAATCTAAATTAAATGTTATTTTTTTTTTAAATTCTCTTTCCTTGCATATTATTTTTTTACTTTGAATAAATCTTCATAAATTTTAGTGATTTAATTTATATTATATAGATTTACAAACCTGTTTTTGGATGAAATATAAGGATTTTATATTTTAAAAGTTAATGTTTTTACTCAAAAATTAATTATATATTAAATACTATTACACATATTTTTAATGTTGAAGATTTTAGAAAACATTTTACAATTGAAACATATGCATTACATATTATGACAAACACTTAAATGGAGATCCATAAGGGAATATTGGAAATCTTTTTAATGCTTACACCTTTCTATTTTAAATAAACTTTTGCTTGTCTTACCACATACACTGTATTTTGGATTATTTGATTTTTATTACCCATGGTCTTATAAATTTTCTTTTAAAATACAAGATCTGAAATGAAATTTTCCTTGATTTTAAGATTTATGTTTTACTCAAAAATTAATTATACATTAGATGCTATAGCACATATTTTATTACAGAATTTTTTAATATTATACACTTAAGTGAGCGTAAAATTTTTGAAACTTTACAAGACCCATATTATGAACATGTTTCCTTACACATTTGAAGTAGTGAAAAATAGTATTAAAACCCTTTATCCTGTAAAATCTAAATTAAATATTATTTTTAATTAATCTTTCCTTGCATATTATTGTTTACTTTAAATACATTTTCATTCATTTTAGTGATTTTATTTATATTATAAAGATTTACAAATCGTTTTTAACAAAATTTTCTTTGATATAAGGATTTTATATTTTAAAAGTTAGATGTTTTTTACACAAAAATTAATTATATATCAAATACTATTGCACGTATTATAACATTGAAGATTTTTAGAAAACGTTTAATAATTGAAATATATACTTTAAATATTATTACAAACATTTAAATGCAATTTGCTTTTTATTTTTAATTTTACAATTGAGACATTTTTAAAAGTTTGGTTCTTAAAGTGCGTTTTATGCATAGTAAAAAAATTATTATAAAAACCTGTAAGAGTAAAAAGAATTTTATGCATTAATTTGAAACTTTACAAGACCCATACCATGTTTCCTTGCACATTTGAAGTAGTGAAATATAGAATTAAAAACCATTTGTCCTTGAAGATCTAAATTAAAAGTTCTTTTTCTTTAATGCTTTTGCAAACCACACATTTTACTAAATATGAACTATTATTTATTTGAAATCCTTATGCACATCGTACAATTTACATTGCACAGCAAAATACCAATACTGTACGAAGCTATGAAGTATTTTACAAGATACTTTGTACTGTTTTCTTAATTTTAAGTGTTCTACATTGCTATATTAAATGGATAGTAAGTGGGTTTTCTGTTTTTGAAAATAATGTGTGCACATCTGTGCTGCTAAGCAAATTAACTTTTGCCCTTTTCTTGATATTTAATGCATAATCTAAATATTTACTCACACCGCTGATAGTTTTACCCATGAGTAAAATTAAATAATAACTGAAAATTTTAAGTATTAATGTGAATTTTAAAATGAACAAAAATTATTGAAATAATGGATTAAATCTGAATTCTATGTATTCTTAAAACAATCTCTGCAAATCCAGCAGACAATTCTTAAACAGATTGAAGGAAGCCACATGGAAACAAAGTAAATTAGAACACTTTTTAATAGTAAAAACATTATGATTAATATTTTTACAAAAATAATACATTGTAGTAAAAAAGAACTTATTTTTACATACTTACATTTTTTAAGAGACTTATTTCCGACAAGCCAATTATTCAATGCCATCACCTCAGCTATGGGGCAATGCAAATTATTTTTGTGATGACCACATTATAGTTTTTGGATATCTTTGTTGCTACTTAGAGCACAAAATGCATCGAATTTGGGAAACCCATATTGTTCTAAGTTGATATTCGGAAGTAATGCATCTAAGCGTTTCTTTTCCACACAACCACCTTTGTAAGCAATTAGGTACTGAGTGACCCTCTTGGTCTGCTCGTAATATTCTAAAAGCTTAGAGTCTAGATTTTCTAAGGGAGCACAATTTGCTATGTCATGGGACAGAAATGAAGTGCACATACGTAATTTTTAACATATCACACAGTTGTACGATCTTTGGCACTCAGTTTATGCTTAGACGATAAGTTAAAACGAATACTTGAAGCTACTTGCGATTTTTACAGCGATGTATGCGTATTTACGTACTAAGAAACTTTATTGAATCTGAAATCCATCAAAATCCACAATTGCACAAATATTAATCATTGCTATTGAAAAGCGTTAGCTGTTCTTGGAAAAATAATTATAAACTGGAGGCCACGAAGAACTGGACTATATAACACCATACACTTACTAATCAGTAAAGTTAAAATTTATCTTTTGCGTTCCATAGTTACTCACAAAAGATAAGACTAAGTAAAGAATGTACATACTCAGAAAACATGTGTTTGTGATAATGCGCGAAATAAAATTGTGTGTTGTAATACAAGATTTTAACGAAAGGATATACTTAAATGTGCGTGTGATTTTTTTTACTCTACCACGTTTATGCGCTGAATGCAATTCAATTCTACGACTAAACTTGAGCAAGAAAAAAAAATATAACCAAATATAATTTATAAGAGAAACGTATTTTGACTCTTTAAAATGAGAACTTTAAAGTATACTGAATTCTCTTGATTCTGCAGTTTTATTTTTTCTAAAATTACATCAACAAATTGAATTATTTTATTTGTGTGCACACACAAATCTTTGCCTCTGTTGAAAGGAAACTAGAATCTTTGACAAGTATCAGATTTTTAAAAATTGATTCAGAGAAGAACCTTTTTTTCATGGGATTTAACTCAATCTGCTCCATAATTTTACCCTTAAGAGTAATAGAGCATATTATAGTTTTAAGGAAAATGAATAACCATTATGCAAATTTGAAGCCAAAAGTTCCAAGCATGTCTATGCGCCTATCTACGTTTAGAGATTGACCAACGCACAGACGTTGACATTAGGGACCTAGCCGTAAACGGATCGTATTATACCGGTGTCTTGGACGTGATCAGGTGCTATTGGTGTGGCGAAGGGCTTGAAAATTGGTAAAAAGATGTAGTGAGACACAAACACAAAGTTTTATCCAAAATGTTTGGTAGCCCATAGATGAAATTGTACAGGTGCTGGATGAAATCAACAATACCAATGGTTTTATAAAAAAAAAAACGATGTATAGCTTTACCCCTTAGACAACGACAAGGACGAACGACTTTGTAAAATTTGCAAGGAATCGGAAAATGAATGCTACTTTACAGCCTTGCGGTCATCTGGTGACATGCATGAGATGTACGAAGAGTCTTTCAACGTGTCCTATGTATCGAACCAATATTTTACATAAAATTAAAACGTACATTTGTTACTAAACTCTATTTATTAGTACATGTAGTAGATGCAATTTCAAGTGATATACTGAACATGGCGAGGAAGAAAATCCAATTGTAAAAGGGTGGTATTGAGTTGAAAGTTATTAAATTGGCAAAAGTGCTTCAGTAAGAAGAGTAGTGAGGAGCACTTTTGCCAATTGAAGCACTTTTGCCAATTTAATAACTTTCAACTCAATACCACCCTTTTACAATTGGATTTTCTTCCTCGCCATGTTCAGTATATCACTTGAAATTGCATCTACTACATGTACTAATAAATAGAGTTTAGTAACAAATGTACGTTTTAATTTTATGTAAAATATTGGTTCGATACATAGGACACGTTGAAAGACTCTTCGTACATCTCATGCATGTCACCAGATGACCGCAAGGCTGTAAAGTAGCATTCATTTTCCGATTCCTTGCAAATTTTACAAAGTCGTTCGTCCTTGTCGTTGTCTAAGGGGTAAAGCTATACATCGTTTTTTTTTTTATAAAACCATTGGTATTGTTGATTTCATCCAGCACCTGTACAATTTCATCTATGGGCTACCAAACATTTTGGATAAAACTTTGTGTTTGTGTCTCACTACATCTTTTTACCAATTTTCAAGCCCTTCGCCACACCAATAGCACCTGATCACGTCCAAGACACCGGTATAATACGATCCGTTTACGGCTAGGTCCCTAATGTCAACGTCTGTGCGTTGGTCAATCTCTAAACGTAGATAGGCGCATAGACATGCTTGGAACTTTTGGCTTCAAATTTGCATAATGGTTATTCATTTTCCTTAAAACTATAATATGCTCTATTACTCTTAAGGGTAAAATTATGGAGCAGATTGAGTTAAATCCCATGAAAAAAAGGTTCTTCTCTGAATCAATTTTTAAAAATCTGATACTTGTCAAAGATTCTAGTTTCCTTTCAACAGAGGCAAAGACTTGTGTGTGCACACAAATAAAATAATTCAATTTGTTGATGTAATTTTAGAAAAAATAAAACTGCAGAATCAAGAGAATTCAGTATACTTTAAAGTTCTCATTTTAAAGAGTCAAAATACGTTTCTCTTATAAATTATATTTGGTTATATTTTTTTTTCTTGCTCAAGTTTAGTCGTAGAATTGAATTGCATTCAGCGCATAAACGTGGTAGAGTAAAAAAAATCACACGCACATTTAAGTATATCCTTTCGTTAAAATCTTGTATTACAACACACAATTTTATTTCGCGCATTATCACAAACACATGTTTTCTGAGTATGTACATTCTTTACTTAGTCTTATCTTTTGTGAGTAACTATGGAACGCAAAAGATAAATTTTAACTTTACTGATTAGTAAGTGTATGGTGTTATATAGTCCAGTTCTTCGTGGCCTCCAGTTTATAATTATTTTTCCAAGAACAGCTAACGCTTTTCAATAGCAATGATTAATATTTGTGCAATTGTGGATTTTGATGGATTTCAGATTCAATAAAGTTTCTTAGTACGTAAATACGCATACATCGCTGTAAAAATCGCAAGTAGCTTCAAGTATTCGTTTTAACTTATCGTCTAAGCATAAACTGAGTGCCAAAGATCGTACAACTGTGTGATATGTTAAAAATTACGTATGTGCACTTCATTTCTGTCCCATGACATAGCAAATTGTGCTCCCTTAGAAAATCTAGACTCTAAGCTTTTAGAATATTACGAGCAGACCAAGAGGGTCACTCAGTACCTAATTGCTTACAAAGGTGGTTGTGTGGAAAAGAAACGCTTAGATGCATTACTTCCGAATATCAACTTAGAACAATATGGGTTTCCCAAATTCGATGCATTTTGTGCTCTAAGTAGCAACAAAGATATCCAAAAACTATAATGTGGTCATCACAAAAATAATTTGCATTGCCCCATAGCTGAGGTGATGGCATTGAATAATTGGCTTGTCGGAAATAAGTCTCTTAAAAAATGTAAGTATGTAAAAATAAGTTCTTTTTTACTACAATGTATTATTTTTGTAAAAATATTAATCATAATGTTTTTACTATTAAAAAGTGTTCTAATTTACTTTGTTTCCATGTGGCTTCCTTCAATCTGTTTAAGAATTGTCTGCTGGATTTGCAGAGATTGTTTTAAGAATACATAGAATTCAGATTTAATCCATTATTTCAATAATTTTTGTTCATTTTAAAATTCACATTAATACTTAAAATTTTCAGTTATTATTTAATTTTACTCATGGGTAAAACTATCAGCGGTGTGAGTAAATATTTAGATTATGCATTAAATATCAAGAAAAGGGCAAAAGTTAATTTGCTTAGCAGCACAGATGTGCACACATTATTTTCAAAAACAGAAAACCCACTTACTATCCATTTAATATAGCAATGTAGAACACTTAAAATTAAGAAAACAGTACAAAGTATCTTGTAAAATACTTCATAGCTTCGTACAGTATTGGTATTTTGCTGTGCAATGTAAATTGTACGATGTGCATAAGGATTTCAAATAAATAAAAGTTCATATTTAGTAAAATGTGTGGTTTGCAAAAGCATTAAAGAAAAAGAACTTTTAATTTAGATCTTCAAGGACAAATGGTTTTTAATTCTATATTTCACTACTTCAAATGTGCAAGGAAACATGGTATGGGTCTTGTAAAGTTTCAAATTAATGCATAAAATTCTTTTTACTCTTACAGGTTTTTATAATAATTTTTTTACTATGCATAAAACGCACTTTAAGAACCAAACTTTTAAAAATGTCTCAATTGTAAAATTAAAAATAAAAAGCAAATTGCATTTAAATGTTTGTAATAATATTTAAAGTATATATTTCAATTATTAAACGTTTTCTAAAAATCTTCAATGTTATAATACGTGCAATAGTATTTGATATATAATTAATTTTTGTGTAAAAAACATCTAACTTTTAAAATATAAAATCCTTATATCAAAGAAAATTTTGTTAAAAACGATTTGTAAATCTTTATAATATAAATAAAATCACTAAAATGAATGAAAATGTATTTAAAGTAAACAATAATATGCAAGGAAAGATTAATTAAAAATAATATTTAATTTAGATTTTACAGGATAAAGGGTTTTAATACTATTTTTCACTACTTCAAATGTGTAAGGAAACATGTTCATAATATGGGTCTTGTAAAGTTTCAAAAATTTTACGCTCACTTAAGTGTATAATATTAAAAAATTCTGTAATAAAATATGTGCTATAGCATCTAATGTATAATTAATTTTTGAGTAAAACATAAATCTTAAAATCAAGGAAAATTTCATTTCAGATCTTGTATTTTAAAAGAAAATTTATAAGACCATGGGTAATAAAAATCAAATAATCCAAAATACAGTGTATGTGGTAAGACAAGCAAAAGTTTATTTAAAATAGAAAGGTGTAAGCATTAAAAAGATTTCCAATATTCCCTTATGGATCTCCATTTAAGTGTTTGTCATAATATGTAATGCATATGTTTCAATTGTAAAATGTTTTCTAAAATCTTCAACATTAAAAATATGTGTAATAGTATTTAATATATAATTAATTTTTGAGTAAAAACATTAACTTTTAAAATATAAAATCCTTATATTTCATCCAAAAACAGGTTTGTAAATCTATATAATATAAATTAAATCACTAAAATTTATGAAGATTTATTCAAAGTAAAAAAATAATATGCAAGGAAAGAGAATTTAAAAAAAAAATAACATTTAATTTAGATTTTTAGGATAAATGGTTTTTATACTAAAACTTCTTCAAATGTACAAGAAAACGTATTCATAGTATGGGTCTTATAAAGTTTCAAAAATTTTACTCTTACTTAAGTGTATATTAATTAAAACAAAATTTCTGTTAAAAAATAGGTCTTATAGCATCTAATGTATAATTAATTTTTGAGTAAAAACATCTAACTTAAAAAAAACCATAAATCTTTATAGCATAGAAAAATTTCATTTCAGATCTTGCATTTTAAGACAATTTATAAAACTATGTAATAAAAAACAAACAATCCAAAATACAGTATATGTGTTCCAGTTCGGGGGCACATAAGTGGATTATTGCTTATTTACGCTAGAATTTTACGAAACTTGTGAAACCAAAATTGGTTTGTTGGATACTTCATTCCAAGCAAACTTCCATTTTCCAGAACAATTTTTAAACAATTGTAGTTAGAAAACACAAATTGTCTTTTCTGCCCAAATGAAACAGACGCTATGGGTGCATAAAGTTCCAAGTCCTTCTCGTTGTTTTTATGGGCAACTATGCAGTCCTTACCATCTTTATAACGGTTCACCAACTCAAAATTAAATCTTGCACCAATTATTCGCTCCATTTCTCCCTTTATTTCCAATACTTAAGGAGATCAAGGCTTGGCTGCAATAGAAGACCCACTAAAAGTATAGCTTATTCCTTCGTCTTCGTATGCTATAAGTTGACAAGGCACAGTATATTTTTGACCTAAAATTTCTAAATTTCGTCTTTTTTTAATACGTTAATTCGTTTTCCAATCGACGGAAGTATGCCCAGTCTTCACGATCTGTAAACAATTTACCATACTCATAACATAAAGAATTGTGAGTAGACTTTTTCAAGTTCAGACTTGCTCGATGGACATAATCGTGACGTCACATCGAAATCTCAGAAGGAAAAAAAATCCAAGTCCCAAACGTAAACACACTGACGTCACCGGTCATGAATAAAGTAAAACCATTAAGAAATCAATTCGTTCCTTAGATTAATTACTTTTAAAATCACCAGATGGCGCCATAAGTCATTTTGAAAAAGCATTTATTAAAACCCCTATGCAATTATTCAAACCATTTTCTAAAAATAACCCATTCCTAATACTAAGAAAAAATACAAGTCGAAAAGAGAGAGAAATAAACACTACATTAATTTACCACCCATTGTTAACTTTCTTACAGCCTAACGGATAGCGCACTTGACATCGGATCCTATGGTCCTCGGTTCGAATCCACGAAATTCCTTTTTAATTAAAAATAATAGGGTTTCGAATATCTCCACCAGATGGCACTACGCGAGTGATTCATCACCATGGCAACGAAACGACGCCATCTTGAAACAACTCAACGCCTGCACGATGACAAAAAAAAATCCAAGTCCAAAAATGTAAACAAACAATACGTCACGTCATTCAGACACGCCCACTTCCTGTCACGTGGTATGACGTCACTTGGCACCGCCCACTTCCGGGCACGTGGTATGACGTCACTTGGCACCGCCCACTTCCGGTCACGTGGTATGACGTCACTTCCGCCGCATATACACCACTGCATACTACTAATATCCCCTTTATTTCAAACAAATAATCTAATAATTATCGCCTTGATACCATCCTCGAATTAATGCGAAAATACTGATCCGAATTCCCTTGATTGATATTTATAACCAAATTATTCACAGCAGTTATCAGATGAACTGCACCTTTCCTAAATGAATAGCAGAGCCCACCGTTTCCGTATTGTAAAGGAAGTCGGCTAATCTGCATTGAAAAACCATTCCGCATACTTCAAACGAAGATTAATACGCCAAGTAATTGGCATGTTGTTCTACAGATTCGGCCTTATCACTATCTCAAACTGGATGAAGCCTGTTTTATCTCCCCAGACCGTGACACTCGGCTTAAAATTCTTCTTGAGATGCTGTACCATGTAAGAACGGACCTGTTTAGCAATGGAGGAAATAACTTTGGGGGAGCCTTAAAAGAAGATAAGTCTTATCCTAAGAATCTTTGGCTGTTAGGTTTGTAACGAATATGTCTGCATATTCGTGATGAAGGTATTTTCTACAAACTAATCTGACGTTCGTGAAACTTAATCAGGAAGAGTCTAATGATGCTATTATGCCGCTTTTTTAAAACTGACTTCATCCTTTGAACTTTCTTGGTTTTTGATGCGAAAAACTTTCCATGTCGTGATTTTGTATCGGCAGTAGTTCTGGTTTTGCATTATAAAACATTGAATTCCATCGTTTTTATATTGGGCTATTCATTACGTTTCTGTTTGGTTTTACAATTCTGTCGATCTTTATAATATCCTAATTTTTATTTAACTATCAATGACATCAAAGCTAAAACGCTGTTTATACTAATAAAAAAGCTGATTAGGAGAAATCCCATTAAAATACTTAATTTCCTATATTATTCGTGTAAGTTAGCTATATATTAGTTATCAATTTCTTTAATTAAGACATCGTATGTATCATTATAGTATCTTTATTTTTTTAACAACCAGAAATTTCTATATAATTCCAATAACGTACGTGGTACAAAAATATAAATTATTTGGTGAATTACAACAAACGGATATAAACCATATCAACCGCCACTAACTTTATCGTTCACCTAATCTTCCAAGCGGTTTCGACGAGATATCTCGTTTATCAAGTATCTGACCAATTTTGCTAATGACGAGATGTCTCGTCATCAAGATCTTGTTGATTTTTTTATGATAACGAGATCAAGATCTAGTCAGTTTTTTTCTTATGACGAGATATCTCGTCCATCAAGATCTGGTCAGGTTTACCTCGATACCTCAGATACCTCATCAAGATAAACACCAGGAGGGTTTATATGTGCTTGATTTGAGCTATGTAGCTATAAAATACTGTTAAAAACACTCAAAAGAGCTCTCCACTCTAATGAAATTCTTTAGCCTTCGGATGACTAAAGGAAATGTGAAGTCGGTGTAAGAAAGATAATGGGAGCCATGAAAAAATAGGTTTAGAAGGCTAAAATATACCTAATCACCCTTCAAGTAAATGGTATGTAATTGAAGTGGACGCCCAGATGCTAATTATAGCGGCATGACTGAAGTATGAACATTTTCCACACACTGTATTGGAAATACAAATTAACCCCAGTAAGAAGTACATGGAATGGTGTTATGCATTGTTTGACTTATTTTATTCCATTTGGCGGTATGAAATGTACATATCAATTCTTAGAAGGATTAAAATAGAAACATGAAAAGTGAGTAACGATTCTAACATCAATTGATACAAGTAGAAATTTCAGGGCAGGTGCTACTCGCAGGTCTTCTAGTTAAAGGTGGAGAATTATCTATATTAATCCTCCAAATGTTTTCGACGAGATATCAAAATCTGACGTTTTATAAATGATGAGATATCTCGTCGAGATAAAACTGACTTATTACTCCAAGGAATGAAGATCCAAGTAGTAAAACGAAGTGTCCCTTGCCCGGAACTGACGACAGTTTGGAACAGGTTTTTTTCATCATAGGCGGGACGTCACAGGGCAGTTTTAAAGCGAAGATAAACCATCAGGAGGGTTAATAAGGTTGCTAACAAGGGATGTGCTACTAAGAATAATTTTATGTTATTTCCTCTTTCTTTAAAGTATTTCTTTATTATTCCTTTCTTAGCCTCGTAGTTCAAAATTACGAGGTGTCCTGGGATCTTTCCCTTCGGGGCTGATAATGGACAGTCGCCAATAGTCCAATGTATTGCTCCAGTACAATGTTAGTACTACCTATACCTTTCTTGGGCTTTGTGTGTTTTGCGCTCTAAGGCTATTTTGATGCAAGATCTATGAATACGAAGCCCATCATTATTTGAAGACTTTCATGCATAGGAAAATGAGTAATACCTTAAAAATAGCATTTTCCATATTCCGTAGGCGCTGACAAAATCGTATAGCTTTCTCTGACAATATCGAAAACTTAAATTGTTTTCTCTAATGATCAGATTTCTTCTGGCACAAATCAATGTTATAACTTCTCCAGTTGATTTTATTCCCTTCAAGAACTGACAAACAATCCATTGGAGGAAGCTATATTCTGCGATAAGACACGAGTTTCTTTTTTCGTTTGAGTTTCCAGCTATATACCACTCATCAGCCACACTCGATAAGAAAAAGAACCTTCGGAATGTATCGCCTTTTTCAAAACTCAAGAGAAAGAGTTTTCTAACTTTATTATTTCCCATTTTTCGATCGGGCTTTTTCTATTGTTTTCAATAGTTTGTTACCATTTCGAATGTATCAAATGTGATAAGGAAAGGAAGTGGACGGCAAAAAATAATAAATAAACACGGTACAACTGATCATGATAAAAGTTCTTTCTCATTAACGTCGATATTTTTTCTCAACTTCAGTGTTTCTGATCTCGGTGTGTTTTCATTTTTTATTGTTGTTTCCTAGAGTATTCGAAAAGAGAAAGAAACTCCTGTCATGTATACATCCATGCAATTCCTGGCTACTTTGGTTGTTTTTATTTGGAAAGTAATATCTGGAACACATAAAAAGGAAGGATTTATATAAAATCTAGGTTTTTCCTTTATCCATGCCAGAGTTTTAACACAGATATTTCAATTTGAAAATAAATATACTTTCTGTTTTTGGCACTTAAGTATGACGCAAGACATAAATTTGAGCTTCCCTTATAAGTTCAATAAAAACATGTCACTCTCTCGCTATAATTTTATTAAGTAATGAGTTTTTATTTTTATTACCAGACTCGACTTGTTTGACATTAACTAGGTCACCAAAATTAGACCAGTGATTTAACCTCTGAATAGTACAGAGATATAAGGGTATGTAAAGATAAATTTAGACATGAGTGTATTTCAACTTAAAATATTTATTCACAAAAATGCTTTGAAAAATAACTAATTCCAGGAGAACCTCTCACGACCAGTTGCAATTGATACTCGGGCCCATTACCAGGCGATGACGTGGCAGTTGATCAACACTGATTTGGTAGGTAGTTAACGTCACACTGGAGCAACACAGCAAGCTATTGGTGACGGTCCGGGATTAAACTCGAAGACAGCACCTCATAATTTTGAACCACTGTCAGAGAACGAGGTCAGTTAACACCTGAGCTGGCATCCCACTCCCCACACTTCTATATCATGCGAACGAGGACATTTAACCCACGACAGATTTAATGTGCACCATACCCCACGTACACGACGTTCTTTGGTTGGACCGAGTTTCGTATTCCCAACCCTCCGTTGCTAATCCGTTACTCTTCCAACTGAGCTACAGCGGCCATACTGATTTGAAAATGACAGAATATATTGGAAAAAACTTTTGCAGCCTTAATATATTTAGAATATTTATATACACAACCATAACCGTTTCAAGGAGGCAGTCTAGACTTGCCAGACACCACTGAAGAGTCAATATGGTATTTTCAATATGCATTTCGGGTAAACGCTTATCTTTAAGGTAGATAAAAGATAAATTTTTACCAGAAACCTCCCAACAATCACTTCTGTTTTAGTATCAGTTTGCTGGTGACTAACAAGGCTGTAGAAAATGAAATTTCAAAGCAGTTTCCTGGAATCGCCAATTTTAGAATTTCGCAGTTTTAAATATTGGTAAGTTTTCGAAATTCTTTCCCAACTATAAATGCAGTTTGCAAGAAACCAAAATCACTATGCATATTTGTCAAACCTTTGCTCGTGGACGGTTTAAATGAAATGTTAACAGTGTGCAAATTTGTGGCTGTTAGATTTCAGGAAACCCTAGAATAGTACCAATCATATTTACACAAGTACACTGGGTATTTATTAACTCGTATTCACGCCTCTTATATAAAGTTTCACTAATTGAATGAAACTCATTACAAAAATGTTTTCTATAGCATTATGATATTGATATACGAGGGCTGTCTAAAAAGTATCCGACCTTTGGCCAGGAAAAATATATTACTTAAGTGAGGAAATTGGGACCCTAATCCCCTTCAAAGTAGGCCCCTTGCGCCTTCACACACTTAGCCCACCGATCCTTCCACTGCCGAAAACACTCCTGGAAGGCTTCTTTTGGAATGGTGTTCATCTCCGTTGTCGCGTTCTGCATTATCTACTCAAAACGGGATCCTTTCAACGGCATCTTCAATTTCGGAAACAACCAGAAGTCGCAAGGAGCCATATCTGGAGAGTAGGGAGGTTGGGAGACGACTGGAATTCCGTGTTTCGCCAAGAAAGTCTGGATCAGGTGTGACAAATGAGCCGGAGCATTGTCATGATGCAACTGCCAGTTTTTCGTCGTCCAGAGGTGTGGTCTTTTGCGCCGAACAGCATCTCTGAGTCGGCGTAGAACTTGTTGATAGTACTCTTTTGTCACTGTTTGTCCTTCCGGTGCGTATTCGTGATGCACAATTGCACAGATATCAAAGAACACAGTTAGCATCACCTTGATTTTGCTTCGCACCTGTCGCGCTTTTCTCGGCCTTGGAGACTAGGGATGCTTCCATTGCGACGACTGTGCTTTTGTTTCTGGGTCGTACCCGTATACCCATGACTCATCCCCAGTAATCACGGTGTTCAGAAACTGAGGATCAGTGTTGGTAGTGTCCAGAAGGTCCTGTGCAATCTCAATACGGAGTTCTTTTTGTTGTGCCGACAGCAGCTTGGGCACAAATTTTGCAGCCACTCTGCGCATGTTCAAATCATCACGAAAAATTGCATGTGCGGAATCTTTACTGATCCCAACCTCTTCGGCAATCTCTCGTACGGTCAAACGACGATCTCCCTTTACCAGATTTTCCACCCTCTCAACAACGGCTGCATTCCGAGCGGTTTGAGGCCTCCCAGGACGCTGATCACTTGCCACCGATGTGCGGCCATTTTTGAATCGGTTAAACCATTCCTTCACTTGTGTTACCCCCATAGCATCGTCTCCAAAAACTTGCTGAATCTTACGAATTGTTTCGTTTTGAGAATCACCAAGCTTTTGACAAAATTTGATGCAGTATCTTTGCTCAACTCGTTCATTCATTTTGAGAGAAATCAAAAATCCGACGAACACTTATAACAGCACCTTACTCAGCGGCCAGCAGGCAGCGACTGACACACTCGAACACGGAGAAAAAATTCAAGCATACGCATTAAGTTGTCTTCTTCCATTGTGCACAGTGGCGCCGCTCTAGCATCATTACCGTAAGCAGGAAAATTCAAGGTCGGATACTTTTTAGACAAACCTCGTATTCCTGCATTATGATCGTGCTGTTTCTAGTACCAATGGGATCTTCTATATGGCAGACATAATGATCCAACTAAGATAGTTTTCATTCAACTATTAGAGGATTGGTAAAATGTTTCTGTTTCAATTATATTTTAAACTATTTTGAAATTAATTTGGAAGATGTAGCGATTTATAAAATCAAAAGCGTGAAATAAAAATTTGTTTCAATTTTTCAACTTGAAATTAAATGTTTAAGGTTTTGAAGGTAAAAATACAAAAAATTTCATTTTGCATTTTTACCTTATCCATGAATTTTCAAATACTAGGTAGGTAGGTATGTTCTAGTCCGCGATACTACTAACTGGGCTACTGCTGTTTTCATATACTAAAAAACTACTATAAATTCAAATATGAGCTAAATATTATCCATTCTTAGTGTAATAAGACTGTTTATAAGTATTAAAACTATCTAAAATTCAATGGTGATGCTTGTGTAAGTGATATATAATGAAAACTAAACTAAGCTAATTCTTTATTTGAAAACTATCTAGTTTTACTCTTGATATTCAAAACTCTATATTAAGTGTAACTCTAGTCATTTAAGCAATACGTATTAGAACTTCTCAAGTAAAAAATAAGATTTAACATTTTCAAAATTCGATTAAAAAATGTTAGATATCTGAAAGATAGTAATTAAAAAAACTATTAGCTTTATCAATGCTGAGTGAATTTTACCTGTTGATATGATATATTTTTCAATCGATTATTGTTATTAATTCTGGTTTCAGAAAATACATTAGTTTGCCAACTGGAACTAGATACCTCAAGTTCAAGAATCTTTTGTGTTTCAATATTCACACACAGCGGTAAAGATATACTGAAACTTCAAATTATCTTACATTTCTATCTACATTTATAATAAAAATATTTCATTTATGAAACAAGATTTACAATAAATATGCATGTAAAACATCAAATCTATCTTTGAATTGTTCTTTCATCACATTATATGTCAAATATTTCTTAAAATTCTATACAAAATACTCAAATAGTTTTCTAAATTAACTAAATTTAGTCACCTAATAATTTAACACGAATTTAATTATCTAAACTGACGTTCTTAAGCAGAAAACTATTGTCATTACAATTAAGTTTGCAAAACTGCATAGTTTGCTTAGTACATATGCATAGTTTGAAATTAATTGTTTATAGCTAGATTACAACTACCAGAGACTATTTCTGGTTTTCTTTTTACAGAAGGTAAAAACGAGAAAATATTTAAAGTTCTATATAGAACAAACGACCAAGAAACGAGTCAATGTTTGAAACTTTTGTAACATTTCTTTTAAAAGACAGAAATTTTGATCGCGATCATCAGAAACAGCTGCGAATAAGCGATCTGGCCAACATTTTTTCTAGTCACTCTCATGAAAGACATCGTCAAGAACAATCATCAGATTCATCTGATGATAGGATCAAATGTTCTATCTTTGGAGGGCGATTTTAAAATCTCTGGTAAGAACTGTGCAGTATTGTCTGGCAGTTTGTTGATAAGCAGTTACACTTTTTAGGAGTAGCTTAGCCTACGGAGAATAGTGACGTTGACTTCCTCCATGGTCTAATGATCTGAACGCAAAATGTAAAGGTTTTTCCCCTTATCCCGAGATCAAAATTAGATCAGTTCCATGATGTCCTCCCTGAGAAAAATATCGAAAAAATACCAATGGTGTTCTATTTCTCCAAAGGTGCAGGCCCTAGCAGGCAGGTGATAGTTTTCTACCTGTAGGGTGATAGTTTTCTACCAAACCGAACAAGTTTTATGGGGTTGGGGCCAGATCAAGTGTGATATCTAGAAAAAGGTAAACTCTGATTATAAACCTGGCGAGTGTTTTCCATGTTATCAACGGCCATTCTTATGAACAAAGTCACACTGTTACAGTAAGTACCAAGCCTTTTCTGAGGGACAGCAGATACAATGTTCACTCACTCCATGTCACTCACTCATGTCAAACCAAATGTTCAGTGATTGACTAAAATTAAATTTTCTTTCTCAAATGAGCAGTGATTAATGTTTATTTTTGTAATGCATATAAACTCAAGCAGAGAGAACCCGACCAAAGCAGTAGCGAGTATCTTGAAATTAACAGATTATAGTTGCAATCTGTCACAGAATTTTAGTTTTGTCCATTGGCTTCCATGTGCAAATATACTTATTTTTCCCAAATAGTGGTGCTTATTTATCGACGTAATACGTAAAAAACTTCAAATAGTGTTGACTTCTAAGGAGAAGGAGGCTGTTGACATTTTTGTAGAACCCTCTAAAATTGAACATTTCTGGCTTCATTGAGAGTCAATTTAAAAATTCGAGTGGCAAGATAAAAATTTCAAAATAAGCCAGTTGTGAAATGGAAACGAAATGCATTTAATTTAAGACAAATTAATTTCTTAAAGTTTGACAAAGCATAATATTCAAATTGTGTAAAAATTTTAATTCAACACTATAGCATAATTACCTCTATTTTAAGGCTGAATTTTTCTTTTGTTCAGTGAATTGTATATATATTTCCTTTTTTCATTTATAACTATCATTTAAAAATTTGTTATTCTGCACCTTTTCGGATATTTCTGCACCTATTGAATTTCTGATCAAAGTTGTGTGCCCATATGCACTCGCATTTTTATTAGTGATGCGATTTAAATGATTTTTATGTGCCATAAGGAACCCACACACAAAATCACATTTATAGATTGTAGAATTTTCGTGCTGCCATCTATATTTCATATAATTAACTGTTTACTTATGTGCAGTACATCAAAGTATGATATTATTTGGAATTGGATGAAGAAATTTTCTTACATTTATCTTGTGATCTTTTATTCTCAGCTTTGTCTCATAAATACTGTTTATGGGGTCTCGTAACATGTGATTTCTTACTTTATTTACTGTTTAGAAATAGACCAATTCAAAATCAGTTAATCAAGTACTGCCATCTGTTGTGTAGAGTTGAAACGAATAAGTGATATACTAGTAAGTATACTTCATATAAGTGCTGCGAAAGGTTTAAAATATTAACTCTTTGAACCAGGCTGGCCAACCTAAGGCCTTCTGGTTGCATGCAGCTTGTCAGATTATTTTTTGCTGCACATAAAAGTCACAAAAAAGTAAACATAAATACAGATAAAATACCGGCAAATGTGCAATAAAAACTACTGTAACAGATAACTTATCTTGACGAATCGATACAATACAAAACCCACAATTAAACTACTTTTATTTATAAATATTCATAATTTACTTTGATACAAACGTGGAAGAAAGTATATTTACATAATTTTTAATATATGGCACCGATAATTTTATATTTTGGAGCAGAGCTGTTTAACAATAGAGAAGTTTCGGAAGTTATTCCAAAGTGGTTTTGGGAACGAAACTAGATATGCGTAGAGGTTAGAAGTAATCTTTTTCTGATAGGCAATTTTAGAACATTGGTTTAAATTTGTCAGTATTTTGAATGCTTTTTTATTTTTCTAAGTGAATTAAGAAGAAAGTTTATAAAAAGAAAAATCACACAAGTGACTCATTGGTTATTGAAACAGATAATTATGGAATATATTAGAAGTCGTGGAGATAAGCAAAAGCATGACGGATGCATGAAAAAATAAGATAAGCAAATGAAATAAATATTACAAGACTTTTTTTAACAATTTTTATTTTATGCGTCTTGCAGGGAAAATTGTATTTATTAGACTTAATGCTTTTATAAAATGAAGACTTTTCTACATCAGTCACAGATCACAACCCGATTTCCAAACAGTAAAGCCCAAAGCCATATAATCTATTAAATGTTTGATACGATTATATAAATAATGTATATAAACTTAATTATCAATACAAATTCAATAAATGTATTTAAGTTTTATTATGTATAATTACATGACACATTTTGTGATTGAATTTTTATCACGAATATCGTATAGTAGTTAATTTCCTAAAATTAGAAAAATTAATATTTTTCTTAATAATTTTCTGTACTATAAAGTGCGATTTATGGTTGTTGTGTTATATACATTAGTATGTTACCTATTGAGAGCGAAGAAGCTTTGTTCTCTGTTTAATATGTTCTTTACCTACGTTTATATCAAGTTCATTCAATTGTGTAGTTTTTTGTTTAGCAGTAAAAAATGCCTTTCTATGAAGACTTCAGTTCAATTAATGATTTTGATTGTGTAAATTAAACTTAAAATAAGAATGTAAAACTGCTCAAAATTTTCTTGTCAACCAAAGGAACATTATTTAAGTAAACCTGACGAGACTTGCCACGCTTTTAAATAATTACTTTTATAATTTTTATTATTACCAATTCATATTATTGAACTTGCGACATACAGAATTTCATGATGAATATAAAATAATTAGTTATAATCTGAAAAATGTATGCTTTAACCCTTGAAAGTTTCATGCACGTATATCCGTTGGACAACTTTCAGTCTTCCCAGCATTATTACCAACCAATTTTGAGCCGTCTTGATTTATTGAATCTTTCCTGATTCTTATAACCAACATATATAGTTATTCAGTCATTATGTGTATCGTGGTGTAAAAACAATACTGTACTACTCGTAAATCTCGTGATGCTCCCAGAGTATTAATAATTAATTTATTATCTTCTGGAGCATCACGAGTATTTAATCATATTTAATTTATTATCTTTTAAGGTCCATCCAATGAGTCTAGCCTCCCATATTGAGGGAGATTTAATACATGGTAAGGATTACTTGACACCATGGCAACAAAAATTCTTTCTGAATAAGTTGTAAAATATATTTCACGTGTATAAGTACCTATCATAAGACAAAAAGCAAAATTATCCGTTGTAGCTCGGGTTCAATTGGTTGAACGTTGATTAAATGTTATAGGAATAATCAATTTTCTCTGTCATAGAAAAATGCAACTATCAAAGAAAACGTAAACATAGAAAACAAATAAGAGAGCGAAGATTAAATTTTGAAACTATTTTGATATTTTTGTAGCTTCTACAATTTACTTTGAACGAAATACGTATGATTGTTGTATTCATTCATATTTTTCAATTCACACGCATCGCATTTTCTTGTAAGATAAAACTACAAAGTGATAGTAAGAAGATTATTACAGAAGTCGAATTTGAGTTTTGGAGTAATTGTGAATGCCTTTTAAGTTCATTACTTGTAAAAATGTCAAACTCATAGCGTATTATTGTAGCCAGTTTTTCTGTCAATATTGTTTGACTTGTAGCACTCTTGCGTGGTATTTCCGAAATCCTCCATCATTATGAAAGGCTGACAAATATTGATTCATGATCAATTTCTTTTCAAGCAAATACATTTTTTTCTTGAAAATTCCATCTCGCATGTGAAATAACGTTTCAAAATTACATTTCTTCAATACAAAAGAAACAAAGTTAATCGATTACAATTTTTCAAAATGAAAAAAAAAAACACGCAAGGCCAATTGTAGTGTTTGTAATAAAGAAAATCAATGTTTTCTATGAAAATTTTAGATAGCAAAGTTGCATAAGAATAGCTTCAACTCGTAAATTAAACAACCTCGATGTTTTGTCATTAAAGTAAAACATTCAATTTTTCCAAAGTTCTGTTAGAATATTTTATAATCGTGATATTATTACAAGATCAGCGAAGTTTTATTTGAAATTTGTTTTTACTCCAACTGGAGATTCAATTTTAAATCCATTTTTTGTGGCACTATTTTTTTATCAGTTCAAAGATCCATTATTTAAATGGAAAGTATTTATTTATGATAGATGCTGTTTCTCGACTACTGCATGCAAATTTTAATGCAATCCAATAATATAATTTAAAACTTGAAAAATAAATGTAAGTTTTACTGATTTTAGTGTCCCCCTTATAATGCCAACCCAAATTAAAATTTTTAAAAAATCTTTGAATATCAATTGTGGTTATACATGTTGTTTTAACGTTAACTGTATTATCTTAAAATAACTTTGTCATAGCGGTACCTTCTTTTTAAAGGATTCCGTCTTATTTTGAAAAGGTTTTGTTTTGTAAGCTTGATTTGTTTTTACTAAATGGAATTCTACAAAACATTATGAATTGAATCAGTAACTCTTATTAGAAGTTGGTAGAAGTGCACATATAGCCAAGAAATGAACCCATGTCTTAGAGATATTTGTACAAAATAAATAATTGGCTAAATGTAATTACTAAATAATTTATATGCAACACATAAAACATTGGAAACCATAAACGTTAGAAATGTTCAAGTTTGAGAGCATCATTTCGCTGTCCTAGGGTAGTTAAGTAAGTAGTTGAATTGCCGTCGCACAAGAGCAACACAACGGGGTATTGGTGACGGTTCGGGTATAATAAATTTATTTCAAAATAAAACAGTTAAATTTCAAATAAGAAGTGTAGATGTCGTGTGTCATAAAATATTAAGTCATGTATTCTAAGATAATTAATCAACATTGGCTTTAAATTTTTAAAAATCATGCATTTTTTGTATTTATTGACGCATTCAGTTACAGTTATGAATAGATCGGTTTCCCATTGATGTAACCTAGCGAGTAATATTTTCTTTTTTAATTATTTTCCTCCTTATTTTAAGAGTACATAAAATCAGAAAATAAAATTCAAAGAAAACTGAAAACTGATATGGATAAACGTAAGTAAAATGTTAAATTACATTACTCAATATAAAAGGCAGATTCTAGAAAAAACTTGTTGTTGAAAATGAAATCTCGTCAGAAAAGCATAAAAAATGTATAAAAGTTTGATAAATAAACGTATCCATAATTCATACCCAAACAGTAACTATAATTATGTGAAATATTTTTTCATAAGCCATGTAACAAAACATAAATTAATTTTCTCATAAGTTTTAAAAATATTTCTATACTACAAAATCAAAGAAACGAGAAAATCAAGCTGGCATAATTTTTCTTTTCCTACATACACTATGAATGGGCAATTTAACTGCACCATGAAGATCTTAATACTATTACCGCAAAAGTATACTCAAGAACCAAGAACTACTGGAGCAATATATCCTTTATTTTTGTTTCCTTTTATAGTAAAATAAAAAAATTTTTTTTCGCATAAAATAATCTTCCTTTCTTCGTCCACCAACATCTTTACTATCTACTGGAGCTTTTAAAGAAATATAAGGCATAGTGTATCTATCTCGTCTTTTTTTTTATTTTGATGGTGATTATTTTATATCGCGTCTCTTAAATTGCATATAATTTATCTTTTAGTCAACATTCCTAAAGCATTTCCTGCTATAATAATATATTATGATCTATGATCGCATTTTAACTATTCTCATTGTATTTTAACCATGTTCTAAATACCAAATTTGCTTTCTACCTCTTTCTTTACGATTCTGTAATATATTGCCATTAGTTATCTGTTGTAAGCACTGAACAATAGTGTGAAGTTTCATGATATCCAGTTTAGTGAAATCATACTGAAAAGTAAGGTCGTTAGTGATTTTAACGAATTTGTGAACATTCATCCTTTATCTGACCATCTCATCATTCGCCACAATTTTGCATTATCCTTTGATTCACTTTTACTTGCATCTTAACATTTATTTGATTAATCTTCTTTTCAACATCTTTATCCAGCCTCGAGGCATATTTTATGGTAAACAAGGTGATATTTTGAGAGAATCAATGAAACTTTCACTAAGAAGCCGTTATGGATTTGTATCGAATTCCTAAATACGCCTTATCTGACCATCTCCTCATTCGAGATACATTTTTTTGTCCTTTGGTTACCTTTAACTTGTATTTTTAAATTTACCTGCTTCATCTCTATTTTCCGTTATACTTTTGTAAGCCTCGAGTTATACTTTATCGTACACAAGGTGATGCTTTGTAAGAATTTAATGTAATTCTCTCTCTGTATTTATAGTTTCATATCAATAGGTCCTCCATCTTTCTCTTTACAAGAATCGAAAGGGAAATAAATGTTTGGTTGGATTTTTATGGCGAAAGGATCAAAATTTGCCAAGCTGAGCTAAACACAAGCCAGACAACATCAAGTAATGCCATACACGCACAATAAAAGTTTTACTGGCGTAGAGGAGAAGGAAATATGCACAAGATAAGTTACAGGAATTGAACTTGCTCTACCTACAACTCTCAGGTTGCTAGCGCAGCAGGCAAACCCACTGAGCAACAGGGCTATGCTTGGATTTTAGGTTAGCGACAGCAAAAAGTAACGTGAACAACAACAAAATATAAGCATGGAAAATCACACAGGACAACCAATCCACTGGTTTCCACAGGGTTATTAACTCTCCTGTTGGTTGTATCGTAGAAGTGTATCGTCATTAGCAAAACTGACTAGATCTAGATTTCGTCATAAAAAAAATGGCAATATTTTGATGATGAAATATCCCGTTATAAGCAAAATTGGTCAGATATTGATGGACGAGATTTCTCATCATTAGCAAAATTGGTCAGATCTTGATGGATGATATATCTCGTCGAAATCACTCGGAGTGTTAATAATCTCATTGCCAAGGGCAGACTTCGGATAAACCTAACGAACCAGCATAGGGTAACTGGGCCTTAATAGTTATGCCCTGGGTACATCTCAACCAGACATTTTCTGAAATCCTCACCTATCCGAACTCTGGGACGAACTAGACAGTCTGAATGAATCTTACAATGCTTATTTCATTGCGTCTTCTGGAGCTAGAGATCATCATTAGCTTGTCGCTGACACATCTTCGATACAGGAATTGCCTAGGCTAAAGAACGTTAAAAGTCGATCATCAACCGTCATTGACGATAAATATCGTCAAACTATCGCTATAATCGGCCTGAAATCTGAATTTTAAAGTCGTCTAACCAGTGTGAAACTACGCAGAGTCATGCTATGCAGCCATGAAACGAGTATGCAATTTTGGAAATATGTAATAGTGATTAGAAATGACCTATAATTTTTTCAATTAACTTTCCAGCTGGTCGTCTTGACGTGGCTTCTCGTCATTGCCAAAACTGACCAGATACTTGAAGGAGATATCTCGTATATCCAGATCTGGTCGTCTCTCGTCATCAGAAGAAAACTGACCAGATCTTGATCTCGTCATCATCAAAATATCGGCAATATCTTGATGAAGAGATATCTCGGCAGTAGCAACATTGGTCGGATTTTCATGGACGAGATATCTCATCAAAAGCACTTGGAGGGTTAAGCAACTTCAGCCTTTTCGTATGTGTACCGATGAATTACTGCTTCCTTATAAGATGACCCGGTAAATGTGTTTCATCAGCATTCAACATAATTGAATTTGAGTCTACCAACAAAACTACTGTTCATTGTCCAGGTCCTGGTTGGAAATTCCATGGTTCTGGAAGCATTCTGCTAATTTTTCCATGACGTACAAGACATCTAGGTACCCAGATTGAGGTCCAATAGAACTTTTCTAGATACTGTGTAAAATTGCAGGCCTGATTTCCATAACTGAGGGACCTGAGCGAAATGTGAACTTGTGCCTAGAAAGAATTGTTCGTCGTACCTGTCGAACATCTGTGCAAGCTCGTGGAAATCATAACAGGAAGGGTCCACTCTAACGCAACGACAATTTAGTGTATAAATACCAGTACAATATATTGTATATTAGGAAAAGTTAGTAGCTTGAATTTTATTTTTGCGATATTATGTTCTCTACGGTTGCTCAGTTCTCTTTTTATCATTCATGCAGGTAATTTTTTTTAGTGGCCGTGTTTTCAAAAAGATAAAGCCCATGCGTAGAATCTTTTAGTTTAGCTTAAGAACAGGTCTGAAATCTAAGAAGCTTGATGTCCTATATATTAATTCCTCCATTGGCCAAATAAATGCAAAATTTCCTATAGATCCGTCTGTTGATGTTTGCAAAATTGGGAAATTGCAGAGTTGCACTTTTGTATATTAATATTTATAAGTATCCTGGATTCAGTTAAGAAAATTTCAATTTATTGAGATTCCTGTCACTTGAAAAAAAAATGTATACTTAATGAATCATTGGAAACGATACTATAAGAAAAGTCGTACTATGATTAATATTATTAGATCATTTTTATAAATTCTAATTTAGAAAAAGTGATGACTATCATTCGTATGCATAATGATTACCTTACTATGTTTAAATGTCGCATGTACTTTTACATAATTAACAATTATAAAAATAATATTTAAAATTAGAAACATTTCGATAAGGACACAATCTATGATTGAAAGGAAATTATGTACATATTGAACACAAATCCGCATGAAACGATCAGTAAATAGACATCAAGATGCTTCCATATTCTACAAAAAGAATTTGGAAAATAATATGAAACATAATTCAGATCAGCTGAACAACTTGCATAAACATTTCCTTTACAATCAGCAAATGCGATTAGTATTGCAGTGTGCCCACATAAGTTTCGGAATGTGGAAACGGTCATCATCAAAATCATCATTAAATATTACATAACCATACCAATTTCTAGAATATAATTTCTCTTTCCTAAAATGAGAATTGAAGCAAAGGTAAATCGTGTTTTAATACACACTTTATTATTTTGATAGAAAAATACAAAAATACATATTTGTTTGAAGAAAACACCACACCTCCACCAATCACATCGTCCGATATATAAATAAAACTCATTCATCGAGTTATTTTCTTGATTGCAAGAAACTAATTTTACACAAAAACACAGACAAAGTTATCAGCACGAAATTTTATGAAATAAATAATAAATGCATATTATGCAACTGAATTTGAAAAAATACGGAACACAATTCAGATCTGTTTGAACAACTTACACAAACATTTCTTTTTTACAATCAGCTAATGCAATCAGTATTGCATTGCTCACACATTAGTTTTGGAATAAAGATTACTAAGTTTTACTGATAAGACTGTACGATGAACGAAATATTATGAATGTGCACATGAAAATGATAAATTCGGAAAAACTATTCTCAGTAGAAATGTATTGAACATTCCTTTTTATCACAAATTGTGTATACACCAAGCAAATTCTGAAATATTTCTTTATACAGTAAAACCTCGAAAACATCGAGTGACCAGACCATTGCTGTATTTCTGAAGCTATTCAAAATAGAGGCCGTTGCACGTAAAAAAATTGGTGTGTCTACGCCTTGTAAATATTAACAAATATAAAAAGCTCTGAAAAAAAACTCAATATTTATTAACATTTTACGAATTACAAAAATAACGCAATAATGCAAAATAAAATTGCTAACAATTTAAAACAATTTAAATAGTATATTAGTAGATATGTACGTATTTAATATAAATTACGGCGTTTGTTAAAGATCTACTAACAATCTATGTTTAGCTCAGCTGATTTAAGAATTTTGGTCTCCCTTATCAATTTGTTTTGAATCCTGTAAAATTGTAAAATTTTCTGCTCCAATATATGTTTGTTTTTCTAGAACAGAAATCGATTGTTTACTTCCTGTTATATACGTTACGGTAGTTGAATTTATGTCACACTGTAGCAATACAACGGGATATTGGCGGCTTTCCGGGATCAATTCCGAAAGGAATTATGAGATGTCCCAAAGATCAGAGGACATCTCGTAATTTTGTACCACAGTCATATGACGATGTCAACTTCTGAGCTAGCATCCCACTCTTCAAACTTTCAGAACACTCCAACGTGAGGACATTTCAGGCCATGGCAGATTTAACGTGAATCAGCCCCTTCGCGCATGGTGGTCTCTGGTTGGATCGAGTTGCGAACTTGCAATCCTCCGATTGCTAATCCACGACTCTAAAAACTGGGCTACCCCAACCTCATGCTATACATGAATCAAACGCCATTTCCCGTCTTTCCATTGCTTTTCAACCTCATCAGACTGATCTTTGGTTCCATCTGCTTAGACAGAAAATATAAATGAAAATATAATTTAACCGCAGCCAAGAAATAAAATAATTAAAAAGGAAAACGATCTAACGGAAAAAAATTCCAAATTTCTGAAGTTGTCGGTTTTCTGGATGCTGGAATTTCGAGGGTTTACTGCAATAAATATACATCCTTCTAGTTGCATTAAATGAAAAAAATATAGTAAATGAAATTTTTTTTCTGCGTTCCTAAAATAAAATTATGCACAAATGCTTTTCAGTTGTTAAATAAAACTTTCCTTCCAATGTGCTCTTCTGTATACATAATAAATCGGTAGTGGTATAACGTGCATTTAGATTATTTTCAAACACGAACTAAAGAGTAAATCGAAACAGATCACATAAATTTGGATAAACGATCCACGATGAAAACAACATATAAATAGCTGCCATAGGAAACAGTACTGTAGCATAGCTACACAGTGTGCTTTTATTACAAATGCACAGACAACACAAAATAAAAAATTACAAATTAATTAGTTTAATTATAAAGCAGTAAATAAACACTGATTAAAATTTATCCGAACTAATTAAGCAAAGATCAATAAAAGTGCATTAATAATAAACCTTGTAGAATGCGTGTTTTAATTATGCATGATAATTAAATTAATTAACTTACAGAGCAGATAATTAGTGTTGGGAAGATACCTTTGATTTGGATTTCTTTCGACTGTGAAAATTAAATTTTTAAAACTCCATTGACTTAAGCTTCCATTGCAATTAATTTTAGTATCACTTTCGTTTTTAAATTGAAACAAATGTTTTTTTTGTTTTAAAATATATTTTTAACCTTTATGAAGATGGTTCAAAATTTTACCGTATTTTACCAAATAAACCAACTCCAAATAAACTTCCAAATCTCTATGTTTGGATCTTAAGTATTAAAAGTTATTTACTGCTCATTTTTCTACAATTCGCTAATTAAGTAACTCTCATTAAAACTATAAATCACGTTTTCAATCAAGTGTGTTTTTATAGAAAAAGCATATTATTTCAATATACTGTTTTATAAAATAGGCTTACCACATCAAAAATTATCAGAACAATGATTTGATGCATAAATAAATAGCAATTTTAGACATTCAAGCATTGTTTTAGCATTTCATCTATTGTTGTTCCGAGAAATAATTTAAAATGGCGATTTTTTTGATAAAATATCGAAAGCAGAATTATCCAAGGCACCTTTTGCTCCCGCAAATTTTTTATCTTGGTGAAGTTCAGTTTTTGGTACAAAAATTATGAGCCCTCTGTGCTGTTTTCATAATGTATCGATAGATGGCGCTTCTTCTTCACAATTGCCTTGGAGTTATTGCTCCTCCACCTGCAGGCCGCGATGAGACAAGCGGAAAATCCGCACACTTCTGCAAGGAAAAATCCGCCGCCAATCAACGCAAACATCGTCGGATCGAAACAGAAAGTGGATTCAGAATTTCCCGCAGTGGAGCCGAACTTGTGAAACAAACCATTTCCTTTTGAGTCTGCAACAAAATAATTCATTTAATTAATTCATAGATGGAAAGCTGGGTCGCGGAAAAAAATTGTTCCGTCAAACAACTTGAAATTAATTAATTTATCAAAGAGAAACTTTTAACATCAGAAAAATTGTTTTTTTTTTTGCTTTTCTTTGACAGAAACATCAAAACATGTCTTGCGAAATATTTAAAACAATATTTTTAATTGCGATGATAAAAAATGCTAAGTATTTTAGAAAACAACTGTGCACGTTAATTACACACTTCGGTGAGAAAGAAAGGAAATATATTGTATCAAAACTAACAACTTTTTAAGGAAGATATTTTAAAATTTTTTAATGTTAAAAGGAATGTATTATGCCTAAAGATCGGCATAAACGGTTTGATAGAAATATCTACTTTCCAAGCCGTGTAATTTTTTCAAACCAATAATTATAAGAAACACTGAATATTTGAAATTACTGTCGATCGTTGATTACCTATAAAACACTGATTCACATCTGATGTTTCATTTCAAAGAAAATCTAACATTGAGGTCTGAAATATATTACTATTCTACATTCTTATATTTCCTACATGCAATTATAACATACGTAATTTCAATAGTTTATACTTATTTGAAAATACAAGTAAACAATAAAGTCATATAACATACATTAATCTGTGTATGCACACTTAACTGGAAAACTTCTTCATAAAGTATCTGTAGTATAATTCAGTCATTCAGTATTTTATAACTTTCGTTACATTATAATAATAATAAATAATTTCTTTTTTCTATACTTTTCATTTAACTTGAATAAAATAACAAAGTTTTCCTACATGAAGCACTTGTTCCAACCAAAACCTTTTCGTAAGTGATCGTATAAGAAAAATGTAATTAATAGTGCATATGAAATTTTTCGTGAGAATAAATATCAGTCACAAACCTGGATAATAATCAGTCTGAACTTAAAATAAAATCAGCTTAATCTTCATGAAAAGCAGTGTCAGCTATTATTGAGTTTTAGTATTTTAACATCTTATTTAAGAAACTGTTAACTATCCATTATCATAATTCCTTTAAAATTGTTTCCTTTTAAAAAGGCTGGTAATTGAAAATGTAAGAGAAACTAGAAAATAAGAAAAACATAAACAGGTTCATGGTTTATTATACTTCATATCTTTGCATAGAACTACGGGTGGGTGGTACCATCACGTATTGGGTGATAATTCACAGCATTTCATAAGTTGAATGGAATCATGCAAGGCGCAAGCATAGAAAGATAATGTGAGAAGTATCGTGCTTCTTTATATCTCATTGAAGACATAATACTCGTCCAATAAGCAAGGCCTCTCACCTCACCATGATGTTGACATAGTTGGGGACGTTGATTACTTTTGCACGATTAATTTGTAAGTGCATGTCTCCTGTCGCATCAGCTGCTTATTGTTCTGTTGTATTTCGTTTGATGCGTTGTTCTTTCTTATACCCAACGGTATATGCACTACCGCTGATTGTCTTTTCATTTGTGAGCAGTAGCGGCAAGAGTGATTGCATTTTTCTTGAAGGTCAATCCCCATGTTGCTCGCCCATAGTGATGAGAAAGACGTAGTTCTATACCAAAGCATTCCCAATCCATTATTTAAAAATGTATAATGTTTGTTTACTACATAGAGTGCTGCACACAAAAGCAAAATAACGCATTACTGTTTAGAATTTATCGCAATAATATACAGGCACCTAAGCGTTGCCTTTTAAATGCAAATAATTTATGTCATTTTTGTAACATATAGTGGTGGATGCAGTTTAATGCATCAATGACGCTCAACACATAAGCATTTCAAAACTAAAGAAATGAAACTAATGAATAATAAGTCAAGCTTTCCTGACAAGTCCAAAACAAGAAAACAAACCCCGTCTTCCGGAAGAATCTCGAACACAAAAGAGGAGTGGACTGTAAAATTTGAATTTCGAAAGCAAGAAATGGCCAAAAGTTTTAGTAAAGAGGAAACATCCATGGCTACATGCCAATCCTAACTGCAGCCTCTACTCAAGGCGAGACATCAAAAGAACGACAGAAACGCTGCTGAGACATAACCACTTCAGAAGTCATATTTAGCAAGCACAGAATGCTTAATGGGCCATATAAATATCTGTATTTAGGAACGCCGCAGGCTTTCTTGTTCAATTTCGTATGAGTAGTATTAATAATTGAAACGAGCAATTCCATATTTAAATGACGATCGCAGAAATTCAATCTGGATGGAATCAAAAGGAATCAGAAAAACAGGGGGCGTGAGTACATAAAAATAACAGTTGTCGCGCAAATATATCCGGCATTCAACTGCTGTTTTAATTTATGCGTAACTATTTAAGTTAAAAGCAATAGCATTTCCTTATTTAACAAGTTTTCCAGTTCGGGTAATCGAATTACGCGTTAAGCCCTAAAGCATATTCTAATGAAATAGTTACTAAAAATTGTTAATTATTTCATGTCTGCTAATTTCTCTGTCATTAGAGTTATACTGTTATTGCACGACATTCCAGTTGCTTCAGGCAGATTTTGAAAGAATGCTTTTTTGAGCGAATACTTCTTTACAATCAGAACATCACTGGGGGCATGCAAGAAAAGTCGAGAGTTATAATTGTTTTTTCTTATGATTTCAGAACTAGAAGAAACATCCAAAAAATAAATATATCGTCGCGTAGACAAAGGTTGTCCGAACCTGGTATAACCTTCGGACCGAGTGCGCAGGCGCATTGAGCGCGAGGAGGGGGCCGTTATATGTCGAAATTCTACGGTGCTGGGCGAACTTTGAGCAAGTGTAACTAAGGTTTGCGTGGAGTGAGGACTGCGTAAGAGGTATCTTCGAAAGCTATCAAACAATGCTACAATCAATAATTAACAATAATAAATTATTGTTGAATATTCGCAATAAACAATCGTTCAAACTTCCGATGTATGCTTCATTCATTCCACAATTCAACATCAGGACTGAGTATTCACACAAAAACTGCGTTTTGTGTTGTCTGCAACACAACCAACCAATTTTTTATTCATAACCTGATTATATCGCCCATCATGTACAGTTAAAATTTTAAATGTGTCCTGTTTGAGGAGTGCTATAATATTGATATATTTCTAAGAGAAATCAGCGCAGGAAATAAAATATGAGTGAAAATAGATTTCGCATAAAAAATGCCACTGCCTTTGAACAAGGGAATGGGATGAGATTAAAATAGAGGTTCAGAATCTAATTGTGGTAATACGTCTGAGGTGTGCTTTGCCATGTATTTTATCGGAAATAGGAATTAACATCAGTAAAAGTAAACGAAATGCTGTTATATATTTTTGGATAATTGTATTTTATTTAGAGAGATACAAAATCCATTAATGTGAATATGGATTTTATATTCATTATAAATGGATTGACATAAGGTATGAAATGTAAGTAACGGAACTTTACCACACACACATCAATAGGTACAAGCAATTAGGGAAGTTTAGAGCAGATGCTATGCACGCGTCTGCTTGTTTATTCATTCAAAACGTATCTATCATGTAGAAACTCATTCTAAGCTAAGCATGTTTTCTGATGCAGAAAATGCAGTTTTGTTTCTGTCAAACTATGTTTCCCTAAACATTTGAACCTGATAACAAACCTGGTTGTTCTACATATGGAGATACTTATTCATTCTTCACACAGTCTCCTTTAACTGTTATCTAACTCTCGAATGCATGTTAGTTCCAAAAAATTAAATATACATTAATGAAACGGAGAGTTTTTTACTGTGTGAGAAATGAGATTCCATTATGTGGCAAACACCTAAGTTGACACAATCAAAACGCAAAAGCAAATGTTTGAGAAAAATATTTTTCCCTGGTGTTTTCTGGTAGCAAATTTTACAACCTTCAATAAAAAATGAAATAAGAGTGCATAATTTAAATAACATCGCATAAAACAAATTGTATGTCATTACATAAAAGTTTATTGTTGGTATGTATAGTCTATATCAACATATTGGCATGTTTGAATGATAATTTAAACAAAAAATGTTTGATTACCTCTTATGAATTCTACAATAAAATTCAATTATTTCAGTTTATAAATTCCGAAAAACATGCATTCAATGTATATTATTCAAGTTTTAGAGAATAACTTGACCTTTTTGAAATGGAAAATATGTAATCAATATTCGATATTAATCGTTTTGGAGAATAATGTAATTGTTATATTTAAATTAATATCAAAACTGCAGTTATATATTTACATAAAACAGTTGCATACTGCAGTTATATATTTACATAAAACAGTTGCATACTGCAGTTATATATTTACAGAAAAACGTTTTACTTTTTGGCATGAAAAAAATTAGAAACAATATTTTTTGTACCAGTGAATCTATGCATCCAGGCAAAACAAATTGGATTGTGGAATGCACTTCAAAACAGCTACAAGATAGTTCGATCTTTAACTAAAAAGTGCTTCAATCTAAAACAAATTCTACATTAGGAAGAACAATTTTACTAATAATATTACTAAATCAGTTATAATTCATATTTAAAAGTATTTTTATGCAAAAATGCCACTTATTTTCTCAAATCAATACTGCTTTAAGAATATCCTCCCACAGTTACTTTAAAAATTTATTTTAAAAAGTGCGTCTAAGGTATGTATATAACATAAATCTCTCGAGGTTCTCGTGAATATAAAAAAAGAGTAGAGCAAATTTGCAATTTTTATTAAAAAAATATAAAACCTAAAAACAGACTGAAAATGGATGGAAAAATCGAGATGGAAAAATAATTATCTCGGATGATAGATAGTGGAAAGTAATGATTTTCACATGGTGAAAAATGCATTTCCTGAATATTACAGTAAAAAACTCCAGCGAAATGCCCCCAAACACCTGAAACTCAGACTCCATTACATAATATATATCTTTGAAACGGAGAAACGAAACTGATTTGAAAAATGAAAGGAAAAAGCAAAACCCGATATGGAAAATGCGTGATTAGAAGTTAATAGGAAAACGCATAAAGACGCTGAAAACCTTTGTCATCAATCTTCATATAATACATCTAAAACATCCTATCCTAGTGCTAAGATGGAAGTTTTTGCATGGCTTATTTGGTATAGCCATCAAATGATCTCATCATCTCTGATCGACAAAAACTTTTAAAAGAAACAAATAAAAATATCTTAAAAGAGGTTTATTTTTAATGTACGAATTGGAAATAGATTTTTAGAACGATACGGATAAGTTCAACAAATATTGAAGATGCCTGATACGAATAACTATATATATATTCCTATATTATTAGTGTTATTAAATCCTGATATAAAAATATAAAATTAATTTATTCTGCTTTTACGGCACCATATAGAGGTATACTCTATGATTATTAAAACTTCTTTGAACTTATCTTTTCATATTTATCAAGAAATTATTACAAAGAAATTTAATGAAAAAGGAGAAGAAACTTTTCCTAAGTAATCAGTCGCTACAACTTTAAATTACATGAAATTTCTTATTATTAAATTTGATTTTGAGTTAAACATTTCAATACATATTGATTCTGTATAGAACGCAAATTCTTGATTTGTGTAATTTGTGTGAGTTAATAAAATTTTTCTTATACTTTAAAAGAAACGATTTGAATATTTTGGATAAAAGTAGTGGTACCAATGGTATGGGTTAGTGATCCAAATAATTGAGTCTTACTTGCAATTACTTGCAAATCGTATTACTTTCTATTTACAAGACTTGCAACTAGCTTTATAAAGCGTTTGATAATTCTAATACCTATTTTTTCTGTTGGTGCCTTGAAATTTTCAATGTGATTAAAAACGTTCGTTTGCTTATAAAAATAGTTCCATACATCATCTGAGGTGTTGTCTTTTACAATCGAAACTGTTGAATTTGGGGGCGATTCTTTCCCAACTGTTTTTACGTGACGAACTAAGACTTTGCTTAGGTATGTTTGCCATATAATAAATCTGCCATGTCATAAAGTGCTTCTAGAAACTGAAAATAAAGTATTGGGTTGTTACAGATAAAATAGCCGAATTCATGGATGATTGAAAAAGAAAAAAGGAAAAAGGAAGGTTAGCTGAGTTTTATGACCATTAACTGAATTCAGGAAAAAAGCAGTCAAGTACCACATCTTCATGTCTCTGGTCACTATGTGTTCTAATATTTTCTCAGTTTTATTGAGGAATAAAGCTTGGGTTCCATGCCCAGAGCTGTAGGAGTGACATGTTTCAGACTTCCTACCGGACATGACTACCTACAAAGACACTTACATCGTGTTGGAGTAACGAGATCAGCTATCTGTACCTTTTGCAAACTAAACGATATAAAGACTGCCCTAAAATTCCTTGCAATAACATCTCAAATTCTAATACTGTTGATAGGATTCTAAAGTCATGCTTTTTCACTTCAGAACTCTATTGGGCTACTCGTCGATTGATGGCCGATAGGAAGTAGAGGGGCGTAGGATAAAATAATGCTTCCTCAGATAATATGGCGAATCATCTTGGCGAAATATATCCACTTGTTTCACTTCGACACACAAATTCAACTAGTATTTATATAAAATAATCAACCAAAATGTCTGAGTTATTAAGGTGAAATCACTTTCAATGCTGAAGGCCAATTTTTATAAGTTAATATCGTTATAAACCAGTTGAACTTTCTCTAATTCAATAAAGAAGCATGCCGATAATTCTCAGTATACATCGATGTCACTTTCGAGAACCCATTCAAATGATCATCGGGCATTTCAACGAAAGAATGGAATCGATGGTATTTTAAAGTGCGATTGTAGTTACTTTTTCGTGCACTATAATTTGGCTACAGCTGACGGGGCGCAGCACGCATCTCCGCGACCCTGGGGGCTGCTTTTGAACACCGCCCATAGCTGGATCCGCCGTACGAAGTGGGCTTTGAGGTGCAGCGGTCCTTGAAGAAATTGTGACTTTAGAATCGCGTGCCTATTCACGTCGAACCTAACTTTCCACGATGCGGTGAAAACAGCTTGAAAAAGAACTTGGTGGAAAAGGAAGAAATTTTTTCCCCATTCTTTCGGCCGTCCCACATTGATTCCTAGCAGCGAGAGTTTTAAAAGATTAGCCGGAGCTTCTTTAAGAATCTTTTTCAAGACACGACGATGGCGAGAGAGAAAAGAAAAGTGGAAGTATATGAGGGAAAGAATCGGGGAAAAAATAAAAGGGCAATGACGTCGAGGGGGAAAAAAGTTGTCGCCAAGTGGAGAGAAAGGAATAAGATGAATACCAGCGAGCGAATTGCAACGGAGCAGCTTGTGAACTTTGACGCCTGAATTGATATTGAGGAAATAATAAACGCCAGGGGAACGCGAAATTGGAAACGTTAAAATTAAAGTGCGTTGAAATTAAAATACAGGAGAGCAGCGTGTTAAAAAGCAAGAGAGAACATCCAAAAAGAAACTCAAAGGGGAATAAGAAACAGCACAAATCTGACAAAAACGTCTTGTTGTTTGGCAATAAACTCTTAAAAAGGAGGACTTCATTCCCTAGTTCGATTACACTTTTTATCTCTCCCTCCTCACTTTTATTCGCTCGTTCATTTGTTCTTTGGGAGATTCTCGCTTCATTTTGAGTTTTATTATTTCTTCGGGGGGTCCATTACAATTTGGCGAGCGATTGGGCTCCATTTAATATATCACGCCTTTCTTACTCTTTTTTTAATTTGACAGCTAAGATGTGACTTCATTGAAAACGTAACATATTGAGACACAATTTCTTCTCATTAAAGTGACAACCTGCGACTGGGTCTTTGGAGTTTTTTCCTCCGCGTCGAGTCCTTGGAGACGCTTTGCAAGGAGCTATTCTTCAACTCTCGAGGAACGGTTTAATTTTTTCTCTTTAACCTGAGTTTAGTCGAAGCAAAAAAGACGGCGCCGAATGCTAAGGAGAATTGGACGATTGCCGTGATTTTATTGATTGCTGCTTCAGATCTGTTACCCAGATGTAATACATTCCCTGTCCTTCGTGATAATTCAACACATTTTTTATTCCTTGTTCTACTTTTGTTCCGTTAATATGAAGAAATTATCAATTCATGCTTTAACCCTCCTAGTGGTTGTCTCGACGAGATATCTCGTCATTAGAAAAATATTGGCGAATCTTGATGAACGAGATATCTCGTCATTAGAAGAAACCCGACCAGGACTCGTATCTCGTCATCATAAAAAATCGGCACTCTCTTGATGACGAGATATCTCGCCATTACCACAATTGGTCAGATATTGATTGACGAGATATCTCGTTGAAACCACTTGGAGAGTTAATGTAAACTTGTTCTTAATATTAAGTACTGATAAAACCTGCAATTTCCAATTATTTTTTATAGTGAGAAGTTGTTATTTCGATACCAATTTAAATAGCTTTCGTTGCAAAATAATAGTAGCTGTTATCGGAAATATTAAGAGATGTTGAGATATTAATGAAAAGATGTGAATCAAAATTGAAATTTCTAACAATATTTCGTGAAATAAATATTGCATGAGCTAATTTTTAAGAAACTACTTAAAAGTCAATTCAAATATTTAATATCTGTTGGAAACAACCGTTAATGTCAATTTCGAAAATAAGTTAATTTAAATTTAGTTGCTAACTTTTTGTTAGTAACTAGTGAAACAAAAAATGTTAATTAGAACTAGTTGCTAATTAGAACTTTACCGTAAATTAGCAATAGCTCTTATCACTGTTATCGTACAAAAACAATTTTGCTCATCTTTATCTGTTTCTATAACATTATTTGGAAATGACTGGGAATATTTTTGTGTTCAAAAAGAAAAGAACAGACAGAAGAATTTTTCTTGTAGAAAAAAGAACGAAGATATGGAAATCCTACACGTTAATCTTAGAAATTTCGTGGCTTTGTTCCAAATCTTCTGGATATAAAGTCGTACTGGTATCCGAATGGATAAAAATCAAATGTTTCAACCGTGAAATGTATTCCTTAAAGGTAAGTATTTTTTTCTGATTGCCAATAGATATTATGAATATTTATGCACTAAAATACAAATTATCGTTTCAACCTTCATAATATCTTTACTCTAAATAAATAATGTTTCCCGAATGAATCCTCTTTCAAAATATTTAATATGTACTGGGTGTTTAGAATAAAATCAAATATTAGAAATCAATTCTGTAAATAAATCCTTTCCGAGAGATACTCTATAAATTTAACATTTCTTACCAAAATGTAACCTTTGAAATGTCTGAAAAGTAACTTTTAAAAATATATGAGTTCTCCAGTCATTGAAGTTTGAGCTTTATATAATAATAAATTATTTTCTTCACTGGTTTCAGAACGTCTTAGAGCCACTTGTGTACTGCTATTTCATGAGAGTTCTACACAACCTCATACAACTACTTCAATGTTAAATGGAATCAAGTATAAATTCGCATCCCTAAACTTTGCACTTTGTTTCACCAAAATCAACGCATCGTGGTTCAAATACTCGTATATAGCTGACTTGAAAATGTGTAATTAATATTATCATTTACTTAAAATGATAAGAGAAAAAGCAAAGTGCTTTTATATATAACTGCATAATAATTGAAAACTAACATTATCCTTTTATGGTTTTACTAATAACTACTTTCAAACGAGCAAAATACTTTTTAAATGCATTAACGTTTTGCAAATTAACCCTCCTGTTGGTTGTCTTGACGAGGTATATTGTCATTAGCAAAACTGACCAGACCTTAATGGACGATATATCTAGTCATTAGAAAACAACTAACCAGAATTGCCAAATTTTATGATGATCTCATCATCCAAAAAAAAATTGACAATATCTTGATGACGAGATATCTCATCATTAGCAAATTTGGTCAAATCTTGATGGACGGTATATCTCGGCGAAACCACTTGAAAGGTTAAAGAAAAGTATAAATTTCCTTACCTAGCAACGAAGGAGAAGCAGTAACTGGAGAGGCGTAATTTTCAGTTGCAAACGATTTAGAAGTTTCGAAATCTTGGGCTTGAACGGCAACACTTCTTGTGAGCGTTACGGAGGACAACACATCTTCAGTCGATCCCGTGTCCCTCTTCTTTCTACCAAAAGATGACACTGTTTCTGTATCATCTTCTCTTCGACCGGTAGGGATTTGACATAACACCTGTTGAGAATAATTTTCTTTAACTTTCATGCCTTTTGTATCTTACATTTATTTATTGTGCAAGAAAAAATTAATAACGTAAAAATTACCGGTCTTAAAAATAATATATATTGATGTAATTTGATTTAGAAATCTAGGTAAAATTATTTCTGCACAAATTTCATTTTAGTTTTGAAGTGTTCATAACATTTTTATACACACATACATTTTGTATGACTTAAATATTACTATGAATACAAAGTCACAGATACTGTATAAGAATATACTTGTTCATTAGGTTTCTCCAATTGCATCTTCTAATGCTAATGATATGTGAGCAAATGCTATACAGTATTCTAAATATATTACTTTAAGAAAGATTTTCGATTTGGTCGAGTAAAAGTAATTATGCAATAACACCATTGTAACATAATTACATCTACTCAGAACGCAGTGAATTTTTGAACAATTCAAAATGCTGTTTTTAATTTTTTTATACTTGCTTAATTTTTTGTGTGCCAAAAATGAATTATTTCTAATATGTTGTATTCTTTCTGTATACTAGGATCTATAAGAAAGTCTTGTTATAATGAATAAATATATTCTAGTTAACTATCACAAAGTAGAAGAGAATAGTTTTAATAACAATAAATAAAAATGCGATTATTTTTTTAATCTTATAATTAAGTATTATACAAGTAGCAAGTAGCAGAGGATTTAATAAAATGTTTATCTAAAGATTTTTCTAAAATTATGTAACCTTCTTTGTTGACAAGTTTCCTCAAAGGTGAACTAAAAAAAATATCCTACAAAAAATAGTCTCTGTTAGAGTAATTAAAAGTAAAAAATAATGGAAATTTAAAACCTCAGAAAAACAGTATATAAAAAATTATTTTAACCCAATTTCTTTTTCATAAATTCTCTACTCTCTTTTTTAAATTATAGATTTTTTTAAGACTTAAAAAATTGTTTTAGGGTAAAAGCAATTAGTAGGAAGTTCGTAATTTTTTTGAATGATTAATATAGGAATTTGTGTGGAAAATGACCTTTCCAATCACAATTTATATGGACGCAAATATTTTCAAATACTACAACTAAAACTTTTGGGCAAAAATTCAATGCAATATTTATGGGTATTGTCAATTTTTATTATTGTATACACGTACCTTAAATTTAAAAAATATAATGCTTGCATATTTATCGAAAAAATTTTCAATAATTAAAATATCACACCATCAATAGCAATATCACATCATCTTCGAATAAAAATGAAACCACTTTTTTTCAATAGTGAAAAAAGTACTATTTCCGTTTTTATGACATTCTTATAACATTTCTTTTTTGATTAGTTGGATTTTAATAACAAAGTAAATGTAAACACAATTGCATTAGTGCATGTTCATACCATAGTTCTTGTTAAAACAGTCATTTTAAGCCTATATTTAGAATGATAGTTGGTTGTTCTGTTATAAAATCCAATGGGGCCCCAGTGTGAATTCGTTCGCTCTGTTTATACGTATTCCCTGTCATATCGATGATAAAATCGTGAATAAAATACACAGTGTGTGTTAATTTGTATTTATTGTATTTTTAATACACATGACTATTTCATTGTTAACAATAATTGCATACCTAAATCAATTTTACCCCTCCTGGTGGTTTATCGTTGCGTTGGAAACTGTCCAGTAGTGTCCAGCTTCTGGTGCAAAAATCTGTCCCAAATTGTCACGAGTTCTGGGCAATGGACAACTTGTTTTCCTACTTGGAGTTTTTGGGCAGTTTTGTTTCGACGAGATATCTCGTCCTAATTGACCAGATCTTGGACGCGATCCCACGTCGAAACACTTGGAGGGTTAAATCACTTTAGTTCCGAAGTATTGAAAAACGAAAACAAAAGTACACTCAGAGCAAAGCACAAAAATCCGCTTCTGTCAGCGGTAATGAACTTCCATGGATCTCAACACTTACAACTGTCACTAAATTTCATCTATGCGCTACCAAACAATTTTAACGTTGTTGCCCCGATAACCCCGGAGTTATTGCGAGTTGAAATCAGTCAAGCAATTATATGGAGTTCACCGCTAATCTGTATCGTACCATAAGATATATTTCTACGTCAAAATTATTTCCATGTGTGAAAAAGAAAACTTACCTTTTCAGTATCCATTTACGCTTAAGTAAATTCGTTTTATTTTATAAGTAGGAAGAACCTTCGAATAATAAATATTTGAATCACAAAAGTCTAATTTCAACTAGATATATAGCAGTTAGAAAAAAGTATTCCTACAGCAAAAAATTATTAAGATTACGAACAAAATACATATTTCAATAATCAAGCAGTAATTGTGCTACCTTTCTTTTACTAGTGTGAAAACTTTATCATTGTATATGTTAGACACTTTGAGAAAATTGACGATTTTGTTGCATTTCAATGCATTCAATATACTACAAATATATATATATATATATATATATATATATATATATATATATATATATATATATATATATATATATATCTCCTTTTTGATTTGTGGTGATGGTCTATATATATATATATATATATACATGACAAATTAAAAATATAAACATTAAATTACCGGTTTACAATTCTCCAGACACGTCTCTACTTCAGCTTCAAGTTCAAGCATGCTGCTTCCAGTAAAAGTAAAAGCCTCCAAATAACCTTCCAGAGATTTGCTTTGAGGCTCAATTGTACGAACTTCTCTCATCATCTTCACTTCAACTGGGCACCTTGAAAATAAAATCCATATAATTTCTAAACTCTTTTGAACAAACTGACGCATTCAAAAAATTTATTTTTAAGACATACACAGTTTTGCTTAAAAAATATTCGCAGTTTTATTTAGAGAAATATTATTCACTGGATTATTTAACATCGATCAGGTTAATTGCCTCACTCGAAAAGACCGGTGAATGTGAAGACTTTCTATCATACTGCAATATATTTCTATAGGTTTTTCAAATCTAAAATATCAATGATTATCAGATAGGGCTGCTTCGGAGTTTAAAAAAGATTTTTCCGATATTCTCTGATAACCCACGAAGTGATGATGTGACATTTTACCGGTTCACAACTGGACAGCTTTCAGGGCCATTTCATCTGCCCCATTGGATACTTCTTGTCCACTTTGTGGAGTAGAATGCTTTATGGACATAAACCGAGTAATCCATTCTGTGAGATATACGAGACTGGTCATTTCTGGGATGATAGACGTTTCGTTTTGGGCTAATTTCGATAGAATTTCTCTTTTGTATTATTTTTTCTACCCAGACATTACACAAATTGATAGATTTAAATTTGGTTGAGTCTTATGGTGCAAAGGACATATTTGGACAAACACAAGACAGACAACGTCAAGAAATGAACTTACACTCACTAGGAAGATTTCAATGACACAGAGAAATACACCAAGCAAGGAATCGAACAAGCCGCGCAGTGGGCGACCCAATGAGCCACTACAACCCCTCAGATTGAACCCTACAAGTGCTTTCGACGAGATATCTCGTCCATGAAGATATGACAAATTTTGCTAATGGCAAGATATCTCGTCATAAGATATTGCCAATTTTTTATGGCAACGAGATCAAGATCTGGTCAGTTTTTTCTATTGACAAATATCTAGTCAATTTTTTTCTATTGACAAGATATCTGGTCAATCAAGATCTGGTCAGTTTTGCCAATGACGAAATACATCGTTGAGGCAACCACCAGGAGCGTTAAGGATCATACAAAGGTTCTGAATATTGAATACATTAGCACCGTGCTTGTCAATAAGACAATATCTCCAAGTTTTGTTTCTAGCTCGGTCACATACTGGAGGAGCATGCGACAAAACATACGACATGGGCATGTGCACTCCGTTTCTACACAGAAAACATGTCGGTACGCATTCGTATTTCAGCCATTTTAGTGTCGCAGGACTGATGTTGGACATGTATAAAAATAAAAATCAGATTACAAGGATATCTTGCTAACCACGGAACTAATGAAACTGATGGTAAAGCGTTTCACAAGAATCATCATGACTTCCAAAATAATGCTCTATCATGGCAAGAAGGAATTCTTACCAGGAAATATTTCGTTACTTTTGTACACTACTCACTACTCCAATAGAACCAAATTAATAAAATGTCAACTAATTTAATATACACATGTAACCAATTGTAACTATTTTTCACAAACAAAATGTATTAAAAATTAACTTTTATAAAAATGCAAACAAAAGCAATGAATTCAAATTGGGTGAAATTTTAATATAAAAGCCTTTTAAGATCTCAAACAAATTACGTTTTGTTTACAATGGGAACGTGCGAAATATTAATTTAGGAGAGCTTTAACTGTGAGACTCTATGGAATGTGAGCTATAAAATTTTATGCGTGCCTGTAATATTCAAGATGGTTGGTTTAGTTGAATTTACGTCTTTCTGAAGCAACACAACGGGCTCTTGGTGACGGTCCTGGATCATTCCTGAAGGGAAGATCCTAAGACAACACCTCGTAATTTTGAACCAGTGGCAATATTTAAACTGCTGTATCTCTCAGAAATCCTCAATAAATACAATATTTATCCGCGTCATTCGAATAGACCATAATTTTGAAAAAACTTGGTTAATATAAAGACCAATTTGAAGTATAATATCATCTAACTTTTCATTCTCACTTTAATCTTAAAAGCAAAGGATTATTTCATTTCAAGTGTCGGGGGGCTCACGTCATTTGGCAATGCGCCTTTTAACCTCCTGACCTCGATATTCCTACATTTAATTTTTTTACTTACGAACATGTTTTTCTCCATAAGCTTCTTTTCAAACATAAAATTTTTCCGATACCATATAGTACCATGCAGACATAAAAATCTGTGTGACCATTACACAGATTACACATTAGCGATAAAATATATGAAAGCAGTTGAGGGGTGTGTTACCGGAAAAATAACTCAACAGATAAGACTCAGTCAAGTAATACCTCATTCATCTTTTATAAGAAAATGCAATCAACTTTGATGTAATGCACAGCATTGATGCATTCCCAAAGGATTGTATCGTTGTCGCAGCATTCCCCACTTAGACCTTATTAATTCAGTATAATCACTAGGGAAAAACACAGAACGCTTGATGACATTTTCCGGTAAAAACAAATTGATTGAATGTATGGTGATACGATTAGTGAGATGTATGTAATTAGGATAAATATATGTGATGGCTTTTGGGATGCGACCTTACGAAATTCGGATGTCTATTGATTAAAGAACTGCATGTAGGAGGAATTCGTTTTGCTGGACGATATCATAGATTTTTCTCATTCCTTTGAAATCTTTTGTCTGTCCTTGAATGATTTATGATTTCTTTGTCATTGAGGGAGTACTTGCTTTTCTTTTTTATCCAGATGGATGGTTTTTTCTTTGTAAGCCTTTCTAATTTGTTAGAAATTTATCTTTTCATTTTCTATTTTCAAGTATATCAATTACTTTACTTCTGTTTATTCGACTGCCCTCTATTGTAGTTAAGGGTAAATATTAGTGAAGAATGTTTCACGAATCTAAAGTTTGACAACTACTGGCACCGTGCGAGTTGTAGGTGGCTCGATTCCTCCCTGGATGTATTTCTTTCACTTCTGCACCATTAAAACCTTTTGTATGTCCATTTGACCGTATCTTTCTTATATTTGACTCAGCTTGGCCAAATACGGCCCTTGCGCCGTAAAAATCGAAAACCAAACATAGAATCTAAGACCTATTTACATAGTTTTTAAATGTGTTTTAAAATGTTTTAGATAAGACCATATAACTTAAATTGAATATTAGTGCTTTATAATTCACCAGTCTTAAATTGTTCTCATTCGGAAATAAATATGAAGTGGAAAATAAAGTATATTTAATTTATAATTCACCAATTAAATTAATCTATACTAAAGGGTTTCACCATATGAAAATAATTTTTTTTAATTTGTTCGATACAGAAGTGCAGTTATGCTTATGCAATTCTTGGAATCTCAGTTATAACACAATGCACTTTATGCAGTACGATAGACGGGAAATATAAGTAGACTGAGTGTTGCTGGTGAGAGGAGCTTCAAAACGGAACTAACATGTTGACTAGTAATCACGTGACTGCTCTGTGTGAAAATTCCCTTGGTTGTCCGATTTGATATCTTATCGCCTCGTTTGGCGATATCACATTTTACGATAGGGTAGATGTGTGAATGCGCATTTCTAGAGTGGCGATAAAAATGGTGAAATAGCTAAATTTTGCTTCTTTGTCACACGGACCAATATGATTAATCAATCAATGGGCGTCTTCTCCTATTCCGTGGACCAATCAGATGATAAATGTTAGTTTCCACCCGGCAGACGAAAGTAGTCTATGGTCACTTTACTACTAGTATTGCTCACATGATTCTTGGCACATAAAAAGTTTATCATTGATCACTCTACTTTTATATTTCCTTTATGTGTAGTACAGATAAAATTTGTTTTCGTTATGGCATCTGAACCTTACCTTCGCTTAAACCTGTGTGAAGTGGTACGTTTTCCCAATGAATAATATTTCGGTCAAGCATCTATCAATTTAAGGTTAGGCGTTTTCATTCATTTTATTTTTGAACAATGATAAAAACCAAACTCTAATTTTAGTTAAGATTTCTGTCTTTGTCTGCTACAAATAAAAATTAACTTAATTGCCCATTGTTTATTCAAGTGAACTTAGATGACGACTACATTTGTATTTCAGAACAACTTAGTTTTATAAAACATTAGGATTTAATTAGATAAACTATTTTTTCATTTAACTCTAGTTTCCTACATTATTTAATTAATATTTCGTATATTATGTCATCAAATATTTAACGCATTGCTGCTTAAAAATATGTAATATTATTTTAAGGATGTATTTAACTTTGTAAACTTTTTGGTTCAATATGATCTGTTGTTCTACAGTTATTATTTTCTACAATAGGATAACTTTGTAAGCACACAGAGGTTTAGTATTATATTAAGTAAGCCTAATAACAATAATTAAATTAGAGGCTCATAGTTAGATCTTGTATACGTTGTATAAATTTTAATGTGTATTTAAAGATTTTATTTAGAGATTAATTTATTACTGCAGTCGTGTTAACTTTTATACAGGATTTAGCGAAATTCATAAAAAATTACAAAATGTAAAATATTTTAGTCAGAAAAAAATCTTTGTAGAACCATTTAATTCCGAACGAATTTTTTTCAAATTATTTTCGAAAAATAAAATTTAGCAACAAACGGGATAAAATATTTGCTTAAATTTTTTTCGCATATCTGTTAGAAGCTACAGTTTGATTTTATTTTTCAAACGGTGCGAAAGGAGCAGATTATAAAAAAACATAAAAACAAGTTTCTTCTACCGACTCATACCAGTTATATAGAGAATGCTGCTTTAAGCATATGTTTACAAAGGAGATTAGCCCCCGTGCTATTATTAAAATATTTGTTAGTAATTGAATTGAATCTTAAACGCGGTCTCTTATGGGAAAAATACTGGAAAGAAATTCTTTACTCTTAGATAAACAATACGTTTTATTTGAACCGAAGAGAGGGATTTAATTCTTTACTAAATAATAAATGTATCTACGGTTGTTTATGTTATTTTTAAGGCCTTGGGAGATACAGTCAGAAAAACAGTGAATTATTCGTGCTCATCCATTTCAGGTGAACCGCTTTTTAGAAATTCATTACTAAATAATAGACGAGTTCATTTGAATATTATTGGTTCCTTCGTAGTTCCATTTTCGTAACTGAAGGGTATTACAGAAAACAGAAGAAGGCAATTTTGTTCAAAGGTACCTGAATATTTTCTACGTTTAAATTATTTTAAATTGAACTGAAGTGAGTACACAAAAGTAGTTTCGAGTCTATTCATTCCGGATCGTGTACATTAAGCTTTGTTCAAATAAATCTTATACTGGTTGCAAAAGATAATTTGATAGACTTCATAAATTAAAGCTACATACATTTGAGCTTTAGATTTAGAATTTTTGATACTGATTTGCATTAGAATAAAAAAATAAACGCTTTGAGAATACTCATTTTTAAAGTTTTCATTGCTTATTCAGAAACGATAAAATGTAGTTTTAAATTTGTGAAGTGTGATGCAAATTATCTTGATTTAAGTTTTTGAATTCCGAAAAATTTTCTAACACGTTGGAGAAGAAAATGAATACTGTGAAACCCACTTCTGTACACACTAATTTTAGTTCTATATATTTCTTCTGAACAATTATCGTACCTCCGCGACACGCGAAAGCTGTGATCACCTGCGTGAAGGTAGAATCAGGAATCGACGCTAATAATCGACGATAAATTCAGTGCCAGAATCAGCGCTAAATACACCAATTGAGGAATCGATTTCTTTGCGTTTCCACCAGTTCCGTAATTCAACTATCGCGGCTCCCACGAGAAGGCAATCAACCTTGGGTCAGTTGATTTCTGAATAAGGATTGTCTCAGATAAGGGCTGTTATACGTAGGAACCAAAGAAACCTGTGCAACAATCACCATAGATGATTTATCCCTTGCCAACTTTGGAATCGAATGATAAACTCGTTGCCGCAATCAGTGCTAAAGATGCCAATTGAGGAAACGATTTGTTTACGTTTCATTCAGTCTTCGAATTAAGCTATAGTGCTACTCCCCCGAGAACGCAGTGAACCTTGGGTCAGTTGATTTTTGAAAAGGTGTGAAAGCTCGTTAGAAGAAGGCTGCCACACGCAAAAACATGAATGGCGATCACCTTCAATGTTTCTCCTGTCAACCCAATGCTATCGCTTTCGTCACAAAACGATAAACATGGAGCCAGGAATCACGTTAAAGACGCCAATTGTGGATGTGATTTATTTACGATAACACCAGTCTCCTAATTTGACCAATAGATTCGTTCAAAACTACGTGACACCAGTCTGCTGCCTTCTCGCTGGAGTCGGACTATAGCAAAACTGAGTTTACTATCGAGCGCAATACCGATGTAACTCTTACATTGGTGTGGAAGACTATCACATACGACAGCCGGTCTTTTCTGGAAATGGTACGAGGTAATTTAACAGTACAATGATATGGTCAGCATATCCTATAAACAGTTGTTTTGCTGTATATGTCACGTGTCCAATGAGATTTTACCAGCATGAGAACTTCCAGCCGCACACTGCTCATCTCTCCCAGGAGTGCGTTCCATGATGTGAAAACCCCTCCTTGGCCATATAGATTCCAAGGTCTCCAACTGAGCTTGGCTGGGATATGAAGCTATCGACTGCTCAACCCCTGAGCATATTGATTATAAGAAATCTGGAACAGTAACTTCAGAATGCTTTACGTAATTTGCCACAAAATAGCAGAATGTTTTTGTTTGACTATGCCACACCATATATTGGCACTTATCGTCGAAAGGTGGCTTTAAAAATTGCTAATTTATGACCTTCCTGATATAATTCTTCAATAATAGAGTCCTCTTCATTTGATATTGTGATCATTTCTTTATCTCTCCATGTGCAACACACATGTTAAGTCACATTCCGTCTTTCGAAGGGTTTCGATTTTTTTTCGGCACTTTTTCGGTATACGTATTTCCACTCTTCTGATTGCACTTTGTGGATGATTTCATTTCACAATGTTCAAATGCTTGATTTGACCATTACTCACATAAGGAAATTAATAAAGCGTTCCAAACTTGATAGTTAAGCTGGATACTTAACTTTACTTTCCAGACGGATAAACAATTAATGCTAATGATATGTGAAAGGTTAATCACTAATAAAATTTCAATTTATTAGTAATTATTAACAAAATGTTGTTAAATGTACACAAACAGCATATTCAAACTGACGTTTAGTGAAAGAAACTAAAACAACAATGCATAGCTATGAGGGGCATTTAATTATTGTGATAAATTTTTTGCTAAAACAGTCCTTTCTAACAGTTGTAACTTGATTACCGGAAAAGTTAAAAAGTCTGCTAATGTTCCAAACAAATGTTCTTATGATGCGATGTTGTACCTTGTTCATTACACGCACAAATGGTGTAAGCACAAATAAAAAATGCCAATCCTGAAAAATTAATCAAAGCTTTCCAAAATCAATTACCATTTAATACAATTTATTTATACATTTCTTGGGAATCACTTCTTACAGGATAAGAGAATATTTCATGTGCAAGATAAGAATATATAATGGTAGGTGTAAGCAAAAACTCAGCTCAGACTTTTCAGAAACAGACTCATACCATTTTTGAGCTGACTTCATCTCATAGCTGGGGGTTTGCTGCAAGACGACACGGGATTGCGTAATTCCCCCAATAAGGTCCTTTAATTGGAGGTTAATGAAATAAAGCCGAACCAAGCTGAGCTACGAAAAATGGCTTTGAAGGTAGACTGGAAAAGTTAATTGAGGAGCGGAGAGGATGAATTAGAACAAATGAGATTAGTTTTTGAGTCGATGGAAGTTGAAAACAGGGCTCACGCTTTTAGAAACTTGAAGTGATCAAAGAGGTGGCAGTGCATTCTTTTCAACGAATGAAGCATGTGTTTTATTTCAGTATATAATAGGACTTATCGATTTTGGTAATGCATTTCTTGAATGAATGTAATGCATATGAGGAAATAATCGTACCTCTAGCAATGATTCTAAATATTAACACTATGTTTTCCTTTCAGCTGTTTAATATCAAATGTGCCGAAACTATTTCAAGGGATTGTGGGCATTCTAATAAACTAACCTGCATACTTAAATTTAACTGATTTTGCCGCACCTTCTTTTCAAAGAAAATCTCGAATTTATTTCATTATATAATGGACGCCTCGATTTTATTAATGAACTATTGAATGAATGTATTGCATGCTAAGCATTAATAGCACATTTTCTCTCAAAGATTCCAATTATTAACTTTAATATCGAATGTACCGTAACGTAGAGAGGCTTGCAGGTGGTGGTAGTGTTCCTGCTGTGGAACCTATTTCCAGAACTTATTCCGAACATGGCGTCATTTGACTAGTTTTTCGAACACGATTTTAGCCCTGTGCTAAAATAAATAAATAAAAATATGAATTCGGAATTGATGTATGATAGTTGATTCGTTGACAACAATTATATTAAACGCCAAACGTTGCCCATACGGCGATAAACCACATTTTAAGACAAACCTAGTATGTATCATGCGAGAACATATGCGTACCTGAAATTAAATCTTTACCTTTCGTCTGGTTTGTTTATTTACACTGAAAATACACTGCTGGCCACCCAAATTGCAACACCAAGAAAGACAAGAGATATCACAACAAAATTTATTTTGTAGATAACATGTTGACCAAGTATCAAATGATTAAATTTATAGACTTCTGTGAAGTGTGGTTCCTGCCAAAATCAGTAGCCAGAGTAGCCGCCACTGTTGGAGATCACCGCTGCCACACGCCTCGGCATTGATTCAAAGAGACTTTGGATGTGTTCTTGGGGTACAGCAGACCAAGCAGCTTCCACACGTTGCCAAAGTTGATCTGGTGTGGCAGCTGGGGATGTATTCTGGGTCAATCGTTGAGCAACCATGGACCACATGTTTTCTATCGGCGAAAGATCCGGAGAGCGAGCTGGCCAGGGAAGCAATTCAATCTGGCGATTGACGAAGAACCCTTGGACAATGCGTGCCACGTGTGGTCGCGCATTATCCTGTTGAAATATGGCTGTGGGCAAGCCCTGAAGGTAAGGAAGGACAACTGGCTCCAACACCTCGGAGATGTAGCGCTGGCTGTTTAAAGTACCGGCAATGCGTACTAGAGGAGTGCGAGAGTGATATCCAATACCGCCCCATACCATAATACCCGGTGCAGGAGCAGTGTGGCGGTGCATAACGCAGCTGTTCAGCATCCTCTCTCCACGGTGTCTCCAGACTCGAATCCGACCATCGTGGTGTTGCAGACAGAAGCGTGACTCGTCAGTAAAGACAATTTCATTCCATTCTGCCGTCCACATCCTTCTTTCATCGCACCATTGGCGGCGGAAACGTCTGTGGTTCTGCGTCAAGGGTAGACGAAGCAATGGACGTCTTGCGGACAGACCACTCTGCTGTAAACGGCGTCGAATGGTACGCGCAGACACTGGATGATGCGGTACAGACTGAATGTGCTGTGCTATGGTTCGTGATGTGGCTGAGCGATCCGTCACTGCCATACGCACAATATGCCTGTCATCACGTGAAGTGGTGCACTGAGGTGGATGCGATCGAACACGCCGGTCCGACGTACCCTCCTGCATCCAACGATCACATATCCGCATTACAGTTGTTTGGTTTCGTCCAACACGACTACCGATTTCCCTGAAAGATAATCCACAATCTCGGTAGGCCACTATCCTTCCTCTGTCGAACTCGGATACTTGATCAAAAGATGATCGCTGTTTTCTACGAGGCATAATTGATCGTTTTTTTGAAAAAACCACAAGAAAAACACAATTGCCGTACTTGAAATCGTCGAAATCTCAAAGCCTTAAATAGCGCTTTGAAGTGGCGCCACAGGCGCGCGTGATGTGCGTCTGCGCTGAAATTCTAATCATTTGCATATCTCACCTCCGCTAATGCATGTTTTAAATTTCATATTATTTGCATGCTTCCTTCAGGGTGTTGCATTTACGGTGGCCAGCAGTGTATTTCATAATTATGAAATGCATAGACTTTCAATCATAACTGACGTAAATTGTGGGATTATACTATAGACTTACAATCAAAAAGCTTTCTAAATACAGAAGGATACTGTGTACTTGAAAAATGGGCATATTGATATACCGACTATTTGAAAAGAAAAGCGGCTTTGTTCTTGATATATGACCTAGCTGTGTTGGAAGTGATAGTATTTATTGAATGAGGTATACCTGCAAGCATTTAAACTCTCATTTCCTGAGTAAATTATTCGTGAAAACATTCATAGCGTGAACAAGATGAATCTTTCTGTCGTATAAAGAAATGTGCCTCTAAGCATAAACATTAAGAAAATATATGCCATTGTTTTCAGTTGTTTGTTCCAAATATTTATCAACATCAGTCCTATGAGAATATTGTAACCTAAGCATTTGAAAAAGAAAGTTGGAAACTTTATTTCCAGCAAAACTGATCAAAGCTCGATGAACGAGATAGGTTGCCATTAGAAGAAAACTGACCAGGTCTTGAGCTTGTCATTATAGAAACAATGAAAACATCTTGATGACAAGATTCCTCGTCATTAGCAAAATTGGTAGATTTTGAAGAACGAGATATCTCGTTGCAACCACTTGGGGAGTTAAGTAATCTGTTCTGTGGCTTGAAAGAATCCTAGAAAAGATTATATTGGTCAAATAGGTCAAAACTGGTTAGAAGTCATACAGGGAAGACTGCAATTTGCAGAACGGATATATGCGTGTAGACTCCTCATAGGGTTAACACCACTATTATTTAAGATTGAATGGCTACTACTCAAACCATTGGAAGTCCACGGAACGAATAGAAATGGACTAGAAGCAGAGGAAGCGTAGGAAGAGTAATTATTCTCGCCACGTGCACTTGCTTTATTGCCGGCTGTATCAACAAATGCCTCTCTTCATAAACGAGCGGGTTATCATTTTCAAATCCTCCTCTTTCCTCTTTTGAAAACAGCTAATACATTCCCCAACAAAGCCCCTTTGTAATAGTATCTGCGGGTCCCATTGTTTGGCCAAGTCGGAGAGAGACGGGGTGGTAGAGTGGATTCCAATCGCTAATGGTTGCTCCGGTTTTCCCGAAATTGGGAATCTTAAAAGCGGAGTACACTTATCGAGTCGATTCAATTAGGTCGGGCAAATTGAGTTTGTCCGCAGAGAGCGGTCCGATGCGGATAAATGCACTATGGCACATCGATCCCAGTATCCGGAATTCTGAAATCCAACAGTCGTGTTTGTATATTTCGCGGCCAACTATGGCAGGAATTCCATTCAGTAAATAACTTGCCTTGGGCGCGTCGTTTATGATTAGGATCAGGACGTGGGAGACGCCGGAACTCTTATTGAGTCGGAACTTTGGGAAAGTCAGCATAGGTGAAGCCCTACCCCGATCAACCGGTGCTGGATTATCCGCTTGTAATTTGCGCCAGATTTCCTCGGAAATGTATCTCTTTTCGACTAAAATTGTCTTGGTTTTGATCGAGGAAATTCGAGCTGAAAAGTGAAATATTATATAGGATTACTGATGAAGATTGTGGGATTATGCCAAGAACTTCAAAATAACTGTAAGTCCAAAAGGATATTCTGTATATGACAAATGAGCATTGATATACAAGTATAAAAAAACAGCCTTTTTTAAGATACTAACTGCAAGATATGATTGATACTGAGTAATCTATCAGAATTTGTATTAGATTTTCTTGGAAATGTTTCGCTTTTCGACTGAAATTGCCTTGGTTTTGATCGAGGAAATTTGAGCTGAAACGTGAAACATTATGTAGGAACATTGATAGGAACAGATTGTGAGATTATGCCATGAACTTAAAATGAAAGAACTATAAGTTCAAAACGATACTGTGTTTATAACAAATACGCATTGATGCACCAAAAATTTGAAAAAAAATCCGGCTTTGTTCTTAAGATACGAGCTGTTAACTCGCCTGGTGGTTGTCTCGAAGAAGTATCTCGTCATTAACACAATTGACCAGATCTTGATGGACGAGATATCTCGTAATTAGAAAAAATAACCGGACTTTGGTCTCGTCATCATGAAAAAGACTTTATCTTGATGATGAGATATTTGTCATTAGCAAAATTGGTCAGATCTTGATGGACGAGATATCTTGTTGAAATCACATGGAGGGTTAAGATACGAACTATAAAATACGACCGGTGCTGAGTAATCGACTCGTATTTTGCGTAAGATTTCCTTCGGAATGTTTCCATTTTCACCTGAAATTCTCTTGGTTTTGATCGGGTAAATTGAAGCTAAAAAGGGAAACATATCGAGAAAGCTGATGTTATTTGCAGGATTATACTTGGACTAATGAAAAAGCTTGGAGCCCATAAGGATACTGTGTATCTGAAAATGCGCAATATTGATGTAACTACTATCTGAAAAAAAGCTTTGTTTTTTACCCGTGCTGTTCATACACGTGGGGAAAAATATTTATTGAATGAATTATACCCGAAAGAGCCTGGCCCTCCAAGTAATATTGATGAGATATCTCATCCATCAAGATCTGACTAATTTTGCTACTGACGAGAAAAATAGTCCCTTGGATTTTGGCCATTTTTTTTTGATGACGAGATCAAAATCTGTTGCGGTTTCTTCTAATGACGAGATTTCTCGTTCATCAAGATCTAGTCAATTTTGCTAATGACGAAATACCTCGCTCAGACAACCATCTTAAGTCGGAGTGGAATTGCTTGAAACAGTTGTACTAGATTATATTTTCCATAAACATTCATACGTTATTCGAAAGGTTTTCCAAGAATATGTTAATGGTCTGAAATGTTACAGGTGCCTTTGTAACAAAACACATGCTAAGGAACAAACAATAAATCTACCAACTTTAAACAACCATTTTAATACCAAAATAATATAACATGTAAATTCTATAATTTATCAAATAGAGAAAAACAAAAAGTTATTTGAGTAATCACTTCAGAGGAAAACATAAAGCATTTACCATAAAAAAATGTTAACATAAATTGTTAAAGTATCGGTCTCTCGATACCATTTCCTGACTTTCTGATAAAAATAATTTCTTAGACATCATTTAAAAGTTCATTTTTCCTTTCGAAAACTTTTTACGGTTAATAAATATCAAAGGAAAGTAAGAGAAAAAATAGTTCATCCCTGTCTGGTTGTAAAAAATGTATTCCGTAAATTCCCGAACAATTGTTTTATCTTCAATAAAAGAAATAAATAGTTTGAATCATGCGAAAAATGTGGGATATATGTTGAAAAAATGAAAAAAGTATTTCTTTTTGAAAAAAGATTAAACAGACATAAATAATTTTCTCTCCTATAAATTTTTGACAAACTATTCGTAACAGTTTAGTAATTCATTGATTTTTGGTTTACTTCGACATCAAGAATGGTAATAATTACAAGTATTACTAATTGGCAAAACTATAAATACCTAAAACAAACAATTATGCATTAATTAATCAACTAGACTTTTTATAAGAGTACCATATAGCCCAAGGCAAAAGCTGGATTCCTCACTTAGCATGATTGGGTGCCCTTTCATACTTGTCCAGAACACCACTCCAGACACATCCTCCGATGTTCGGTAGTCAAAGGCAGACATCTTAACGGGTGCAATGCCTGTAGTCCTGCCTCGATCCAGTGTCTCGCACTTATTAATAATGCTACAGGAGTGGTGTAGCAGACGATATTCATGGTTGTATGGTCGATATTGAAGCTTTTGGAGCAGTTTCAGCTTGTCATACTAACTACACATTCGTTCTCGCATTTGTCTTAGGTCGACAAGAGTCTTCGTGACGTGCATGTGCACATTTTCATGGCAATCGGTAATCGGCGGATGATTTGTCGAGAAGACCAATCTGCTTCCCACAGTCCCACAATACTACCCCTTTCAAAATCATCCAAATAGAAGAAGCAGGAAGGCATTCGTGTTTGCAACTGAGCAATTTAACGGCAATACCAAACCAGAATATTCACACATCGGGCCTTCGACATCTTTTAAATTAGCCTCAGAATGCGCATTTCACATGGGTGCCAGGGATCACAGAGTGCCAGGGATGCTATAATCACCCTTGACACTCATTTGTACACACTTTAACCCTTCGAGTGGTTTCAACGAGATATCTCATTTATCAAGATCTGATCAATTTCTATAATAAAGCGTTATCTCGTCATCAAGATAATGCCGATTGTTTGATGATGACGAGATCGAAGTTCCTTCGGGTTAGTTTTCTGCTAATTACGAGATACCTCGTCCATCAAGATCTGGTCAGTATTGCTAATGACGAGATGCCTCGTCCATCAAGATCTGGTCAGTATTGCTAATGACGAGATACCTCGTCCATCAAGATCTGGTCAGTATTGCTAATTACGAGATACCTCGTCCATCAAGATATGGTCAGTATTGCTAATGACGAGATGCCTCGTCGAGACAATTACCAGGAGGGTTAATCATTTGCATGTCTGATTCAAAGAATATTGCATACCAAATTTCAAGGTTAGTTACGGATATATCTGGTGTTTGGATGCTTTTGGCATAGAATGTATATCTGAAGTATTATTTTGAGAAGCCCATGATCAAGATGTAAATTGATTGCAATAATTACATGATTATTTATTAGATTGCAAATTAATAATATATAGTTGCACATTTAAAATACTGATGGCATTTCGTTCCGAACACGTGCAATATAATATCAGAAACGCAGAAAATTTTTAATTGTATTTAAATATTTAAAATTATTTTGAAAACAAAACTCAATGACTTGCGCTCTCACTAGTCTCATGGGAATTTGATTATGCCTGCTGAAGGCCAAAGCTTTTGGAAAGCTGTTATAGGTTGTGTATGCGAATTATGAACAGAAGTTTGAATAAATAATACATTTAAGTATTTATGAAATCTACCAACTGAGCAACGAATAAAAATCAAACCGTATTCTTGCATCAAATCAACAAATATCAAGAAAGTAATTTAATTCTTGGAATCAAATGATGAGTAAAAGATACACTGCTTTGATTGATTAATTAATCACATTTTTATGCATTATAATATTTATAACGATGACATTCATACCTGTAGGGTGTAGCGACGTAGTAATCTTATGTAGTTTTTACGGAATATAAATGAGTACTAATAAAACATCAAAAGTAATTACATGGCTTTTCATTCTGCCAACGGCAAAATGTACGAAAAATATCTTAGCCATACCGTGACTAACTAATGAAATCAGAAATAATATTTTTTAAATATCCATATTTCCGCAAAAAAAGTTTTAAGATCTAGATTTCTTTTAGATTAAATTTTCGAATTTACGCTCTAGTGACATGGATACAAGAAAAAATACTGCAAAATGATAATGGATGAATTGGATTAACGAGAAATACCAAAACACCAGTGTTCTAAATTCAAAATAACTAAAGGTTTACAATAATATACGGGCGGTTTAAATATAGATTTTCAAGACATTTCATTAGAATACCTTTAAAACAATTTGTATTTGATCTTACAATATTTTATTCCCATTCTTACTCTGATTCTGATAATTTAGGTCGTGCAACTGTTCTAACAAAGAGTACTATAAATACAATATGTTACAATAAATTTAAAAGTTTTCAATGAATCATAAGAAACAAACATTAAAATCTAAAAGAAATAGACTAGAAATCTAAAAGAATATTTCCATATGTGTACCAAATTTAAATTTGGCACACATGGAAATTCATAATCAACTTAATGTGCAATATTAACGCTAACACTTCACGTTGGTGCCATTGACAAACACACCAGGGTGTGTTTGTCAATTTTTGCCTTTAGCTCCTTTTATCAGGTTTCGACAATTTCGACTATTAACTATTTTACTTGATAGTATATCGCAGCAGAAATTTTTATGTGTCTCAATTTAGAAACGTTCTACAGAAAAATTTACTTAAAACACCTGTTGGTGTGTTTTCGACACCAAGGAACATTTTCTGGTCTAAATAGCTTACACTCAACATAAAATAACCGTACAATAGTAGATAATCATATTTCCAACCACTATTAGTTTAAAAGTGCTTTTTGAACTTGTGTATTTGATCTCCAATATATTATTAATTCGTTTCACCGACGGTACTTAGGTAGGTTAGTTGAATTAACGTCGCACTGGAGCAACACATCGGGCTATTGACGAAGATCCGGGATCAATCCCGAAGGGTATTGGTATTGGTATTGGGGGGGGGGGTATTTCAATTAACGTCACACTGGAGCAACACAACGGGATATTGGTGACGGTCCGGGATCAATCCCAGAGGGAAAGATCCGGGGACAACACCACGTAATTTTGAACCACGGTCAGATGACGAGGCAACACCTGAGCTGGCACCCCACTGTCCAGACTTCCATACCATGCCAACGTGAGGAAATTTGACGCCACGACGGATTTAACGTGCACTAGTCTATATATACACCACGCTCTTTGGTTGGATCGAATTTCAAACTCGAAACCTCCTAATCCGCTGCTCTTCCAACCGGGCTACGGTAGCTATCCTTTCAAAGACGGAAATAGGTTATTCTCAATCTCGTGTTTATGTCTAAGTGCAACCATAGAAATTAGTTCCAATTTCAATATTAACCATAGTTGATCTTTTTAACTTATCGGATGCAAAAATGATGACTCGCGGAAAAGTTCGTGAAGTTGTCTAAGTGCAACCATAGAAATTAGTTCCAATTTCAATATTAACCATAGTTGATCTTTTTAACTTATCGGATGCAAAAATGATGACTCGCGGAAAAGTTCGTGAAGTTGTCTAAGTGCAACCATAGAAATTAGTTCCAATTTCAATATTAACCATAGTTGATCTTTTTAACTTATCGGATGCAAAAATGATGACTCGCGGAAAAGTTCGTGAAGTTGTCTAAGTGCAACCATAGAAATTAGTTCCAATTTCAATATTAACCATAGTTGATCTTTTTAACTTATCGGATGCAAAAATGATGACTCGCGGAAAAGTTCGTGAAGTTGTCTAAGTGCAACCATAGAAATTAGTTCCAATTTCAATATTAACCATAGTTGATCTTTTTAACTTATCGGATGCAAAAATGATGACTCGCGGAAAAGTTCGTGAAGTTGTCTAAGTGCAACCATAGAAATTAGTTCCAATTTCAATATTAACCATAGTTGATCTTTTTAACTTATCGGATGCAAAAATGATGACTCGCGGAAAAGTTTGTGAAGTTGTCTAAGTGCAACCATAGAAATTAGTTCCAATTTCAATATTAACCATAGTTGATCTTTTTAACTTATCGGATGCAAAAATGATGACTCGCGGAAAAGTTTGTGAAGAAATTCGAAATGTGGTGCGAAGGTAGTGGAAAATGGATATGATGGTGCTGAGCTATTCTATTCCGAATTAGATCCGCATAAGGAAAGCGGATTACTCGAAAATAAATCAGAATAAAATAAAGTGACACACAGATGCTCCTGACAATACCTAAAACAATTTGGATTTTTATTATTCGGTAATGGGTAATTAATTAACGTCGCGATGGAGCGGGCTATTGGTGACGGTCCGGGATCAATCCCCAACGGAAAGATCCGAGGACAACACCACGTAATTTTGAATCACGGTCAGATGATGAGGTCAACACCTGAGCTGTGGAACCTCTCTCTAAACGTCCACTGCACGCCAAATTGAGGACATTTGAGGCCGCGACAGACTTAGCGTGCACCAATTCATGTGTATAATAAGATCTTTGGGCAGAGTTTCAAATTCTAAACCTTCCTATTGCTAATCCTTTATTCTTCCAACGGATAACCGCGACCCTTATTTCATTCGGTATAGCACAAAATTGAAAATATATAATTGGTGGATGATTGTTTTGTAGGTAGAACCTATTTTACGTGATAGTAAGGTTTTACTAATTTTGTCAAGCAGAATGCTAGTGAGTCTCTCCTGACGTTAAGAGTCAATGGGTAAAAGCACTAAAATTACAAATCGGAATCATAGTAAGGAATGTATCTGATGCGCAGGAAATGTGAAATTAAAACATATTGTTCAGTAAGTAAATGAAGTATGGAAACTGGAAAAGGAATTTATTATTACTGCATGATTTACAAATAAGGTTTACAAATAAGGTATGTAATGTAAATTTGATGTTAGTCGTTAAATATGCATAAATATTGTGTGTTGTCAACGAATATTTCTCATTTTCTTTCGTTTCTTAAATTTCGTTGCTTTATGTGTATTCTACGAGTTTGATAATCGATTTACCGTAAATTTTTGGTGGCGTAAGAAATCACAAAAGATTATGAAAATATAGTAAAATATTTTCTATAAAGCTAGATAATATAAAGCTAGATAAATGAAAAATAGTTAGGGTTCCATTCACAGATATGATTACTATTTTAAGCAATTCATATACTAGCGTCGAAATAACTGTGGTAGATGTTCTAGGTTAACGTGATCATCAAACGTGAAAATCATGATATATTTTCAAACCTCAAAAATGTGTCAGAAATTCTAAATAATATCCGTAAGCGTACCTGTCAGGTGGTTTATATATTCATCTCAAGGCTGGCAAATCCAATATTGCAGCTTAGAATAAACTCGTATATGGATATACCGTCTACCTCAAAAATATTCAAAATAGGCATTTTAGATCTAGCCGTTGGATTTTAAATCCATGGGGTCCAAATATATTTATCGTCTTATTACTTTTTCCATTTTATAGAATATTTTTCTCTGCCCGTTATACATTTTTTAAATATTCTTATAAAAATTATTCGTCTTTTAAATCAAAATTCAGTAACAAAACAGGTTTAAAGAAAAGTACTATTGTTTATAAAGTCTGGATTTATTCTGGATTATTATGGATTTAACATTTGGATTTATTATACTATAGTTTTCTTGAAAAAATAAATTTATTAATTGACTTAAAAATCTTACCGACTTGACCTCTATTACATTAGGAGCAGCTGTTACATTCTTTTCTTTAGTACAATATATTTATTCTCTTTGAAAATAACTTTCCTCACAATTTGTTTCTATGGTACTTCAGAAATTTAATACTTGAACTTCTTTGTTTTCGTATAGAGCATAGAAATAGGAAGTTTCTTCTGTAATTGCTGAAGACTTTCTGAGACTTATTTACTCTTAAAGTAAGTTTAATACAATTTAGAACTTTGTTCACAAGAGTTCAAAATAATAGTCTGCAGGGGTTTATTTATATAAATATTTCATTTTTACTCATAATCAGTTAGTTTCTCTATGAAAATAATTTTATAATTACTTCTATTACACAGAACTTGCTAATTTTCGTTAGACTACATTATATTTTATAATTCGTTATGTGCACTGTTTGGATCTTTGTGCGACAATGATTTTCTTAACATTTTCTAAGACTTAATAGCATTTCCTTATGACTACTTTCTGTTGACCGAACTTAGAATAAGTATGTATCGCGTGATCAACGAAACGAAAACTAGTGTTCGTTGACCAAGTGCAATAATATTGTTCTCTGATTTTCTCTCTGAATTAATTTTAATTTCGCATTTTTAAAGCTTCTTTATTTAGTTGAAAGGTGTGGCTACTTATGCGAGATATCACGAGTCACGATGTAAAAAAGAATCGCCAATTAATGCTTTTAGAACAACTTTATTCCACAGAATAAATTTAATAAATATTTTTTAATGAAATTGTAATTCCTATTCTCACAGCAACGCACCTCAGAAAAGTGTTGACCCTGACGTTATTAACAACCAACCTTCTGCACCACAAGTGTAAGATTGCATGATTTTCGATTATGCATCACATGTATGCGCATGTAAATTGTCCAGGTTTAGACTAATCTTAAAAATGACCTGCTTCATAATAACGGTATACTATGAAAACATCTGCTTACCCTTTCACTATAATGCGTTAAATGATGTCGTAACAGCCGTGTTATAATAGATCAATCACTATAGAATTCCATTTTGTCCCATAATTACCGAGGGTAGGGCATGCTTTAATGTTATTTCGAGGTTCTGAATCTCCTGATATATTACTGAATATGGAGATATGCTCACTGCATATTCTATCAGTGCAGCTAAAGCTCACTTAACAAGAACAATACCTGTATTGATCAAATAATTACAGTTGAAGCGACATAGAAAATCGAAAATAGACATCGTGTGTGGTTTTGTTTCAATTAGCCAAGTAAGTTGCATCACAAGAACATCATAGAAGAATGCAAACTTCCTTATTTCTAAAGGACGCTGTTATTCGAAGTGCTCTTACTGATTCAATTTGAATAAATTTTAATCATTAATTTTAATGTATCATCCAGCATGATTGATAATTCCATTCAGGCAATTGTCAGAAGAATACGTTTGTCGTTAAAACATTAATCAAAGCGTTTGACGTTAACAAACCTGTGTTGTATGGTTGTCGTGGGACAGGCATTTTCTCGTGAATGGTTCACATAGTTTTAACAGGACATATAGAAGTTGAAAGGTTTGTTTCATGAAATACGGTTAATCGCGATAGACTAGTTTTCAGATATTACGATGCTTATTAGAATCACTTGTAATTATACAAATTCTTATAATCTGTATAAACACCGCCAAAATGGTACATTGGTCTGTCTTCCATTAGGTACCGGATTCGAATCCTGGTTGGATAATGGTGATTGCTCCTGTTAGAGGTAATAGCGGCTTAACGAATGGGTGCTCCTTCACAAATAGCTTATAGTCTTCACCTTATAGTACCGAAGAAGTCAATGGTTGTCGGGCATTAAAAAATAAAAATAACTACAATTGAGCAAAACTTATTCATTTATGAAAATATAATAATATCAAAGTTTTTAATCATGCTAAATGGCTTTAAATGTTTATGTTTTCTAGTTATGCTTGCATGTAAACCTATCAAGTAAATGTCTATAACTATCCCTTGAATTTAAAAAAAAACGAAAATTATAGAATAATAGTTCTGGAATGTATTGATATCCCATATTTTTCAAAATTATTCCATTTAATAAAATGCTCCTTTGAGTAGACATTATGATGGTTTATAGGCTTTCTAAGCGCTTGGAAACATGGAATGCGTTTACTTACTTCCTATTCAACTAAGTATACCCTGTTCTGATTATCCCTTGTGTATAAAAAAAAATGACTATGGAGTGACAATCCTACATATTGAGTTTCGCCAACTTCATGGATTATTTCTACTTGTGCGGCGCAACACCTTACGACTGTTTGAAATTTACGAAACGACTGATAATTACAGTTCTGGGCTGTATTTAGATCCCATCTTTTCCAAAATCATTCCATTTCATGAAATGCTCGTTTGGGTAAACATTGTGATGATTTATATGCATTTAAAACACTTGAGAAAACATGGAATGCGCTTATTTACTTCCTATTCAACTTAGTAGATCTCGTTCTAATTAGCACCAGTGTAGTGAAAAATGACCATGGAGTGACAATTCTACCTATTGAGCTTCGCCAACTTCATGGATTATTTCAACCTGTGTGGCGCTACAACCACCTTAACAAAGAATAAAAAAGAAAAGCCTCCGCTAATAGAACTGCCTTTTGGGATCACGCCACTTGCATTAGAGGCATTACATCCCTTATCCACAAGACTCGATACACAGCTTCTAACCCTCTTCCTTTAATATTTTTCTACAGACACCATTAGACGTAACACGAGTCAAGAGCAAATAAGAAACAACAAGTGTTAGTGACACTATCTTTAAAAGAAGCAGAAGGAAAAAAACGAAAGACGCTAGAAACCAAAGAAACAGGAGACAGAAATTCTATCAAGATCTTGACCGGAAATCTGACAGTTCTGACCGTTAGAAAGAGGTGTCAGAGGGTAGGTGGAGGTGGAACGTTTCTGGAAGTGTCAATTGGGCGAGATAGTGTGGTGCGGGGGTGTCGGTTTTGTGATCGTTTGGCTCTCTCTTAATGGCTGTTTGGTGGGGAGAGCAGAATAGGCTGAGGGTAGCGTGTGATATGGACAAAGATTTGTCTCCCTGTGACGCTTTTTAGAGAGCATCGTGTTTTTTGTGTCCAGGCAATAAGTACAGTTACGGGAGAAAAAATTGAGCCACCCCTCTTTATTCGCGTATCGTTTATAATAAAGCATATTCAAAAGTGCCATTCGATATGGAATACCAGCATTTATGATTTTATATGCATACAATTTGATAAGAATCGTCTTTACTAAACTTTATTATTTTTATAATAAAATATAATTGTGATGCCATATTTAGGATCTATGTCAAAATGTAAACTTTAATAGTATTCTAAATCATTTGGTCTAGTAGTTTCTGCATTATGTGTATTATGAATGGAATATACCTAACTTACAATAACATTATGCGTTAGGACTAAACTTGAGTGAAGATACGAAAATGTAACTTCCTAAATATAATTTTAGAATCTTAAAATCGACATATTTGGACTTTATAATAGGTATATGGGAGAAAAAGTTTGTTTATACGTCTCTCCCACCAAGTGCTTCGACGAGATATCTCGTCCAAGGTCTGCTAAATTTTGTTGTCGAGATATCTCTTCGAAGGGGAGGGACAAAACTGCCTTTCTACTCCCAGGGAATGAAGATAAAATAGGAAAAACAAATTAGCCCTTGGTCAGAAATGGTGACAGTTGGAACAGGTTTCTCCACCAAAGGACATAACTTCTAACCAAGTAAGACCATCTTGGCCAATAAGTTATTTCAACTAATCGACGTAGTCATTATGTATATTGTGAGGATAAAGAAATATTACACTACTTGAATCTTGTGACAGAGGATCAAAGTAATGGACGTATGAATTCGCTGATAAGCCTTTGTCAACATGTAACATATATCGCTCCTATAAAATGATAATTTATGGTGTTTCATATTTGTTCTATGGATCTAACTTAAACCTTCCTTTTGTGAGTCGAAACCAATCATTGTTTATAATTATTCTTATTTAATAAAATAACTATATTTAAAGATACATTTCAAAATTTTGCATTCTAAGCAACTCATTCTAATACAAACTTAACCAGTTAATTATAACTGTTTTTCTCACGCGACATGTGCAAATTAACACTGACAAAACTTTCAAAATCTCAGCTTTTACGAACAATAGGAAGCTCACAATATGCATCTTCAATTTTCGCGTTTATAAGAGGTAATTTACGTCTAAGAATTCCTTCATCAACTGTCTAATGAATTTCTACTTTTTCATTAGGTTGAAATATGTTCTTCATGTATCATGATAAATCTGAACAATGTATTATTTATTCATTAGATGCAATTAGCGATAGCTTCATAAGTTTTATTGTTTTCGTTTCTTGTATCAATATCCACTGGTGTTTACTGTTTCAACTTGAAAAGTTTTTAAATATGAAAAGTAGTCGTTAATTGGGCTAATCACATAGCTTGAGTGCTGTGAATGTGACTCAAATTGTTATTCAACTTAATTAAAAAGCCACCATTTCTATTTAATGGGCTCTTGTAAGGGTTCTTAGTCATCATTTAAGGAACTGACTATTAAATCTCAAAAATAGAATGAATTCGTGTTTCATAACAAGAGAGATCGAGCTGTACTGCTAGAGGTACAATCAGTTTAAAGTCTTTGAACTACAATATGTGAGATATCTGTGTGCGCTAATTAAATATTTATAAATAATCAAATCTAATTGAACTTTGTTCGAAGTAGGTTGATCTATAAATTTAACTAGACCTAAAAAGTCGTATATTCCACGAATTTACAAAAAATAATAAAAGTATTTCTAAGTTGATATTTTCCAATATAAAGGCCTTTTATGCAGTTAAAAATTCAGATTAATTATAAATCCCTTTCGGCACATCTTTTATGTAAAATAAATCGTTTCACACAGTCTTAATCAAAAGCTGTAACATTTTTATAAGTACGATAGAATGCATTACAATATCATACACACTTTGTACACACAAAACTGTAATCAATATGAATTCAATGGATCATTCAATGAATTTAAGTCAAGTGATAGGATTAAGTACAATAAATTAATGAGTTCAGAATGATGAATAATTAATAGAAAATTTACCTACATTTAACTATCATCCTTAACTTAAAATGTATTATATTATTGAGTCATCAAAGTATTGCTAAATTTATGCAGTTTTGCACAGCTGAAAATCCATGAGTTTCATTAGAAATGCTTTTATAATAAATTATCTAGTATATTAGTTTAATTATCATTTGATGAAACTACGAAAAGCTTTAGTTTTTGGATAATAAATGAATTTGCTTATATGTGTGCTCATAAACATAAAAAATCATACTCTTTATTAGATTCTGCGAATATCTACCTAATGGTCCTGCATGATATAAAATATTCAAACATACATAAGTACTTAAATTTGGCTACATTGGTTGAAGAGTATGTTAACATTTAAAACAGGTTGGACATCAAGATTGCACGTTGGTTATCACCGAAATTACATCCATCTGAATTATATCATATAAAATTTCATACCATCTATTTTGAATGAGAACAAAAAATGGAATCGTCTCTGGTTTATGTATTATTTATTATATACTTGTTAAATTGGAAATGCTATAAATTTAATCCAAATCCAATGCCATGGTTTTGAAATAAAACCTCATCTTTCTTTATTACAACTTCATACACCATGTTAAAGTTAATTTAGCTTCCAAATACCCATAAAAAATTACGCTTCGATCTATATAAACATTCTTCCATACTTTCAACATTCACTCATGGAATTTATTTTTATAAACAAGACTATAAAGTAAACTGCGTCTCCGAATATTCGTTGTTTAATACTATCTATAAAATACCTTTTCTTTCCTTACTTTGCGATGCGTAACGTAATAATATCGGAGATAATAATATCTTAGTTTTGAAAAGCATTGCTAAATGGCATGCTGCTCAAATATAGCTTACTTGCTTGCTTTCAAAGGAAAAAGAATTAACGGTGAACACTTTCGACACGATAAAACTCCATGAATTGCAGCATAACATTTTTACACTCTAAGAGACAAGATATAAATTTTTATGAAATTTCGCTATAAAGCTTGAAGCGTGAACGAGTTTAGCAACGGTAAACGATTTTCGAAGAGCGTTATTTTCAGGTCTTCTTTTTTCATACCAACAGATCATAAAAAATTAAAACATGTTTTCTTTGGGGAAAGGATTAAGCGACCAGATAAATTGTTACGTGTAGTGATGTTAAACGAAACATAAAAATTTTTAGAGTTGATAAAAAATGGTGTTTTTAAATAGGTAATGAAATACAAATGGTTACCTTAACATGATTTTTGTGGCTTTATAATTTAAAGCATAGCATACACAACATAGACAGGAAAATGCTTGCAATTTATATTTCAGAAATGGGTAAAGCTTCCATGCTTGAAAATATGTATTTCGGATTTTTTTAAATATAAGGTCTTTTTAGGAAAGCGAGAGTATACTTAATTTATTATACAATGCATTATTTAACATACATGCATCATTCATTTTTATATTTTAAGAAAAATCATCAGAATGTTGTGAATGAATCTCAAATTCTTTTGGTTTTTATAGTTGAACCTAGTATTTTATTCTGAAAAGTATTTTGTATTGCTCACCAATGACAAGATATATATTCTTTAATACCTTTAAATTTCCCTAAGAGAAGGGTCATTTTGAATAACTACGAAAAACCGATCATATCGTATGTGAGGGATACTCATGTATTTTGTGAACGTCTATTACACCGTAATTGATCATGGTATTTATTTTACTATTAAAAAGGGTGTTTACTTACGCCACATAGAAACTATCAGAAATCCTACTATAAATGTAAATTGAATACCTAATTATAAGCATTTTAGTTGAATTCTCAAGTACCTTTTCTTATCAAAGAATAATACTTTAAGTATTTAAAACATTCAGCACTAGCATATTAATTTGATTTTAAATAAATCTTTTAAGATGATTAATGTAACTTACGCACAACAGGAAAATACTGTGATATAACCATATAATATGAAATTAACAGATGTAGATTTTGAAATACTGAAATTAACAAAAAGTTAAAAAGTGTAAATGATGCTTTTCCCATGCGTTCATAAGTTTCCTTCATTCTTATAGCATGTTACTGGAATTGAAGGAAGGTTTCCGGTTTCCGTTGTACAAAAGGACAGCTTTAAAACTAAACTTGGATGAGTAGATAAATAGATATCATTCCTTATGATTTGAGATATTCTTAAACCTGTAATAAGCCCTGGGATATCTGAAAAGCACTACCATCCTACACTTCTTAGAAAAAGATAGAACTAAATTTCTACTTAACGCAAAACACATGTACTCGTAGCTAGAAGGTTCCACCCTTAAAGTCTGCAACTTAGAAGTTCAGATTGTTGTTTGGAAAGACGTAGGTTTCGAACGAGATCATTCAGCTCGTTTTTCTCAATATAGTGGGGCTAGTATAAGTGCTTAGGAGTATGTGTAATATCAGGATCGTCATATGCCTCTGAAAATTTTGAATCTATCACTTCACAATTCATTTGAGGTTTTGATATAGGAATATTTTCTCCCCGAGGAGAGAGAAAAGCCGCTTACTTTAGTTAAACAAAGATAATAATCTTCTACATGACTATAGTTGGCTCTCTCAAAATCACCAGAACAGTAGAAATCAAATTTCATCTAATCTTTCAACCTATCACTGAGGACAACAAAGCAGTACATGCAGAAGCACCTACGATTTATGTTGATCTCTATCATGGCATCCAAAGCTTTTTGAGAATTTTTGTCAATGAACTATTCTGAGATTTTAAAATATACTGTACGTACACAATATTTGACTGATCTGATACAATATTTGTCTGATCTGACATAATATTTGACTGATCTGACACAATATTTGACTGATCTGACACAATATCTGACTGCAAAACATATGAAACGTTAATACATCAACGAAGTTGTCTTTGTTTCAATTTTGTCAAATTTTGCTCACAAACATGCAAAATGTGTTTCTCCTTCAATAAAAACACAATAGCGTTTTGGTCGTGGTTGCATATTGCCTACCAGTGAAACAATCAGTGCTGTCGACCATAAAATGACAGGTGGCAAATATGGAAATAGAAACATCTAGTGTCTTTTTACATGACTATAAAAGACCTAATTTTGAAAAGTAGTAAATATTAAATGACAAATAACAAAAAACTTGACATGGTGACAATTGTTTACGGTCAGATAGAATCAGCACCCAAAAATTAGTTAAAAACAACTACATTTGTTCACGTTGGAATACATTGTTCACATCTTCAAAATAATTTTTTTCTAATGCCCTGTTAATTGAACTTAATCAATATGGCACTACGGCTGATTAGTGAACCCTGGTGTACCACGGGGATGGTCACTTTACACACATCCACATATTCTAATAACAACTCGTTTATAGAGAAGCCACATATGCATTCTAAACGTACAAACATCCTGCCTTAAACCAGGATTCGAACCAGCAACATTTTGATCCAGAAATCAGCACCCCTTTCACTAGACGGATTGGTTGGTGGTCTTCAAAAGTAAAAAAAAAAACAATCGTGACATATAGTGTGTGAATTGGCTTATAATTCGTATATTTTCAAGGTAACATAGCACATAATAGGGAAACTAATTAATACTAGCAATTATAGCGTGAAAGGATTTATACTCGTCCATTGCACTTTTCGTCATCAAAGATTAGAGCATAAAGCTCTACATCCAGCTTAAAAACAAATTAAAAGGACTATTCTGTACCAAAATTTTCCAATAAAAGAGTTTTTTTTTTATAAAATTAATTATTCTCGATTCGCTTTCGCTTAGAAGTATTCCATGCTAGAGACCCAAGAAACAAAATACAGACAAAGGAAGAGGAGGGAATATGCACGGAGTAAAAAAAAAGAATCCCCAACCACTTTGCCGCTGAAAATAAAGTTCTTTTGAAACCAGATGAACGAAGCAAGCTAAAAGTTAATTTATTTTCCCCAATTACTACCACTAGAAAAATAGTGAAATGTTGCTTAGAATTTTTCTGGACGGAGAAAAATGGTGTTCCACTCTTGAGAAAGAGAGAGAGAGTAAAAAAGAACTCGAGAAGTAGTTCCCAACAAGATAGGTAACTAATCAAGGGTAATCGGTCAGATAATCATTTATCAGGAATAAGTGTTACGTAGCTAATGCGAGCGAAGGATTTTTTTTTGCCTTGGCTGTTACTCCAAAGACTTAATTATTTCGTGCCGAGAAAAGAATGAGGATTCTTCTTTTTGGATAGACATTTGAAGTTTAAGTTCTTTCGTTATCAGACAAGAAGAGAGCGCTGTTTGGTTGGACGTGGAGAATGTGTTGATATGGTTAAAGGAATGCCGGATTGTGATGAAAAAATGTTGTGAGGTTCACGCTTAAATGAGAGTGGGAAGTCTGACAGACTTTTAAATAGCGATTTTCAAGGTAAGAAGTGGTTTTTGTTGTAGTGTTTGCGAAAGTAAAGAATGGAGAGAAGTAAGAATTTCTTTCCTTGAATAAAACGGAAAAGAAACTACATCGTTAGTAGAATTTGAAATAATATTTATTACGCGTGTACATAGTGTAATCACCATAGTATCGTTCCTCATACGAAAAGACTTTTTTGAATCTTTGAAATAAAATAAAATGCTATTTATGTCATTCTAAGTTGGTTAGTGAGGAATTTTAGCGATCCCTGAGCAGTATATAATATTAAATTCAATTGAATATAATTCAAGTTTGTACCATTGCGTCTGAATAAAAATAGTGTTACTTTATCTAATCACTGACTGATTATAGAAATTATGAATCCTCAATTCGGTGTAAATAATTCTTCTCGAAAAATAATTTAAATTAGCTTTGATAACTATTTCATTTCTAATGGTTTTGTAAATGTATTGTTTTATAAATATTCATAACATATTCTTTAAGAAGACATATATTTTCTCTACACAATCTAGGGATAAAATAAGTTAAAAGTTATTTGTAGACAAAAAAGGATCCATTAGGTTAAACCTTTTTTTGAAACTTCTAAACGTGAAAAGTGATGGTGAAAATGGTTTGGTTATTTCAAATACGATTTCAAGAGATATCAAATTGAATAAACTTTCTCTTAAAGTTCATTTTTAATTTTCATTGAAATGATAACACATATTTCTACCAAATTAGTCAGTTTTTATCTCGATTGGAACAATGTTTAACATTTATTTTCTCTACACCCTTCATCGTATTCTAACTTTACCAGTAGACTTTAAATCTTACTATTCAAAAACTAAGAATTTTGTTCTTCAGTTACACCTTAAAATTTTATGACCTCTTTAATATAACATTCTTTCTTAAGTTTTATATTAACCCTCCAAGTGGTTTCGACGAGATATCTCGTCTATGAAGATCTGACAAATTTCGCTAATGACGAGTTATCTCGTCATCATGAATCCCGATTGAATTCCGAGTAATGAAAATATTGCCGCTTATTGATGATGACGAGATCAAGATCAGGTAAATTTTTTCTAATGACGAGATATCTCGGCTATCAAGATCTGATTAGTTTTGCTAATGACGAGATACCTCATCGAGGCAACCTCTAGGAGGGTTAACATGTTTCCTATCTATCGCAAAATATACAACACTTTTCACGTTTACAATTTTTTTTAAAAACCTCACCTCATATAACCTCAGAATATATGAGGATGTATGAGGTTATCACCTTTTTGAACCTTTTTTATCTTTCTACACAAGTTCTCAAATAACTAATTTATTCTATATCTAGATTATGCAGAGAAAATATAAATATATTACTAAAGAATATGTGATAAATATTTATAATACGAAATATATTTTCAAAGCCACTAAAAATGAAACAGAACTAGTGCCTTATCAAAGTTAATTTAAATTAGGTTTGGAGGAAACTATTTATTTCGAAGTGAGGAGTCATAATTTGAATAATCTGTCAATGCTCAGATAAAGTAACCGTAATTTTATTCCGATATATTCTCACGAAATGGTATAAACTTCGTATTATGCAATGAAAATTATTATATACTGCTCAGGGAATGCTCAACTTCCTCACCACCACAGAAGGACATGCCATTAGCATTTTATTTTATTTCAACGATTCAAATAAGTTTTTTCGTTTGAGGAAAGATACCGTCAGGATTAGACTCAGCAGAGGTTACATGTTTGTCTGATAATGCGAATCTTAAGTATTAAATAAAAATTTACTCTCGCAACATTGCTTCAAAATCACTAGGTTCAATTTTTTCGTAGAATGAATTTGAAATTTGCTTTCTTTTTAAAGTCTAACTATATTACACAGACGGCATTGTGTCGTACTTACAATTTTTGATTTAAAAGGCTGCAATGAATGAATATTTGTATGAAAAAGTTATAAAGACTTCCGACTCTAATTATCAAAAACTATTCAGATTTTTTGGCACCAAGGCCAGCAGTTCTACTGTCTTGCTGACCCCATCCATATTCTAAAGGGGGACATTTGTATATGAAATTTCAAATTGGTTAATATCATTTTCCATTTTCAATTTACTTGAGGTCTCCAAAATGAAAGAGGAACAAGACCGTTTCAACAACTGTGAGAGGTTGACTCTTTTACACAACGTGGCTGCATATTTCATAAATTAAAGCAGTTACAGTTCTCGTATTAATCCTACAAGTGGTTTGGACGAGATTTCTCGTTCATCAAAATCCGAACAATTTTGATGATAATGTGATATCTAGTCATGAAGATATCGTCGATCTTCTTATGATGACGAGATCTAGATCTGGTCAGCTTTCTTCCACTGACAAAATATATAGTCCTTCAAGTTTTGGTCAGTTTTGCTAATGACGAGATGCTTAGTGGAGACAACCAACCACCAGGAAGGTTAATCTACCACGATAACAGTCATCGACCACTGAGTCTATGCCCTTTAGCTTAGAAACGAGCCTTATCCCATTTTCCCTAGAGGATTCTCGAAGAAATGTGTTCAATTTTATCACATTGACGCACTAGCTGACAAGTTGGAAATGTATTTGTTGCAATTTTCACTTGCTGAAGAGAAGATATACACTTGTAAACATCCTCTTTACACCGACAACATTCACAAAAGTCAAATTGAATAAAAACATCCCCCAGAGTAACCCCTACACAAAATAAACCAAGCTCTGTCATTTTAGTGACCGCCCGCAGCCAGATTTGGTGTCTGGTAGACAGTAAAATATCAAAGTTTGCATAAATATGCAGTGAAACTAACAAACCCCGATTTTTGAAAAAAAGCCTACATGATTTTACAGCTTTTCATCCATTCCTGCCAAATGTTATGGCAAATTTAAATTCCTTATTAACGAACTTTCCAATTTAAATATTTTTTTCTGTACCTTGAGATTCTTAAGAATAGTCGAGTTGTACTTGTTGAACAATCTGTCTTTGAGTAAGCAGTGCCGTCTCCAAGACATTTCTCTTGTTTAGGATGGGGTGGGGCTTGAAATGAAGTTAGAGGCGCAATTCCTATTCTGCAATATCATCATAAAGGGGAAAATATGAATCTTTTATCGAATTATTTTGCGGTTCATCTGTGGATTGCGAGTCTTATTTTAGTGTGTTTCTCTACCACGAAGAAAGTTGTGAACATAAAAGTTTTCTTGCAAGGGCAAATACTATGAAAGGAAATCTGAATATGAGAAAACAATTGATAAACAAAATTTATGATTTACAATTCCGCCAATCACAGAATTAATAATAAAGGCACATCCTTCTTAATTTTTATACTCATGTCTAAAAATTGAGGATGATGCAATCTGAGGTGAATGCTATGCCAATTATCTCCATCGAAGTACCTCAAATGTCAAATGAATGTACTACAACCTAGGTAGAATAAAATAGGAATACCCACATGCGTAGTGGTAATACTTAGAACTGTCGAAATGAAAAAAATATGCTTAGGTGAACTTGTATGTTTTAGTTACTGCGCAAAAAATAATTTTTGTTCTGTTAGAAGCAATCTAATAAGGAATGTGCTGGCCTTCACAACGTGTAGACATGCTTTCCACAAGGTTTTCCAAATCAACATACAGTTCCTGTGGCAATGAGTTCTTAAACAAGTCTTTAATCTTGTGCTGTCCTTGGTGTTGTGTAGGTTGCGATGTGACGTCGAAAAGCATCCCAAGCATGATCTATGGGATTTAGATAAGGTGACCTTGCTTAATAGGAATTCAATGTTATCCTTAATTTTTGGACATGTGTGGTTGGGGAGAGCTTTGAAATAACTCACTGACCCGAATTAGTATGATTCTATTCTGCATATATGCTTTATTCTGTCCAACCTAACACACTTTTGGTGCCATATTTTGTGGCAGAAATACACAGCCGAGGCAGAGGACTTATTTCCAATTCACCTTCAGCAACATTCCCAACGTCGTTCGAGAGTCTGCAACGGAAACCCGTGCTTCTTTCCAACCTACACCCAGACCGAAGGTTGCGCAAACAATTGAAGTAACCCACGGATCAATTCACCAATAAACGCATCCGGGTCTGGAGGTACAAATCCCACCCCACCCCCTCGCTCTTCCATCGGCACTTCCATTCAAAGCCGGCGCTAAATAATTAGTTGCGAATGTGACATCCTTCATAGCGAAATAATGGATCCGGCGACGTGCAATCGATAAACACCTAATTTGTCAACGGAGGCCCCTTCGAAAAGAATGCAGTCCGCGAATTATTACTTAAGAACCCTGTCCCGTGAGGGTGGAGCAAATATCTTTAAATACCCAAAATTAATCAATTTTCTGTGAGGATATTCCCTTCCTCCTTCACCTGTCTGCCACCCTTCCCTTTTAACTCCGGATCCTTTGTGAGCGGGCCGAAACCACACCTTTCACATTCGACAAAGGCTGGTGGAGGGCTGAGTTGAAGAGTGGAGCAAGTGGAATGCTCCGTTTTCAAATGCATCGTTAGGGATATGTTTTATTGATGATCCCAGTTGCGTAATGAATGTGCTGTGTTGATTTGGGAATTTCCGAATTCGTGTCATTAATTTCCGACAAGCAGTTTTCGGGTGTTTAAGTGAGGTTTCTCTGTTTTCGGGGGTAATTGTCTGGGTTAATAGTTAGGGAAAACTATAATAGTTAGAGAACTTACCCAAACAAATATCTTCACTAATTTCAAATGTTTTCTTTATTATGGATGAGAAAAGTGAAGTTCGTTCAGGATTCCCACTAAAATCAATAGATGTCCGAATTTTACTATCCCTTTAAGTAGAAAACTTCAGAAAACTTCAGGAAGATAAAACTTTGAACACGTAAAGTTGTACGTAGATTTTCCGAATCGTAATATCATTATTTTAATCCTACGAGGGGTTCACATGCATATATTGGTTCATTATTTTATTTAGTTAGTTTTCAGTATCACCACAAAGCATGTGCGTGCTCCTATTTTGTTCCACATAACTTGCGGAATATTCATTTGCGATTTGAGGTACTTGGCTCGGATATTCATTCATCTCAGATTGCATTATCCATAATTTTTATACATGAGTAAACATTAAGGATGACGTGACTCTCTTATGAATTCAGTGACTGAGGGAATTGTGAATCATAAATTTTGTTTTTGTGAGTGATTTCTAACCAGTTTTTTGAAACTCTTGAACAACAATATCTTTCCTAGAATCCTTTCAACCAATAGATGTGACTATTTCTAAATTGCACTTCTTTACTGATGACGTCACATCGTTATGAATTAAACTATCAGGTTAGATGTCCACAATAACAGAATGTGCTAATATTTATGAATATAAATATATTTATGGCACCACGAAACCAAAATGTATATTATCTTAATACATAAAACAGTTGGCGTCTGTCTATCTCTCTGTCGGCACAAATACGGTCGGTCTCTCAATACAAATATACGCCATTTGACGGATTCGGAACAAATTTGGTGCTCTTTAGAAGCCTGAGTACATAGGCTGCATATTACGTCCCCCTCGTTTGATTTGTTCTGTGTGCAGAGTGGTCGAAAACAGAGTACAAAAGTCATTAATAACATTGAGCGTTGTTACGGCAGCTGTTAAAACTCGGATATTTTTAACTTGTGTTTTTTCTTTCTAAGACTGAATCATTTGTAAATATTTTTCTGACAAATGACTCATCAATAAAATTCATTCTACATAATTTTTGGCGTCTACTAGAGCCTTGGAGCTTTTATTTTGTACATCGTTTTATAAGGGAGCCAGGTGAATTTAGGTTGCATTGGAGCAGCACAATGTACGCAATTCCAAAGGGAAAGATCCGAGGACCTTTCTCGTAATTTGAATCTCGGTTAAATGACGAAGTCAACACCTGAGATGTCATTCCACTTTCCAAACTTCCATACCACTTCAACGTAAGGACATTTGAAGCCACGAAAAATTTAACGTGCACCAGACACCACGTACAAGACGATCTTTGCTTGGATCGAGATGCAACCTCCCAAACATCCTGTTGATAATCCGCGACTCTACCAAGTGGGCTACAGCGGCCCTCATTTGATAAGGAAATGACTTAAATTATGCGAAAAGTGCAAGAAAAATTCACTGTTAATAAAAATTTAATTTCGCTAATCAATATGTGGTAACGCTAGAATTGCTATGTTTAATATTTCAATTCGAATTTATCTGATTTTATGTATTACTTAAGACGGTGATACGTATATGAAATTTTTCAACATTAATTCGTGTTCTCTATGTTTATTAACTTTTGTAGAGTATTTTATTGAGTTATTCTCGAAATACTTACCAAGCAGATTCGTAGCCGAAATCTAATACTTTGCATAAATTTTTCATTTTCGAAATTCTACTTTTTCTAGGTACGGAATTTCAATTCTGTTTGGTAAGCTGCCACTGCTGTAACGATACGTGTTCTATTGTATTGTAAGATTTTCGAAATAAATTATTCAAGTGTTAGGTTTTAGAGTATCATTTATTTTGTGCACAATACTGTTTGACAACATTCGTATATTTCGATCAACTTTGAAAATTCAAACCACCAAACATCGAAACCACAGTTAATGTAGTGTTCCATTGTGTTTAAATTCGATCCAAGTAACGCCAGGTAATTCTAGTAATCTCTTTATTAGTATTATTAGTATAGGAAACAGCTGTTTGAAAATAAAGAATCTGTGTTAATAGACTTAATAATTTTCTTTCCATTTCTCTGGATAATTTTCGAAACTTTTTAAAAATCCTTTGTCTTATTAATTTATTTTCAAACCATTTCATAATTCAATTTTGGGCAAACAGAAAGCAGAATCTTTGTTTGGAATCGTCTTGTATGTTATGACTTCATGTAAAAACTTTAACCAGACAGCTACTCTCCAAGTGGATTACTATGTTTTACTAAAACAATAATTTAGATTGTAGTAAAAATGTTGGAAATTTTCAACTTCGTTTTTATCTAATTATATTTTAGAAAACTTTTGGCATTTATTTATGCTAAAGTAATATATGCTAATGCACACCTTTTATAATAACTTTAAAATAACAAACTATCGATAGATTTATTTCATAAAAGTTAACACTCACTTAGGTATTAATTCAAAATGTAATACGGTTTTTCAAACTCATATATGTGTACATTTATTTATTCTACTTATTTAAAGCGTTTATCGAAATTCTAGTCATCGATTCATGCAATGGAAAAATTTTTAACTATAAATTAATCATTTCACATACATTTTTATTGGTAATAGAAACTCTTGTCATGAAAAATTTAATGAGAAACCTGTAATTTTTATAAAATCTATCTCATACAATAACTAACTTTAATCCCTGCAATATAACAGACACATTCCTTGAGTAAAGAAATAGTGTTTGTTAATTAACAAATTCCATAAATAATTGGTGAAAAAGATTATATAGATAAGACAAAAATGATTTACTAACTAATGGAGTTGTTAAAATTCCTTTGATATTTTGAAAGTCCTTTGGCTTTCTTCCAAAGTGATTGAAGAATATCTAGTTCTCTAGAATGTTTTCTTAAGATTTTGAATGTATTATAATCAGAAGGGAAAAAACATCAATCCTGAAAGGCGGGTGGCTGGTAAATAACGTTTGAGTAACTTTTCAGAAATATATTCTCCTTGCTTTGGAGCATATAGAACGTCGAAAAGCAAACATTATTTTGCAATCAAGATATAAATTAGTATTAATGATGTTATCTCTATTATGAGAAAATATGAGATTATTATTATTAGAGAGGAGGAATATTGAGTCTATATTTTAAGTCTGAAAACCGTGAAAAAAAAACTGAAATACAATATATAGACTTACAAGTAAAACTTTCAACTGTGATCTCTAGCTTTTCTAGACAGAATGTGGTGTTCATCAGACTGGTGAAATATATCCACTACGCCATTTCCCACCTTTTCATAAGGTTATATTTCTTCTTGAGAAACACAATTAGCTATAGAGAACGTTTTCCTTTTTTTATCATAATTGTTTTTGACATAGATTGGTTCGTATGCGAACGAATATATTTTGTAATGAAGATTAATTTGAATACGTATAATTATATGCAATAATAATTACTAGCATATATAGTAACCTATTTCCCTTGTGATTTCGTATACGTATTACGTGAAGAAGTATAGCGCTATACTTATTTTTCCGATGCCAAATTTCAGTTTGGTTAAATAACTTATTTACATAGTTCCATATAAAAGAAGTATACAATATGCACCTTTGATGTATGTGTAGGAGTAAAAACAGTTGTCACTAACTTGATAGTGACAATTGTTTTTACCACCGTGAAAAATTTAGGATTTAGATCCAATCATTGACAAATTTCCTCTATATTTATAGAATTGAAATCTAATTAACAGGGATTATTTTAGAAGCTTTGAATAAAAATGAAAAACGTAAGACATTTAAAAACGCAATTTGACGAAATGATTGCTGCATTTTGATGTCAGTAGATATTCGAGTCTTGTTCTTACAACCTTTAAAAAGTGATGAATTTGGTTCCTGATATATCTAGAGGTGCTTATAAACCAATTTAAAAAGTGCTGAAGTTGGTTTCTGAGATATCTAGAGGTGCTTATAAACCAATTTTATAGAACTATAACTTGGTTTTTGCATTCATATTATTAGCTATCAGTTTTATTTTAAAGGGTTTAGTGTCGTATACTTTATTTCTTTTCGTACATTTGAACTCTACAATTCTGTTTAACCAAGAATATTTAAGAAAAGTTGGTCCATATCGACCGCTAATTAACTGACATATTTTGGAGATACTAAATTCGTATATTCCTGATAATGATAAATACACAATCACATTGCAATATGTTTGAAATGTATGTAACACTATATTGAAATACGTATAACTTTTATTGAACTCAAAACTAATAGTTAGTATTTAAAAAAGCTGTGCAATAAAAAATGTCAGTTAGTTTATGCTCTACACCGACATTATGATTATGAAGAATTTTGTATTTCATGAAATTTAAAAATTTTTAAAATCAATGGTGTTTAAAACCATTACTGTAGTTAAGAATTCTTGAAAGCTTGTTTTCTTTGTTTTGTCCGTGTGTTCTAACAAACCTATCGTTGGCTTAGAGCAGAAACAACATTAACTGACATTCTTTTGGAGACACTAACTACTTACTTCTTTTACACGGATGAGAAATATATTGTCTTTTTGTAATATGTTTAAAATATATATGATGTTATTAAAATGCTTATAATTGTTTATTTTTTATCTAAAAATAAGTCTTTACACAGCTGTATAGTAAACATTTTTTGCCAGTTAATGAATTTTACACTATAATTTTGTATTTAATGAAATTTTATAATCTCGAGAATCATTGGTGTTCCAAAATCATTACTTTAATCAAACATACCTGACAGTACTTTCGCACGTGTCTTGTAACAAACCTACCGTCGACTTAGAGCAAAAATACATTATCTGACATTCTTTCAGAGACAATAAATGCTTATTGTAATACTGATGAAGCACATTATTTTTTTGGTAATATGTTTAAAAGGTACATAACGCTATTAAAATGCTTATATGTGTTCGTTTTTTGGCCTAAAAGCTAACAGTTTTTAACTCTCCGAGATATCTCATCCATTAAGATCTGGCCGATTTCGCTAATGACGATATACCTCGTCATCAAGATATTTCCATTTTTTATACTGACGAGATCAAGATCTGGTCAGTTTTTTCAAATTACAAAATATTCCGCCCATCAAGATCTGCTCAGTTTTGCTAATGATAAGATACCTCATCGAGAAAACCACCAGGAGGGTTAAACACCTGTACAGTAAATTTCTTGTCAGTTAATGAGTTTCTGCTCTAAACGACCGCTATGTACTTCAAATTTGGTATTTCATGAAATTTTAAAACCTTGATAATCAATGATGTTTTAAATCATTATAGTAGTCAGGTATGTCTGTAGAAGCTGTACCAGCATGCACCACTTTTCCGCCGAAGCCTCGTGAGCATACCTGGGTTCCAGGGAGTAATTAACTTTCACAGAATACCCCCGCATCTGTGCTGACAAGTGAATGGGTGCTTCAACTGATGCGCTTCATTAAATTTATTGCTTTCTTCTGCTCCCTGCTGCTGCCGCTGCTTCCAATCGGCTGGTAAACAGAAGACAATGATGTCTATCACCTAGCAACCGGCCGCCTTTTGTACTACTTTACCTGCCAAAGAACTTTTCCCCTTTCATTGTTGTGTCGCCAAGAGACAGAGAGCTGAGCGCCCCGAAATTAGAAAAAGAATGCCACTTCATCTCTGAACATCGGCGTATGAAACTTATAATTAACGAGATATGTTCGATAATCAAAATTGGATGTTCGGTGTCTGTTCGGAGGGTGCAGCTGGAATGGGGATCGAGTTACGGGAGGAGTTGAAGGAGATAAAGTCGCAGTTCTTCATCGAGGCTGGAAGCTAAGTTTCGGTCGGGCTGAATTGATCAGATAGGAATTCAATATTGAAGTGTAGCTGTGTAGTTGTTGGAATGCATGCTTATAAGAAAGCTTTCAATTAATTTACTCTCCTTAATCAGTATTTATTATAATTTACCAGTATCGGTGAAAAGAACTTTATTAAATGCAATCAGTACAATTTTATGTTAGTCGGTATGAACTAATGAGTAGTATTCTGTTGAGGCCATCGCAATACAATGACATTTCTTACGCAAATGTTGTCACAATTTAATCTTAATTCATCATCTCATCAAATGCTGTGGCTCTTACGTATTAATAAACATCTTTATTCAAAAATGTCGCATTAATTTTGGGTATTAATCCTGGTGGTTTATTTCCCGGTTGAAAACTGCCCTGTAGTGACTAGCCTCAGGTGCAAAAACCTGTTTCAAACTCTTACCAGTTCTCGGCTCTGAAAAATTTGTTTTCCTCCTTGGTTCTTCATTCCCCTAATAGTAATAGTGTAGTTTTGTCTCAACGAGAGAGATCGTGGACAAACAAAATTGACCAGACCTTGGATGATAATATCGCCAAAACACTTGGAGGGTTAGAAAGGCAACGAACATATTGAAAAGAAATTCAGAGGTATACTAATTCATTCTGTATCAAAGGAGAAGTTGAAGGGATTAAGTCGCATTCTTCATCTAGGCTAGAAGCTCAATGGAAGTATGAGGACCAGTTTGAATTGATCTGTCAGCTTGAATTCAATGCCAGAGTGTAATTGCGTAGCTAGTGAAACGTTTATTTAGATGAAAGAATCCAATTAATTTATTTCCTTTGATCGGTATTCATAATTATTATTAGCTAGTGACAGTAAAACTAATTTCATATGTAATCAGTACAATTTTATATTAGTCAGTGTATGGAATATATAAAATTCATTAATCATATGAAACACATTAGTTCAAACATGAACTAATGAGTAGTGTTCTGCTGGGCTAAACACTACTCATTAGATCGATCGATGAACAGTTACATTTCTTACGTAACTACTACAAGGATTCAATTTTAATTGATCATCTCATTAAATGTTATGACTTTTACGGTTTATCCAATATCTTTGAATGGTCCATCCTTTGCTGAAGAAATTTTCACATTAAATTTGGTAATTAGAAATAGACCACACACATTAAAAATAAATTCATAGCGATAGTAATTCATACTCTATCAGAGGAGTTGAAGAGGGGATAACTTCGATAAGTCTCAGTTGTTTATCGAGTTTAGGAGCAGAGTATTAAAGTAATAAGTGAATTAATTCGATAGTGATTCAATGCCGGAGTATAGTAGTGTAGCTGGTGGAATATGTTTAGAAAAATTGTTCAATATGATTAAGAACTAAATAATAATAAGCCAGATTAATAATAATCATCAGTATTGATAATTATTAATCAGTGTCAGTAGAGAGAATTTTAATACAATAAGGGCAATTTTATATTAGTCAATATGAACTAATGAGTATTGTTCTTTTGAGGCTACCCAAGTACAATTACATTTCTTACGTAACTACTATTAGGATTCACTTTTAATTGATCGTATCATTGAAATTGCGGCTCTTACGAATTGGTCGACGTTTTTTTTCTAAATGACTTCACACTAATTTTGGTAACAAGAAAGAAACCACACATATTAAAAACAAATTCATACTGTGCTATAGACCAAATAGTAATTCGCTATTAAAATTTGTATGATATAAGTATGTGAAACAAAATGTAAAACACTAATTTATCTGATGAAATATTTACTTACAGCTACGAAATCAATGATTCAAACTAACTATTATCTCTAAAGCGATAACAATCTTGATACTAATTTCAGTTAGAGAAAGGTTTTACATACTCAAGTTATTAGTTTGAAAAACAACATTTCAAGGAATTACATGCGCACATTAATATCGACTTCAATCAAAGCACTGATAAATAAAAATATGAATGCTTTAGGTAAAGATACTTACCCTGTATTATCAATAAGAGTTAAGTTGTTGCCTCCAGAACCATCTTTAGCTACAAGATTCCTCACAAATATTCCATAAGTATCTGCAAATGCAAATTTAAAAACAATTTAATTAATCAATAAATAAAGTATAAATAGAAATGCGAAAACTATGTTCCCATCTGAATTCAAATGAACATATTTCATTTCTTTAATGAGTTTCGAATGAAATAACCTACTTACGAGTTTTATATCTACACACGATACATTTACATTTTATTCAGAGTAAACCACTCTCATGAAATGAGATGCATTTTAAAAACAAATTTTAAATAAAAAGATTCTTTATTGCTCATAAATTAACAAATACATAATTTAAAAATTACTTTTTTAAATAAATGCTTTTCCAAATTGTTTAATAATTAACCACCAAGTAAGGACAAAAGGGGCAATCCTGTTATGATTAAGGATATTTTAAAAATGTTTTTCAGTCGCATCTAAAAAGAAATGAACATTTTTAATGAAAAGGAAAGTTTAATGCATTTAAATTCTTTTAATATTAAATTACGTTTCGAAATATCATGTAATTATTTTTATCAATTGAAATAGAAATTATGAATACCTCCATGTTTTTATGGTTGATGTAATTGTTTAGAAATGTTTCTTTCAATGAGAATAATTAGAAGTCGAATAATTATTTGAGTTTCATAAAAGTAATCTTCTATTAACTATATTTTAAAGTCAAAGTTTATTGGTGCTTGAAAAATGTCACTTTTTGTCAATTGAGTGTTTTATTGCTTTAGCGTTGAGCAATCAGTGATTAATTTAATTTTGGAACTCATCCAGAACAAATAAATTTTTCGTCTTGAAAGTAGCCCTTAATTGCAATATTAACTGTAGAAGTATTAAAGAGATCAAACAACGTCAAGCAGGTTTTATACAATGGGGTCGGCATTAAAGTCGTTTTCTCGTAGAAGTAATAGTTCATGCTTTTGAGTTGATGTCTTATTGATAAACCCCAAAGATTTAGCGTCCACTATTTTGTGCCAGTTACGAATTAATAAAAGGAATATATTCGAATTTGAGAATAATAAAGTATTTTAGAGATTTTCAGTGTAAATAAGACGTAAAGTGATTTTTCTACAACTACCAAAACGTTCTGACCTGATACGTATCTGGGTTACTATAAAATGTAGTTTGTCGCATTTTGGCGACGTTTGGCGTTTAATATGACGTTAACTAATCAACCTATCACATATAAATTAGAAATTTATTTCTTTGGAACTTTTATTGGAAAATTGCTGAAATGGTATTAAAAAAAACAAGTTAAGGGGCGTCACGTTTGTAATATGTACAGGAAATGCGCTCCATCGCAGACACACTATTGCCACTTTACATATTAAACTTTCTTGGTAATGTAAAAAAAACTAGAAAATACGTTTTTTATCTTCAGTTGATCAAAGCTTTATGTGGACCAATTGCGAATAAGTAATATGTCGGCCGCAGCCAATTTGTGCTGTCTCTGCTTTGTTTGGTGTAGAATTTCTAATAGAATTCGGCATGATCTCTGCGTCAACTGTCGTCGTCCGTCTAATGGAATAGACAGAGATTGTGGAGTCGCTGTCATACGATCTCAGAGATGTAGGTCACGTGGGCTTAAGTGTCGAAGAGCAAACGTGGTTTTCATCAAGCTTGTCAATTTGTCCTAAGTTTCGTGCTCTCTTCCATACCAAGCGATCTTCACCCGAAGAACAGTTCTTCAAACCGAGCGATCGGGAGAAGTAACATCGATTTTCTATTTCATTAGGAGGCCGATGCCACATGGAACTTGCTAAGAAAATTCATTTAAAACCTTTGATCCATGCAATCACCAAATTAATTGAATTTCAATAGTGATCATTATGAAAGTATCGATGTTTATTTAGATAAATTGTACGTATATTTCTGTGAGTATAAGTCTAAAGAAAATGGGATAATTCTCTCCCATCGATTTCGACGCAGGTGGTGTGACAAAAGGAGTTCTATCACCCTTTAAAAAACAAAAGTACTGTACGATTTCATGTAATGACAAGAGATGGCGCCATATATGTTTGAGGGGCTTCTTTGTTTTATATTTACGCTGAACGCAGCTTTTCTCTTTCCAGTAAATGACACTCATGAAGAACGTCGCTTTTGTTTGTCCTGTACTTTTCAGTATTCCTATAATATTAATAAATACATGGTTCTCTAAAGCAGTGATTGTTAACGCTTTTGAGACCGCTGCCAGGTAAATTTTACTTTGATGAGGGCCTGATTCCAACAAATTTACTCATAAGTACCTATTCAATTTTTTTCATACATTGAACTAACATGAGTATAAAAATTAGTATTAATACATTTATGCATACGGTGTTACCAGTTGAAAACAATGAATTACATTTAAATTAGAGATATCAGTTACTGGACTGATTAAATCTTCTAGTGTAGTTTTCTCAGACCAACATCATTAAATTAGGCATGTATTGATTTTTGTTGACAACTCATTCTGATAGCGAAAAATTGGAAGTTTGGAGAATGGGGTGCCAGCTCAGGTGTTGCCTCGTTATCTGACCTTGATTCAAAATTACGTGGTGTTCTTCTCGGATCGTACCCTTTGGGATTGATCTCGGACCGTAACCAATAGCCCGTTGTGTTGCTCCAGTGTAACGTTAATTAAAATACCTACCTACCTAACCCATAGAATTGTTCCGATTTTTTTAATAAGTAATTCCCTTCGAAGCGTCAAGAATATAAATAGAAAATTAATTAAAACTTTAGTGTTTCTGCCAACGCAATAGTTTTAAAATAGCATCTCTCAGTCACCCATACAACTATGCTATTTCTTTGGCAACCATCAAAAACTTATAATGAAACTCCAAATTTTAATCCTCCCCTTCAACTTTCCACGTTTTTCTGAAACTACTTTGCATCCAGTAATAGCAAAATACATCAATATAAAGTGATTGGTCTTCACCTGCAAAATTTATCAGAATTTTTTTTTTATAAATAATTCCCTTTAAAGCGTCAAGAACGAAATAGAAAACTAATTGCAACTTTTGTGTGGTTCCAGCAACACAATAGTTTTAAAATAGCACTTCTCAGTCACTCAGGTCACCCAGACAACTATGCCATTTCATTTGCAACTATCAAGCACTTTACCAAACTCCAAGTTTTAATCCTCCCCTTCAATTTCCCACGTCTCCCGCAAACTACTTTGCATTCGGCGATTACTGCGGCCACTTTATCCTCCGAGAACCGCTTTACTGCGGCGGTTCATCGAAACCACTCCTAAATGTGATCGAACCCTGCCGTTTATAAGTCCAGTGTGGGCTTAATTACGTCCGAGATCCGGGACCCAAAATCAGACGTTTCCTTCAAACCCTTGTCGGGAACAAATCTTGCGGTTTACGACACCATTTGCCCCGACTGAAGGCAAGTCCACACACACACTTTCTATGGGACTTAAGGGGTATGTAAATAAGTGTCATTTATCAGGAATTTGAAACTTAGGAGATTATAACCAAGGGACAAATAACCATGCACATGCTCGTGTCGTTAAGTCCTTGTTAGGGAATCTCGGCGGACATGGTACGTTTCTATTAGTCCAGGTGCGATGCCAGGACTAATGATTTTGCGTGATCGGATATAATGGTGGGTGTAATGTCACGGTGGAGAATTCTTAGCGGGCCAAATTGTGCGGTTTTGAATGGTAACGATCTAAGTGACTTGACGTGCAGGAATGGTTTGGAAATAGTTAGTATCGGTCTCCTTTTAATATTGCCACTTGAGCTATCAATAACTAAAAAGATATGAGCCGCGAGTAAATTAATAGGTACCCAGGTGGATTGTCTGTTGCCGATCATTTAATGCCTCATTAAATATGAGTGGAATGATGTTTCTAAGGCTTGTTTGGTTTTGGATCACTAACTGTTACATGGTTGATGATTTTGGGGATGTTTTGATTTTGAGTCTGAAAATTCACTAAGAGGTCAGATAGATGGTAATCGAAATACTTTATTAAAGCTTTCCTTACACAATCTGTTTTCGCTATAACAAAAAAGGACTGACATGGATATAAAATAAGAAAACGCTACGAAGTGCATTACTTAATAGAAATATTTTTCAAGTAGTGTATTTGTGTATTACTAAACACTCGTAATTTGAGTTCGAAATTGAAAATTCCCAATATTTTTCAATCAAAACTTTATCCAAACAAATCATAAAGATATTCAAGTTTACTTTTCAGTTGTTACCTGTACTATGAAAAAAAAGTAAAAATAAAACACTGGATTTTAGAGCCTTCGCTCTGAATGAATAATTCCATAATATCCAGTGATATTTTTCCAATCACATTTTACTTCTGGTGTACTTGTTGACAGACACTGAAAACCTCTCATGGATATAAAATGTATCGATTAAATAATAACATCATGATACAATATTAAACGCTAAAATGTTAAATTATAACATTCTGCATGTGGTTATAAAATTTTATTATGCATTCTATGATGATTAATGATCGATAATTTTTGGAATTAGTAATGGCCCTAACTGCATCAATATTATAATATCAGCATACTAAAGCTGTTATTAGATTTTATGGAGTGCAAACTGAAGTAAAGAAATTTTTAAAGCATCGCTACGACGAAGCATTTGATTTATTAAATTTTAATTACTGTATTCTGATCAAAATTGTTTCTAGATTGATGAAGAGATTGAACCCCCAAATAGCACTAAGGAAACGAACTTTACCCAAAAAAATATAATTTCACTCTCACTAAATCGGAAAACAATTCATTTCGAATTCCCACTGCAACCTAGTAATTGATTTTAGAATATTTTAGAAGCGATTTAGGAACTATCGTTTAAAAAAGTTCCACTCTCTCTCAACACGCAATTTAAGCAATAATTAATGTGTTAAATTCGAGATCGTAACTCCTGCTGAGATAAAGAAAATGCCCCACCGCTGCAAAGAAAATAGAATTCACTCATCATTAATTCAGTCCGCAAAGAATCAGTTAGATGTGATAGATTTTTTATTAAACAATTATTTCTTTTTCTTTCGTAGAAGGAACTAAACGATTTAGAACTCAGTTAAATTAATGCCTTTCATAAAATGAAAGTTATTTAGTGCGCTTCAGTTTCAAGATTTATCAACATTTTCTTTTTTGCGTGCGTTATTTCCAAATGAAAGTTTGGAGAACGGTAAAAACTCAATCAATTTGAGCGTCTGTTGAAGAACTCTTTATCCTAACTGCATTGTTTCTAAGGTAATGAAAGTGTAGTTCTAGAACATAATTACATCAAGTTATTGCATTTGTTTTAATAGAGTTTGAGAAAACTCGTGCGCTCTCTCTCTTTAAAAAATACCTATTAACGTAATAGGAACTTACCTTTATGATATGTTTGTGTATTTCCAAAACTATATTAATCAAATTAATAGCAATATTTAATCCGTATTACTCCAACCTACAGTAATACTACCAAGTCGTCGTCCTATGAATGCTCTAACATTCTTGGAGTAATAATTTTTTTTTCCGTTTTGAGATTTACAGTTTTTAATTTGTACATTTTACGACTACAATTGCGTACCGCTGTAACATTTAACTGTAACCATTATCTGCAAAATCAGTGTGTTAGTGAATATATTGGTATTTAACTAATTTCTAATTGTACTTAAGAAATAGTAAGGAATATCAATAATTATTAAATTTATCAAACAAATTTTCAACTTGCAACTTTATTCAAATAATAAAACTTATATTTATAGTTTTATTTTAAAATATTTTGTTTGAAACAGTCACGAAACATTTCTAGGGAATGCAATTTAGGTAATATATAACATTGTTTACGAACTCACAGCAAGTTTAACATCAGTTATTATTTTAATTGAAAGCTCTTTTAACCAGATCAACATTCATTTCTTGGGTGTTTGGCAAAATAATATATTTACATATTTAGTAACTCTTAACACGGCTAAAAGGTCAATTTAAAAAAAAGTTTCAAATTTTTGAAAGACATTTCTGAGAAATTTGTGAGTAATGTTAAACTTAAAAATGATTTTGACGAACAACTATTAGATATATCAAGAACATAGTTAACAACAATCACAATTGGGAATATTGAAACAACTATTTCACCCCTAAATTACTAAGACCTAGATAATTTCACATTGGGAATATAATTTCAAAATGTTATTATATTTTTCCGCATGTCTCAGTTTGATCCATTACATTGAGAATTTATTCTCGAAGATAACAGCATGAGTATCCTAGTTTTAATAGCAAATACCTAGTTCAACTACGAAATTCAGAAACACTCAGCGCACGCTACTGAAATATTGGAATTTATGTATTTAACTGTCTCACGGTGTATCCGTAATCTTACCTTCATCTGACATTCTGACTTGAACACGGAGTAATTCACCAAGCGACACGGTTTCCCTTTCTTCTCCCTTCATGTCCACTATATGCAAGGAGAGATCTGGCAGGGAAGGAGAGCCCCGACTCTTGTCGCTGGAGCCTGGGTCACTGGAATTGAAATTAGGCGATATTAGTGACTAATGTTATGCAACATCAAAGAGTATTAATACAATGACTTGCACCTTGTGTTGAGGATAGTGGATTATATGCTGCAAGAAATTCTACAAGTTATGTATACAGGACTGCCACAACCAAGGCATTTGAGAATATAAACAAAAAGTAGTAATGAGAATAGTAACAAAAAGTCTCTTAAGGGGAGCCTATTTTATTCGCTCAGAAACAAAATGAATCAGTTAAAAAACAAAATATTCTCTTTATAAAACACAGACGTTGAAGATCTCGCCAAGAAATTTACAGTTTTAAGAATAAGAACTAAATATTTTTAATGTGTTTTTCATGACAATATAGCAACCACAGATTCCGATGTTTTTCTTTCATGGTTGCCACGGTTTAGCACCAAAGCTTTGAAATTTGCGTCCCTTGGAAAATTTCTTCAGTAAAGAAAAATCCGAAAAATATTTTTCTTACTTTCAGTTAAAAAGGGACTAAATTTTTTCTTTGACTTTTGGTGAATTTTCAAAGAAAGTCGTTAAATTCTTTAAAGTTTTTGAGACCATTTTGCTTAAAAAGACACCTCTAGACACCAAGTTTGAAAACTAATAACAAAAGTCACCTTTTAGTCTCCTGTGGCAGCCCTTTGTATATTAATATCTGTGTTGTAAAATTGTTACATATTTTTATTCTTTCAGTATTTATATTTATGAAGCAATGCCAGGGGTATCAATAATCCTGTGATAATGCCTAGTCATAAAGTGGAAAAGTTCATCTTTCAGTAATCATTAAAAGACTGGTAAACTGGTTTGTCCACTGCCCTAGCAATTTGTGAGGTGTAGGAGGGGTAAATTCGATTCCTCCCTGGCGTGAAGTTCATCTTTGTAAAAGATAAGGCCCACTATTACTGCAAAAATATCTTCTAATATACTTAGATACCATGCATAGAAATTTAAATAAGTGGCTTCTCCAAAGTGCCTATGATATTAATGTTCTCAACGTAATTTATCATCATCAAGAACTTAGATTATACGGAAGACTGATTTTATCACGAAAACCTTAGAACTAACAGGTTTTTTACTCACACTGCACAATGAAGTTCTTAAGAGCCCACAGACGCCGATCTAGGTTATTGTACCCGGATTTAAATGCTCCAAAACGCCACTGAAACAGAACTGTTTCTATGAGACACAATAAAAGCTCTTTAATGGCTAAAACAGTCAGTTTTACTTTCTTCCCCTAACAGATTGACAAACATCGAGCTGTAGAGTGTTATCGCCAACTGTCCTAAAGAGACTAAAGCTCATTGATGGTCTCACATAGGAGTGAAGGAGGATATACAGAGTTCTTTTTAGCATGTCCTTTTTTCCTGTTTTGTCTAAATCTAGGAGTGAAAAAAGCTTTGTTCCTCTGCGGTACGATTAGAGTGGGTCTGACTAATTCGCTTTCTGTGAATAATTCTACTTTTATTTAAAATACTTTTTCAAAGAATATATTTAAAACTTTCATTCGTTAATAGATAAGGTCCACTATACTGCAAAAATATCTTCCCCTATAATTAAATGCCATGCATAAACGTTAAAGCAAGTGACTTCTCCAAAGCCTAGGATATTAATATTCTCGGCGTAATTTATCCTTATCAAGAACCTAGATTATATAGAAAACTGATTTTATCACGAAAATCTTAGGACTAACGGTTTTTTTACTCCCTCTGCACAATGGATTTCTTAAGAGCCCACAGACACCCATCTAGGTTATTGTACCCTGTTTAAGTGCTCCACAACACCACCGAATCAGAACTGCTTCTGAGAGACACAATAAAAGCTCTTAGGTGGCTAAAACCGTCAGCTCTCCTTTCTTCCCCGCTAACAGATCGACAAACAGCGAGCTGTAGAATGATATCGCCGACTATCCTAAGGAGACTAAAGCTCATTGTCGGTCTCGCACAAAGGAGTGAAGGAGACCATATATACCAAGTTCTTTTAACGTGTCCTTTTTTTCACCTGTTATCTCCAACTCGAGGTGTGAAGAAAACTTTGTTCTTCTGGGGTGCGATTAGAGTGGGTCTGACTAGTTTCTCGCAATGATAACGTAGGGGTGAGTTGGAGAGGATAAAAAGTGGATTTTTGTGCGGTGTTCTTTCATAACAAAGGATAGGGCAAGGTTAGGAATGTCGTGTGAGAGGTTGATGGGTGTTATCTGGCGTACGCAAGATGATAGGGTTGCTGCGTAAACGTTAAAAGTGATGAAAGGGGTGATTTTCCGTGAAATATGACTATTTTCTAGAAGAATATCGTAATGCACATTTTTATTTTTCGTAAGAACATGCTGAGGGTTTCGTTTCGTTCGGTAGGAAAGAAAAAAAACTCAGACAGATTTAGATATTTTACTTCATAGCGAAAAGGGTGGAAGAATCATATGAGACAGTTGTCAGTATAACTCCTCTATATATTGCTCTGCAGGGGGATGAGAAAAGTGTTCTATTACGCTTTTCTCATTTAGAATTATTTAAACTTACAATTAGCAGCAAAAATTGCATATGCGCAGATCTTTTATGATTTTTCTTCCCTCATTCAGGGTTCGAACATTGGCGTGCTGGGGAATGCCGTGTGTGTGAGGTTCCACCTCAGGTGTCGACTTCGTCATATGACCGAGGTTCGAAATTATAAGGTGTTGTCCTCATTTCTTTCCTTTCGGGATTAATCCCAAACCGTCGCCAATAGCGCGTTGTGTTGCTCCAGAGCGATGCAATTTCAACTACCATCAACTACCTCCTTTCAGGGTTCAACCAATGAAGAATCTCAGCTCGACTAACTCGACGATGCTTGTAGATGACTCTACGAAATTTCACATTGGTGTAGAAGTACCCACAGTCAAAGATTAAAATAACTGATTGAAACTGGTGACCTTTGAGCATAATCCAATACAAATATATCGCAATGACAAATATTTAATTATAGATTTCCAAACTGTCAAATGTAGAAATAGATTCGTAACGTCATTTTCTTCATACCTGCTTTGCATACTTCGCATTTCTTTTTATATTATTCCCACGCCATTTCAAATGACCCAAAGATTATTAAAGGTAGGTATGTAGTTGAATTTGCTTGGTACTGGAGCAACATAGCGCGCTATTGGTGACGGTCCGGGATCAATCCCGAAGGGAAAGATCCGAGGACAACGGAATTTTGAACCACGGTCAGAGGAGAACACCTGAGGTAGTACCCAAACCTCCGAACTTCCACAATATTCAAACTTCAGGGCATTTGTGGCAATCACAGATTTAATTTACATCAGCCCCTAAGAACACGACGGTATGGTTGGATCGAGTTTCGATCTCGAAACCATACGGTTGCTACGATTGCTATGGTCACAACCATACGGTTGCAATCATACGAGACTCTACCAACTGGGCTACCGTGGTCCCAGTTATTCAAGTTTTGAAAGACTTTCATGTAGGTACTCGAAGAATATAACTGTTTCTTAGGAAATATTTCAAATTATTCTGAATTTTTTAGTACCTTGAGAAACGATATTCTGTATGTACAGTTCCATTTATATAATTTATTAAGAATATTGTTTAAATAAATAGATCATTGAATAAAAGTATTTAATATAAATTACTCATTGATCATTTAAAACCAGAAAAAAATGGTTTTCATGTTTCTGCGCCACCTTCAACACGAAGGTTACTAAACTTGGTTACATCAGTCTTGGTTGATTCGTATCTGGAGCTCCCCAATACAGCCGTTGTGACTCAGTGGATTTGTCCCCTGTGCTAGGAACTTGCGATTTGTAGATGGCGCAGCTCGGTCCCTATAACTCACCCTGGGTGAACTTCTCTATTCTGTATCAATACAAACTTTGTGTGCGTGTCTCTTACTTGATATTGCATGTCTCTTACTTGATATTGCATGTCTCTTACTTGATATTGCATGTCTCTTACTTGATATTGCATGTCTCTTACTTGATATTGCATGTCTCTTACTTGATATTGCATGTCTCTTACTTGATATTGCATGTCTTGTGTTTGGAGCAGCGAATATGGCCCTTGTGTCGAAGAACCCAACCAACCAAATGCAGTCTGGTACTTCATCAGAGGGACTCACTCGTCCTACTTTACTATCAAAGTAAACAACGCTATATGTGACTTATATGATAGATAATAACAGGAAGAAGAAACTCCGAAGTCTACTCTGGAGGATGGAAACAAATATGAATGCGACCATTTGTGGGCGAAAAAAAAGAGCAAAAGAAACCGCCATTGTACGACTCCCAGATCAAAGTGACAGAAAACAAAATACTGCAACCAGGAGTAAAATAAAATTCCTCACAGACATCTCTTGAAAACATTATTATCTCGTAAAAGTTGACAATAAGTGGAGCAGTCCGGACTGTAATCGCAAAAAATCCTCCCGGACAATAAAATGCTCCCGGAATCGGGCTTTAGGTCCGGACAAATAGATAGATCAGGCTTTTCCTTGGTTGATTTCCCCCGTTCCTTTTTTCCTTGAGGGGCCCTGCCTTCGCCGTTAAATTTAAAGACACCCGTATCCCTTGTTTTAAGCCCCCCTTTTGCTATTTTTACTGCGAGATGCCGGGGCTGTAAAACTGCGGTTTAGGGCGCTCGCAGGGCTTGGGTAATTGAAGGGGAGGTATTTTATAGCCGGGGCGTTTTTCTGTTTGTTTCTACATGTCACAGGAAGGGGTCGCACGTGTTAGCATTGTTATTTTGTATGCGCCGTTTTTATTGCATTCGATAGATTCCTGCCCGATTTGTTCTAAGAGGGTTTAATTTGAGAATGAGAATTATAAATAATACATGTATAAGTGGGGTAGATGGGATAAGAATATCTGTCAAAGAACTTAAGCTTTGCTCATATGATTTGCTGCAATGTTTTTTTCATAACTGAGCGCAGATTGGATATTTTATTTGTAGATAAGGACTGCAATAAATAAAGCTCTCCAGGGACATTGTTAATCTTAGATTCTTAGCATATTTTTGAACTTAAGCAAAATTTGTGAGAACATGATTTTACTTTTAAGCAAAATATATGAGCATATATGCGTTTATTATTGGAAATTTAGCAAAACTTGTGAATATATACGCGCATACTATTGGACTTTTCAGCAAAATGTGTGAGCATACATGTGCATATTATTAGACTAGCAATTGTTAGTATATATAAGCATATTATTGAACTTTTAAGCAAAATGTGTGAATATGAGTATATTATTGGACTCACAAGCAAAATTTGAGAGTATACATGCCAGTATTTCTTTGTGCTTACGGAACTTTAGATGTTTTTAGCGATCTAGTAAATTTTAGATTAATTTATACGTTTAACAAAATGAGATTAGGCAGTTAGTTGAGTTTACATATCAATGAAGCAACACAAAGGGCGGCGACTGTCCGGGATCGATTCCAAAGGGAATGGTACTCGAAATTTTGAACCACTGTCAGATGACGAGGGCAAAACCTGAATTGGCAACCCAATCTCCAAACTTCCACACCATGCCAAAGTGAGGACATTTCAGGCCACGACATACTTAATGTGCACTAGCCCCCTCGTACAAGATGATCTTTGGATAGAGTTTCGAATTCGCACCCCTCGGGTTGCTAATCCCTGACTTTACCAACTAGACTACCGAGGCCCGATATGAAGTAAGAAATGCATAAAAATTTGCATTAATGGGAAGTAAAAGACAAACATACACTGCTGGCCACCCAAATTGCAACACCAAGAAAGACAAGAGATATCATAACAAAATTTATTTTGTAGATAACATGTTGACCAAGTATCAAATGATTAAATTTATAGACTTCTGTGAAGTGTGGTTCCTGCCAAAATCAGTAGCCAGAGTAGCCGCCATTGTTGGAGATCACCGCTGCCACACGCCTCGGCATTGATTCAAAGAGACTTTGGATGTGTTCTTGGGGTACAGCAGACCAAGCAGCTTCCACACGTTGCCAAAGTTGATCTGGTGTGGCAGCTGAGGATGTATTCTGGGTCAATCGTTGAGCAACCATGGACCACATGTTTTCTATCGGCGAAAGATCCGGAGAGCGAGCTGGCCAGGGAAGCAATTCAATCTGGCGATTGACGAAGAACCCTTGGACAATGCGTGCCACGTGTGGTCGCGCATTATCCTGTTGAAATATGGCTGTGGGCAAGCCCTGAAGGTAAGGAAGGACAACTGGCTCCAACACCTCGGAGATGTAGCGCTGGCTGTTTAAAGTACCGGCAATGCATACTAGAGGAGTGCGAGAGTGATATCCAATACCGCCCCATACCATAATACCCGGTGCAGGACCAGTGTGGCGGTGCATAACGCAGCTGTTCAGCATCCTCTCTCCACGGTGTCTCCAGACTCGAATCCGACCATCGTGGTGTTGCAGACAGAAGCGTGACTCGTCAGTAAAGACAATTTCATTCCATTCTGCCGTCCACATCCTTCTTTCATTGCACCATTGGCGGCGGAAACGTCTGTGGTTCTGCGTCAAGGGTAGACGAAGCAATGGACGTCTTGCGGACAGACCACTCTGCTGTAAACGGCGTCGAATGGTACGCGCAGACACTGGATGATGCGGTACAGACTGAATGTGCTGTGCTATGGTTCGTGATGTGGCTGAGCGATCCGTCACTGCCATACGCACAATATGCCTGTCATCACGTGAAGTGGTGCACTGAGGTGGATGCGATCGAACACGTCGTTCCGTCGTACCCTCCTGCATCCAATGATCACATATCCGCATTACAGTTGTTTGGTTTCGTCCAACACGACTACCGATTTCCCTGAAAGATAATCCACAATCTCGGTAAGCCACTATCCTTCCTCTGTCGAACTCGGATACTTGATCAAAAGATGATCGCTGTTTTCTACGAGGCATAATTGATCGTTTTTTTGAAAAAACCACAAGAAAAACACAATTGCCGTACTTGAAATCGTCGAAATCTCCAAGCCTTAAATAGCGCTTTGAAGTGGCGCCACAGGCGCGCGTGATGTGCGTCTGCGCTGAAATTCTAATAATTTGCATATCTCACCTCCGCTAATGCATGTTGTAAATTTCATATTATTTGCATGCTTCCTTCAGGGTGTTGCATTTACGGTGGCCAGCAGTGTACTTTGCACTTCGGACAACTTCATACAGCCGATGTCAAGTTTTATATTGTCATAAAAATACTATATTTGCTACCCGGCTTCACCCAATAGAGTTTTTGCTGCTTCAGATTAAACAAATCTTGCCCCGGTTTCCTCAACAGTTTTGTTACGTAGGCTAACAGCTTTTTGGGCTTTCTCCGCATCACAAGTTTGAATTTTTCCTCTTATTTTCTCGGTTCACAGCATTTAATTTGCTATTCATTTTGACGTTTCGTATTGCTTAGTATCTTATTGCGCAATTTTCTATATTGAATTTCATTCAAATGGTTCAAAGGTTAACAACGTAGCAAACTGAAAATAATTGCGTTGACCTAGAAACTAGACAGAAAAGCTATGCAAATTTCTTAACATGACGTCCATGTTTATGACGCTGGAAACAAAAATTGTACACCTCAATCACGTTACAACAATTTGATCCTGACGTCCATTTTAATTGCACCCCTTTCACAAAGGCGATTCGATATTTTACAGCATCTAAATCTACTTTCACGTTCGCTCGCATTTTCTTTTCTAAGCTGATTTCTATATCTCAGATTTCTCATTGCTCATTAATAGTACTGCGAGTTTATCCATAATGTTTCAACAATATTATGCAATTCTGTAGTTATAATATCAAGCACATTAAATTAAGCAGAAAAATCGCGTAGAAGTCGATTTTATATTGCTGATATCCGGCTGTTACCCTTCGTCTGTCGATTTCTGTGCATCGATACAATACTTTCGATTTCTGTGCCATATACGTTAATGTAATATAGATTGTAATATTCACAATTGCAAGAAACAGGTTGGTTGTTTGGAGTGTATTTTATGGTGCATAGACCATATTTGGCCATGCTGTGCCAAACAGAAGGTAGACAACAGCAAGTAATGGACATACACCCATACAAGGAAAATTTACTAACACAGAAGATAGAAATATTCCCAAGGAGGAAGCGCGAAACAGAACTGCACCCGAAAAACAAATTCATAGTATTCAAGAAAAACAACAGCAATGAAAATAGTACTTTTGATGTGATGCATCTAACTAAAATGATAATATACGTATAAAGATTGTCGATTGTTGTATAGTTAGGACACTATCCCCACCAGACTAGACATCATCGCATCAGACCAAAATAATCACTTAAAAAAAGGCACCATTCCCTACTAAATAAATATACCCCAACAAACACCGGAATCTGACCAGAATTCCACCACGGTGAACCCTACAATTTGAGCCCGAAGCACCAACCACCCTAAGCTAATTCCCGTGGAAGGATCTAACGACCCAAACAGAAGATTTCTTCTTCAATTAGATTGCTTTGGAGAAACAACTAAAAAGACGCGCCCGGCCTATTGTTCACTATGTTAAGGTTGTTATCTCCCCAGCAAACACGCTCATCGGTCATTAGTGGGGCACAAGCCACAGCGGTGAACTCTGACACCACGAAAATACTTTAATTCCCCAGGTCGGAGTGTTGTTTCTTTCATGAGATTAATCCGGTTTGCTTCATTCTTTCTACTGGCAGTGAGAAATGGACGGGGCCATCCATCTGGTCCACCCAGGTGCAGACTGCTGGATCCAAAGAAGGATGATAGAGAGAGGAAGGGCCGTGTAGTTTTTATCTCACACATCTTTTTGGCATCTCCAGCAACTGTAGACATTATTCTCTGCCAGTTCAAAGCTCGGCTTGTCGGGAGCTTTTACCCAGTGACATGATTCGGATTTCTGATAGCAGGAGCATTGCAAATAGTATGGCTGCTAAACCTCGACTTTGTTGGTGAGCTATGATGGATCGGATATGGTTTTGTGCACAATTGAACCGTTAATAAAATTGCAAAAAAATTAATAGGCCTGCGCAGAATTCTAATTCTAAATTATTTATCATGAAAATTTGTTTTAAATCCTAAGCCGTCTGTTATTTTTTGTACATCATACCTTCGGATTTGAACAGGTTTTTTTCATTTTCTCTTCAGATTAGAGATTAATATTCTGATGAGAATATGCAATTTGCAGATTTAAGCAACTTGTGCAGAGGTTGTTTTTAAAAATTATGAAAATCAAAAGTTAAAACATTCGGTTAAACGGTCTTAATGTTACTGTTTTATGGAAGGTTGTTGCAAGGCTACATAAAAGTTGATCAAGTCTAGTGGTCATGGTGCTGGATTTTAGGTTGAAATTTTCATAGTTCAAATCTGGGACGAGGCATGCATGTTTTTGAATCTGAACTAGTGTGCGTCTTCGCTATAAACGGATTATGCCTAGAATGTGTTGCATGTATATGAGATGTAACGAGGACCCACCCCATTAGTGCACCAGAGTAAGGCAAACATGTTCATAAATCCCTTTTTGTTGTTCAATAATTAGTATTGTTGAATTGCCCGGGCATTAGAATAGAAAAGGTTACAAGAAAAGTACGAACCATGTAGTTTAACCAAATACACTATGACTAACTTCTTTATATCTTATTTTTCTTCTTAATGACTCCTAAGATCTCTGAGCTTCAAATACAAGTAGTGATTTTTGTACAGCATTAGAACAATGTAAAGTATTTGGTTTAGTTGGTATTTTAGGAGTACTCGTAATAAGAAATATTTTAGAAAAGCTTTAGAAAACTAATGAATGAAACAAACAATATTGTGAAAACAGTTTTTTAAATTAAGAGATTTTTAGTTTATTAAGTGATTTTTCTAAAACATTTAGTATGATCGATTTCTCTAAGATAAAACTTCCATGGTTTTTCCTTGAATATTGGTTTTTATGTTCGACTAGTTTGAAATGGAGGCTACAATTATAGTGTCCCAAGAGAACGATTCCCCATAATCAATAGCTGACTAACGAAGGAATTAAAAATCTGTATTTAAAAAAAATGCTCTCATTCAATAGCATGCTTTTAACTTTTAGAAAGCGAATTGATGCGTCAAGACTTTGGCTGGTATTAATGAAATAGAAATAGAAAATAATCTTATTCCCACAAAATCTTTAGGATGGAAGTGACAACAATAAGTGATTGCAAAATTACTTAAATTGAGGACGAAAACAGAACCAAAATGTTATTCATTGCAACACAGACGAGACAATTAATATGACCAGACGACTTTTGTTAAACTTGAATACAAACACTGTATGCCTTCCATCTGCTAATGAGATTTCTATAAATATACTGCGCAGTACTTTGAGTCAATGAACGGTGCAGCTTTGATGCAAAGACTTTTTGTGGCAACGCTTTTGGCTTTCCTTTAGTAACCAGTTGAGGGAGGCAAAGACAATTCTGTTTTATTAGGATTATGGCTACCTCGTGATATTTTAATATTTTTTGTAAAACATCTTTTGGATTTTACCATGCCTAAATAACTCTAGTTTGCCCGAATTAATGTGATATTTTATAGCATTCATATTATATAACCGGGTTCCATAACGCATAAAGCTAATAAATTATTTATTTTGGACAAACTTCTGTAACAATATTTTACACAAAGTAAATAATTTTTCATTAAAGTAACACTAACCTATTAGTAGCAAGAATAATCAGATGTGTGGATTTTTTCTATACTTAAAATTATTTTCGCTAATTTTTTTATTATTTTCAACTAATCGTAAAACTGTTTTTCTTTGAAACTCTTCGTTGTAGACATAAAAATATCGCCAAAAGCGTTGCCACAAAAAATGTCTTTATATCAAAGCTGTAGAATCATGACAAACACCAAATGTGAAAACCATTGACTGATCTTTGAAATGGCACAGAACAGATAAATAAGCCAAAGTGTGACGAAAATATTAGATGTACAATCCATTTTTATTTACATAAAGTAATCAGCATAGACTATAGATAGAAAAGTAGCAAATTCGATTAAGATCTCTTACAGTTTTCTTCCAACAAACACTTTTCTAATGATCCTGTTGTGAATAATAACTGATGTATACTCGAAACTGAACATTGCCATTAAAAATTCAGATCAAATTCTCTTTTTCATAGCCATAATTTTGTACATTATAAAGCTGGAATGGTATTAACAAGATGAATGACGATAACAGTTTAAGAATTTCGGTACCACATGAATAATAAAATGAAAATAGACATTAAGAACAAACAAAAAATCTTTTGATCTTCGTTATTGAACGTGATAAGTTTTTTTTTATAATTTATCTACCAAACACTTGCTCAGCTAACGCAATTTACTAACTGCGTCTGAGAAGTAATCTATTAATGGCTCTCTCTAGACTTGTCACTTTAATAAAAGTTTCATTGAAAGCTAATGGTAAAATGCATTTTGTCTTAACTTTAATTGATTAGAATGCATTTTGTGACCCAAGAAAACGTTCGAAAATATATTGTAATTGATAACACTTTTTTTGTATTTCTTAATCATGTATAGGGAATTGTTATTGCATTAAGAAATGAAGTACTTGAATATTCCAATTAAGTTTAAATGCACGAAATGTCAAGTTATTTAATTTTTCGACTCATTCACAGAGGAAAATGACTTATGGTATAAATTATAAGCCATTGAAATTTAATTGATTGTGAAAGGGAATTTATTTTCTATTGTTTCTTCAATAAACTCATCTCCAATAGCATTTTTCTCAAAGGAAGTTTTCTGGACTTTTTTAGTCAATAGTGTTTGTTTGTCCTGTTATTATAACTAACTTCAATATCTACTCAAATATTAGTTTATTAGCAATAATACATGCACTTTTGATGGCGCCCTGTCCTTTTTTATGACTAGTTTTGATGAATTCCCTGTATTTCTGTAGCGTAAACTTATTCTTGTTACAAAATTACAATCGGAGCAATAGATTGATGTGCAGAAAACATGATGCATTTTTAAATTTGTCAAATAAGCATTTGGTGGGACTTTATAGCCATCTTTAAATAATAAATCAAATTTAACATTTGACGTTTTTATTTTTATAGCGTCAGCAACTTATTATCAGGTTATTACTTATTATATTACACTTATTACTTATTATATTATTTACCAACATTACTTGTGCGGTTGTGAAATTTGAATTTTTATGTTACATGTATGTTTTAAAGTAAAGTTTCATTTCAATTTTTCGATAACTATATGAACATGAAATGCGGTATTTATTCATAAATAAACTTGGCATTTTATACTTTACTAATTTATGAAATTATTTATTTTGTACTGTGTTGAGCATTTAAAGACATAAAATTTCTTTTCTAATTTCTAGTCTTATTGTTTGATGATTCTTCTGATTATCGCAAGTGTGTAGTAAACTACATACACGAGCTACCAAATCATGGAACTCATTCTAAGTATATCGTGCGCATGACACTCCCCTTCCTCCCCGTGGATGGAGGAAATGATGGAATATTTTGTATGACGCCGCGTTTGACAGTCAATCTCGGCAACCGTGAGCGCAATACGTGTGTATAGTATCGTTTTAAAGCTCTCAACGAGGTTCATTCAAATATAATTCGAACATTTTCCAGTGGTTTGAACTGAACATTTTAAAAATCGAATCGTGAACCGGTGAATACTTTTGACAATATCGCGGATTATTTGGACAATCATGAGCGCATTACGACTGTGCGTGGTATCGTTTAAGGCTTCCGTCGAGTTCTATTCAAGTCTACGAAGATCATTTCTCAGTGATTTGGTTTGAACGTTCTAAAGTGTTGTAGTCCCTAGATGTAAAATTACGGCTCAATCAGAACTGAGCCTATTTCTGACGTGAATGTGTCTTTAAAATCAGACTATTTCTATGTGACCAGAGCGGAAAGATGAGCGTTACGAAAAAATGGGCATCGAGATTGGTCTTATAATTTCCATATTATCAACGCGAACCAAACGAACCTAGTGTCATTCGATTGATGAGAGAACAAAGACTTGTTAGTGATCTTGAGTTCGCACGCGATAAGTGGGGGGAGCTTCAGCTGGACCACATAAACTTCAAATCAGTATAACTCGGGACTATGAGGCACTAGGACGTCGAAATTGGCCTCAAACTAAAGTTAACGTTGAGATCTGTCGATTTAAGGAAATTGGAATTGAAATCCAATACATTGTTTGATGTGATACTTTGAATCGCAGTTGAAAATCAGTTTTAAACATTTTCCAATGTCGGCATGTACAAGTCAAAAAGCCCAGCGGAAACCCAACGAACGTAGTCTATGCAGAAGAGAAACACAAACGTCAACTTTCAATGAACACTGAATTGACACTGAATTTGTTTTTCTATACCCAAATAAATATTATATATTAACGAGCCGTATTCACGTAAAATCTTGCGACAGTGCTCCGACAGAGCCGAACCTATTTTTTTTCTTAATTATGGGCTAGAAAACTTATTTTATACCTGAAAACAGAAATAAAATTAGCCACTTTACTAACACCCACAATCTAACATAAAAAGTCAAAATAAATAAATTCATAAAATAATAATTTCCCTTGGGATAAAAAAAATTAGACAAGTAACAAAACATAGATTTCAAGCTAAAAAAAATTCGACCCATTCTTTGAACCCTCAAGTGTTTAATTTGAAAAATATCATTCAAAAGTGAAACTTTCAGGAAAAGGGAACTTGTGAATTCGCGAGGGTGGATGCTTTTGATATCACTTCTTCCCAGATAAATTATTTTCCCAGGTTTTTGAGATTTCGTGACAGCTGGGAAATGTTACGCGTATAAATTTTAAAAACTTGACGCTTTCTACGCTACTATAAAAGACACTTCAACCGTGAGAATCTCACCAACCCTCTTTGTTCTATAAAAACAAGCCTGGAAATAAAAGGAATCAGGAGTTGAAAAAACGGGAGAAATAAATAAATAATATATATATTTGGTCGCTGTACCAAACATAAAATATTAATACGCCCCACCGAAAAGAAACTGAAACAAAACTGACATTGCGAAAATTTATACGTATAAACACATAAATTTTTTCTTTCGTTCAATCATTTCTTGTTTCTGAATGACAGCCAATATTTATAATGGATGCTAGATTGAAAAGCAAACTTGTCCTGAATATTTTTCTCTGTCAATTTTGATCTTTCGAATCAATAAGAGTGTAATAGTGTAATCTCGTAAATTTTTATTTTTTGGTAATTCTTGAGTCCTTCGAGGGATTTACTTCGATAATGTCTATCATTTAGCTTTAGGATATCTAATAGATCAAAATCTATCAACAATTTTATATAGTATAAAGAATTATTTTGTTTTCAATTTGAAAATTTCAAAGAATAAGAAGCGTTGTTGACAAACAAGTGAAGTGGACTATTTCAAAAATTTTTTTGCATTTATGTGTTTTCCACTTTGTTTTGATGAAGTCTCTTTTTGAGAAATATTTATATGCTGTAAAATTTAATTAAATGATTAGAGAATTTCAGTCTTTAAAAACTAGCTTACACTTAATACTATTGGTAGACTGCATTCGAATCCTTTGCATTCTTGTTTTGCAATGCATATATACTTAAGATAATACATATTTAAGCCGTTAGCTGACATTGATATATTAATGAGGTAAACAACATTAAATGGCAATAATTGCATTTGATATTAATAGGCATTGCATTACCATACAAGCTTTGGAGCGTATTTCCTTCTGCATTGGATTGATTGGTTATTTGAATAGCTTTTAATTGCGCAAGGGCCAGATCTGGCAAAGCTGTGCAAAAATGCAATAATTTGCAATGAAATGCAACCATTAATTTGGCAAAACACGATTCCGTATCTGAAATAATATTTAATAGCCTTAATATCTACTGAATTCATTGAAAGCAGTTGTAAGTTACAAGAAAGCAAAATTCAATGTACGAAAATTTTAAATTATAAATTTCAATAACGAAATTTAGTACATATAATTTTTAGTTATGAAAATTTTCAATGAACAGAAATTACCATTTACGAATTTCAATTACAAGACATCAGTACAGAAAGATTTCACTTTCTCAAGAATTTCACTGAAGATTTACATTTTTGTGCTTGTTACTTTAAATCTATTCAGAACTCATGTATACATTACATAGATTCAATCTTTATACTTTTTGTGTTGAATTTAAACATTTAATTTGAATACCAAATAATGTAAAAATGATATTTGGTTAGTTATTTTGTCTTGGATTCTTATAATGTAATACACATTAGGTTGAAATACAGAAAAGTAACAAAATATGTTTGCTTTGTAATTTATGCGTGCTCAAAAGCTATATGAATGCAATTTATGGCAAAATTTACCGATAGTCTGTTCATATTTCGTATTCAGTAGCCTCATTTTTAAAACATTGCTTATTTTTACACACACAAGTGAAAGTTTGATGTTTTGTTATTGGAAAGCTTGCAATTTTCAAATATATCAGTTATTCGCTATCATAATTAGGTATACTATAGTGAGGAATTATAAATATGCGTACTGTATGAGATATTATAATTACGTATACTATACGAGATATTATGAGGTATACTATACGAGATATTATGAGGTATACTATACGAGATATTATGAGGTATACTACAGAATGAGATATTTTAATGAGGTGTACTATAGTGAGTTATTACAATTAGGTATATATATATACTACCTAGATCAGACGAAGTACCCTTCTACAACACCATATTCAGTTTTAGAAAATTTTCGAAGTAGGGCCTACTGGTTTTATTCGTTATTTCCTATTATATAGATACAATAGGCAACTATATATTTCATTAAGACCCGAATAATAGAAGGGAACATTCGATTGTTAGTCAACGTCAGCAATCAAAATGTCAAGTAAGGATGCCATCTGCCCTCAAACAACTATTGCCAACTCTCGTACCCAGGGTTTTGGAAAACACGATTTTAAATGAGAAACGCCTTGGGCTGCAAAATGACGGCGGGTTTCCCGTTTAATCTATCGCTATTTTGAACACCTCATTATTGGTTGCACTCGCTGTGCATAATTCTTTACAAATTGGATCGGTGACTTCGTTTTGGCTCCTTCTTCGAATTAATAGGAGAAACTATTTTTAAAATCTTCAGACTTTTGGTGTGAAATTTATGCGAGAATAACTTCTGGGGCTACAAGAGTTATTAAGATTTTCGTGAATCTCAGATACGATATCGATTTTGCTCTCCAGATAGAGTTTACAGTATTAAATCTGGGAAATATCATTTTGGAAATTTGTTATTTATCAGAACCTCTCTTACAAACATTCGCTGAGTAAGTGTTAAAGTTTATGCTGATCTCAGAAATAGTCCAACGATCGATGTTCAGTGATATTAATGTGGTTTCAACTGGATAAGCTGAATGTAAATGTATATTGTGAATATGAGATAAGCTAGCAGAATTATTTTCTAAAATTCATATTAACAAGGGTGCTTCGATTTATGACAGTCTTTGGTAGATACCTAAACAAACTAGTCTTTGTTTGTCAGCTTTCTGTTTTCATGACTACAGTGTATTTAAAATGCCAAAACTGTTTTTGGTAATTAATATACATATTTGAAACTTTTGATTTTGATTTTGTGATGCATTTGATAACTTTATATATGGAATAGGGATTAGATTCCGTATTTGTATGGTGCAAGGGCCATATTTTACTCTAAGCAACATCAAGTAAATGATACACACGCTAGGAAAGTTTTACTGAAACAGAAGAGTAGGGAAGAATCGAACCTGCAGCACTCACAACTCGTATATTGATAACGCAGTAGACAAAACCACTGAGCAAAACAGAGCAGTGGACAAACCCACAAACCCACTGACCAAATAAGGGTTTCGAAAAATAATCGTTGTTTAAAAACTGATAAAAATCAATTGACTGTGGCGTTACCTTTTATTCACAGCGTCTTTTATAACAATATTCGTTCAAAAACAATTAACAGTAGAACATGCAACCCATGCACAAAAATGAAGAAAATTCTTCAAGAAAAATGAAGAAAAAATTTTAAAAAATTAAAATTTCCAGAAGAAAAATAACTGTTACTGATGTGCGTAAAAAGTGTTAAATAAGGTACTGTCATGAAAATAAAGCATTGAAATCTGCTCTCTCTGTAAAAAATATATGTTTGCGGAAAGTGTTTAGAGATCAACTTTGAAACTAAAAATGCGCAAATGAATCAGAATTTTACTATCGATTGTTAAAAAAAAATGATACTGAATAAAAGTCGAAATAATATCCTAATTATGATTATTGAATTTTCGTTATTTCGTTTATAATTATTAAATCATTATTTAAAAATATTTTTTTTGTAATTCCAAGTGGTAATTCCACTGTTACCTGCATCCAAATGTATGATTTTGCCTTTTTTGGTAAAAATAGGTATTTACAAGTTCTGTAAATTTAGTGATACAATAAAATATGGGATACAATTCCTTAGTTTTGGCGAGTTAAATTTTTTTATCTTAGTAGTACAAATTAAAACCTTCTGAAATTTACCCACCACTGCAATTAGCTTCCTATATTTTCCTATATTGTGGTCTGTATATTAGCAAAATGAATCTCAAACAGAATGTTTTTAGGTAGACTGAAGTTACGGCTGTTCCACACTCTCTACTAAAGCATTACTATTGACTTGGCAAAAACGCAGTCATTTTTATTGTATATTTTTCATGACATACCACATACAAACGTATCCAGAACTCATAAAATTAAACCCTCTTTAAAGAACTAATGTATAGGTTAATATTAATGTATCGTTTCATACATAATTCTGTAACCAAAAACGAATCCATCATTGCAAACCCACACATAAGATGATACGATGATAGCATCGACGCTTCTGCAATTAATGTGATACATTTGCATATTGCTACAATCAACTCGTCAATCACCCAGACTTTGAAAGGATTTAAACTCGCATCGCATAGCAAAGCTCTAAATTAGTTACAAAGAGAATAGGTCAACTTTGATATAAGCGTTGTGTGAAAAGATCCGATCGATTTTATTGATTTTTACGGATGCAACCACCATTTTCACTAATTATGCTCACTCTAATGTGCTCTGCCTGAGCAATTGATTCGTTGTTTCCTGTGAATTAAAGGCTTTAGACGATTCTACTTGGAGGGGAGGCAGTGCTTCATGTTTCAAATTTTCAATTAACGTCACTTAAAGTAGGAGCCAATTTTCGAAGAAATTAAATATGGTTTATGATTCAATCTAAAGTTTTAAGAGTTGGAAGTAGTAGTTATGGGGAAAATGGTTGTCTAGCGTGGTTGGAGTTTTAAAATGTTTTTCCTCTTGTGACGTTGAAACTAACCTATCGCTCGAAAGCTAATGGAATTGGATAGTAGGATAAATGTGTTATTAAACTTCTTCGTATGTTTAAATTCGCATCTTAGATTAACTTTAATAACAACAAATAAGTCCTTAAAATTTTGAGGATTTATTTAGGTTATACGTTTCATTTTCTATTAAATGTTACGAAAAATCACTTTAAGATGTTCTCGAATTTGCATGTATTTTTATCTATAAATAAACATAAGTTATAACTCTTAAAATTGAAAAATGTTTAGTGGCTTTAATCGCTTTAATCTCTGTATGATTGATTACTTAAATACAATTTGTACAACAAATATTCCAATAGTAGTTTGTTTATTAAGGATCGTTATGTACATTTCATTCTCTCTTTTACAAAACTTTATACTTTAATAAAGCCAGTAAATTTTAGATTTATGTTGAAGGTATAGTAGATTTTATTAGAAAAAAAAATAATACAATTTACTCAGATTTTCTTTACATACCTTAAACTGCAAAATCATGTATATTGAAATACATTTTGCAATGAGTATTTTACCATATGTAATAAGGTAAAATAAAATAAAAACATCATTACGAAAGCCTGGCTTTTAAAAAACTAATAACTGAAACAGCTATTCCCAACAAATTTAATCACTAACTAAATAAATAAAATAAATAAAACTTTACTTCGAAAGCCTGGTTTTCAAAAGACTGATATTTCAAATATGAACGCCTTTCCCAACAGATTTTATCAATAATTTGTAACACAGAATCCTTGTAGTCGATAATTTTATAGCGTTTTGGTTTAATCTCAAATTATGCTTTAAATGACGCAATATAAAAACTTCTATATTAGTTTGAGTTTTCTCAAGAAGTAAGCAATATCGATTAACGAAATCTATTTCTTAGGCGTTATATTATATATAATTACAAGTTCCTTAAGGATTGTTAAAGTGTACTAAACACTTGCATCGTACAATAGAATTGAAGAAGCTACAGATTTTCTAACGTAATATATATGTGTACTTTAATAAAGATATTACTCTAACATTGACAAACATTTCAAAATCCAATCTAGAAACTTCTTTTGTTCTCCTTTTATGAATTTTTACTCAAGCGCACTTTTAAATACAAATGATAGAGGAAAGATTAATAAAAAGCCAACATTTTTTAGAATAAAGCTGACGTTGTTAAATTTGCATTCATTAATTCTAATGATTATGTTTCCGCGTTTTTGATAGCACCCATGATTTTTGCCATTCTGAGAAAAACATTTTTTGCGTGAGCTCTTTCTTTCAGCAGTTTAAAATCATTACGAGGTTTAACCTTTAAGGTCGGGGAGGCGAAAACCTTAAAAAGTTACCAGTCTCCTTAAAAATAATGAGGAACCAGTAATGGGCAAAAGTTAACTGAGTTTCTTTCAGAAAACTTGGTTAGTGTGTACGCCCTCAGTATTGCAAAACACATCATTACGATGGGGAGTAAAAACTAACAAAGGAGAGAATCCTTGCTGGAAAATAATACCGTTGATTTTGTTGCTATGTCCCCAGTTATTACAACAGATTATTATCAAAGTCGTTCTTGGTTCGGTTCTGTTTTAGTGCTCAAAAGTATTTTCTTTTGTTAGACATGTTGCCTTCAAAAACTTTGAGCAATGAAATAGTTCATAACACTAAACATTGAAGAAAGGAAGACGCAATTACCAATAATTTCAAGCACAGCAAGAAAGAGTCTCATCCAAACAAGAGAATATAAAAAATAATCAAGAATCACAAAGATTCTGAATTTTTTTAAAAGTTTCATAGGATCTATTATTTTAAATTATTAAATGTTCGTCTTGAAACTATATTTTAGTTTATATCAGAATAAAAATTATGATTTTTCTATTCAAATACATTGTATGAAGTTATTAAGCAATTTGAAGGAACATTCGATCATTTTATTTCAGTTTATCTAAACCAATAATGCATTTCACTAGTTTACCTGTAAATCACAAACGAATCGAAGACTTACTCATCTTTGTTATTCAAAACGAATTCTGAAGTTTACTCATGTCTTCAATTTCTACGGATGAAATAAATTATTGCAATAAGCTAAGTTGATGGTAAAAGTAACTGATTAACGTCACACTTAAGCAACACAACGGGCTATTGCCGAAAGTCCGGGATGAGTCTTGAAGGGAAAGATTCGAGGACAACGCCTCGTAATTTTGAACCACAGTCGAATGATGAGTCAACACCTGAGCTGATACTCCACTCTCCAAACTACCACATCACGCCAACGTGAGGGCATTTGAGGCCACAACAGATTTAATGTGCACTAGCCCCGTGTACCCGACGGTATTTTGTTGGACCGAGTTTCGAATTCGCAACCCTTCGATTGCTTATACGTTACATTTCCAACTTTGCCACCGCAAAACCACAATAAACTAAGAATTAAGATTGTTTTGTACTTTAGGTGTAATGGTGCAAGAGCCATATTTGGCCAAACAACGTCAAATAAATGGACATGCACTCAAGTAAAGCTTGCTAATACAAAGGAAAGAAATACACCCAGGGAGAAATCGAATCTACACTGACAACTCGCTGGTTTTAGCGTGGCGAGCAAACTCGCTAAGTCATTATGACAACCTAAGAATTATCTTATAAAGGATAAAAACTCTGCCTCTACGAATGAAGATATGATGAAATTTGGTGTACATGAAAATTAAGCACAGCGTAGAAAATAAATTTGCTCTTTCGATCCGGGAAAGGATATTTCGGGGAGAACTATTTTCCAGATTTTCATATTATTGGTGGCATCATCTTACCTCATACAGCAATTTTTGTCTACTTCCTTGGGAATAAATATTTTATGCTTAGATTAGATTTAACTAGACCTTCTGAATCTAACCCTTTGATCACTCCTGTATACTAAAAGGTATTTCTAATATGAATGGAAAAAAAGGTCAATATTGGCTCTCTATATTCATGAATTAATTTCAGTAAGCCATTAGTAGATGACAGTAATAGCTGTACGAACCATCGTATTTATGATAGTTACTAGGAAATACTATGTAGCATTAATCTTTCCACGTTTTTAGACACATAGCAAACAGTATCGAATTATTTTTGATGGTTTTGTAGGTCAGGGCTTATGTTATTTTACAATAGTGCATCATATATATTCTAATTAAATAAAAAAATTAGCTAATAAATACATAAGTAGTTACAAAACATCCTTCGAAAAATTACATGAAAACTATTTTTAAAGATATATATAGCAGAATCGAAAACATTCAAAATATTTAAAAATGAAGATGGATGATTTGGACGTAGAATAAAACAGTGAAATAATATCTTGGTGACCATTTGATGCTTACGTACATTCTCTTATAAATATTTATGCACCATTTTGATAGAAACTATGTTTAACAGTATTATTCTTTGATATAAAATAATACCCGTACATTTACTTGTCCTAAGGCAGTTCATAAACCAACTAGAGCATACATTAATTGGAAATTGCATTGAATTGCGAAGCATTCAAACATTTTAATAAAATGATCATCAATTCCGCTGAATTTTTCAAGGGAAAATATTTTTAATTTTATAAGTAAGCTAACTATCCGAAAAATATAAAAAGAAAATCCACAATGAATAATTATTCATAGATAAGGAAAAGAAATCCAGAAGATTCACTAGAATCCACATAGAAAAAATGCTGATTACTCAGTTTTCTGAAAACTCTGTAACCAATTAAATTCCACTCCAAACTTCAGAAGAAATAACGTTAAAAAAACAACACTAACGCTCTATTTATTTTTAGAAGAGAGAAAGGCAGTTAATCTTTAATCATCATTCATCTTTGTTAAATGACCTCCACTTGGATTTTCGTAGAAAGAAAAGTCAAACCTCCTCTATAAAAAATGAACGACGAAAGTGACTTAATGTTCATAAGTGAAAAATGTACAACGTTAAAGTTTCAAACCTTAAAGCTCTAATTATAGGGGTAAAATAAAAGAGAATTTTTCTCATGACTTAGAATATGAATGCAAAATTAATGTAGTTTATATGAATCCGTAAAAATACATGCTTGTAAATAAATCCCTTTGAAAATTGTGCAAAACTGAACTGCTGAAAAACTTATGAATGCAATCTTGAGAAGTTGATACTTTAATTTTTGTCAAGAATTGAATACTGTTAAAATTGACGGTTCAATAGCATGATTATTTTCACCACAGTGAAGTTACGTACACAATTGCTTGGTAATCTATACGCGATGCGGAGCCTTAAAGCTCTAGAAGTAAAAGAAGAGCACATTTTTCAGATAACTTAGGATGTAAATACAAACATTTATGCAGTATATATGAGTCTTTGGAACGCATACTTGAAAAAATAAATCATTTAAAAACTGAGCAAAACTTAACTACTTTAAAACTTGTGCATGTAGCTTTGGGAAGTCGAAAATACTTTATGTTTGCTAAGCATTGGCAACTGTTTGCATCGATAATAGAGCTTAAGTTTTAAATGCTCAAAAAATGTTAAAACAAAATCTAATTTTTCCCATGACATAGGATATAAGTACCAAAATTTATATGATTTATCTTTACGATACACACTTGTGAATAATAGGCCGTTGAAACTTGCACAAAACTAAACCGCTCAAAAACCTGTGAATGCAATCTTGGGAAATCGAGAATACATTAAAAATTTTTGTGAAGTATTGAAAACCGTTTATAATCAGCAATCCAAAGAAACTATTGTATGCACCACAGTGAAGTTATGTAAAATTTAGCTCGATAATCTACACACGATTTTGTTGAGAATTCAAAAGCTAAATTTCAAACTATATATCAATCAATGGGGTAAATGTGTAAAAAGATGGCTGTTCCTTCATAATCAAAAATTATCTTAATTTAAAGCAAATAAATTATTATATTGATTATTTTTATTATGGATGCATGCTACGTATAGAAGATGGCTGTCTATAGAAGCAACATTAGTAGTTTCAGTTATCTCTATTAAAGATACATATATATGGTTCCATAATTCTTAAAATATCATAAGAACGCATATGCCGTGCTTAATTCTTCCGATAAAGTGACTGACAAAAGAGAGGTAGGTAGTTGATTAACGTCTCACTGGAGCAACACAACGGGCTATTGCCGACGGTCCGGGATCCTCCCCCGAAGGGAAAGAACCGAGGACAACACCACGTAATTTTGAATCACGGTCAGATGACGAGGTCACACCTGAGGTGGCACCCCACTCTCCAAACTTCCAAGCCAACGTGAGGACATTTAATGTCCCGACAGATTTATCGTTCACCAGCCTCCTTTGTACACGACGGTCTCTGATTGGATTCGAATTCGCAACCTTCGGGTTGCTAGTCCGTTACTCTTCCAACCGGAATACCGTGGCCCCTAACAAAACAGAAAGTACAACAGCAGAAGGAAACAACAGAATAAAAATAAATAGCACACTTAAATAATAATAATAGAAAGAACCAGTAAGCTTATTTTTATCTCCTACATTGTCAATTTTAAAATTCGTCTTAAGTGGACAACAGCTAATTGACTGTCAAAATAAATTCGATTTTGAGTGGTTTATTGTGGGAACTATGAATTTCCCAAAGACGAGATGCAATTACCTGACTTCTTTCCAAAACTGACGACTCAGCCTTCGACACTACAAGTGGCAAAATGACGGCTACTTCTGAAAGAGCACCCAATGGGTGAGCCGATGCTACTCTGAGGTGGCACCTTAAAGTGTAGTAAAGTTAGTATAAATTCACCTATATATCTTCTGTGTCAGGGTAAAAGGTGTTAAATCAAAATGGCTACTTTTCAGAATTTAAGTTAAATGTTTCACTCTTTCTCAGAAATATTCAGGAAGGAAAAGAAGCATGCCATGATTCAAATAATTGTAATTTAGATTCGTCGATTCATTTAGTTTCTATTTTAAGCACATTATATTATATTTTAATTAATGATGCACTTGAATCCTTTGGACCCATCAAAAGTCAGACAACCCCTTTTCCCCTGAAACGGAAGATATATAAAACATCTGTCTGTTCCCTATACAAATCCATATCATTTGGCTAATCCTCACCAAATTTGGTACATTTATTCCTTAGAATACCGCGAGTCATATAAGCTATACAATAACCCCGTTCTATGTGTTCTAAGTATGCGAAGGAGGTTAAAAACAATTTGAAATCCCCATAGGAAATAATTGAGTATTATTGCGATTGTGCAACGCAACTTCGATTGTTTAATCAGTATTGCTGGAAAAACAATTGTTTTCCAAAAATTATATTTAAAGATTTCAAATTCCAATACTTACACTTGAACTTATTTTTATTTCTTTCCAAATTATCAATAATTTATAAATATTAGACTAATGATATGTGAAAGGATTAAAACACTTAATTTTGCAAAACTTATATTTTGTAAGTAAACGAGACTATTTAATGCGAAAAAAATCTCTGATAATAAAAGTGATATTTTGCTACTTTGTATCTGGCAACGTCAATATTAATGTTTCATTTCCTAATTTTATAACGAATTATTTATTTTGTGCAAAATATCTCGCTCTATATATCACAAAATAAATTAAGCTTTCAAAACAGAACAATTTTAAAAAGGACAGTAATATCTAACTTTAAAAAAGGGTAACGCTAAAACAAAGGTTTTTAAATCTGAAGGTTAGCATTAAAATAAGATATGTAAGGATACGTTGTAATTTAAAGATCTTTAAAATTTTTACGCAGGTTTCCATTAAAAGGCAATTAAAATCAGTAAAACATTTTTGTTTTTGAAGTTTCAAATTCTAGTAATAAATTGTATTGAAAGTTGTATTCACAGTCAGTTGGAACAAAGAAACATCTATCATTCTAAATAGGTACTTAGTTTCCATTTAGATATCGGATCTCTGAATTGACAGAAAATGTGCCAAAAAAATTCAATTTAAAACTGCAAGCCAGTTGAAGTAAAGTGAATTCTAAATAGAACTCCGAAACAACCATATTACTTCTGATCTTGGAATAATATCATGGTTATAAAATATTGTAAGTAGGACATTTGAAAAGTTGGAAGTTTTGTGTCATATGACAGAAGGTCAAGGTTGTTTACCTTACTTGTTGAAGACATTCTTATGTTACAACTTCAATTGATATCTCAAACTTCCATTAAAAACATAAATTTTATTTTTTGAAAACATTGTAAAATTGGCCTTCCGTTTTTTGAAAAATTGTAATAGATTAACTTTGTTTTGTCTGTCCTGAAGATATTTAATTTTAAAACAAATTGTTATTTCACATGCGGAATGGAATTTTCAATAAAAAATGTATTTATTATGAATATAGTATCAGTATGATTGGTCAGCCTTTTCATAATGATGGTGGAATTCGAAATAATCGCATTCCTAGTGCAAGAATGCTACAAGTAAAAAATGTTGTAATGAAAACTGTCTGAAATAATACGCTGTAAGTTTGCCATTTTTACAGAAAATGAACACACATACACTTACAGGACATTTACAATCACTCCTAAACTCAAAATCGACTTCTGAAATAGTCATCGTACTATCACCTTTTATAGTTTAGTCTTATACTTATATAGTGCGATGCATGTGAAATGGACTACATATAGATAGATTATAAGGACGGATGGAAGCAAGCATACGTATTTCGTTCAAAGTACATTGTAGGAGCTATAAAAATGTCAAAATAGAGTTAAAAAAAAATTATTTTTTCATTCATTTGTTTTCTATCTTTGCATCGTCTACAACATTTGTATTTAACTATGATATATACATAGAAAAGAGATTTTTTGTATCACTTTTACACAATTCCTAACCAATTCAACACGAGCATTGCCGGGTAATTCTATTAGTTAACTATAAATCACACAATTTTTTTTCATATCAATAGTCCAAATAAGATACAGTACAACATAAACTATAACAATCATTATTGCATGGGATTGGACTTTGATTTTTACAGCTAAATTTCCGAAAACGGATAATCTGCATTAGGATCGTCATTATTGAGAATGAACAAAAGTAGAATGCAAGCAGGTAGAGATTGATTAAAACCAGTTATGTGCTTTGTATTATTGAATTGGATTATATTTTGGTTTCATAGTGCAGATTCGAAAATAAACAAACCGCCAATATAATTTTTATTTAGAACGAGCAAACGCCTGCCATATACACACTTAGAGACTGACTAAAATGAGCTCTATATGTTATATACTTAGTCTCTTAATCAATTTAGTACGTAATTTAATCATTAATTTATATTTATAAGAGTATGCATGGTTAGGTGTTTAAAATTGCTTTATTAATAAAACAGTGCATCGGTACTTTAACGCTTTCTTAATAGCTTACATTGAGTCAAAACGTAATTAACCTACAACAGCGTTTTATCCCTCACTTAATTGCAATCTCAAAACTACTTTAAAAAGTGTAAATCTCACAAGAAAAATATTTTGAAAACTGTTTCAAAATTTTCTAAAGGTGTGCACTTAAAATCACTTATATTTAACATAAGCAGCTTACAAGGGAAAAACATTTAACCAGGAAACAGTTCTGGGAAAATGAAGGGAAAAGCATTCTACTCACCTATGCAATATTCACTAAGTGTGTTTCTCAAGAAATCTAACTTTCATGTTCAAATTCTGGTTTAGAAAAGCTAAAATCTCGCATCTCGAAAGCTTTGACAGCGTGTTTAACTTGTATGCGCACCATATGTAGTTATTGAAATGAAACATTTTACCTTAAAGTTATTTTGATATACTTTAGAATGACACTTAGTGGCATTTCTAATATTAAAGTAATTCATCTTTCATCAAAAGAAATTTTTACACAAAACAATTTTTTTCTTGTCCTAGAGCAATAACTTTAAAAATTCACGAAATGCAACTCCCAAGAAAAGAGGACAGACAATACCGTCTTTGAATGAATGGAGGTGTCTTTCAAACAATAATCTTTTTGATAAATTTCCGTTCTGATTCTTTTATACGTAGCGAACACTAAACTCATTTCCACGAGATATTGGATCCCCTTTTTTTAATTTGTTATGGAAAATAATTAAAAGCATCTTTTATTTTTGGAAAGAAAAGGAACACAAAATAAGAAATTAAACACCGAAGCGCAAAAAGCGCAATACGGGCCCATCGTTATGAAAGATTACTTTTTCTGTTCCATTTTTGAAGTGTGCAATTTTCGTTTTGACTTTTTTATAACATTATTATTTCGAAAAATAATAAACTTGTGCTTGCGAGGGGTGAAAAAATGATCTGGAGTAATTCAAGGGAAAAAACGCCTCGTGGTAATGATTAAGGGTTGCTTACATTAATGATCCAAGTTAACCATTTTAAAGAGCTTTAGCAGCTGCTGTCATTAAGCGTATTTTTTAATTTGAATAAATTTTCATCATTACTTTAGCACTGGACTAATTATCGATTTCAAATTATTCTAAGAGGTATTCAAAGTATTTTTATGGATTAACGAGTAGACTTGTTTAGTTTTTTTATTGCAGTTATAAAAACATGAAAAACATTATATCCGATAGTTATTTGCAGGTGAGGATTTCATAAGACGTTCACACATATTTAGGTATTTTTTGCCCCTTTAAAATATTCTTTCTTTCTTCACGTTTATTTTATAATAATATTTCAATCATTAAATTATTCGCGAGTTAATATAAACATTAGAATATCTTTCTAATTGTAGGATGCATTGTATGAAAGATGCATTTAAAAATGTGCAACATCACATATGGATAGAATCGAAAATATTAAGCAAAAACTCATAAAATATTTTTGTGAAGTATCTTAAAAATCATATTTATTGTTACAAATAGACTTTTACCGAAAATGCGATTTATTATTTTTACATTAAAATATTTGTGTTTTGGAAAAAGTAAATCTGCTTTTATGATATTATTATAATGTATAGGGATTGAAGTGAAAATAATATTTTATGTAACTAAATACACACAACATCAATAAATGCATTAAGCGAATAAAAAGGTGTACATAAATATTTACGTAAACTTATCTGTGCAACAAAATGCCTGTATGTATGAAAATAAATGAATGGAATATTTTGAGAATGATTAATGCAAAAAGAGTCTGGAATACGAAAAAACTCCATTATGAAAATATCAAAGAACTTGAAAGTGATTTATAATATAGAAATTCTATCCTCATAGAAATATATTTTACACTTATCTTAAGGATTTAGTGTGCACTTCCAAACTCACACGTGTAAAAACTTCCCCTGATTACATGAATCTATAATTATCATGCTATATAGATTAAAAAACTGTAATTTATGTAGGCAGAATTTTGAATTAATAAGGAGGTGTTAGGATGCACATGTTCATATCTACACCCTTAGAAATATAAAATGAAAAGTTGATGCATTTTTCTAAAATCTTGTACTCACGTGATGCTAATATCGACTTCTTCAGTTTTATTACCCACATCATAAGAGCAATGTATTCCAATCGCTTTATCCATAGCAGTCACAACATGATCATTACTCTGTATCACAAGAACATTGTTGAATTTGCCTTCCTCCTGGAAAAAGAATTCATTTTCTGTGAATAGAATTTTGTTAAGGTACGCTTTTATTTAGAATGCATCACTGTATTGAAAGCGTCTATTTAAGTTAAGTAAATAAGTGTTAATTTTAAGATTTTAGTTTTATCTTTTTAACTGTAAATGCTAATTTCTGATGATGTATTTAATCTAGCGGTCAGTGTTAAAACCAGAACAATATTTGTATACATTAAAATAGATAAAGAACTTCATTATTACCCCATACCTTAAAACTCACACTTTAGTACAAAGTTAGTTTGATGCAAAGCAAATTGTGTGTCTTTATATTTTTGATCTATAAAAATACATTTACGTAACTCTAATATTGCAGAAACTCAAAACCTGACATTTTTCAGGGACACTAAATTCTTATTTTCTTGATAATGAAAAATGCATTATATTGCATTTAAAAGATATGTCGGTAACAAAATGCGTATAACTTATTTTATTTACCTAAAATCCAATAGTTAGTCTTTAAACAGCAGATAATAAATAGAACGGTAATTTTTTTTGTCAATGAGTTTCTGCTCTAAATCGACGCATGATTAAGAACCCACAAAACAGAAGTTTTGCAGCTTTAATCCTCCTGGTGGTTGTCTTGAGGTACTCGTCATTAGGAAAAAAGACCAGTTCTTGATGAACGAGATGTCTTATCATTAGAAAAACTGACCAGATCTTGATCTCGTCATCATAAAAAAGTCGGCAATAACTTGATGACGGTATACCTCGTCATTAACAAAATTGGTCAAATCTTGATGGACGAGATATCTCGTCAAAACCACTTGGAGGGGAAAATGCCTCGTAGAAGTAAAATGTTTGAACTGGTATCGTTGTTACACTACAGAAAGAATAATCTTGAATGTTAAAGTTTTTATTCGGATAATTTATCGTATATTAGGAAAATAATATTTAAACACTAGACATGCATTCAACAGAAATCTGATTAAGATACCTTAACGAAACTGTTTGGTTAATAAATAAATATATGTATATATATATATATAAATAAATAAATATATATATATATATATATATATATATATGTATATATATATATATACATAAATATATATATAATTTTAATCCATTACACAAAAAGGACAAAAATAAACTTTAAGAGATCGCGTGTCGTACAGGAATAAAGTATGTAGTTCTTTGAAACGAAATTCCATACTGCGTTCGGAAACGACTTTCTATCTTAGATTTAATTCAATTTCCTGGAGAAAGTTTTACTATAGCAAATTTAGCTTGAATGCAAAAATACGAGACACTTTATTATTTCGAATTCTCTTATTTGGGATACTTTTTCTTTAGGAAAACAACAATTTCAAAAGAACTCCAGTGTATTTATTGTCAAATAAATTTCACTTTTCCCTTTCTAATGAAAATTCTTCAATTTAAAAAGCATGAGAAAAATTGCATTGTTGCCTAGTTATGCGAAAGTTAATCCAATTCTGCAAAACCCTGAACAAATATTATTATTAAAATGGAAGAAAAGGTAAAACCTTAGCTGAAGTAAGTACAATTTGTATGCTGTTAAATATTTTACTGGTTTACTCATCATAACAAATAACTATTTTTTTCATTCAACTGTGTTTATGTTTTAAAATGTGTTTCGCTATGCGTATATCTATAAATACCTCAAATTATAAAATTTTAAGAACTCTTACATGTTTAATTTTTATTGAAATACATTTTTAAAGCTGTTTATATTATTTTCATAAAATGCTACGTTTGGTGGTTCGGTTAAAGGTACCCTGCATATTATTAAATATTATTAGAACTCTATTTTCTAGGGGAGTAAAGGACAAAAGGATGTGCACTAATAACACTGTTTTATAGTTTCAAATGCAGTTAAGATTTAAAAAGTCATTAAATATTCATATAAACTGTAGTATTAAAAACTATAACGATTAAGATATAAGTTAAAACAATTACGAATAAAATTATAGGTATTGGGGTTTTAATTATATTTTTATAACGAGCCTGTTTAGATATTATAACGCAAAAATTAGCTAACATAACGATTAACCTGGGGATTTTAACCCTCTACATGGCTCACGCGCATATATCTGTTCTGAAATATGCACTCTCCCATGCATTACAAATTTTGCCTTCTTGACCAATCGGATTATTGTAACCGATCAATGTGGTTATTTTGTTTTGATATTGCGTGTTTAGATTTTGTGTAATCAGAAGCACAGATAGTTCAGTGGTGTTTTAAATGAATTAAATATACGACTAAAATTTTGTTTCACATTTTATCATTTAGTTAAAAATAAAGCAAAATAAATGTATTCGCCACACAGAACACTTTATTCACTCACGTGTCACAAATATGCAAAACTCAAAATATCGTCGACACCTTGTAAAAATATGAATGAAAGAAATGAAACGTCCAAAAAAGAAATTATAGAATGTAATTGCATTTTCGTCTTAGTTATTATCTGAAATATTACGTCAGTAATCTCAAATGAATGTCAATTATTTTATCACACTTTAATGGTATCGGTAAATATTCGTTTTACATGTTAATACGATAAGTCAAATAATTATATTTCCTTCATAATGATTATTATGTTTCTTTTCTGATAAACTGTATATTTATGAACCAAAACCAATTGAAAATATCTTATGGTTATCATATTGAACTCAAATTTTATGAAAGGTAACGGCTGTCTTATTATTTGCTTCTCTAAATTAGATTCCTTCACTCAAAATGATGTATGAGTAGAAGCAATGACTTCAATGAAAGTGTGTACAACAATGTCTATTATTAAGAAAGGCGATGAACTGATTGCCTGAACCGCGCTATTAATTACATCCTATTTATACGTGTCCAGAAAACTTCTTATTTAGCCATTGACTTCTATAGGTTAAAAGCCGAGAAACTCAAAACCAAGGTTATTGAATTTCACTTGGTTCAAATAGCCTTGTCACGATCGGCCTGTTGGAAAAAGATATAATTACATACTTATTTTCTAACTCTTTTTGATTTTACCTGTCATTTGAAGGTCATTTCATGCCACAAGGCTTGTCATGGTTATATAATGGAAAACATGATGGAATACCTTTTAATTGGTTCACTAGTATAAATAATAATATAAAGTCGTGATTCCGAAGGTGTAGGGAAATTTTGTATAACACCTAGTAGAAACGTTCTTCATATTTTATGTTTAACTTCGATGAGAACTCAATTCATTTTTTTCTGATCTAAAATATCTCCAGTCCATAATATTTGAACAATGATGTCTACATAAAATCTTACATAATGGAAGAATTTGGTTGCTGCAATTAAACGTTTAATTTTTTTTTGTCAAAAAAAACATTATTTTTTTCTATTGTTGTATCTATTAGTATCACTTACGTTTCGATTCGCTTAAGACCCTTCAGCAGCTTAATTCCTCCCTGGGTGTATTTCTCTCTTCTGAGTCAGTAAAATTTTCCTTGTATATGTACGTATGTCCATTACTTGATGTTGTCTGTATTGTGTTTGGCACAGCTTGGCCAAATATGGCCATTGCTACATGAAATCCCAACAAACCAATCAATGTTGTAGCTCAATGGATAATATAGTGAAAAATATTGAGTAATATAAATTGCAGGCAAATAACCTTGGTAATGATTATATTGATTAAGATAAAGCTATAAGTTTAGTTGGGTTGCATTAAAATCTGTGCATCTGTTACCAAGGTTTCCAATAGCTCGAAGAAATATAATGCATAATAGCCATTTATTAACTATAGGTTGGTTGGTTTGGGGGTTCTATGGCGCAAGGGCCATATTTGTCCATGCTGCGCCAGACACGAGACATAAAATATCATATAATAGACACAAACATAATGAATGTTTTACTGACACAGAAGAGAGAAATACACCCAGGGAGGAATGCATCTGCCAGGAATCGAACCTGCGGCTAGGTTCCTAGCGCAGTGAGCATATTCAATGCGGAGTAGCGACGGCCCCTATATTAACTGTGGGCACTAAGGCTCTACCATTATCAATTTGCATATGATTAGAACAAATATGTAGAAATGGAAATATTTTACTCCTAAGCTAGGATTACCTACAATCTGCTTCAAATTTTCACTGCATTCATTATTTTCAAATGTTTTGATATGATAAAGGAGTAATCTCTAAGCCAAGATGGAAACGTCAGAACCCACTTCTATCGGAAAACAATAGCCCTGTCTCAACAAACCTATTCAAGCAACTTTTCGTCATTAAAACAGATGTTTTCGCTTCAGCCATTCCAAAGAAGTAAATCTGAAGAACTCGTGTTATTGCATAGAGCCCTGCTCCAAACTCCAACCCATTTTCTAGGTTAGGATAAAAGTTTAAAGTGGAAAAGGGGAGAAGAGGAAAAAGCGAAAGCAAAACAGAAAAAAAGCACAGCGCCAGGACATTGCAGGAGGCGAATATGTGAAATTCTGAAAAAGTTGCAAATTCGAGTTTGCTGGGACGCCTTGTTAAAGAAGAAACAAAACAACGGGGTTTAAGGTAGTAGTGCAGGGGACGAAATAAATTCAATGCGGGTTCTTCTATTTTCTCTGATTTGCATGGAATGTTTGACGAGGTAGGTGTTCGGATCTGTGCTGAATTTTATTTCTTGCATTAGGGTTCAAACGAAAAGAATCGTTTTGATTTCTGATGCTATACACAATACCTCCTGCTGTTTTCGATGCTGTGTGCTGCGGTTTTCAGAAATATCTCTCGATTTTTGAGTGCGGAATATTCGCTAAACAAACCTGGTTTCCGTTCTAAAAATAAGTAAAATGCCAAGTATCAACTATTAAATTTGAATATAAATATAAAGCTCACAAGAGCGTCTAAATCAACAAAAATATTTTGAAAAACAAAAATTAATATTTTAAAAATTAATTTTTAGTATATGCGTTTTGAATACATTTTTTGTTAAGGTTCTTCAATAACGCACACAGACCATTGGATATGTACATAAAAATGGCATAGCTTAGCTCTCCAAGCAGTTTCGACGAGATATCTGGTCCATCAAGTTCTGAACAATTTTTCTAATGACGAGATATCTTGTCCCTCAAAATTTTACCTATTTTGCTATCGACGAGACATTTCGTCACCAAGATAATGCCGATTATTTGATGATGGTGAGATCAATATCTGGTCGGTTTTCTTCTAATGTCGAGATAACTCATCCTTCAAGATCTGGTCAGTTTTGCTAATGAAGAGACATATTTTTGAGACAACCACCAGTAGGGTTAAGAGGTTCTTATACAGACAGTGCCTCCTAGGGGTTATGTAGCATCATAAGAGCGGCCGGATAAATGTTTTAAATCTTAAATGAATTACCTTGAAGGAAACAAAACTACTCTTAAAAAATGGTTTGTAAATCTTAGTATAATATATTCAAAGAATCATAATTTAAACATTTTAATCAGAATTTGAGAAACAGAACGTTCTTAACTTATCACGGTATGGTAACTATGTCTCTGGAATAATCGTTTTTTATATTTTTGACAAAATTCTGTCTTTGGGCATATAGTTGAAGAACTGAAGATTTGGGCTTTTCTTGATCAGTCCTCCCATCAGTCCTCATTTAAAACGTATCTTATGATTTTAAGGAATTAGATTGAATTAAGAATTCCTACGAAAATGATCTTCCATTAAAAACTTTAAGGGGAATTCACTATATTTGAAGGTATGAAGAGTGGATCTTGATGTAAATTATTTAAGAACTGCTTTCTTAAAGAATCTGAGGATATTCTGAACATAAGTCTGACCAATTCCATTCGAGAAGTCACACATTGGACATATGACAGGGTATTTTGTTAAACAAGACTTCTAACCATATTTGACCTCCCTTGATCAATAGAATCTTACCTATGTGTCTTTCAATAAATTCATGTGGTTATTTAGTTAGGTTATTTAGTCATGTTTATAGAACACACACACGCAAAAGTCATGAGTAAAATTGAAAAACAGTTCAATATCTGTAAGGTTTCACTTTTGATTCCGTATTAAAAGTACAAAACGTGATGTTTTGGTATTCCAGGTATACTAATGTATTCGGTAACGAATGATAATGTAACGGTAACAAATTAAAATGCAAAAGAAAGTGACAACCATATACTATATTTTTTCCTTTGATGTATAAAGCCGTAATTTTGATACAACTTCCTATCGAGACATCAAGTTTAAGATTTAAAAGAAAAAATATCAGGAGTTGAAATACTTGAAAAGTAATGAATTTTACTGTTGTTAGACATGAATATTTTGTGTTTAGTTTGGGTTCATTAACCACACACTTTCGGAAAATGTGGTGAATAGCAATTTCACAAAAGGTGGAATTGCCTATTACTAAAGTAATATCTTCATATTGTAACAAATTGTAATTGTTTACAAATAAAGTCATTGATTATATCTGTACCTTGGAGGTATAAGACACTGTCACTTTTACCAAACTTTACAGGAGAGCAGTTTGAACGTGTTGTATTCCTCTAGCAGTTTGAACGTGTTGTATTCCTCTAAATAAAAGTGGTCTTGGTGTTCTTTTAAAAGCATGTAACTTCCCCAAATATTGATGTAGGACATAACACCTCTGGGTAAAGTAAAAAATATATATATGTGTGTAGTTATCCTATTTCGGTAAAAAATGGACATTGTGTCTTATACCTCCGAGGTACAGTGTCTTTCAATAAATTCATGTGGTTATTTAGTTAGGTTATTTAGTCATGTTTATAGAACACACACACGCAAAAGTCATGAGTTACTATTCAGATATCTTAAAATGGATTTAAAAATTCTTGTCATCACAGGTTGTATATTACGTAAAGCTGTTTACAGAGAATTAACTAATATTTTAAATCTCAGTATAGAGTATAAAAAATTCAGTTTTTCATATGATGATTGTGATTCGAATCACGATCAGTTGAAAATGATGTGTGATTATAAGTTATCTTCACGACTCCACGATAATTTGAAATATCAGTCTGCTAATCGAATGGAATTCATAGAATGTACAAACATCTGCACTTACATAGGTATTACTGAATTTCTACTTTTACGAATTACATGGAATTGGCTTCACGCAAATGATATTCATGAGAATAAAAGCTTTCACATCACGGACGTAGTTAACTAATTACATTTTCGTGACATCTAAGGAAGGTTTCACTAAATTAGGTTGCTTCCATTGTATTATTTAAAAATCCACACCTGATGCATTATGTATGAATTGAACTATGAACTATCTTTCTGCTGTAATATGTCTCGACAGTTTGTACTTGGTTTATACGTCGCTTTGCATGAACGCTTTAAAGTTTGATTTAATTTCCAACTTCAGACCAAAGTCAAAGTTGAGGGCTTGCGTAAAGGTTTGTGTACAGAACTCTGCCTATCCTCTCATTCTCTCCATACATAACACATCCTAATATTTGAAGCGAAAATATAATTAATTTGAATACGAATTACTTGTGTTTGAATAAAGAGTCGGTTGTATCAAAGAGAACTCTTAAAGCTTGTAACTGATAATCCATGCATTTATTTTTCTTGCTTTTCAAACCCAAGGATTAGTCATTCCTGTGGTTTGAAAAGCAAGACTTGTATAAATTAGTCAGTACACTTGTATTTTGCATCCTTTCAACTTCAATCTAAATTCCCTTTCCTGAAAATTTAATCATGTTTTGAATAAATCACCTTATTTTTAATTAGAAATTAAATGTGAATTTTCAGAAATCAGTTACAGAACATATAACTCGTCGGCTTACAAGTGAGACATATTAAATCGGTTCTGAGAAAATGAAGGACAAAAATATTCTATTCGCTAATCTAAACTCACTAAGTGTGTTTCTTAAGAAGAAATCTAATCATCATGCGAAGAAAAAATAACTTAGTTGACACACACTTCGCGAGTCTAACACCACATTCTGGATAAAAAACAACTAATATCTTAAAAATTTTGACTTTGTATTTTACTTGCAAATCGACAATATATAGTCTTAACAGTTATTCTAACTAATAGGAATGTATAAAAAAATCATTTAATAGAACTCAACTTAGATTAAAAGGGTAAATGAAAAGTGCTGAAAATCTACACGATTTCGAGTTTTGTCTTTGTGCCGTTTCTCATTTTAAAATCAGTTTGATACAGAATAGCGAATTGCCGCTGATACAAAAACAACCTCAAGCTCCGAAGTAGATTTACAGTAAGAAATAAAATGTCATTTTAAATAAACAAAACAATTTATCTTTCATTCTAGAATACACGAAACTCCTCGATTTCTTAACATTCCATCATGAACATAATCTAACTTACAAAACATCCCAAAAGTAAAAGGTGTGTAATATTTTACCCTCAAACCCCACGACACTATAAAATGAATATCCATCCTCCATCATAAAAAGTATTTAAACGTCTCAAATACACACGCGCGCATAAAGAAGAGAGCAACCGTGTTCGCATGGGCTTCCTTTTAAGAGCAAAGCGTTAAAATTAAAACATCGCCATAGTAATAGAGCAGGTGATAAAAAATTCATACTAAGTAACTTTACCCACAGGGGAATTCCTATATCCGGACTTTTAATGCTTCCGCAGTTTGGTTTTAGTGTTGTTAGATGACATTTTCTCATTTCAACTTTAGTTATAAGGACGTTCCCTTTTCGCTTTCTTCTTCATGCAAGAGGTACTTTGGACCAAATTATATGTCAGCCTCTGCGTTTCATGCGGGGGTGCACTGCGTCCTCGAGTTGAGATGCGTGGGGGTGGACTGGTGGGACAATTTTTCACGCTCATTAAAACTCGGCTGTTTCGCAATTAAAATGCGTCTCTGCCGGTGGGTAGGTTTTTTATTCTTAATTTATCAACGACATAACTACTGTAGGAAAAATACTTTTGAATCTTTTTTCATTTTCTGATTCTTTTTTTAGTTATATAGATGGATGGGGGCGAGAGGAAAGTACATAATTTAGTTTTTAAGACATTTGAATGCAGATATCAGAGTTTCAAGTTAGTTTTAAAGAAAAGAGGAATTTCTTGACTAATTATACTGTCGCTCTAAATTCTGATTAAAAGATGGAAATTCACTACTTTCTGAGAGGCATTTTCTGTCAAGACAAGTGTAAGGGTGTTTGTGTTTCTGAGACAGCACTTATTGTGCAGTATACAAATTGTACTTCATATTTTTTACGTATATGCTAACACGATCTTACTGTTCGGTATCCGTGGAGTTAAAAACTTCAAAGTAATCCGAAATCCAGAAAATTCACATTATTAAAACTAATCCACATTTGCAGCGAATGAACTTGAAGTAGACGCTTTATGCAGAAATTTACTCAGTTAATAAACGATTTTCTTTTCAAAATGTCGTAAGTTAAGCATTTTGTATTCTTCATATTTCCTCGAAAACTTCTGAAGTTGTCCAATACCCACTGTGCACTTATTACACAATTGCGTGCACAGTTTAATTATGTAAGAATCGTATGGGGCAATCAGTTACGTTACTTATCTATGAACTCAAATGGGAGTATTAGTTAATATTTAAAATTTAATTTGAATTCTCTTTCGGGACTAGCATGATTTTAGACATGCCTGGTGAGTAAAAGTAATACCAAAAATTTGATATTACTTTCGTATAATTTTATTGTTTATCAGAAGCGTATATTTAAAAGAATTTCTTAAGAGTTTTCTTTATTTGTTCGGGAGCCCATTGAGGGTCTTAGACTTTTTGATGGTTCTGTTCCCTCTTGACCCGCTATTAAAAATAGTTCTCCAGTTGTTAGATTTGTAAATACAGACGAAAAACCAAATTACTAATGTATTCAGTGCTGATCAGGATCTGTGCTCTCCTATGCATCAAAAACTTAGACTATGACTTTGAGTGTCAAAATTGCACCACAGACTTGAAATAAATATTTTAAGAAGCGTATTTGGTGGTATACAGAAAAATGGATTGTGGCAATGAAGGTTTAATTTGGAGCAATATCGTTTAATACAAAGAACCAGATATTGTTAAACATATAAAACACAGACAGTGCGATGGTCTGGGCATATTATTCAAATATCTGATGAAATGTGTAAAGAAAATTATTTTTTGGCCAGGCTAATTGGAATTAGATCGAGGAAGACCAAAGTAAATATATAGACTGTGAAGACAATGACTTTGATCCGATCTGACTTGAAGTACCGGCGCAGTCCAAAACGGGGATTACCAGTAGTTATTTTCTTAATTTCTGGTCCTGTCATTTTTTATTTTAAATTCTAAGCCCGAATAAAATTCTCAATTTTCTCAAAGTTCTCAAAGTAACAGTGTATAATTGAAATTGTAAACAGTTTCCAATGAATCAGGTCGTGTACTGACACCTAATAAATCAAGTTACTCAACAAACAATGCTGAACAAACAAATACAATAAATAAAAAGATTTCGAAGTATTGACAGAAGAATCGGGAAGGTTTTATCTTCCTTCGAGCGGCAGCAGCTCTCATAAATCGACCTCTGTCGTAAAAATAAGACATAAACTCTAAAACATATCCAAGTGTCGTGCCCGTTCCGAGTCGTATATTTCGTTTCTTCTGATGCCTGGCGTTTGTCAATGTTCTCGTTTAATAGCGGAAGTCCACGAATTGTCATAAAGAGATATTTTAATGTTTTCATCTGAGACAGACTGCCTCGTTCTCAGAACTGCTGCCAACTTTTGGAGACAGAAGCTTAGAATACTATGGGTTATTCATGGCAGAAGCGTTTATACATAATTTAGTTACTTGATAATTTATATTTAACTTATATGTATCTTGGTTTATTTGAACAAAGTATGCACTTTACAAAATCATAGCATTATAAAGCGTAAATACATTAATTATAAAATTAAAAATTTAATTCTAAATATTCTCTGTATTTTAGAAATTAATAAAAATATATTGGAAAAACTTGTAATCCGGAATGTATCTACAAGAATAATACACTGCTGGCCACCCAAATTGCAACACCAAGAAAAACAAGAGATATCACAACAAAATTTATTTTGTAGATAACATGTTGACCAAGTATCAAATGATTAAATTTATAGACTTCTGTGAAGTGTGGTTCCTGCCAAAATCAGTAGCCAGAGTAGCCGCCATTGTTGGAGATCACCGCTGCCACACGCCTCGGCATTGATTCAAAGAGACTTTGGATGTGTTCTTGGGGTACAGCAGACCAAGCAGCTTCCACACGTTGCCAAAGTTGATCTGGTGTGGCAGCTGGGGATGTATTCTGGGTCAATCGTTGAGCAACCATGGACCCCATGTTTTCTATCGGCGAAAGATCCGGAGAGCGAGCTGGCCAGGGAAGCAATTCAATCTGGCGATTGACGAAGAACCCTTGGACAATGCGTGCCACGTGTGGTCGCGCATTATCCTGTTGAAATATGGCTGTGGGCAAGCCCTGAAGGTAAGGAAGGACAACTGGCTCCAACACCTCGGAGATGTAGCGCTGGCTGTTTAAAGTACCGGCAATGCGTACTAGAGGAGTGCGAGAGTGATATCCAATACCGCCCCATACCATAATACCCGGTGCAGGACCAGTGTGGCAGTGCATAACGCAGCTGTTCAGCATCCTCTCTCCATGGTGTCTCCAGACTCGAATCCGACCATCGTGGTGTTGCAGACAGAAGCGTGACTCGTCAGTAAAGACAATTTCATTCCATTCTGCCGTCCACATCGTTCTTTCATCGCACCATTGGCGGCGGAAACGTCTGTGGTTCTGCGTCAAGGGTAGACGAAGCAATGGACGTCTTGCGGACAGACCACTCTGCTGTAAACGGCGTCGAATGGTATACGCGCAGACACTGGATGATGCGGTACAGACTGAATGTGCTGTGCTATGGTTCGTGATGTGGCTGAGCGATCCGTCACTGCCATACGCACAATATGCCTGTCATCACGTGAAGTGGTGCACTGAGGTGGATGCGATCGAACACGTCGGTCCGTCGTACCCTCCTGCATCCAACGATCACATATCCGCATTACAGTTGTTTGGTTTCGTCCAACACGACTACCGATTTCCCTGAAAGATAATCCACAATCTCGGTAGGCCACTATCCTTCCTCTGTCGAACTCGGATACTTGATCAAAAGATGATCGTTGTTTTCTACGAGGCATAATCGATCGTTTTTTTGAAAAAACCACAAGAAAAACACAATTGCCGTACTTGAAATCGTCGAAATCTCCAAGCCTTAAATAGCGCTTTGAAGTGGCGCCACAGGCGCGCGTGATGTGCGTCTGCGCTGAAATTCTAATCATTTGCATATCTCACCTCCGCTAATGCATGTTGTAAATTTCATATTATTTGCATGCTTCCTTCAGGGTGTTGCATTTACGGTGGCCAGCAGTGTACAATCAATAAGAAACCCTTTGGAGAATCTACAAGCATAATACATTCAATAAAAACCCTCTTGATAAACTACAAGTTTAATTCGTTTAATAAGAAACCCTCTTGAGAATGTATCCAAATAGTTAAACACTAGTGGGTGTAATAGTAACCAACACGGTGTATAAAAAGCAAAATATGGAGTACTCTATTACTCTGCAAAAGTGACCGTTTGTGCAAATTTTTACACAAATTTTCAGATTCGATAAGACATATGATAGTTTTGAGAAATGGTGAGTGTTTAGATCTTGTACGAAGAAAATCTCAATGCAGAATTCTCGCCGAAAAGAATTTAAAAAGCGAAAAATCTCTTTAGACTCGATGTCGTTTCATAAATTAGATATCAAAGGTTGCATTGAAAACTTGATGTATTCGATGCCTTGTTCTGATCCGACCCAATTCCGTCCAGCGCTTCCATGCCGGACAACACAAAGCGGAATTCTAAGCAAAATAAGTTTAACAAAAAAAAAGCACGGATTCCCTATGACGCAAAAAGACTTGGATCGGAGAAACTGGGTTAAGAAATATTTTCATCCCACTGTCACAGAACCTGAAAAGATCCCAGATTCCAATCCGTCCGAATCTTATTAATAGTGAATCTTGCCTCCATTGGCATTGTTCGGGAAAAGCTGGCAGTGTCAGAGATGTCCGGCTTCTCGAATAACCTTACTCTGCCTGGACACGTATCCGGGCAGGAGAGGGTTTTTTCGTTTTCTTATTTGTGAATGTGTCCATTCTGGGGCGAATCGCTATTCGATTACATTGGGAGAGGCATTCTGGCGCGTTTTCTGCTACGACGATTCCCAGCTTGTGGCCGAGGATGTGTTGGAGGATAGAGAATGATGGGGGAGGGATATAGACCTTTGTGTGGCGCTCTTTTTGTTCTTGTGATGCTTGGGAGGTATTTTCAAGCTTCAATGATTGGGCTATATATCTAGGAACGGTTCGAAATGAAATAATCGTCCTTGCAGGCTTGATTTTCTGAATGTCTACTCTTAATCCTCCTGGTGCTTGTCCCGACAATGACCAGATCTTGACAGATGAAGTATCTCGTCATTAGCAAGTGACCAGATTGTAATAAACGTGCTATCTCGTCATTAGAAAAAAATGAGTAGATCTTGACCTCGTCATCATAAAAATAAGCATTATCTTGATGGCGAGATATCTCAGTAGCAAAATTGGTCAGATCTTGATGGATGAAAATCTGATTGATCTCGTCGAAACTACATGGAATGTTACGATTTAACCCTCCTGGTGGCCGTCTGGACGAGATATATCGTCTTATACAAAATTCATACCAGATCTTGATGGATGCTCTTGAGATCTTGATTGACCAGATATCACGTTATTAGCAAAAAAGTGACTGGATCCTGATCTCGTCATCGTAAAACATTAGCAAGATCTTGATGACGAGGTATCTCGTCATCAGCAAAATTGATCAGATTTTGATGGACGAGATATCTCGTCGAAACCACTTGGAGGGTTAAATTGTGAGTGTGTTCCCATTACTTGACGTTGCCTGCTTTTCTAACAATTAAAATGTTGAAGATAAGCCGTGTAAGGAACACAAAATAAAAATATCACACTAAAGATGTTTAAAAGAATTTTTGAGTTTTTCAATCTCGACCTCTCTTGAGACACTAACTCTTGAATAAGACTATCAACACAGTATCACAAATAATTTAAAGGTTCACGGTAGCTCTATTGTTGGAGGATTAGATTCAACCGGAGGGTTACTAGTTCAAAACTCGATCCAAACAAAGACCATTGTGTAAATGAGGGTTGGTGTAGGTTAAATCTGTCGTGGCTTCAAATGTCCACAAGTTGGCATGGTGTAGAAATTTGGAGGGTGGGGTTACTACTCAGATATTGTCAACCTGAGGTATCTCAGGTGTTGTCTTTGTCCGTGGTTCAAAAGTAAGTGGTGTCCTCGGACCTCTCCCTTCGAGATTGACCCGAGCGTCGCCAACAGCCCGTTGTGTTGCTCCAGTGCCTCATAAATCCACAACTACCTACCACAAATAATTTAAATGACCTTTACCTGAATTCTCCACACCTTGCAGTCAGATCAGAGCTAATCTTAAAACTGATGATAGCACTCTTGGAGGAACTACTTTTCCCTTTTATTTTACGAAAATATTCCCCATAAAGAACATCGTAGCTTTTCTTAAGAAAATTTCTTTAGTTCAGTCACTCCCTTTCGTTTTCGCGGTAACTGCATTTTACTTCAGCCGAGAGACAAATGACTTTCGAACCAACGGCAAGTTACTGAAAGTGATATATCTCTCCTGGCCCAGAGCAATATTTCAGCTGAGAAATATTGCTCGGGACTTCCCAGGTATCCTACAGGTATTCCTGAACCACTCGACTTGTGTAGCACTTAACAACAAAGGACACATCACCAAACTCTTACTTTTTATAAAGTAATAGTTACATTGCGCATAATTTTACTAACGTAACCGGTTATTAGACGTTTTGTGCATGGGTTGTTACCGTTGTTATTTTTCTTACTAGCAGTCCATGTGACATATGCGTATGTGTAAATTCACATCGATGTTTAAAATTAGCATTTCTCAACATAATGGTTGAAATCTAAATGCTGCATCTAAACGTACTTTAATAGGCTGTTTTGAATAGGTACTAGGTATAAAACTATGAGCTATGGCTAATAATTAAAGTACATTATATACTATTTCATTAAAAAACCTACTTAAATTTGTTGGACAAATGGTTCGGAATCAGTAATAGAGCTTAATATCGTTATAATAAACTCTAAAATATTGCTTTATAAAACTTAAAATTCAGTCGCAACATTAATGGTTATTATGTATGAATTAATAATGCAACATATAAATCATACATTATGTAGCATATGGACTTGCCAAGAAGGAAACAACCGAGCCTTTCACATATCTTACTCACTAACCTACCAAGATTTATTCTTCATAGAGGAGAGATTAAATAATAAAATTTGGAGAGCTACGACAACTTATATGGTAGAATAGGGACACCACTCTAGAGCCAAGCTCAAATAAACGGGTGACAGAAAATGTCTCAGGCTGCCTTTTGAACTTTTGTCTTTGAACAGGCTAGACTTGTGAACTGGCACATCCGAACTCCATCCTTCATTCAGGGTCATAAGGAATTTCCAACTTGCTTAAAATGTAACACTGAACAAGCCTCCCCGAGTCATCTTCTAGACTGGTTAGTCTATCAAGGGAAAATCTCTATGGAAGTCCTGATTTAATGTTGGACATTTTGTGCGTATTGGACATTATCTATTTAGTAATACCTTAAGGAATAAGTAACAACAACATAAATGATACATAAATGAAATCGAAAAACTAATATCATCTTAACAATGTGCTAAGAAATATTTAGTGTTGTACCTACGATGGAAGTGATAATAATTAATTTTTGCAATTTGCGATAATTATCTTTCTGGATTTCTTGATCCCGCCCATAATTTATGGTGCCTCATTCCCCTTCTTGCCACCTTATATATAAAACTTTCCTATAATTTTTTCTTTGCTCTTTGCAGTGTTAATTTTTGTTATTATACTGTATTAAAATTTACATTGACTGTAATCCATTAAAAATATTTTGTGATAAATAGTTTTTTTCAAAAGGAAACTTAAAACTATCTTTCTCATTTCAGACAACATACGAATAATCTTTTGAAAATAAAAATTCTATAAACCTGATTTCTCACTAGATAACGATGCAAAGTTCATACATAATAAACGACGTACATTACTTTGGCAGTAACTACCATTGAAGTTTTAATTAAATCTTAAAAGCGCAGATACCGTTCTATTCCTTTTAATCACCAGGATCTGGCAATGAAAGGTGACTGAAAAGAACAATAATAATTAGCTTCCCGTAACGAGACTCAATTATTCAGTATTTAATACAATCTTATTAAAACCATCATTAAGCAATTTTCCGAAGTCCAAAAAGCCTCCCAAAGAGTTCCCATTCCAACCAACCGCGTTTCGACTCGCAGGGTACCACAGCTGAGCAGAACAAGAATCCGCACTTGTTCGAAAGTTTCTCCAAATTGAATCCAATACTCATGGGAAAGCAAAAGCATTCGGAAACAAGCATTGGAAGGGGCAGATTATTTTAATTAAAGGCACCCCATCTGATCCTACCACCGTTTCACCGCCCCTGTAAGGATGGCGAAGATAGAATAATTAATCAACAAGGCGAAGCAGTAGTTTGCTTGGAACCCCCAGCCGTTGTAAACTCAATCTGATGACACTCTCCTACTCCCGTTGAAGAAAGGGCAGTGCTGGAATTGGGGCTGTAATGAGATAGATAGCTTGATGGAATCGTCATGGAACAGGGGTAGGCGGGAAACATTGGATTGTAGGTTCGAAGTTTTTGATCACTCCAGAACTTACATGATACTTGGGAGTATTAATGATTTATTGGAGACAAAATTGGGTCAGATAAATGAAGTGAAACAAATCGATTATAATTGATTAGGCTTGAAAATGAAACTGAGAAGTACCCAGTTAGGCCACTAGGCTTCTTAAAATGTCACTTTTCTTATAGATGGGAAACACCAGTGGAGCAGTGACTTAGTCTCCATATAAGCCCAGAAGCCCGGGATTTCCGAATAAGAAACTAATACCTGTTTCATGCCCCTGTAAGAATAACGAAGATAGAATAATTAATCAACAAGGGGAAGCAGTAGTTTGCCATGGAACCCCCAGCCGTTGTAAACTCAATCTGATGACACTCTCCTACTCCCGTTGAAGAAAGGGCAGTGCTGGAATTGGGGTTGTAATAAGATAGATAGCTTGATGGTGTCGTCATGGGAACAGAGGTAGGCGGAGAGGTATCGGATTGTAGGTGCGAAGTTTTTGATTACTCCACGACTTACAAGATGCATGGAAGTATTAATGATTTAATGGGGACAAAATTGGGTCAGATGTAGAAAGTGAATCAAATCGATTGTAATTGTTGAAAAGCAAATTAAATCCCCAATAAAATCACTAGGTTTCTTAAAATTTTCTTATAGATTGGAAACACTAGCGTACTAGTGGCGCAGTGACAACATAAGCCCAGAAATCAGGTCTTCTCTAATTAGAACACTAAAATCCGTTTCACTGCTCCAGTAAGGATGTCGAATATCAACAAGGTGAAGTCAGTAATTATCTGTGGAACCCCCAACTGTTGTAACTCAATCTGATGGCTCTCTCCTACTCCCGTTGAAGAAATGCAGTGCTGGAATCGGGACTGCAATATGATAGGTCCCGAGGCATGAAGGGTCATTGATGAAGTCGTGATGGAAGAGGGATAGGCGGGAAACTAAAAGCTTCTTAAAATGTCCAGGCGTCATTTTTTTTACTAAAGATTTGGTAAATCAACGAAGATTTCCCATTTTATCCATAAATCACACTTATTCCACATTATAAGTAAGGTAAGTAAGTAGGTAGTTGAATTTATTTCGTACTGAAGCAATGCAAGGGGCTATTGATTACTCTTTGGGATCAATTCCGAAGAGAAAGATCTGAGGACAACACCTCGAAATTTTCAACCAAGTTCAGATGACGAGGTCAACACCTGAGCTGACACTTCCACACCACGCCATTGAGAGAACATTTCACACCACGACATTTTAACCTACACCAGCCCCTACATACACGACTGTCTTTGGTTAGATCGTTTCGAATTCGCAACTTTCAGGTTGCTAATCCGCTACTTTACCAACCGGCCACCGGGACCTACTTTATTAAAAATCGTTCTTTGAGAATTCCATGTCCTTAATTTTAGGAGCCACGGAATATTGCATTAACTGTTAGAATGACAGGATCTTAAGCCGTAGTTGATGGGAAAACATTATTGAAAAGCATCGGTAATTTGATAACCGAAAGGGATGGAACATTACAGACATTTTACCGATACCAGACTGATCGATTGGCAATGGGTAATAAAATTGGAGACCCGTGGGATTGAGAATGTGGCAAAAGGTAATCCCATAATTGACAGAACAGGTCTACAAAACGGAATGAAAAGCCCATCTAGTTACTATTTTTTGCCTATCGTTAGAGATGATTGAGGCTAAATTGATAACAAATCACTGTGGAGGACGATGTGAAAGGAGGGTATTTCGGTAAATACATCCATTTAAAGTCTACAATTTCAACCCAAATTCCAAGGCCAGACTTGTAATTTTGTAAGGAAGATCTTGAATAGTTCTTTACACGGAATATTTTTTGAAGTTATAAGATATATTTTTGTTCAATATACGCATTCATAACAGAGATCAAGGGAATCATTTCTCTCGACTCTTTCCTTTATCTTATTAAAAATTGTAGGAAGTTATAATTATAAATAAAATGATTTATTGTGGTCTGATCTTAAAGCAATACTGATTTCTAATGAATCTGCCAATTTAAATGTAAATTACTAAAAAGATAAATTCCACGGTAAAATTCTACATACGTACGTTGAGAAATGCTACCCGAGCTGTAGATATTAATTATTTATCTAGAATTCGAATTAAAATTTATCTATATATTTAGTCTGATCAATTTTCCAATAGCGAAACCTGAGAACAGAATGACAGAAAAAATATCGAGAAAACAACCGATACTTTTTAAATGCCTGAGTCTCATTTGTAAGTGAAGCTCTTACCCTAGTTCATTCAAGTTGAAAATCGAAGTAACTGATATTTAAACAAAAATTATGTACACTTCTGAAGTCATACCAGGATCAACTCCACTCTACGATATAGGTAGATCAAATTCTAAACTGTTACATGAATAGAACATGTATTTCATTTTCCCTTTGCCTACACTTTTCCTTTGAGCAGGACATTGTACTATTCGCTTGAATACATTTATCCATATATATTGGTTGGATCAGCTTTCGAATAGTGAAACCTGACAATAATGTGAAAGAACAAACTATCGATCACTGTTTTTCAGAAGTCTGAAGCTTCCATTTGTAAGTGGGGAGCTCTTGCCCCAGTACATTCAAGTTGAAAATTGAATGAAGTTGATGTATAAACAAAATCTGTATTTACCTCTGAAGTCGTACCACAATCAGCTCCATTCAACGATATAGGTAGATCGAATTCTAAACTGTTACTTATATCAGTGGAACATGTCAGTGGTTTTCCCTTCGCATACACTTTTCCCTTGAACAGGGCATTTGATTTAACATGGGCCATCATGATATCTTGGCGGCAATCGACGGAGACTGAAAAAGATTAAAGAAAGACTTTACACACACACATATATAAAACAATCACATCTATTGCACGCTTGGATGCATAGGTTTGCATAATTCTACAAGTGTATATAATATATGTATCTAATTTCATTCATACAAACTATAGAAAAATTTGATTAACCACATGCTTTCGAAAATCTCATATAAATCTTTTTAGCTATGCATAGCTAGAAAGATTTAAACAATCTATTGTTGTTCAGTTTAAATAATAAGTTCAAATAAAAAGTGAAAACCACACAACAAACACTAATGTTTTCGTATTGAAATTCAATACATTTAATGATTTGATTTACACTACATTAATGTTATTAAACATTTAGTGCATTAATTATCCCAATGCTGTTTATATCACAGATGTAAATATATAATCGAGCGTGATAATTCCAATATAATTAGATTATATACTCTATGAATGAAAGTAGTATATTAAATTTGTTATTAAAGTGTATTGTTTAAGTTATGTTGAATAGATGGATTTGAGGGCTATTGTGTAAAAACAGTTGAAGTCGGTGGTGAAAATCTGAATGGGTGATTGTGATGTAAAATGTGTATAAGACATTTAATTTAGAAGGTACAATAGAGTTAGAGTAAAAGTGCTAGTTTGAATGTACTCACTGATTCTTTGACTAATCTTAATCTATTTTAAACTTAAAATGATATGATTGTAGATTAAACAAATACGTTAATTGTATTAAATACATTGAAATAATATGAAATATTTTATGTTTGGAATGGAATGTTTTATGGAATGTTATGGAATACATATGGAGTATTTTATCAATAACGTTAAAATACCTAATTTCATGGGTGCAATATTTAAAATTATACACTTATATCTGATCAATTATTCATCTCTTTAGAGTCAATTTTCTTCACGAAATCTTTTCCATATAAAATTAACTTTTAAAATCTCTGCAAGTTTATAATTATTTGAATTACTTAATAATGTTTTATTGAATTTCATAATATTAAATATATAATTTTCTAAATTTAAAGACACATATTTGATAACAGCAGAATATTTAATAACCATAGCAAATTATAGAAAAAAGTTGAGTGAGATTCAAAATTGAGTGCTTGAAGATGTGTGTTTTCCAAAAAGTTTCATCACTTTGTAAAGAAAACACCTGAGTACAATAGTATTAATGATTAAATAGATATTATAGATGCTAAAAGATAGATAGTATTAAATATCAGATTAAAGTCTAGAAAACGCACTTAGGTGCCTAAAATAAGTGACTAGATCAGATTAGAGTGATACTAGACTCTTTAATACTATCTCTCTTTTAGCATCTCTAATATTATTTTATCGTTAATACAACCCAAATTCCAGATTCTGTTTTACTGTAGTGCCAACCATATAAATTAAAGGGAAAAGGCAATCCATGTCGGCAATTATCAACCAGCATGCCACAAGAATGGCAGTGATACGGAAGATGAAAGGCTTAAATTGGGTAAGATTTATTTCCTTCCAACAGAGGACTTTGACAAGTCTGGACTTTTGATAAGTCTGTTCGAAAATAATTTCAAGTAATACCTGTAAAAATCCTATAAATAATTTTGAGTACTATTTTTTTATTACGAAGTATCTCTCATCATCTATTAAATATCACAAACAAATTGTTTCAAAAAGATTGTGTAAGCCAATTTTGAACAAAAAAGGAGTAGGTAATATTAATTTTTGTATGTCAATGAAAATTATACTTTTTTTGTTTCAGAATTGCAGTAATTAGGTTAGGTATGGCATGAAAGGAAAAGGTTGAAAATCTCTGGTGTGGCATTTCATATCTTGAATTAGTTTAAACGAGTTTTATCTTAGGTCTCTAGATAGTATCGTTCGGATCTTTCCCTTTTGAATGGATCCCGGACCGTCACCAATAACCCTTTGTGTTGCTCCAGTGTTAAGTTAATTAAAATACCTACCTGGATAATATCGTGATCTGCATTATGATTAAACTAACTAAACGGAATGTGAACAATTTGTTTTATTACTTATAATACATTCATGAAACGAATAGATATTCCTCTACATCTCATATTGATCACTCGAAAGTAAAACCACGCAAATCTTTTTTCTCTAATCTCACCCTTCAAACTTTCCCTCCCCTTCTTCAATTTTCCATAACACTCCATTTTATTAACAAAAAGAGTGCGGAAAGATATTTCTACCTTCAAATATGGTGCAGCAATTGATATGCTAATGTGTTAAGCTACTTAGACTTAGTCTTTTAAAGTTTTTAATCAAACATTTCTGGGAAAGGAAGGATAGAGAAAAATTTAATTTAGAATATTCCGAGTAGCTTTTTTCCTCTGAATTTTCCCATAACAACCTTATCTCTGCGTCGAAGGCTTCGAATGCTTCATCTGAGCACCAGCGTTGCTTATCTCATACTTCTTAATAAAATTGGAATTGAATAAAATAAATTAACTTCCTTCGGAATAATTTATGCGATCGATACTTAACAGCTTTAGTGCGAGGTTTTATTTTGGAATGTATTGCAAGCGGAAACCCGTTTTCAATTATCGATTTGTGTTAACGCTGGTATTCGTTTTAGGTAGTTTTGTCTGAAATTGTTTCAGCTTTTAGAAGTTGTATGCCGAGAGGACTTTCTAGAGACGTAGAAAGAATACATAGCGATTACATAGAAATAATAATGTACAGTGAGTTAAAGCTTAAAATTGATTATTTTGTTCTAAACGAAGTTAGTTGATGGAATAAATGGATAACCAAATTGTGAAGTTGCTGAAATATTTGGTTAGTTACTGGTTAACCATCTCCATTATCACGATGACCATTAAATAACTTAAAAATCGTATTGCAGACATGAATTTGCAACAAAAATAAGAAACAGTTTAACAATGCATCACGTTCAATCACTAAATTTTTATTTGCATATTACTTTAATTTCAGAATTTAAAAAATATATTCTAACTTATTAATAAAAATAATAGCATTAAACTTTTCACAGTACTTTTTTTCCTTAAAAACGATATTCAGCGCAGTGATATTTTCTATTATCTCAGATAATTTGCTATAATCTGCAAAATGTAAATTTTATTTACTAGTCGTCACTACCACTTTTGAAAAAAAACATAGGAACTTTTAACATTTTGATTTATGAAAAATGAAATGAATTACATTATTAAGCCTAAAGAGAGTAGTAAAATTGAAAAACAGTTCAATATCTGTAAGGTTTCACTTTTGATTCCGTATTAAAAGTACAAAACGTGATGTTTTGGTATTCCAGGTATACTAATGTATTCGGTAACGAATGATAATGTAACGGTAACAAATTAAAATGCAAAAGAAAGTGACAACCATATACTATATTTTTTCCTTTGATGTATAAAGCCGTAATTTTGATACAACTTCCTATCGAGACATCAAGTTTAAGATTTAAAAGAAAAAATATCAGGAGTTGAAATACTTGAAAAGTAATGAATTTTACTGTTGTTAGACATGAATATTTTGTGTTTAGTTTGGGTTCATTAACCACACACTTTCGGAAAATGTGGTGAATAGCAATTTCACAAAAGGTGGAATTGCCTATTACTAAAGTAATATCTTCATATTGTAACAAATTGTAATTGTTTACAAATAAAGTCATTGATTATATCTGTACCTTGGAGGTATAAGACACTGTCACTTTTACCAAACTTTACAGGAGAGCAGTTTGAACGTGTTGTATTCCTCTAGCAGTTTGAACGTGTTGTATTCCTCTAAATAAAAGTGGTCTTGGTGTTCTTTTAAAAGCATGTAACTTCCCCAAATATTGATGTAGGACATAACACCTCTGGGTAAAGTAAAAAATATATATGTGTAGTTATCCTATTTCGGTAAAAAATGGACATTGTGTCTTATACCTCCGAGGTACAGATATATTTTATGATATTCTACAATAGTGTCCAAGACCACGTAATTCAAAAAATATCTCGCCGGAATCACACAATAGCAGCCTTCATATTCTAAGACTATTTATATACCTATCCTTTAACTTTCTAGGAAATGAAATGAGTGCCAGACGTATCACTGCCCCGAAACAGCCATATGTATATATTTTATACAACCATATTCAAATTTCCACATAAATTGCAGATCACAGTATGCATGCGTAATTAACGCTGACATATTCTGAGTTGCAAGCTAAACTGGCGCAGAGCAATGATACTTTCGCTAGCCGTTCCTCTCAATTTTCTCCCAACCTATGAAACCAACGACACAAAGGGACAAAACTTTTTGATCTTTTAAACTACGCTGATGTCAAAACCACCCACAAAACCTTTTTATATTTTAAGAGTAGACTCTTCAAAAATATGCGACTCAAATGCCAATTTGTCGGAGTGAGATCTATTGCAGCTTTAATACTACTAGAATTTATATACCTAGCCTTAACCCTCTAAGTAGTTTCGACGAGATATCTCATCCATCAAGATCTGATGAATTTTACTAATGACGAGATATTGCGTCACCAAGATATTGCCAGTTTTTTTATGATGATGAGATTGTTTCAATTTTTGATGACGAGATCAAGGGTAACTTTTTCTAATGATGATATATCTCATCAATCAAAACTGGTCAGTTTTGCTAATAACGAGATACCTCGTCGAGACAACCACCAGGAGGGTTAAACATTCCTAGGAAATGAGGAGCCAGACGAACTGTCCGGAACAGCCAATATATGTACATAATATTTTTATGCAACCACATTCAAATTCCCAACTTGTCAAAACAACGGCGTGGAAAGCCAAAACTTGATTTGAGCTACGAGGTTCTCAAAACGGCCCATTAAACTTTTTATACAACTTTAAGAATAGACTCTTCAAAAGCACGCGACTCAAATGCCAACTCCCTTGAGTCGGACTATTGCAGCGTTAATATGCCTAGACTAGTTGTATACCTACCCTTAAACATTCTTAGGAAGTGGGATGTCAGACGCATCATTGACCCGGAACAGCAAATACGTGTACCCATTTGTTTTATAAAACCACATTGAAATCCTTACATAAATGGCGTATCACAGCATGTATGCGTAATTAGTTCTGACATATTCTCAGTCGCAAGCTATACTGGTGCAGAGCACCGTTACTTTCGCTACCCGTTCCGGTCAGTTCGCCTACACCCCATCAAAACAACGGCGCGGCGGGACAAAACTTTTGATCTTTTGAACTATGCGGTTGTCAAAACCGCCCATTAAATATCCCGGTCCGTAATTAATTGGCTCTCCGAATGACGTACAGCGGACGTCGGACTGTGATAAACTTTCCGCCGCGACATAACTCTCCCCAAGAAGGTATTCCGCTGTGTCCGCAGTGGAAAACGCCGATTATCTGCGACATTCTTATTAATGGACTGTCATCGTTCCAGAAGAAGGCCAGACTGGAGGAGAGAGAGAGAGTTTTTGACAGACGCGGTCTTTCTTGCAGAATCCGTTTGTCAATTCCCAGAGCCCGAAGATGTACGATTGAGAACGTCCAATTTGGGGGCCACGGCTTGAAATAATGGGTTACTGATAATAATTGAGACAAGTGTGGCGCCGTTTTCGGGTGTTCATGACTCGTAAACTTGGTTTCTGAGTAATATTTTATAATTTTCTTGAGAACAAACCACGAATTTGGCGTGTTCTCAACGTGAACTATGGTTGTGAAGGATTCTATCCAACGCTGATCGATATGCTACATGGTTATTCTTCCAAAAAAGTATGCTAGCTTTCTTGCAAAATAATGTAGCACCATATATGACTTAAATCATAAGCATATTAAAAACGTGCATATTAGATAGTTTTCCTTCCAAAGATATTTTCAAGCGAAAATATTTTCATGTAAGTTTCGGAATGTTTTCAAGAATATGTTTTAATCCTCTGAGAGAGCGAATATATGCTCGCATGCATATATTCGTTCTCTGTAACCTGTAAGTCTTCTCTGCGTGCCTTATAACCAGTTCTGGCGTTGCATACAATCGTTATTGGCCAATAGTCACTTTCCTAGGATTCTGTCAACCAATAGATGTGTTATTTAGTCATTATGCGTGTTGTGAGGTAAAAGGTATTATTCCAAAAGCAGAAGAATTGTTGTAAGATCCTACTCAGCAGGTAACCCCTGAGTGTCACAATATTCCGTATGTTTCAATATACAATATACAATCAATTGATATCACAATATATGTATGCATCAATTTTTCTTTTGAGTTTCTTTTCTATGGAATGCTAAAGTGACACAAAAATATTACAGAATGCACTCATGGGTTTATTAATGCAATCTATAAATTTGCAACTTACAAATTTAAAGATTTTAGTGAGTTCTTTCTACATCAATGTAAAAGTAAGTTGATGATTCTGCTAAATGATATAACGCCTTGTGGGTTTATTCATGCAAGTTAGAAATTCGCAATTTACCAATTTAAATATTTTACTAAGTGCTAGGCTACGTGAATGTAAAAGTAAGATGCTAATTTTCATTTCCAAGTATAGATAGTTTGAGGCAATTAAGCTGGCTGTGCAATTGCTGGTGAGTTTCACTTGTTACATATATCCCATTCATTGACCATCAAGCCATACAAATCATACAAGCCATACAAAGCGTATAATCATACAAGCCATACAAAGCGTATAATCATACAAGCCATACAAAGCGTATAATCATACAAGACAATACAAGCCATACAAAGCGTGCTGGCACAGAAGTCTATTTTCTCTACATTACTATACAGATCAATTTCAAATATATTAATTTAAGTTTATTAGCATCAATAAAACGCATAACGAATGTTCACAGAACTGTTTACAGTTGTAATAAACAATTTAGTGTCTGTACTTCCGTCAATAGTTTCTGAATTTACACTATATTTCACACACACGTCTTGATTCAATTGGGCTAGTTGTATTTACTACAAATATTTAAACAATAATTCCAAATAGATGATTTTGAAAGAATTATTGGCAACGTCCGATTGGTCCAGTAAGGCTGAAAATTGTTAAAAGCCATGACCAAAAAATTACCAGTTCCAGTGTGAAGCAATTTATGCATACCTCTCAGAGAGCTAACAAGATGTAGCCAATTGTTTACTCTCTTAAAATTGCAACGCGTCAAAATCTACTTAATTTTAAAACATTAAAATATGAAATTTGATGCATGTTTCAATTTTTGAAGATAGAAAAGGAAAGTAATAAAAAAATGTGATGTGAATAGCTTTTCTTTTAATCGAGAATGTTTATCCCTCTAGTTAGCCCACTGGAATAAGTGTTAATTTTAGTTTAATGCAAGTAGAATGGTTAATATATTCTCTTTTATAACTGTTACCACATGAATGCTTTTAACTTTCTCTGTTTAAATCACTAGGACCTCATTTATTACATTATTTTAGATGTAAATGCATGAAACATTTTTTGTCACTTTCAGATTACCATATTAGTAAAAACAATTAAAATAGTCTGTGTTTTACACATTTTTTTTTCAATTCCATGTGAATTGAACATTATTGATCATGGCACAGCTAAGACGGAATAGTGAACCACTTGGAGTTAACCTAAGTGCATACACAATGGGGGGTACGTTTGCATTACACTTCACACACCTATCATATATTCGAGACGCTGCCCGTTTATAGAGGCCAAACATTTACTCCAAACGGACAAACATCCATACATTCTTAAGATGTTTGTATAGACCTAGGAATCCTTTCGATCCTGAAGCCAAAATACTGACTACTATACAGATTAGTTGACTCGATTTGTAAATTGTAAAGGAAGGGATTTGTGTTAACACGCCATTAATATATCCTATAAAACGCTTATACATCGTTTAGAAAACAAATGACAGTACCTAAAGCAAACATGGAACAGTTTATCTGATGATTCGAAATCATACTAGATGTAAAACTGATACTTATGGCATATATTCACATGAGAGAGGTGACTGGCGTTATTAATTCCGATTTGATAGTTAGCCATTTTCCTAATATATACTTTAAAGTCTATATATAATACATAATTATCAAACATCCATGCCTTACCTCCGTATTCAAACCAGTAATCATTTGTTCCAGAAGCCATCACCCTGACTACTAGACAAATTGATCGGCTCGATTTGTAAAATGTAAAGGATCGGATTTTTGTATTAACTGGTCATAATATATCCTATACAAGGCTTAACTGTACCTCGTTTAGAAAAAAATATGACAGTAACTAAAGAAAACTTGTAACACTGACTGGTGATTCGAAATCCTACTAGATGTAATAATGATGATACTTATGACGTATCGATATGTGAGAGGTGACTGACGTTTTTCAACTTCCGATTTGATTGTTAGACGTTTTCCCGATATGTATTTTAGAGCCTATATATAATATTTAGTCAATACATAATCGGTCCCTGAGTGGATGAAGAAAAGTTCTGTCACAAGAAGGTTTTCAATGAAACCCTTTCGAGCGTGACAAAAAGGAGCTCAAAATACAGAAAAAGATAAATCAATACACAGACTCATCTTATATAGACGCCACGTTTTTTTATTCTTCCTACCCTTGACGTCCCTCAACATGTACGACTCCGGAATACTTTTTCCCTCTTTCTCTCCTTTTTACTTATCAAGGAAAAAGGAGGAAAAGTTTTTAAAGGCGCGAATCTTCGGAAAGGAAAAATAAAAGGAAACTCCAAACATTTTGACAGATTTCTAGCATCCTGTCGCGTATATTGTCCGTGCCGGTTGTTCTCTCACGGATGAATGCAGGCATCCATACAAAGCTCGCGCTTCTTATCTGCTGCTGCTGTTTTTCTGCTGATGTTTCCTTACGTTTAAACAAAGGACTAACGACTATGGTTTGGTTCATGGAACCCAATAATATCTCGGGGTTCATGGGAAGTTGTAAGCTCTTGGATGGGCGGTGATAGTTGTGTCTTTAATAAAAAGCAACCATACTTTTTATACACAGATCACTAGCATTGGAAAAAGGATAGATATTTAATATTTTAATGGGAAACATAGTATAGCGAGACTTTGAATTAAAAACAGGATTCGTTGTAAACAGAAGTAGAGGAAGGGGTAAACAACACATGATGCAACACTGTTTGCGATATTGTTTATGGTTTGAAGACTAAGAATGATCAACATCGGAAAGTTTTAGGAAAACAAAACCCTTTAAGAACACACGCACAAATAATACACATTGAGAGAGTCGATAAGTTTAAGCTAGCCAAGAAAGAGCAACAGAGTTCATTGAAGACAGGAACGTATCAACAACACATGATGGAACGCTGTTTACAACAATTTGATATGCGGTCTGAAGACTATAGATGATCAACATCAGAAAGTTGTTTAAGGCATATAAGACACCTAGGAACATATAAGACACACAAGTAATACAAGCTAAGCGAGTCAATAAGTTGTAGCTAGTCAAATAAGACCAACAGGGTCCATTGTAGACTGAGAAAAAGATCAACAACTCGTGATGGAACGCTGTTTACGTCAATTTTATGTACGGTCAGACGACTATGGATGATCAGCATTATAAAATTTATCGGAAGATAAAGCTCATTAAGAATACACGAATAATACAAGAAAATAAATTGAAATTAATTTTTATTTAAATGCTAAACTATCATTAAAGAAATTGGCGTTATGCAAGAAAATTTCATTCCTAAGCACGCAGATTTGATTGGAAGAGTATGAAACTCATATCATCATCGACCTTCCAATCAAATAGCCAAAACATGTGGATGAAGTCACTTACGTAAGTTCTGGAAAGAGTAGGCCATGTGGAGTTGGAAATCGAGTTGGACTGATTGGTTATCGAAACTCAAATGAGCGTTTTCCATTAGAATCGTCGGGGCCGTCGTGGTTCAGTGGGTATGCCCACTGCTCTTGCAACCTTCGCGCTGTAGGCGGCGCAGGTTCGATTCCTGTCAGGTGCATTCTTACGTGGGGTATTTCTCTCTTTTGTTTCAGTAAAACTTTCATTGTGCTTGTCTATTACTTGATATTGCCTGTCGTGTTTGGCGCAGCATGTCCAAATGTGGCCCTTGCGCCATAAAATCCCAAAACCAACCAACCATAAAGATCGTCAATTAGTCTTGAGTTAGAATTCGTGCTTTCTACCAATACCACGTGACCCTCCCCCTAAGATCTTCAAACCAAGAGAAAGGTAGAGAAAACATGAACTGCGTGTACATGTTCCGTCTATTTCATGAGAAGGGTCGATGCATTCTTTCCTGGTACTTACACTCTATTGGATGTACTCGTCATGATGGCATGACCAGGAACGCGTATCCAATTTCCATCGCGGCTCACTGAGATAGGGTTCTGGTGCCCCACTCATGCTATGCATCCACAAGTCTTGGAAGATTTATCTACCAACGTATTTAATGTTCACATACTTCGTTAATCTGACGGAACTGGTGTTTTTCTCATAGTATACCGTTGCACTCACATTTGAGCGTCACAAGATTTGCTAGCAGTGTAGCACTGCTTTTACCCACACTGCAATTAATGACTAAATAACCACCTGTTTCTAAAGAAATCATGGATTCTTTCAACTTTTAGAAATATTCTATTGAGCTTTCCTTTAAAATAGAATTCTATGAGATGATTCAACGGGTCTTTTCTTTGGAATAGATTCCCCTGTAAAGGTACTGTTGTTACTTTCCATGGAATGAACTTTTTGGAAAGATTATGTTCCTCATTTTCTTGGAATAGAAAGGTTTCGGAAGATTCTATTGGTCAAAAAGGTCAAAATGGTTTAGAAGCCATGCAGAGAAGACTGTAGGTTGCAAGGTGGAATTATACGTGTGAACCACTCAAAGGGTTAATTCAGAATTATTTTATTGTAATAATTTTCTTTAATTTTTACGTTAGAAAGGGTCTGCTTATTTTTAGAATTATATCATAAATGGGTTTGCTGAAAAATAATGTACCAATATATAATTTGCAAATTATTTCGAAAACCTCACAAACAGTATGCAGTGAATATCAAAAACGTATTTGAATTTCGTTTTGTACGAAAAATATTTGAGTTATCTGATAAGGTCAATACATTGTACGGTTTTGTGATTGAGTTTAGAGATTATAAATGAGTCTCAAAAAGGTCTTCAAATGACAAAGAAAGTCTTGAATTTTAAAACTAGTCTTGCCGTTTTAAACACCAAAAAGCAAAACAGAAATTTCACATATCTTATATGGAATATCAATTTGTGTGATTTGCAGTCTCGTGTTAACTTTACGAATAGTGTCATCATGTTTTATGATTGACTCTAGCCAAACTGAGAAAATATAAGACAACTACAAAAAACCCTTGAATGATATGCAACTCTCGTCTTTGTTAATCGTCTTGGCATTTTAATACACGAATAATCTAATTTAAACTATATTGGAAAACATGACTTTGTAATAACACGGAGTTCCCTGAATGCATCGGAAAGAATGTTCTGTTTTGCATTAAAATCTTCTATGAAACTGTCTTGTGTTGAATCCCTCAATGCAAGACTCGTGCATTTAGTGATTGAGTTTTAACATTTACATAATATTATACGTGCTGTACAATAGCGAATAATAATGATATGCCCATGTTGGGAGTTTCAGATTTCCTTAGACTAATCCCCAATACAAATTCGTGGAATAAAAATATATTAAAAAACTAAAAACTCGCTATTATCTACTTTAAAACCAAAATTAATTATTCATATTGATGCAAAGCAAATCCTAAGAGGATATCGCTTGGATGTATGTCTACGTCTACTTGGAAGGGATGAAATTTAATAACACTGATAAAAATTACTTGTAAGCATTCCCGTGTAAAATCCACACGCCAGCGATATTAGTTCTAGGGTATATCTCTATTGTATTTCCAAAGAGATATTAAGCAAAACCGAGTTCTTTATGAGATTTGTCTCCGCGAATCCTGGGGATTTGGGGATGTACGGCGTACCCCTTTTCTTCGTATCTATTTAAATTGTACCAACTATTGTTGCAGCATTATTAAAGGAATAAAATAAAAACATGAACAAATATGTTAGAAGGAAAAAACCAGACAAAGAAATTTCGAGACAACAGATTCCCTGTGCCGAATATTTCTATGCTAAAAGTATTACAATTAGTGAAAGGCGTAAAAAATTAAGTAAAAAACCCGGTTTCTTTATTAAGAACTAGCTGAATTACCCGGCGTTGCTCGGGTTGAAATGGTTAAATGTTGTTTGAAAAGTGAATTAGAATAATCACTTTTCTTTCACAGAAAAATGCAATCATTTAAGTTGTAAGGAAAATACGTTTTAACTTTTTCATAGCTTCTACAATATACTTCGGACACAAATATATGCATTTAATTCCTGAATATATTGCAATATGTAAAAGATTAAGACATAAAGACAAAGAAAAACGAAATTCCGACGAAAAAATGCAGAATTCTAAAAAACGAAAGATGCGCAGTGTCGAATTTCGACTGTCTGAGTGTATTCTGAAATAGAGCAATTCGAAAAAAGACATTTGAAAAATATTGATAAAGACGATAATGATTTATGAAATTTAGTAATGCTCAAATATGACTGCAATATTTCGCTGTGTTAGCTCAAATAGACAAACACGGGATTCTAAATCAAATTTATAAAATAATAAAACATTAATTCTGGTTTGCCCAATCTAAAATAATAAAATTACGCTTTTATGATTAATGACTTGAAGTTTTTCGTGTTCCATTACAAAATGTAAATTATGAAAAATTAAATATTTTAAATATCCTTTTTTATCAATCAAATATTCATAATACTCATGTAAAAATATCAAACTCATCATAGAAATAAAATAATAATAATGAACTTTAATTCAATAATTAAAGTTTATTATTATTATTTTATTCACATTACACCTGTCTCAAATAAAGTAGGAAATACTTATACAATCAATTAAAGGTTAGATTTAGTAATGCTCAAACATGACCGAAACATAGCTTTGCCAGGGTATTTATATCAATCTTCTATTAGACAGGAAAATGAATCAAATCAATCTATAGTGTAAAATCAAAGTAATTACATTAACAGGTTTTTAAAAGTATAAGGACAGTACACACATCATGAAGTAAAATATTTTACAAATTCACTGTAATGTAAATGTAACACAAAACTTGACTATGCACAACATTTTTAGTTTCACCTCCAGGAGCAAGAATAAATAAATTCTTGGGTGAACCCACCCTCGAGCAACCAACATAAAGTTGTCCGTGGGAGAAACACAGCGATCTCAAATCCACTCCGCAGTACTTGAAAGACTGCCCCTGCAACTTGTTGATCGTGATCTAGAACGCAAGTGTCACTGGAAACTACAATCTTAAAGTCGAAAGGGAGATCCGTCGGAATGAGTGGTATCCAGTGGGATAAAAACTGTTGCACCCTCTCCCTTTCCTGTCAAGATAGTCGCTTCCATTACATTGCCCAGCAGCTTCTTGATACACAGCCTCGTGCCGTTGCAAAGTTTTGGCGGGTCGAGGTTCCACAGTAAAATAACTGGAGATCCCACTTTAAGTAAAAGACGATGTGGTGGCAATCCAGCCGGATCAATCGAGTTCAGGAACTCTGGCGGGAAATTGACAACCTCATTGGCATCTACTACGGTATCGATGGACAGTACGGATTCAGTGGCTACTTGTCCGCGACGCATGTACTCAGCTCTTCGACGTCGTAGTTCGTTTCTCGCACGTAATCCGCGCGAAGTACGTCTCGTCGATCTCGTACTGGTGCAGGCAGGCCCAATTGCAGTAATGTTTTATTTGTCATGGCCACACATTTGTCTTCAAGAATAATCAAAGCCTCGTTGAAAATGTCCGGACCAAACGCGATTTCCAATGTCGGGATTTCCCTCCGGACTTTGGCGAGTGTATCCTCACTCAGGGCCTCCTTATACTTTTCCCATAAAGTGTTTGGATTCGATGGACTGCATGTAGTCAATATTATAGCAAACAGGTTTCTGATTTGCTCTGGTAGGGAGATCAATTCGGCTTCTCGCAACGTGTCATCCCAGTGCTGGTCTCCTTCCAGCAAACCCAACTTCTGACAGGCCTCTCTAAATGTCTGGAATACTTCGTCGTTTATTGTTCTGATCTCTGCGAAAGATCTCAGTCCTCGTACCGAGTGAAGAAGCATCCTAAGGATATAGCATTCGGCGTTGTTAGGGTGAACAGTGTACACTCGACCTAAGGCATCACTCGCGACTACATCATGTCCAGTGAAGGGCTGGCCAACTTTCCTTCTACAGAAAACTTTCCTCGATGCATTCCACGTGTAATATTGAGGTATCTCAGGATACAACAAAGTCCTCGCAAAAGGATCTGCAGTTGAAATAATGCCGTCGTGTTTGGTGGTTGATCAATCACTCTAGGGGCGCTCTCTGATGTGAAATAAACTCTCTGATCATTTTCTAAATGGACGCTGAGGTGAACAACAGTAGGGTGTCTTTCGTGAATCGAGAAACCCAGTATTCGCCAAACTGCCTCGTTACTGCTGAGGTATCTTCCGAACTGATACCACGTCACTTCATCGTTCGATCTCTCGTCGCTGATACCAAAAACAGTCATATCACTACCTTTGTTGAAATACTTGCACAAATATTTAATCGATTTCACACTGTTGCAGTACTCCACTCCGTTTCTCCAACTTTCTAGAAAGTTCTACAAAGTTTTATAAAAAAAAGTAAACATTAATTCTGGTGCTGCCAGATACCGAGTAGCAAAATTACGCTTTTATGATCAATGAGTTTTTCGTTTGTGCTTTTCGGAATAACGGTGCTTGGGTTAGAAATAAATTAATCGGTGTAGACAAATTAAACTGAATAGATAAAGATTTTTCAAAAAGCAGAAGATCGATTTACAGAATTTTTAAGAAAGAAAATCACTGCTTTCAACGGAGGATTCACAAGTATCTATTCCGGACATTTTAAAATAAGTTACACGCCTTACCTAAAAAGCTTATGAAACAGAATTCTACAAATTATTACGTATTCAATAAATTATTTAAGGAAAGTTGGTCGAAATATACACCAACTTTCCTTGAAAATCATCCTTGAACTCCTGAGAATCTTTTTTTTCAATTTCCTTGCAAAAATAAATATTTTAAAATATTCTTTTCCCCTTCATCAATAAAATATCTATAATTTATTTACATCATGGGAAGAACTAAAAATTCAGTTTAAACATAAATATTGTAATTTAATTTGTTTCGGAAAAAATTGTTTTTCGATCAACGTTGGTAAAGCAACCATAACTGCCTAAAGCAATCAATCTATGCTTAATGTTATTTCTATGGCGATTTCGAATAGTTTTTAGCCCCCTAGGTCCAGTAGAATAGGGGTTAAGAGTTAGCCTATGCTGACCGCAGTGTTCTAAAGTATAAGTGTACTAAATTTGGTGTGGATTGGTCAAACGGCGTAGATTTGTATAGAAAAGATGCACACACACACACACATCCTATTTTATATATATACTAGCTGAATTACCCGGCGTTGCGCGGGTTGAAATGGTTAAATGTTGCTTGAAAAGTGAATTAGAATAATCACTTTTCTTTCACAGAAAAATGCAATCATTTAAGTTGTACGGAAAATACGTTTTAACTTTTTCATAGCTTCTACTATATACTTCGAACGCAAATATATGCATTTAATTCCTGAATATATTGCAATATGTAAAAGATTGAGACATAAATACGAACAGAAACGAAATTCCGACGAAAAAATGCAGAATTCTAAAAAACGAATGATGTACAGTGTCGAATTTTGACTGCCTGAGTGTATTCTGAAATAGAGCAATTCGAAAAAAGAAATTTGAAAATATTGATAAAGACGATAATGATTTATGAAATTTAGTAATGCTCAAATATGACTGCAACATTTCGCTGTGTTAACTCAAACAGACAAACTCGGGATTCTAAATCAAATTTATAAAATAATAAAACATTAATTCTGGTTTGCCAAATCTAAAATAACAAAATTACGCTTTTATGATTAATGAGTTGAAGTTTTTCGTGTTCCATTACAAAATGTAAATTATGAATAATGAAATATTTTAAATATTCTTTTTTTATCAATCAAATATTCATAATATTCATGTAAAAATATAAAACTCCTCATAGAAATAAAATAATAATTAAATCGTATACATCCAGCATCTCGGTATTCCAAATACATGGCCCTTTGTTAAAACGTCAATCAGTTTCAACTGCTTCTGTTCAAATAATCTAGCAATCAAGTCGTGGCGCTCATTGGGTAATTGACCATTGGTAAGAACCTCCTTGATCTCCGTCCAAGTCGGATTGCAGGTGAAGGTGATAAATAAGTCTGGTCTCCCGTACGTCCTCACGTACGTCATAGCATCTTGCGTGAATTCGTTCATGTGTCTGGAACTCCTGTAAATGTAGCTGGTAGGACGACCAAGGCACCGAGGTTTTCAACGTTCCCGTAATTTCCCACAGCATCTCTCAGGTGAATATATTCGTCAACTCTCAGTTTACGTTGATTTAGACGAATGTAAAGGAGACGCTCACTCTCGACTTTTGTGTACATATCGACGATGAACTGATGAAACAATTGCCTGCAGTTCAATACGTGGTACTGCTCAGTATCTCGAACCATTAATCTGTACGCATATAAATCCATCCTTATGACTACTTTATATTCATCTGTTGGCATACGTTCCAATGCTGTTTCAAACGTTTTAATAAGATTATTGTGCTCATGAAATATCCTCTGTAAGTTTAACACAATCTGACGTCTTGTTCCCCAGATGTAGGCGCACCTCTGATCAGTTTCCATTTGTTCGTTTTGAATAAAATATAGTTGTAGAAATTTTGGTGGTTGATCTGTCAGCGGAAGCAACGATCCCGCTCTATGGTAAATATGCCCTTGCACCTTGAATGTCGACGGAAATCTGGGCTGTCCAACAACTGATGGGGCACCGAATGATGTCATTTGGAAACATGAGTTGTATTTTCCGATGTTACTAAGAAAATGCTTCGACTCTGACGTATCTCCTGATGTGTATGTCAAAAGTTCTTGTGGTGGTGGTTCCAGTTGGCAGAGAATAATTTTTCCATTGTTGAAGCAAATACCAGTAGACTGATTTAAACTTTTTGACTTGACAGTAACTACAAACCATTTCAATTTTCCCAATGGTAACTCTTGCATGCAGCGAGTAGTCTTTATGCGAATCGTGTGGAATCCTTCCAATGCTAAGCTAAAATTGTGTGCAGTCCATGATCGTTTGACACTATCTCTCTTATCCTGTAGTCGGACTTCACGCTGCTGTGCCATCTCTGTTGCTCTTGATGTAGTAGCTCTCTCTCGCAATCGCAAGTCTTCTATTCCTTTCCTCGGAAGTTTCTTGACTACGCTTATCTTTCATCATCTTAGCCGTTTCATCAACTTGGCCGATCGCCTTCCGCTTCCTTGGAGACATTGCTACAGCAAAGAAATCTGTAAATGAATACAAAAAGGTATTTCATAAATTAAGCAAAAGGCACACTCTCACTGAACAATGAAATCTATTATAGAATACAATAAAAAGCTAAAATTAACGAAGAAACAAATTCAAAATTATGAGGTACTTACATCAGTTTAGAAATATAAATCCAAAATGTACACTATCACTGTCGAATAAAGTAGGAAACACTTATACAATCAAAAGAGCGAAATAAAACTGCCAGATTCACTGAAAGATGATAAACTGGAAGACTTACCGAGTTAGCTTCCTTTAAATACGACCAGCTAAGAATCGAGTGGGTGCTGGAATGTTCTCCACCATGAGTCCAATTAAGTTTCCGTTTCCCCAACTTTCTAGAAAGTTCTACAAAGTTTTATAAAAAAAGTAAACATTAATTCTGGTGCTGCCAGATACCGAGTAGCAAAATTACGCTTTTATGATCAATGAGTTTTTCGTTTGTGCTTTTCGGAATAACGGTGCTTGGTTTAGAAATAAATATAATCGGTGTAGACAAATTAAACTGAATAGATAACATTTTTTCAAAAAGCAGAAGGTCGATTTTACAGAATTTTTCAGAAAGAAAATCACTGCTTTCAACGGAGGATTCACATGTATCTATTCCGGACATTTTAAAATAAGTTACACGCCTTACCTAAAAAGCCTCGTGAAACAGAATTCTACAAATCATTACGTATTCGATAAATTATTTAAGGAAAGTTGGTCGAAATACACACCAACTTTCCTTGAAAATAATCCTTGAACTCCTGAAAACCTTTCCTTGAATTTCCTTGCAAACATAAATATTTTAAAATATTCTTTCCCCCTTCATCAATAAAATATCTATAATTTATTTACATCATGGGAAGAACTAAAAAGTCAGTTCAAACATAAATACTGTAATTTAATTTGTTTCGGAAAAAATTGTTTTTCGATCAACAGTGGTAAAGCAACCATCGCTGCCAAAAGCAATCAATCTATGCTCAATGTTATTTCTATTGCGATTTCGAATAGTTTTTAGCCCCCCAGGGCCAATAGAACGGGGGTTAAGAGTTAGCCTATGCTGACCGCAGTGTTCTAAATTATAAGTGTACCAAATTTGGTGTGGATTGGTCAAACGGTGTAGATTTGTATAGAAAATATACCCACATACACACACACACACATCCTATTTTATATATATAGATTAATTTAAGAATATTAAAGAACTATTCAAATAGACCGTTATATTTTTTTCACTCCGCAACGAAGAATTAAGAGAGAGTTCCTTGAATAATTCGTGATTTTTCCTGCTTTCTTTGTTCGAGAACAATGAGTTATCGCTGTAACCGTCACCTGAAATTTCTGCTCTTCTCAAAGACAAAAACGAAATAAGAATCGTAAAAACTCTAATGCAATTCGAAAAAAATAAGAAAATAAAAGATTTCAGAATCCCTCGCGAGTGGTTCGAGGTTAGAACTTGTTTTGTTCTTGCAATGATCTTGGTAAAAAAATTACTTGTTCATTAATTAGAAATGTTGTGTTCTTAACTATGATTTATGTAAAATTCTATTAAAATAGTAAACGGATTACAAAGTAAATTTAAGTACTATTTTGAAATTATAACTTTCCATATTGCCATATACATTAAAATTAAAGTTAAATTTACGTCATACTGAATGAAAAAGTATTTTTGGAATAAATAATTTAATAATGTTTTGAACCTGGAGCGATATAAATCAAGAAAAAAATGAATTTTGATTACTTAACAAATATTATAATCTTAAATCGACAATTCGATCATTTTGGTACAATGTATTTAATGTCTGTTATTAGTTAAGAAAAAGTAAAAATTTTCTATAATGTACCTAATTTGTTTTAAAAAGACAGGAAGAAATCTGTTAAGGAACAATAATTGCAAGTTTTCACCGCCTTTACGTGATGCTGAAAGTTTGTGCTTTTGAACAGTTGTAATTACTTTTTTAGTTCGAAAAAAATGTACATTATATCAAACAACTGTATGAAAATTCAAAATACTATTTATAAATCAGAAATTACATCCTGTAAAAATAATTCTTGTTAAGTTAATCTTCTAAAAATACAATTAATTTTAAAAAGTTGATATACATTGACGCTGTGATAGGTATATATTCTGGTGTTACAACTATTTTTAAACACTTCTATTACTACACACAAAAGTATTACTTTTAATACAAACCATATAATCAGAATGCTTCAGTCTTGTGTTACTAACAGTCATAAGAATAAATGCTTTAAATCCTACGTAAAACTATTACCGATTAAAACCTTTATTCCGTATAAATATATATAAATATAGTTAATAACCATAAACATGTACTATGCAAGCAAAAACGTTATTGCTTGGTAAAAAGTAAAAACTTAAACTACATGCATGTCGATGTAGAAAAACTAGTTCTAAATTCTTAGTAAGTTAATTGAATGCAAAACAACACCACTTAGAACTTTAAATAAGATATAAAATTTTTCTAATATAGGGTTCAATAAGTATTATTTCTTTCATCTTCTCGTCGGTAGGTAGTTGAATTTACGTTGTACTGAAGCAACACAACAAGCTATTGGAGACGGTCGGGATCAATCCCGAAGGGAAAGATCCGAGGACATCGTAATTTTAAACCACGGTCAGATGATGCAAATTGAGTGACCATTCCTTTTGAACCCAATATTTCTTTTCTCTGCTGTCCCATTCACGGGGAACACATCGATACTTTTTATTTGGAACCCAAAAGCTCCACTACATCTTTAGACAGCCCAACATCTCTTACCAAATAATTTAGTTTGCTTTGAATTAATGATTATGGCTCATTACTTGAGTGCTCAGGAATGAATTTTTCTCTGCACTTCTGTCACAAACAGAGGAATCCAGATTCGTAGGGATTGAAACACCAGGTCCATGTGGCACAGTTCTAATAACAGACTGAAGATTGCTTTAACAAATGTTATTGTTACTCTTTTGGAATAGTAATGAGTTTTCCCTGAGCACAAATAACAGTTCCTCTGTGTTTCTTTGGTTCCCTCCAAATCATCAGGATACCAAAAGCATGAGTTCAACAAGAACAGAGAAAATTTTATGAAGAGCGCATATTTTTCCTAATCACTGATCACTATTTTTCCTGATCACTACACCAAGTCAATCTTAATAAGCCTTTTTCACAAACTCGGTTATGCTCGTCTTCTACTTCTGGATAAGAAACTATCCACATATTTAACAAAAAAAGTGGACTATTTGCACAAAGTCTAGAAACCGTTTTTGCTTTCTACCACACGAGAGCACAACATAACACTCGATATTAAGTTCATAACTTTTAAATAATTATTGAGAAAATCTTCACAAAAATGTTATTGACACAAGTCAACTGCTTGTGTGATACTGAAAATGTTTCTTGCATTACCCATGGAATAAAAGTGATTGGGGGACGCTTCTGTTTGGTCATGCTTGCTGCTAAGCGACAGATTGGTACTTACTGCACTATGACTCGTAATTACACTTTGATACCGATTATAATTTCTTGCATAGCTTTATCTATTAAATTATTTGTATTATTTTTATAATATAACTTAATAACTTTGCACATATTTATTTGTACATGAAAGCCCTTAATGAAGAGTGATAGTTTTAATTAATATATCCCTATTGATGAAAAATCCTGACGTGCTGGAGGAAAAGTTGCTTACAGTTTTAAATTCTGCATTCAAAATTACGCTAAAATCATATAAAGAAACAAAATCAACTTTTCATTGCAGACCTGTGTAAATGATGTGCGCTAATAATACAGATCAGACCATTTTACTTCAAAGGCTAAGGCCATTTACTTAATCGAGTCTTTCAATTTCAAAAAGAATTCTCTCAATGGGTATCCTATCATAAAGAATTTTCTTTGCAATTCTAACAAAAAAATTGCTCACCCTAAATGACACAAGGAACTAATGTGCAGGAAACTCAATTGATACCATGTGGTCAAACTTAGCGGGGGTACCATCCTTCAAGTGATTTGACATGTCGTTAAAGATGCTACACAGATCTCTACATAATTATGTCTTTGGTACCGTTTTAATGGAAGAAAGTGGCTGCCTAATTATTATTCTTCCAGTGTCTTTTGGGCTTGAATTCCGCCTAAATTAGTCCTGGACATGCCTCAGAACATCGGGGGCATCAGAGGAGAAACGTAAGATTAAGTGAATCTGATGATAAGATGACCTGCTTGATCTTGCCGAGATAACGAAACCATTACGCCTCCATTTATAAAGCATTTCCGTTTCTGACTTCATCAATTCCTTACTTGTCATTTAGGACAAGAAATAACGTTCACTCTGTGATTAAGAAGTAAAATTGAACCGTAATATTACATACGAGGGAAGCGTCTCAAGTAAGCTATAACAAAACTATAGTAATTAGAGGACTTCGACAACATAATGATGAGCCAGCTTTTAAAGGTTTCAGGCGAGCAATTTTTAAGTTCTAAAAAATTCCAAAATTAAGATCTGGTCAATTTTTTTCTCTTGGACAAGATTTCTAGTTCATCAAGCTCTGATCACTTTTGCTAATGACGAAATACCTCATCGAAACAACCACCAGGAGGGTTAAATCACATACTTTAATACATACATCATTGTAGATGCTTTTAGTATGCATTAGATTGTTAAGAAAAATAGTTTAACTTTGGGAAAATAAATTAAGGGCTTTAAAAGGCTCACCAGCCGCGAAGGAACAAATTTTAAAGTTATGCGTATATGATATTTTTATTTCTGAATTTAAGTTGAACTTAAACCCTCCTGGTTATTGTCTCTACGAGGTATCTCGTCATTAGCAAAACTGACCAGATCTTGATCGACGAAATATATCGTCATTAGAAGAAAACTGGACTGATGTGTATCTCGTCATCATAGAAAAGGTATCTTCTTCATTATTCGGAATTCAATCGGCATTCTTGATGACTCGTCACTAGATAAATTGGTCAGATCTTGATGGACGAGATATTTCTTCGAAATCATTTGGAAGGTCAAGAATATTTAAGTTGTTGGAGATAAAAAGAGAAATTTGGGTGCGAATTGTGGCCGGTGTTGTCGAAAGCAGTGACGTTGCCATCTCCACTACAGAGCACTTTTGATGCGGGGAACAACTTAAGGCTCAGTTGATACGAGAAGCATCAATATACCTCCGCCTGGACGCGGTCGATTATGATCCTGGACCAGTGCATTATTAGTGTTTCTAGGGGACGGGTTCTAGTATTCAAACGGTAGTTTAGGGTGATAGTCAAAAATGGGTAGTTATATCTGCTTCGAAGCTGATTAAAGAATATGTACTATACCTAAATTATACATTGTTAGTGTGTTAGGGGGAAATTATAATCGTTTGCCATTGCTCAAAATAGGTAATGATATCTTAAAATTTCAAATATTAAGCACTCCTTCAAACAATCAGTAATTCTTTTGATCCAGCAGAGGTTAGGTAGTTGAATTTACGTCACACTGGAGCAATACAGCGTGATCCTGGAATTACTGACAGTCTGGAATCAATCCCGAAGGGAAAAATTTAAGGACAACACTCGGTAATTTTGAAACACGGTCAGATGACGAGATCCAGCAGTTGGACCTACTAGAGGAAACTGCTGGGGATTAAGACTCTAGTTTCTTATACATACGTCTAAGTGTGCTAGGAAACTATTTTTTACGCTTTATGATCTATACTATCTGCATATTTGTACTAGAGAAAGTTTACATTTAGCGTCACCGAAAACATCATTCATTCGTATTTGCGTTTATAGTAAATTGTAGAAATCATAAAAATGTCGAAACGGTGTTTTTTTTTAATTTCCATTGACTGGTGATAATTTTAAGACTGGCTGATACCGAACTACAGAAAAAATTAAAACAAATGGCAAGAGAAGAAAATGTATATTGACCTATTCGGTCCTTCGCGCTTTCGAGTATCTCTCACACATCGAAGAACAAGAGACACTAAGAAACAAGGGGTCAAATGAGTCCATATTTTTTCTGAAATGTTAAGAAATCATTTTTCCGTACACTTAAATGAATAATTGTTATATGTAATCAGTTTTTCAATATACAATTAAATAATTCAACCCTAGCAACGCTAGGTAATTCTAAGAGCATAAAAGATAATAATTTAACCCGCGAAGACGCGCGCCGGGCCTATCAGGCCCGAGCGTTACAAAAACTTGGCACAGAAAATCAGCCCCTCAATGGAATAAATCCAGTTTCACAGTAGCTGCATTCAAGGTCATGTACGTCACAACCACAGGAATTTCAAGAATTTTCCCCCACTTGTTTTCTCAGAAAAATGGTGTTCGGGCCTTTGAGGGCCGGCGCGCGCGCTGGCGTTTTCGTTAAGATCGCGAAGGAGAACAGACGGATTGAAAATGTCTCGCTATTTGAGCTATGATGATGAAATGAAGAGATTACGGACGCTATTAGCTGAAGTGTCAACTGATGAAGAATCCATTAATGAAGAAGATGAAGAAATTATTGATGAAAAGGAGTTTAGTGATCATCATGATCATCAGTCAAATTCGGAAGAAGATATTGATTCAAGCAATGAATCAGATATTTTTGAATCTATGGATCACTATCTTGGTAAAGATAAATTAACAAAATGGAGTAAAAAAGAACCAAGAAAAAATGTGAGAACTCTGGCTCACAACATCATGACAAAATTGCCCGGAAATGTTGGAGAAAAGAAAGCTGTATCCTCGCCTGTAAATTCTTGGCAATTGCTTATGAACGAAACAATACTATCAACTATTGCGGAGTGTACGAATATTTATATTCAATCGATTGCTGGTAATTTTGAACGGGAAAGAGATGCTCGCCCCACAAGTACCTCAGAAGTAAAGGCATTCATCGGACTTCTTTATTTTGGAGGACTCTACAAAGCTTCTCATGTAAATGTTCGTGATCTTTGGGCTACTGCTGGTACTGGGTTTGACATTTTTCACAGAACTATGTCATGTAAACGTTTTTTTATTTCTAATGAGGTGTTTGAGATTTGATGATGTTAGAAACCGTTCTTCTAGAAGAGAATTGGATAAACTTGCTCCCATCAGAAATATTTTCGAAAGATTTCTTGCAAATTGCAAAAAACTGTATAGTCTTGGCGAATATGTAACAGTTGATGAAAAGTTAGAGCCATTTCGAGGAAGATGCTCGTTTCGTCAGTATATCCCTAGTAAACCTACAAAATATGGACTCAAAATTTTTGCTCTAGTGGATGCAAGAACATTTTATATTTGGAACCTTGAAATTTATGCAGGAGCTCAACCTACAGGTCCGTACAGGACAGAAAATAGTCCCGATAAAATTGTCAAGAGATTAGTGAAACCCATCTTCAATTCAGGGCGAAACCTTACGGTTGACAACTGGTATACCAGTTACAGTTTGGCAAAGGATCTCTTAGAGAAGAAAATTACACTTGTTGGAACAGTTAGAAAAAATAAAAAAGAGCTACCAAAAGAATTTATTTGTGGAAAGAATCGAGAAGTGCATTCATCATTATTTGGATTTCAAAAAAACATGACTTTGGTTTCCTATGTGCCAAAGAAAAACAAATGCGTCGTCCTGTTATCTACAATGCATAATGATAGTGCCATTGATAAATCGACAGAAGAAGCCAAGAAACCAGAGATTATAACATTTTATAATCTAACAAAGGGTGCTGTAGATGTAATGGATGAAATGTCATCTACATATTCTACTGCTAGAATAAGCAAAAGATGGCCCATGGTTGTATTTTTCAGTATATTAAATATTGCAACAATAAATGCCCGAGTACTGCTGTTGTCAACTAAAACACCGGCGATTCAATACAGAAAACGAAGTTTGTTTATCAAAGAACTTTCGTTAGAACTTTTGAAGGACCACCTACAAGAAAGAAGTTTGCAACCAATGCTTCCACGTGAAATGCGAGAAAAACTAAACTGTAACCAGAGTGAATATTGTGAAGCACCCCCGACAAAAAAACAAAAGAATTCTTCAAGAAAAAGGTGCCATGTATGTCCCAGTTCAAAGGACAGGAAATCATAAATTTGTTGTGCTAAGTGTGGAAAAAATGTATGTGGAGAACATAGCAATGTTCTCTGCAATAAATGTCAGTGAAATGTAAGTTTTATTTTCAATTTATTAATGTAACAATAATTTAATTTTTCATAAATGAATACTATTTCTAATTCGGTTTCTTAAATTTCGTTTTTCAGTATCAATGTGACATAATTATAAATTTAAAATGCATTTTAAAATGTAGAATTTTAAAAGCTATATTTATCTGAAAAATACTTTTTTTATTTTTCATATTGTGTTTTGATTAACTAAATTAATTTTAATGGTAAAATAAATTTTGTTTATGTTTTTTTTTTAAGAAAATATTGCTTCGGGCCTACGAAGCCCGGCGCGCGTCTTCATGTAACAACAAGTAGCGCGCGTCTCCGCGGGTTAAATTTACTTTTATATCCATTTACTATTCAAACTCATTTAACCAAACAATTGAAACTTGTTCACAAATACTATGAATCGGAGTTACATCATTACGAACCTCATAAATTGTCTCCTACGCAACTCGCCTTCCGTCGGCAATCAAATGAAGCTCCAAACATCGAACATTCCGCCTTTTCGAATTATTTCCAAAAGCATAAGTTGAATCAAACTCAAATATTTCCTCACCCTCGCTTCGAACTGTTTTCCCTCAGAAACCCATTGATTCCAACAATCGCAGTCGAACGTTGGCATAAATTCATCCAAACGCAGAGAACTTCCAAAGCATACACTGAACCCAGAACTTAATTACGAACACAGTAGATAATATGGCAGCCGTCGAACTCTTGCACCGTTCGTTTCGAACTGCATAAATCGCTCTGAAAGTACACAGTTTCGGTATTGCCAGCCCGGAAAACAACGATCCTCAGAATCCCGGGCAATTTGCAATCCCTGGAACAATCCATCCATTCCACGAATCTTGAGGAGCGAGAGAATTTAATTGATGTTCCAGGTGAGAAGTTTGTTATTAATGGATGCCGAACGGCTGGAGTTGTAGACATGTTAGAGCTTGTTACTAAAATTCGAATAGTTCCCGCTTGCGCCCTTAAGGTTCAGGGCTGGAACTCTGCAGTAAAGAGACGTGTACCTTATACATATATACATGCAGGTTTCGGAATTTTAATATGGTATACACTTAGTGTGAAAGATTTTGAGCATATGCAGTATTGTTCCATCTTAAAATATGGCGAGATTCGTGTCAATGTGGTTCAGTTACAAGTGTGAGTTTTATGTGCTATTATGCGAATATGTATTTTGATTTTCAAAGGTAAAACATAACCGGATGCCTTAATTTGGCAGGAAATCGGATTCAGCGGATCTCCAGTGAAATACCAATTTTAAAGAGAAGATAATCCGTTGTATGAAGTAATATACATATAAGTGTATATTGTATTAAACAAATAACTTTCTATAATTGTTCTTTATGACTTTCTATACCTATTGTTCTTTTCAGTAGCGAGAGATTTCTGTCAAAAGTGATTCGGTTATTCATTACATGCGAAAATGTATTTGATTTATAAAGATCGAATAAATAAGCTAACGCATAAACGGACATTGAGAAGAATCAAATTTCTAGTAAAATACTAATTTAGATAGAAAGAAGATATGAGTTTAATAAAGTGATATACACAATTAATATATTAAGAATGTATATACCTGTGGTTCCCACACTTTTAAATCCTCCTTGAAATTTGAAAACTTTCACGAACCCCTTGAGATTATAAAATTAAATGAGGCACATTCCCGACTTGCATAAGACAAAATTTATCCTTATGTTTCATAGAAATATTGAGAGTAAAATATTTTGATTTATTTTAAACAGATAACAAAACGCTAAACTTCATATCAAGACAACTAGCTAAGCAATATTTAGCTTAGTGTCTGATAACTTCAATATTAATTCATTCTCAGATTTAGGTCTATTCCAAATCAATATATACTGGAATATCCTATTAATTGTTTTGGATTCTAAAATTTAGATTTTTAAATATAAAGGTAGGTATTTTAATTAACGTCGCACTGGAACAACACAGCTGGTTATTGGCGACGGTCCGGGATCAAACCCGAAGGGAAAGATTTTAGGACAACACTGCTTAATTTTGAACCACGGTAGGATGACGAGGTCACACCTGAGCTGGCACCCCACTCTCCAAACTTCCACACCACGCCATCTTAAAACATAAAGGAATTGGAGAAAAAGAATGTGAAATTTTATTTTTTATCCGAAGTTCTGTATTTTCGCTTGTAAAATGTTTCATGTTTTTCGCTGATCCAGCTCCTTAAAAATCTTAAAATTAAAACCGATATTGAGAATTTCTGACAGTAATTTACCAGTAATAAGAATATAAATTTATTTGAAAGATTTCAAGCATAAGATTTCTAAATCAAAACTGAAAATTATAAAAATGATTTATAGCTCTGGAAAAGACACTTTGACTAACTTTTATTCAGTTACAACGCTTAAGTTTTGTATGTCGTTCAACGGTCATCTTTTGCTACCCGAAGGCAAATTAGGTAGCAATATGTTTAAGAATTAGAATTGACACCAATTTGGTCACGCAATCATCAAAAAACTGCTGCCTCAAAGATATTCAGCAAAATGTTGTGAACTTCACCAGCATTGTTGCTGTGAATCTCCTTCAGGCAGTTTATTCTCGAACATAAGTAATCTAGTCATAATGTTTGTTAGTGCCAGCTCCGCACCCACACATATTACAATTTCCTAACAGACATAAAAAAGGGAGAATATAGTTCGCCTTCATAAGAATCAACATAAAGGAACACGTACCATCCTAAAAAGCAGTACAAATCAACGATGTGTTCTGAAACGCTTAACAAAAAGATCTCGCCCATCGAGATTTGTCTATGCAAAGATCCTGCAATTCAGTGCGATGTTGTAGTTAATTCTACAGTTACTGTATTGACCGTTATGTGATAAGCTCCTCCATTTGACCCATAAGTGTTTGAGTGATTCAAGAACAACTTACGGATATAAGGTTACATGCATCTCCTTCATACATGGTCGTTACCACAGACCGTAGCTTCTAGTTGAACACATTTAGTTTGGCGTCGCACCCCTTAACCTTGGGATACTAAACGGTCATCACATCCCTTTCAGTGAAGTGCTGCATTTGTCTGAGATCTGGTGATGAACATAGAAGTGATGAGGCAAACATGACATTCGATGTGTTGAAAAAACTCAAAAACACGATACCGATCCCTAGCCAAATTTTCGACCCAAATTTTCGTCGTTAAACAGCTATTTGGATAGGCTTCCATATTGGATACCTTGCATTTGTTTACAAGTGGAAGTGCATGCAGCAAACCTAAGATGGGGTTACATATTCCATAATTAACATAATTGTAATCATTGCCGATTGGTTATGGTACAGCCCTCTTGATTATAAAAAGATATATCTATATTCAGCAAGCGCACATTATTTCATTTAACGTGCTTTGTGGTCTGAAAAAACGAAAATCTATTGTATCAGTTCCGAAGTTCAGGAAACGTAACAGTTTTCTTATACGTGGAACACTGGTGTCTCACATTTGCTCCTTCTTAAGTTATCAGGATAAAACTACATATTTAAATGCAAGAAAAGTATCTAGCTATGTGTAAGTAGACAGAAATTACTTGTAAATATGCATGCGTAAGCGACTATTTATATTAGTAATTACAAGCAATTTCTATATCCATTTACACAGTGACTAGCAATACTTTGTATTGAACACGCACTATAACACCAGCAACTTTCAGTGGACATTTGAAGGAAATGCATATGATGCTTTATTTAGGAACGGTATGAACGTTATTTAGGAGCATGTGAAACAGCAGGCGCAGTGAATGCACAGTGGATTATATACAACAGGTAGAAAACTTGGCGAGTACTAATACTAGGGTAATGTAACGTTGCATGGAGTACCATAAAACAATGCGAAAGAGGAAGAACTATTCCTCTCTAAAATGAGCATTGCAGACATTTTGGTTATAATAACACTTTCTTTTGTAATCTGCGTAATTTGATCATTTATATTCAGATTATTGTACTTTAACCATTCATAACCATGGTCTTGTCAAACTGTATGTAGCACAAGTTTCTGGTAATTACATTTCCCCTTCCTGCAGTTACAATTACTGTTTAACAGAGTATTAATTAGAAAAACCATTCTTTTAAAATAAGTCTCTTTAAAAACAAGTATAAATATATGAATTAAAGAAGATGATAAGGGGACCAGTATTTGAAGTAATTCTTCTCCTGGAAATTCAATTGAAAAAAAAGTGTCGTAACAAATCTGAAGAATAGGTAATATATTAAAAAACAGTAATAAAATTGCTTCTTACTATAACTACTACTTAATAAGTGAAATTTTATATTCATTTCTGTAAAATACAATTACTTTACGAATATTTTATTAACTATAAATTAGCGCTAGTACAGTTTAACTTGTATATTGAATGTATATATATTTAAAATCATGTATTAAGCATGTTTTGATAAAAAGTCTTTCGTAAAGCGGAATCTTTATTTTTTGTAATTTAAATATTTTTATTAATATAATTCTACACAAGGTTTAGATTTCTCGGAAACAATTAATTATTTTAGTGTCGACAGTTTTACAGGTAATTTGCTAAGATGGTATTCCGAAAAATCGATTTGAATTTCCACCACATTACTGAATCTACTAGATAAAAAGTATCCTTAAGCTGTATAAATATATTACTTTTGCACTTTATAAAAATTCAATTATAACAAAGTTTAGATTAAATTTCACAACTGCAAATATGTATTCCTTTAAATTATCATTAATAAAAAGTAACAACAAATTTACGAAAGAATCTTCACTTTTTTTCAGTTGTTTGTACTCAAACTTTCTTACTGTTTAATATTTTACATCTACTGCCATACATACTGCTTAAACGCGTGCTTTAATATGTTAATATAAAAGTTCGTAGTCATCTACATTAGTTGTAATTTCTAACAGACATCCTGAAGTGTTTTTTGCACTACAAATCTTTTTTAAATACCAACATTTAGAATAAATATGTTTTTATACAGGGTGTTTTAGAATTTCTGTATAAACCTGGAAAGTAGGGGGACACAAAATTAAACCTTATTCACTTAGATCAGAGATTTTTGCCCGCACACGCCACTTGGTGCGAATGACTCTGTTCTAATGAGTTCATCAATGTGCAGAAATGCATACATGTATAAGTACAGCATCCCTATATGCCTAACTTTGCAGTAGGATCTTTACCTTCGATGTTGATCCCTCACCGTCGCCAAAATCCCGTTGTGTTGCGCCAGTCCGACGCAAATTCAACTACATACCTGCCTAATTTTATAGTTTAGACAGTAATTGTACACTTACAGTTTCGCAGTTGTTCAAAAACTGCGATCACCAACAGTAATATACGTATGTCTGATAGCGGTAAGTCACGGACTTCAATGTGTCAAGAAGTCTTGACCTTTCCCAAACACTCATAGCAGCAACTCTTGCAATAAGATCAGCTCTAGAGTCAAAGGTAGGTAGTCGAATTTAAGTCACACTGGTGCAACTCAACTTGCTATCGTTGACCGCCCGGGATCAAACCTCGAAGGGAAAGATCCGATAACAACACCTCGTAATTTTGAACTTTGGTCAGACGACGAGATCAATACCTGAGCTGGCATCCGACACTCCAAAATTTTACATCACGCCGACGTGAGGACCTTTGAGGCCACAGCAGATTTAACGTGCTCCAGCCCCCAAGTAGACGACAATCTTTGGTTGGATCGAGTATCGAATCTCAACCCTCCAGTTGCTGATCCGAAACTCTACTTCACTCTTGACACGATGTCTTTACGATATCACCAGTAGAAAAAACAATGCATGACAAATCGACAAGACATCAAACCCTCTTTTAGTATATTTTCAATACCATCGTGGTCCTACATTCGTGTGGAAATATGGTTCAATTTCGTGTTTTCTAAGTCCTCTTAAAATCTGTATAACAAGGTTAGAACCATCAGGTATATATTTAATGTAACTATGTTTCCCTTAAGTGGTGCATTCTTCATTAAGTGTTAATCTTCACAACCAAATGACTTCTTAAAATATATTGACTAGAACAGTGGTTCTCAAAGTGTCGTCCGTGAACCCAAAGTACATTTCTGTTTGACCATTTCGAATGAAATTTGGTACACACACTCTTTAAAGTCATGTAAAATATTTGAATTATATATTAATATCCGTTCTATTTGTCGTGGTTGTGCAGGAAGTTCAAAAATATTCAAAACCTCAATAAGAATAAAGTTGAATATTATTTCGAAAGCGATTGAAAACTTAGATTGGTTTATCAGTATTGTGAGAAAAGAAAGTAATAGATTTTTCAAATATTATTTTCACCGAATTTAATTCTAATGCTTTACGAAAGCATTTTCAGTAGACACCTTTTTGCTTGACTGCTTAATCGAAGAAAATGTTTGAATTTCAAGCTCTGATTATAAAAGTACTTTGGCATTGAAAAATATCTAATCCTCTAATCTTCAAAGTAAAACACAAAAATCGAACTTTTTTCGCTATATCAACTCGTGTAAGCAATCTCCAGTTACCTATAACAGCATAGATTGATACAATACATAAATGCATTAAAACATCACCTAGAGGGAATAAAATCACAACGGGGAAGAAAAAATTCGTGTTTTTTTACAAAGAGAATGTCAACATCTGCTAAAAATATATTCTTAAAAGGTCTGTTGTGAAGCTAATCCCCTCCTTCTGAGTCCGTTATTTTGAAGTTCTTAAGGGAGGGGGAAGGGGAGGGGAATTTCAATTAACGTCACACTGGAGCAACACAATGGGCTATTGGTGACGGTCCGGGATCAATCCCAATGGGAAAGATCCGAGGACAACACCACGTAATTTTGAACCACGGTCAGATGACGAGGCAACACCTGAGCTGGCACCCCACTCTCCAAACTTCCACACCACGCCAAAAAGTTCTTAAGAAAAGAGAATTAAAATTCTGTGGAATTATATATCACATGTGTTGTGTGTGTTGAAAAAGAAATGGTAACAAATATATCCATGAAATCCTATTAAATATTAAAAAAAATTAAAGGATGCCACTGTTTGGGATTAGTAAACGATTTTTAGTAATGACGCAATAAATAGATTGTTTTCTTTAAACCCAATTAACACAATACTCCAATGTATGTTTAAGCATATCCAACATTTTTTCAAGCGGGAAACCATTTGCATTTAAATGAAGCATTGGAAGAATAAAGGCACTTATTAAATCAGCATTTTTTTAATGTATCGTGTTTATTTATTTGATTAGTCTATTTTATTTGTATATGGAAGGTATTAAAATTTATAAAATCTTTCTTTCGTTGTGGCGTATCATTTCTAAATGTTTAAAAATTTTAGCAAGAAATAAACATTTGGGACTACATTTAAAGCACGCCTATAAAAACTATCACTTAAATGAAGTAATTCTAATTCATATGGTGATTGGTGGGGAAGATTTGTGTCTATTTTACTAAGGGATTATTTGAGATTTAGTATGGCATGATATCAATTATCTCTTACAGTTCAATTCTTTTCAGTGAGCTAAACTTATTTACCTTCACACTCTTTTTGAAAAATAGCTTAATTATAGGCACGAGGTAAACATATCTCAACATCAGTTAATCGCACATAAATTAACGTTACCATGTTCATATTGTTCCGATGAAATTGCTTTGTTTTTGGTTTATGATTAATGAATTATATTGTTATTCTCTGCTATTATACTAAAGATCACATTATCTTCTTAAAGCTCTCTTCGATCATTACTAACTAATTATAAACCCATTTATGTTTTACTTTACAATTAAGTTTGTTAACTTCATTTCACCAGATTAGTTATTTGTATTAATATTTTTCGAAAACATGTCATCCGAACATCACTTTTTCGAACTCGCAACCCGAGAATTGAGATTTCGAATATCGATCCACCAAAGTCCGTCGTGTACGTGGGGACTGGTGTATGTTAAATTTGACGTGGCCTCAAATGTCTTCAAATTGCCGTAGTGTGGAAGTTTGGAGAGTGAGGCGCCAGCTCAAGTTTAATGTGCACCATCCCTCACTTGCGTTTAACGTGCACCAGCGAGATTCAACAACAGATTTAACGTGCACCAGCCCTCCACTAACTCGAAGGCCTGGTCGGATGAGTTTCGTACTCGCAATCCGGTTGCTAATCCGTGACTATACCAACTGGGCTATTGCTACCCTGTTCAATCATGCGAATCAAATGAGGCTGAGGTTTATTTTTCAGTGTCTATCCTCTTGTTTTTTAGAGTTGCCTAAGTTGGGTAATGTTTTTTGTAGCGAGCTTCGTTGAAATAAATAGTTTATTCTTAAAAATGATTCTGTCTTCGTTTTGAGGAACTGCGCCTGAGGAATTCTGCTAACAGAGGTTTTACTTGACCTACGCATTTAATAGTTCGGGTTATTTGTGGCATTATTTCCTTGAAAATTACTTTACTAAACAAAGTTTCAAGTTTGTTTATTCACTTATATGGACTCTACATTTGACTTTTTGTTTTACATACAATTTCATCTTAGAAACTTTGAAAAATATGTAATGAATGTTGACGTTGCAGTGAAGGTTCTCAATCAAATGTAAACAGAATTGCCTGAATTCAATTTCTTAGAATAGGCGTGTAACTGAATACAGGAACTGTTATCTCAACAGAAAAAGTCGGAGTGACAGCAAAGACATCGACACCGTTCCAATCAATTCCACCCGAGTCGGAGAAATGAAAACTGAAACATTTTTTGGTGAAACAAGCATAATCTTTTTCTCCGGGCTTTCTTTATTTTTGTAAGTTCCTCGAGAATTGCTCAACAACCCCAACGTCACGCGTCGTCCAAATACGCCCTAAAATCACGTTTCGAACCTTTTCCAAAATATCATTTTTCATATCGTGATTTCTTCTTTCTTTTCTCTCCCCTACCCCCTCGAAGGAAATCTTTCTCCAGGTTAACAAGTGTCAGTCACTGAAAACTAAAAGAATGGCAGAACCAGAACAGGATTTTTTTCCCTCAGTCAACCCTAAGACGAATGCACTGTTTTCTCTACAACCTCCCGTGCTAAGCCCTAAGGTGAAAAGTCAGCAAAGTTATCCCTCCTCCCCTCCTTTGGAGTTCCATCCCCCTGGCAAACACCCAACCTAGCGATTTTTATTTTATTTTATTTTATTCCTAACTTCTCTCCCCTTTTTCACTTTAATCTCTGCAAAAAGGAAAGAATAATGTTAAGCCTAACAATGGAAAAGAAAACGTCTACTATAGCAGCAAGCTGAGAAAGAAAAGTTGTCTCTTTGTCCAGATTTCTCCTGTTTTTCTACCCTTGAACCCAGACCTAAAAGACGGGTTCTCCCGTATCTCTGATTGGGATTAGTGTCATATTTGCTATTTCAGTAACTGGCTTTTGAAAAAGTATAAAGATAAAGGTGTAAAGGGGAAAAGGTGAAGTGTAAGAAGAGGGGAAAAAGAGTTTTCTGCATTGTGTTTAAGACGAGGTGAAGTGCTTCTTTAAAACGTGTCAGTTGACTAACGATGTAGTTAACCCTCGGGTTATTTCTGAGGACCTGACAGTTCACGATAAAGGCAATATAGTCGGCGTTTGGGATGTAATCCGCTTGCACACTTAATCTAAGCAGCAATCCATGAAATACATTTAGTATTTAAGGACATATTTAGAAAATAGCAGCTTGTTTTTGCAGAAAAATTCAGTTTCTCCATATTCTTCTATTTTTGTTCTAAAGAAATCTTTAAAAATTAGATATGCTGTGTCGGAAGGTAGGTATTTAATTAACATCGCACTGGAGCAACACAACGAGCTATTGGTGACTGTCCGGGATCAAACCCGAAGGGAAAGTGCGAGGACAACACCACATAATTTTGTAAGTTGTGTCGCAACACGGCCGCAAGTTTTAAGCAAATACGTTTAGTTATCACATAGTTTTTATTTGGGTATATTGAATGAAAGGACAAACTCAATAGTCAATTCAGTGTTTATTGAAATTTGACGAGTTGTTCTTCCGCGTATAGTACGTTATATGTATTTTTACTTGACTTTTCGATGAGTATATTTCAAAATTGTAACAGTTTACCCACATTCAAGAGGTTATTGTATTTTAAACTTTCAAGTATTACGCAGTCATTCAAACAACGAGAATTTTTTTGATCCTCCTAAATATTTGGTTTTCATTAATTTATTATAGTACATTATGTGACTTATCACTATGTTGCCCGTAACCCTTCGTTTCAATGAACAAAAGGATTCTAAATATATGCTTTAATTTTTTTATCATTACGGAACATGCATTTCTGTGGCTTATGACTATGTTGCCCGGTGCCCTCCATTTCAATAAACGAAAAGGATTTTGAATATTTGTTTTAAACTTTTATCATTACAGAACATATACTTCTGTAGCTTATCATTAAGCTGCCCGTTTGCCCTTTATTTTAATAAACACAAAAATTGTAAACATAAATTTGATTTTTTCATTATGGAACAGATATTTCTGCAGCTTTTAACTATGTACCCCGATATCCTCTATTTTAATAAATACAAGGAAGAAGGATAGGACCATCTCAAAATATCTAAATCCGAAGTGTATGCATTCATTGGTAATATAAATAAATCGATGTATAAACTCAAATTTCATATGAATCAAATAAAGTGCTTACTTTCAAAACACGTGGATATTTCCAGGAATTCGTGAGCTTCCGATCTGACAAGGGATTCCGAGGGAGCCGATCTGCGAGTATGATGCGATAGTCCGCATGTCCTAAATCTAGGATCAAATGTGACAGACCTACAGACAAAGTCCGTAACATCGTAACACTGTTGGCGGCAATCTTCGATAGACTCGCCGGGGGTAATCTTCTCAGTCAACGTAAGCCGCTGCTTCTTGATCAGCTTCGTATTGCAGAAACCTCTGGGCTCTGGAAGATGGAAAGGGAAATATAAAATTCTATGGCTCAATAAAGGGATGGATGTACAAACATTCTTAATATTCATTTAACCCTCCTAGTGGTTATCTCGACGAGATATCTCGTCATTAGAAAAATATTGACCAGATCTTGATGGACGAAATCTCTCATCATTAGAAAAATATTGACCAGATCTTGATGAGCGAGATATCCCGTCATTAGAAAAATATTGACCAGATCTTGATGGACGAAATATCTCGTCATTAGAAATATATTGACCAGATCTTGATGAGCGAGATATCCCGTCATTAGAAAAATATTGATCAGATCTTGATGGACGAAATATCTCGTCATTAGAAATATATTGACCAGATCTTGATGAGCGAGATATCCCGTCATTAGAAAAATATTGACCAGATCTTGATGGACGAAATATCTCGTCATTAGAAATATATTGACCAGATCTTGATGAGCGAGATATCCCGTCATTAGAAAAATATTGACCAGATCTTGATGGACGAAATATCTAGTCATTAGCCAATTTGTCGGATTGTGATGGACGAGGTATCTCGTCGAAACCACTTTGGAGGGTTAATTGATTAATTTTTGCTTACATACAGAAAAATATTGAAATACACAGAGCACAAAAAGATATGATCCAAAAAATACATGAAAATAGGCAACATTTGCACATTTAATAAACAATTGTAGTTAGATAATGTATCAAACGAAACACTTCATTGAAGCAGATTACTTATTCAATTGGAAGCGTTAAAAATACATCAACCTCCCAGAATGAATAAATTTAAGTAAAAGTTAGTTACATTTTACCCCTGAAGGATGTTTCTATCTAGTTCAAAATAACGCAGTATTATTTTAAAAAAGAGTTATTAAAAAATAAAAAATATTTTAAAAATGAACTAGAGCTTATTTGTATTGTAGATAAACTCATAACCGTTCTAATGATATATTAAGTAACGCATTTCTATATGATTTTTAAACAGTATATCGAATATTAAAAATACAACAATAATTACTTTAGAAAACTAAATCGAACATGCGTTTTTCCGAAATTCAGGGTAAAAGGTAAATTTAAATTACCTTAAATTTAAAATATAGTGCATTAGGATAGTGTAAAATATCAGTAGATAGGTTATGAATTTAATTACAAAAAAAGTCCTATTTCATCTCGATTTGGGTATTCAGGTCAATAGAAATAGGTATATATGGCTTTTGTTTACATGATTCCATTTCAAATATCCTTTGTACTGTGAACAACCAACTACTACTAACATGAAACTTTTTTAAAATATAGATCGCGTAATTTGTACATATTTTTGGAAGCATAATAAAATACACTTTTTTTATTCTTAAGTTCAGAGGAGGCAAATTGAGTGACCTTGGAATAAAAAATCATTCAGTGTCATGTAATGCAACATCAGAAAAGATATATTTATTATTGCTTTGTAGATAAAGTAACTACAAAATAAGCTCTATATGAGCCCCATCGTACAGTTATTTTAAACGATACACGTGTTTATGGCTACAGATTACATCATTCTATTTACTTAGAATATGTTTTATTACAAAACCATGCGTGCTTAAAATTTCTAGAAAGCAAAGATTAATAATGTATCTCTCTCTTTAACATATATTTCTAAGAAAAACACAAATATACTTTTTATTGCAATTCAAGGTCAAAGGACACATTTAATGATATTGAAACTGGAAAGGTCATGTCATACATCATTAGAAATATTGTACATGTATCTACAAAATAAGCCCCAATTAGTCCTATCGAACAATTAGATCCAGAGATACTGGCGAGTTAGTAATTAGAATCGTGACAACTCGACCATTTTTTCAAATTTAAAATAATATAAATAAAAAACTATCGCAAGTAGGATATTAAAATTTTCTTATATGTGACTGGGCAACAGATTATATAAGTTTAAAGAATCGCGAGGGTTGTGGACTATGCGGTTTGATATGGAATGACCCAAACAATATAAAATCAACCACTACGGGATTCATGAGTCAGTTTTACCGCTTAATTTAAATATACTTGGTTTCTATGGAGATGTATAATACATCTAAATCAACACGAAAGAGCTCTAAATTGGTCTGCAGTGTGATTCAGTAGCAGAAATTCTACAGCAGCCTGATTATAGAAGGCAGTGATAGATCTAGAAGTTAGTAATCGGTGCAAGCAGAAAATGTTAATAGACGGGGAAATATATTTAAAAGTCAAAACAATACCGAATCGCCTTTGAACATGTGGGATGCAATTGAAGTGGACGCTCAGTTAATTATAGGAACATGACTGAGGCGTGCAGTTCTCGACATGTCCTTTATTGGAAAAACGAATTTACAACATATGAAGCAAAATAAATACTGTTTTGTTACATTTTTAATCAATTTTATTTAATTTGAATGAAATGTACATATAGCTATAAATGGATTTAAATAGGATGCGAAATGTGAGAAACGACATTGCCTTCAATAGGTATAAGCAATTAACAAATTTGAGCACGGATGTCTGGTTAAGGTCTGCTGATTTTATTAATATATCTTAATCGCTTCCATCTTTACAACACATTGCTTAAAGAAACCACTTATTTTCCATAATTAACGTGGATTAGAGGGTTTGCCCACTGCGCTGGCAACCGGCGAGTTGTAAAGTGTGCAGGTCCGATTCCTGTAACATCCTGGATGTATTTCTCCCTTCTGTGTCTATAAAATAACGTTCCTTGTGTGTATGTTCATTAATTCACGTCTGGCACAGCTTGGCAAAATATAGGCCTTTCGCCTATAAAAACAACCGAGCCATAGCTAACTACAGACGAAACTGTAATTTGTTTTGTATTATAAAGGTATGTGCTACTGGCGGTGGATCAATGAGTTGGAATAATTACTTTTTGAAAATAAAAATTATTAGGTTACCTATTATTAACAGGCTGTGCTTAGAAAAACACTTTGCTATTAAAGCTTAAATATACAATGCCTGTGTAAGAATCTAGATGAAATATGACAACATATTTCTCGATAATTCTTTTTTCTAAAATAAACCATAAAAAAGAACAATTCGTTTGTTTAAAAAAAAGAGTTCATTAGATAGCTATCAATTAGAGATTTTCAAATAAATGTTATTTGTTAATAATGGAAAATATTTAACTTGGATTAGAGTAGAAAAGATATTTGGAAAAAGGATTATGAAAAAGAAAAGAAAAATGTAATATATCATAAACGAAAACAGCAAATTTAATGGGGAAGCAAAAAATATTTTCGGTTGAAAATGCTTATTCATATTATAAAAAAAAACATTATGGAATTTAGTTTAGGAATTCAACAAAAAATATATAATTAAAACAGATTATACTTAAAGAAAATGTTTTTATAAGTTTATTTCATAATTGCCTTCTAATCTCAATAAAATTTGAAAAATACCATCAGTTGTATTATTATCATTTTTTCTTAAAACTTTCATTACTTTTTTTAACTATTAAAGATACGAGAAATAATTTGTAAATAACTTCAGTAACACAAATTTACCGACCTTTCGTAAATACCTAATTTTACGGAATCGTGTTAAATGACCCATTTTACCTTGACTGCAGGTAACATGGAATTAGTGCTTGAAATAATAAACACTATTATCTTTAAATAATAATTATAAACAAAGTAACAAAAATCAATAATCATAAGATATTTTGCCTTTTTATTCAGTAATTTCATTTTTTTGAATATTCGATAATAAAATTTCGTTACATTTGCCGCATTTTGTAGCTATAGCAGTATGTTATTTGACACTTTTAACGCAAATTAGTATCTTTGAGGCTGCCGATAATGCTTCTATTTTAGCACCTTTTTTTGAAGTTATTATTTTGCACAGCAGTGTATATGAAATGGTTTTAGAATTAACTATGTTGTAGAAACACGCACATAAATGAATAAATCCGGTCAAATACCCCTCACGGTAAAAATAGGTATTCTTCATAGATAGTTGGATGCAAGAGTAAGTGAAGAGAAATGTATACGACTAAATTAGTTTTATAAATATTTGAGGAAAAGCCAAAGTCAATTGCGGAATACTGATAAAACTTAAAAAATAATTTAAGTCAGAATTTTGAAACGAGCCATTTGACCCGCTTGGTAAATTTAGCGTTAAAACACGTTACACAAATTTTTAAATTTCATATTCAAAATTTCTTTTTCAAAAAAAAAATATCCAAGAGGTATTAGTACATGATTTCAGAGTAAGCTTCGGAGTCAAAAACTCTTTACGTATCACAGAAGATTTAAATTTCAAGTATATGTTAGTCAAAAATGTTTAAATCCCTAACTTTGATAAAAAGCAAAAATGTACTATTTCGATCCCATACCACATCTGTGCAACGTTAAAGAGCAGTTTGATCTTTACGCTTTTATTTTTAAAAAGAAAAAAAACTGTTACACTATTCAATTATTTTCATACATTTCTAAAGAGGTTAAATTGCGGGTGGTTTCAAAGGGAATCTAAAAAAGTACTTAGGAAAATGGTGCATAAACACATGCGACTTTGTAATTGAAAACTAAAGATGTTAAAAGTCATTTTCAAATTGCTATGCTTTCATTTACTATATCGGTCTAATTAGACCTCATGAAGCAAAAAATGATAGTAGAACGACAAACTCAAACAAACCATTTACTGTATTTATATTTCACTTTTAAGGTTTCTCCAATTGTTATCTGGAAAATCTATCGATTTATTACACATTATATTTTTAACCTCTGAACCAAATAACACGCCGACCGTCGTACACCAAATTACACTCATTACTAGATGTAACTTTGAAGTATTTATTCATATTTGAAATTTATTTTTAAATATTTTACCTTAAGAATTTGTTGGTAACCATGTATTTTTTCAATGTAATCTCTAGTAGTCAAAAATACACCGTGTCCAATGAAACAAAAATTATAATACACTGCAATTTGAAATAAGTTCGGCTCCTTGTTAGGTTAAAGTGACAAACAATTTGTGGTAACACTTGGTCCTCGAAGTAGTCGGTCATGACCCAATCTGAAGAGAAGGCTATATATTTTACTAGCTCGCTAGCTTTTGCCGTATATTTCATGCAATGATAATTCAATTTTTAAAAATTAAAATGTTCTGCTCAAATTGGAATTTAATAGTTTTGGGAGATGATATTAATATAAATGATGACAAAATTCATTCATGAAGAGTTAAGAACTAAACAGGAATTGCTACAAATATCCGTGCAATTACGTTCGCTCATATCATATTCGTGAATTTACAAAAATTATGTATTCCATTCTCGTCTTTGTTAAGAGGAACAATCCACAAAGCAAGATCTGACTATTTCAGTTACTTAAGTGCCTTAATGCAAAATAATTCTTCTTTGGGACTACAAATCTTTCCATTTCTCTATCCTTTCATTTCACCATTTCTTCACAAAGATCTCATTTTAATTCCAGTGCCCCCAAAAATATCAAAGGGAAATTGCCAGAACCCATCGTTTTCATCCATCCGCTCGAATTTTAAGGACGATTTGTAAGCGACGAAAGTTCTTCGTCTCCAGAATGTCAAGAATAAAACGATCTCATTTACATACTTCATTGCAGTCTCTCGCAAATACAAATGCCAGCGATCAAATTTTGGAGACATGCCACATCATATCGATCTTGAGGAATGATAGTAATTTTTTCCAGTAGTCCAGTCCACTCATGTCAAAGTTTTCCGCCCAGCTCGCAACCCCGATTGCTCCCCGAAATTCCTGACAAATGAGAGGTCTTTAAGAATATCAAACGAGTCATTCATCAAAAAGCCTGAAATATAGGATGTGCTGTCTTACAAATAAATATATCCAGCCTGCAACCGCTATTCACTTTATTTGGGGCCTCGAACGAAAAGCCATTTTTTAAAAGAGACAAGAACAAATTAGCTCTTTTACCCAGCCTAAGTACAACAAATATGGATCATCTGTATCATATAGAATCGATATATTTCTCTTTTGGATCGACAATAGCACAATGATCACCAGCTGATGAATTGGACTTTCGTAATGAAATGAACAGCAATCTCTTAAATGGGAGTCTTGAAAATGCGTATAAGGGTTCCAGAGGGAGAGAGACACAAGTCGACAAAGTAATACTGAATATTTGAAGCTAAAGTGGTACAATGCATTTTCTTGTAATTCGAGAAAATTTATATTTATTTTAGGAAATAAAAGGCTGTGTTTGATGACGAGGCAAAGTGTCAAACTTATTAATTTAACTAAGCATTACTGTATACTTTTTGACCGAGTTTCTTTGAAGCTTCGTAACAGAGAGATGTCAGTAAATATTTATCTTATAAATACCTCATAGTATTATCAATCACTTACATATGCCTTCCTTAATTCATAGCACCTTATATTGTATAAGGTTCTACAGTCTGAAACACACACAGCCAGGACGCAATTAATTTATTTAAGGGATATGATCTCAAAAACTGTAGTTTCACATTTAAATATTTAAACTAACTAAAAAATTATTTGAGTAAATTTTACTCGCCTTTAATATAAAAATATTAGAATATTGAACACAGAAAACTATTTTTTATTAAAGAGGTATTTTTTCATTCTATGAGATCAGCCATTCGTTCCACAGTGGATTTCTTCCTGCCTAGTTATATACATTTGTTTTGCAGTTTTAAGTGTTTTTTATTTAAACACGTTTCTCTTATTTTAAGTATTTTTCTTAAATTTGTTTAATTTAAATATCTTTTGTCAAAACTTTTTACTTTTAATCTCTTTTGTATGTATTTCCAACGTTAGTTCCAAATGGGAAATTTGTCACACGCCTTTACCTGTAAATTATTTCAAACCTCAATAATTTCTTTTATTTCTTCAATTCTATTTACCTCGTTTCATAAATATTATTTAGGTTTGTAACAAATTATTTAATTTATATTTTGCTATATATAAAAAATTATTTCCACCAAATATTAATGCTTCACTTCACTCTTGTAACGTTTGAGGGGAGTCGGTGTATAAATAAATCCCAAGTTATCTATATTTATGGTTAGTAACAATTTTTAATATAAATAAATACAATTTAAGAAATATTCATGCATAATCACGTGGAAACTGGAAGCACATTTGAGGTTTTCATTAAGCTTCGCAAAGTAAAATAATAGGTGTTAATATAACACCCATTAATTGTAGCATAATTGCAGAATTTTTATGCATTTCATAGGTCATTTAAAATAAATTATTTGTCTACATAAAATAAAAAGCGACGATGGGAAATAGGTTTTGATAACCAGAATACCAAACGTGATGCTTCTTTACTCCAAATGTTACTAACCATAAAACAGTACAGGAAATTAAATTCAGTGAAAAAAATGGTTCACATACACCACTCTACCATTCATCATTAAAATAGGCGCGCTGTATATGGGTTCTTGATTGCTTCTATTTATTTCTGGATACTCATACAACTGGTGATAGAAAGAAATGAGATATAAAATACTTCGAAAAGTATGGGAGACAGTGATAAATGACAGTTCGTATTACAAAAGAGGGTTTATACGTTTGTTTGGAATGCTGCCAGAGTTAAACGACTTTATCTAGAGATCACAAATAATTCGATTTCTGAAGAAAGATGCAGAAATTCTGAGGAAATTTATATTTTCAATTAAATAATTTTGATTAAAAGTACTAGGAAAGGAAATAATAGCGTACCATTAATCCAATACTTTTTTAAATTGAATAGTGTTGGATTTATTTTGCAATTACAAAATATTAAAAGTACGATTTAATTTTAAGAAATTGAACGGAAGGTAATGAAAAATAAAATCAGTTGAATCTTTGTCCATCGATGTCTTGTAACAAGAAGCGAAGTTTCATTCCCAACATTGGAGTATGCAGTGAATTGTAATCTCCGTTGTAGAATGAACGTTTTGCAATTAATCTTTTTGTGAAAGACGAAAGGTTAAATGAATAAGAGAGAATTTGGCATCTTTTGTATTGCTAAAAGGGTTGAGGTACACTGGAGTTATGCAGATCCCACTTTCTCAGTTTGTTGGCAATTATCAGTTTATTTGGTGTCAAAATTAATGCAGAAAATTTCATTTACGTTTCCCTATTCTTCCTTTATTAGTTTCACATTTTCATAGGTTTACAAGTGAAACACACGAAGTAAAAATTGTCAAGATATGTGAGATTTCTACACCAGAATGCGGCAATATTTAGACTTATGAAGTACACCAAGCCATTTTCTCATTACATGAAGGTTAGATTTCCTATTGAGAAACACTCTTAGTAAGTAGAATGTTTTCTCAGAGCTATATTTTTCGACTTAGTGTGTTTCACTTGTAAGGCGATAATGAATCATTCCTTTCTTCCTGTTGAATTGATCTTTTTGTATCCGTTTATACTCAGTCTGGTTTAAAGTATCTTATTGAGAATCAGACGGTCTTCAAGAAGCAAAAATGTAGCAGACAGATAAATTAAATAAGCTATCTGTAGTATTGTGGTTATCCAATTATCGTAGAATTAAATATGAATTGTCAATAACACTTTTTATTTTTTGGGACTCCACAGAATTCAATACATACAAACTGCTAATTCGTTATTTACACGAAAAAAGTGTTTGCATATCTAAGTCTTCACGAAACCTCTCAATTAACTAGAGTTGGAAGATGGAGTATTAATGTTTAACCTTTAGCATAATTTAATTATGATGTCATCAACCTTTTCGTATTTATTTCAACCATTGTTTTATAAAAAAATATAATTCAAATGTGTCAGTTAATAGTTATGACTCCATTTCCGCTAGTTTTAGTTTCATGACGTATATTACTCAATATAATCAAGCATAGTATAGATTAATCCTCTGAGTTTCACGAGGTTTTTGAGCAATACATCATTTCTCTTACCCTACAACACACATAATGACAAAATAGCAACGTCTTTTGTGTGAAAGAATCCTAGGAAAGATTCTATTGGTGAGAAAGGTCGAAACTGCTTAGAAGTTATGCAGAGTAGACAGCAAGTTACAGAACGAATATATACGTGTGAGCCCCTCGAAAGGTTAAAAGCTAACAGCAGATCAGTTGAAAAGAATCCTTTCCGAACACAGAAATGTATCGAATAAAACGACGGTACAATAGAAAAGGCAGATATCGATAAAAGTGCATTTGTCAATAACAACAAAAGATTCAGTAAAAATAATTATTCCTCTAGAAGCATTACTTTTCTTTCATCGCTAATGTCAAGTAACATAAAGCACAGGAACGATTGACATCCTTTGTGTGTGTGTGTGTGTGTGAATGGTGCATTCCATTTACTTCACATCGTTACGCCATCCTCCAATAGTCAAAAACCATTTTGAACTACAGTCTGACACGAATTACCAGCATCAAGAAAAGAAAGCTATTTCAATACCAAAAACTAACGACGCTTCAGAAAAAACACACAGCCCCCCTTCAAAATCCAAACACTTTCGCCCCCAGGATATAAAAGGGACGGAAAAAAAGAAAAGAAACACCCCATAAAGCTTCCAAATCTTGATCATATCTCTATCGAGATTCGGAGATTCCCTCTTTCTCTGGCACACAAAGAAACGCAGGAGTGCTACTTACATTAAAATGATTGCAGTCACATCCAGACACAATAGTGCGTCATGCGATTCGGTGTATTCGTTGCACAAAAGTAAAATTTTTCTCGACTCCCCTCGCAATGCATTTAACGCAAACAAAAGAGAAGAGAAGAAAACGACGCAGGGCCAGATGAACAAAAAATAAATAAATAAGCGTGCCTCTTGCAAATGGTCCTCACTATCTTCTCCATAAAGTATAGCCCGAAAGAAAAAAGACCCCAGGCAAGGGAAAGAACGCATAGCGCTACAACAGAAGCACATCTTTAAATTGCTGAGCAATAAAAATCTATCTCCCGATATGGCCTCCTGGAGAGTCAAGTGGTTTGAGTCGACGGTGAAAAAAAAATCTGGCAGAGTGAATGGAGCTTCGATAAATTCGGAATCGGTTTTCGTAGCGATTGCAAGTGCTTGTGTTTAGGCTAAAAAATAATGATATGTGGAAAAGGGTTAAGGTTTCAATCGGAAAAGGAAATGCGTGTAAGTTTACGAAAATATCGCGAAGGTTGGTATAAAACGATGTTGATCACTATTTTGTCATTTCGGTAAGACGTAAAATTTTATTCTCGTTAAAAAAAGCGAGGTTAGACCAAATTTTTCGACGGAACATAGTAGATGACTACCTGAGTTCATCGTCTTTTCACATACGAACCCATCACTGGCCTTGATAAGTGTGCGTGATTAACACTTTGGCTTCTAGTCCAATAGATTCTGGGTTGAAATCCTGCCGGCGGCATAGATGGTCCGTAGTGCTTCGGTATCCACTTTAACCTTCTGAACGTCATGAGATTTCCGAGTAGTGCAGTACTTTTCCCCCAAACACACACAATGACAAAATAACTGCTTAGATTGGTTAAAAGAATCATACGAAATATTCTATTGGTCAAAATTGGTTAGAAGTCATGCGGAGAAGATTGCAGGTTGCCGTACGGTTTTTCGTGAGTGAACCCCTCAGAGGCTTAAGTCTTAGTCCAGATTGAATCAGCCCTCGTGAAGCAAAAAAAAATACCTTCAAGCGGCAAAGCAAACCAGCCTAAAGATCCATCAATATCTAAGGACTTTTGAGAGTAACCCAAAATGATCTTTAAAAAAGGCACGTGGCCAGTAAGATTAGGATCCATCGCTGGCCTTGGTAGTCACCTGGTTAGCGCTCTGGCTCTTTCATTAGGTTCCAGATATGAATCCCTGTCATGGCATATTTGATAGAAGTGATTCAAAACTCTTTGTAAGCTGAAGACCCGGCCAAATTAAAGCTCGTAATATAAAAAAAGGATTGTGTAGCGGCAAAGCAAACCAAACTTAGTGATCCATCAATATCAAAGGAATTCCACGGGTTACCTACCCCTAACTATATGCTCTTCCAAAAAGGCGCGTGTCCACTGTAAGATTAGGATCCATCGCTGGCTTGCTATTTGCATGGTTAGTGCTCTGGCTCTTAGTTCAATGGGTTCTGTGGATTTGAATCCCGGTCATGGCATAGATGGTCATAATGATCCGGAATGTACTTTAAACGGTAAAATTTCGCCTCGTGTAGCAAAAAATAACCGTTATGTGACAAAACAATTTAAACCTAGAAATCTCAATCTCTACCAACTTCCGGGAATAATTAAACGCTCTTCAATAAAGGCACGTTGCCACAGTAGGTTTAGGACACATTAATTGAATTCAATTAATTGGTTCATAAAGTATTTTGGATTATGTAAATGATTTATTGTTGAGAATTACGGATTCTCTTGTTCGGAGGATGTTGCACCCTTATTGGGGAGGCAATCAAATTATAGAAAGAGAAGTAGGTAGATAGTTAATTAACGTCGCACTGAAGGAACACAACGGCCTATTGGCGACAGTCCCGGATCAATCCTGAAGGGAAAGATCCGAGGAAAACACCTCGTATTTTTGAATCACGGTTGAACGACGAGGTCAACACCTGTTCCGGTACCCCGCTCTCCAAACTTCCACACTTCACCAATGTGAGGACATTTCAGGTTACGACAGATTCAACGTGCATCAACCTCCGTGTATACGACGGTCTTTTGCTGGACCGAGTTTCGAACTCGCAACTCTGATTGATAATCCGTTGCTCTTCCAACTGGGCTACCACGGCCTTATATAGAGTTCTCAGTTTAGGCTTGATTATGTTTAATTAAAGCACACTTTTTATTGGAAAAGTACAGAAATTGAAATTAATCTAAATCGTGAAGGATAGGCATAACTTACCATCGATGCAATTATTCTCAAAATAATCCACCACGAACCGAGAATTGCTGACCGAAACTCCTTTTTCTGTGGACGAAAATCGATTGTAAGGACTGAGCCTACATTCATTAAGTTGGTAGTTAAATTCCGCCGAAAAGCACGTGAATTCCTTGTGATTCAGGCACGCGATTTGGCATTCTTCTTTTGTGTTTGCTTCTACGATGATCTTCTCGTGCTCAATACCAACCAGCTCCTTGTTTCGGATCCTCTCAAAAGACCAACTTCGGTTGCACTTGGTTCCTGTAAGAAAAGATCAAACGTGTTTAATTTATATATGTACTTGGCAGAATTACCCGGCGTTGCCTGAGTTGAATTGGTTAAACATAGATTGAGAGTGATCCAGGCAATCATTCACAATCCATCATACAAAATGTAAGTTTCTATCATAGAAAGTGTAAATATAGAATGAAATGTGATTGGAAAATAATTTTTTAACTCCATTTTGACATTTTTATAGTTTTTAAAATTTACTTTGGACGAAATCCATATGCTTGCTTTATCCGTAAATATATTCCATTTCACATACATCGCACAATAGTGTAAGGCAAAATTACAAATGGTAGATAGTAAAGTGACTATTCTAAAAGAATATTTTAAGTTTGGGAATGATTGTGAATGTCCTAAATTCATTTCTTCTAAAGATGGCGAACTTACAGCGTAGTATTTTACTCCGTTTTCCTATTAATATTTTTGACTTGTAACACTCTTTCACCGGGGATGTGATAGTTCCGAATTAAACCATCATTATAAAAGGATGACAAGCCTTATTGATACAATATTCATAATTAATTTCAAACAAGTATATTTTTTCTTGAAAATTCCATTCCCTATATCAAATAACATGTTTTAAAATTAAATGTCTTCATTACAGCGAAACAAAGATGATTGATCACAGTTCTCCAAAAAACCGAAAGTCAATCTTACAGCGTTTTTAAAAAAAGAAAATCTATGTTTACAACGAATATTTGAGATAGCAAAGTTGCATAAGCACTCGTAAAATAAACAACCTCAACCTTTTGTCACCGATGGCAAAAACTAATATTTTCAAAATTCCTAGCTAGAATATTTTAAAACCGTGATATTATTCCAAGATCAGCAATGTTTTATTTAAAATTCACTTTTCTCTAACTGGCATGCAGTTTTAAATCAATTCTTTGGGGTGCTTCTTTTGTCAATTCAGATATCCGATATCTAAATAAATGTCGTACCTATTTGTAAAGATAGATACTGCAGGAGTCATGGTGCAAAATTGTTCAAACGTAAATGGTTGAAAAATATTATTTCACTTTAAGATATTATACTAGACTGTTCAATTTAAATAGTTGTACAATAATATTCTAATGGAATTGTCGTACAAGTCCATTCTTATTTAAATTGTCGCACACAACTCTTTTGATTTAAATTTTTGTACAAGGATATTCCATTTATATTCTTGTGCAGAACTATCTAGATTTCAATTGCTATACAAGACTTCTATTTTATATTGTTGTGTTAGCCTATTTTCATTTAAATTGTTGTAAAATACTTCCATTTTACAGTATTTCAAAATAGAATTCCAATTCATATTCTTGTATAATATTATTTAAATTTATATTCTTGTGCAAGACTGGTTTATATTGCTGTGCAAGATAATTCTAACCTTAAGTATTATAGAAGACTATTCCAATATAAACTATTATGCTAGACTGTTGAAATTAAATTGTTGTGCAAGACTATTCTGACTTAAATTTATTGTACAAGACTATTCTGACTTAAATTTGTTGTACACGACTAATTTAAATTTTTTCTAAGAGCATTCTTTGAAATTAACTTATCAACTCTGAACTTTCTTACTTTTCTCCAGCCTGGATGGTTTTACTCAAAAGTTTTTATCCCAGATTCCTATGATAAGCATGATGGCAACAGCTTTTCACTGATAATTGAAATAGAAGATTCAGACACATTTCTCAATAATTTTTGACAAAACATTTAGCGTGTTAACTATTGTTTTATTGAAATGGAACTCAAAATTTATTTAACCTATTTAACCTGGTTATTACATTTACTAAGTTGTTCGTATACTTTATCTGCTCTGTGTTAATTTTCCACATTACAAAAGTTGCCTATTCCTTAATATTTTAAAATTAACTTTTACGATAACATTTGAAAAACAACAGCAACTTAGAAACGATGAACGAAAAACAAATTCGAAAAGATTGTATTGTAATCGTGATAAAAATGAACTATTTAAAAAGAATTATTAAGTTAATTCAATTCACCTATAAAATGAATCATAATTGAAGGTTTTATTCGATTAAAATAACAGTGTTCTATTATTTCAAAACTCTTTGTTTATTCCCAAAAAAGAAATTGAGATAGAGTTAGAATAAAAATTCGAATAATATAATGTTAAACACTTTTAGTACGTGCTTCGAATATAATATAAAAGGAAATAGTACAAAAAACTCATTTAGGATTTGCTTTGAAGCCGAGGTTGCGAAATAATTGAATAAAATGGCATAAAAGCAAAAGATATCTACATTCCTAACTTAATTGAAGATAATTAAATAAATCTTATATTCTGTTGGAGCATAAAACCGAAAATTTTAAAGAAAAGAAAATTACTATCAATGTTTCATAACCGCCTAAATGCAGAAGTAAAGTGGCCTAAGTGAACATAAATTCAGGTGGGAGTTAGAATTATGCAAACAAATCACGATTTTGCTTGGGGAAAATAAAAACCTCAAACCGCATATAATTTTTCATTACTATTTACCCTTAACTCTAATGGTATGAAATGTTTGTGAAAATTTGGTTAATTTAATATTTTTTCAATTAGATAAATAAAAGTAACTAAAATTGCACTGATTGTTTATAATTTGTGGAACTATTGTAAAAATCCTAGCTTATATCATTGACTTATAGTAAAAACTCATTTTTTCGGAGCAGCAAAATTCTCCTTTTCATGTTGATGAGAAATACATTTTCGTATTGTTATCTGTTTGAGAAAAAGTAAAATACTATCAAAATGCTTATCATTTTTATTTTTTGTGACCTAAAATCTAACAATTCTCTAACTCTTTAAATAGACGTACTCTAAAAAATTATTCGTCAGTTAATGAGTTTTTGCTCTAAGACTACGAAAGGTTCTTAATAAAAATCCATCATAAAATATACTTCTCTATTTCAAAATAACTACGCGTTAATGTTACAAAAAATAATTTTTTCAATGATTTTGATAGTTTAATAGTTTAAATTCAATTTGAAACACACTATAATAGCTTGAAATCTAAACACCTAAAAGTGTTTAGATTTACTTTACTATTTACGTAGAGAAACATTAGTTTAAATTTTAAAAAATTATCTAATGTATTACTTATGTTTAATTAATTTTAAGGAAATTTCCATAATACTTTCATTAGGACAGAGTGAATATTTTCAATTCGTATAGGGAACAATTATATTTTTGTTTTAGATTCATCAGTTTAGTTTCTCAAGGTTTTCTGGAATCTGACTAAATGGGTAAATTCATCAAAATCAAGGTGGATTATACAAGACAGAGAACTAAGAAATTCTCTGTCTTGTGTGATAAGGATAGTATCTAGTCATTCTCTCTGCTTCATGATTCGAGTGCTTTGATTCTTAAAACGAAGTATGCGCAATTAATAAATACAGACATGAGTCAGAATGATTCCATGTTGTTCATAGGAAATGCATACAACTGAGGAAAAAATGCATTGGTCTTTCTTAAATTTCTTTGAATATTCCGCTTAGGATAGGGCTTTTAAAGAGGGAACATTTTGAATACTGTTAGACCAATCTAACAAAGAAATGATGCACATAGAGAATACAACACATATCAATTTCATTTTTTCATGAAACATTAGAGCTAAATTAGATATACGTATTCACTTCAACTTTGTAGGGTAGAAAGGGATAATATTTCACATCAACCATAAGAACACGGTTGGATATATAAGGTTGAACCTGTTGACCGTATTACTTCATATTGAAAAATCTATAACACTAAATGTTACACTAGTAAAGTCTGGTCCTTCCTTAAAGCGCATTTAGTTATTCTTAATTCCCTTCGTTTTGATTAATTATCAAATTTAAATCGTGTAGATAGTTACTGTGCCACTAGTTGGTTGGTTGGTTGGATTTTTATAGTGTAAGGGCCATATTTGGCCCTGTTGTGTCACGTTATTATACTAGATTTCTGATAAGTTATTAAATTTTACAATGTTTACGAAAAAACCGAGTATGCGTTTTAAAAATTACCATTTTATCAGTGAAAAAGTTCTTTATCTCTTTTAAGATACGATCTAAAGTGATATTTTTTGTTGGAACCTATAAAAATCTGAAATAGCCATTTAAAAATCTAAAGTATAAAATGAAAACACTTAATCTGATATTTTTAAAACCTAAAAATCAAGGGCTTATAAGTATCATCTTTCTTATTTCATTGCAGACTGAATGGAGAGGGTGAAGTTGCTATGCAGTGACCCCGCTCAACTGACACCCCCTCATGAAATAATTTGGTGTGGTTTACACTTTCCTGTCTACAATTTCTGAGGATGGATAAAACCATATGAGATTTTGAAAGTCGATGTACTTGGTCTAATGCTTGGAATCTGCTGGAAGCTTATGAGCTTCCAGCAGATTCCAAGCATTAGACCAAGCTATTCAGATTCAATTAGTACATACTGTACTGTACATAGATATGTTAAATATATTTAATTCAAACTAATTTATCTGTTCTCTGGTTCATGGAGCTTGATTTGCTTAGAGTTTATTTTTCCCACCACAGCATATGAGCTTTGAAATAGACTGGGAATAGTTCAAGTTTGATCCAATGAGAACGCAGTCGATAGTTGTTTTTAAATTGGTTTTTCGATCGCGATTTCTTTCATTTGTCAGTATTGTTCTATGTAATTTTTGTTTTGTGCTTTTATGATGTAGGTCTTGTATAATTGTACTGCTCTTTTTTTTCTCTATAAGGTAAGTGGAGTGATTTGTTTGACGGTATGGATGAATAAATAAACAAAATTCGCATTACCTTAAAATGAGTCGAATATATCTCCGAAACTGTGATTAAAAATTGATGTACTACAGCGAATTGTTTTTATTCTGTTTGATTTGTTCTTCAGTGTCACTTTGTTCGATAACGTGTAGTCACGATGGGATAAGGCATTTTTAATGTAGTAAGTTTTAAATGATTGTAGTTATACCTTCACCAACTTTTTCTAAACTGTTTTTGGAATTAAATGATTCTCGGAATATCACAAGTTTCCGAGATAAAATTGTCCCTAATTTAATTTACAAACGGCGAAATAGAAAACATAGCCATGGATCATTTTAATTTGTTTATGGTACTGGTTCTTATGCATGAAGTACGAAACAGAGATCCATGTCTGTACTTGTGGGCGACCAAAAGACTGGAAGAAAATAGCATTAGGATGTTTATTTTTGTTTTACAATTTTAAAGTCAAAACACGTGCAAAATTGTGCTATTCATGTGAACACTTATAAGAAAAGAAATAAGAGTAACCGGAGAATTCGCTGCATAAATGCATGAATGCATTTTGGAGCTTTTGTTTTTCTCTTTTCTAAGTGCCTCTTGTTTAAGTACTTCACGATGTGATGCAGCATGCCTGTTGCTGTAGGATTTTATTAAATTGTTTTAGTTATAACTTAACCGGCTTTTTCTAAATTTTTGTTAAGTAAAATGACTTCTGGGATATCATACGTTTCTAAAATAAAAAGATTCCAATCGCATTTTACAAAAGAAAAAATGGAACAAACATCAATGGAGACAGTAAATGTCATGTTTAAGAACGCGTGACATACACCTACGGGTTGAAGACGACAAAAAAATACCTGGAAGAAAATTAAATTTCTATTTTTAATATCCGAAACTTTTGAAACGGCACGTCGAAAAACACACAAAACTGTACAAGTCAAGTATGCATGCAAATCAAAAAACATTTTCTACCAACAACTAACAACTAGAAACTCAAGTAAACCTTGGCTTATTAACCGTAAATATATCCAATGCCAGGGAAGAAGCTACTGTGATTACCCGTCTTCGGACTGGTCACGATTGCTTGGATAAACATCCCTACCACTTACAAAATCTGCAGAGCCTCTTTGCTCCTCTTGTACTAAATCCTAAGAAATGGACATTTGCCACCTGTAAATTTGCACTGCGCTCTTTTGTTGTAACCTCTGCTGCCGATACTGCGAGGCTAAAGAACTGATGGGCGGCTAATCTTTCTATTTCTCTTTGCCGTCAGCTTTTTCAAATCTTATGTATTGTTTTTGTGCAGTTTTGCTACCAACCTTTGTACATATCGTGTATTTTGTTTTGTGTCTGCCATTGGAAATAAAAAAGTATGCATGTACTTTAAGAAAATAAAAGGAAAAAGATTAAACGAAATATTTAACCATCCTGGTTGTTTATCGCGTCGAAAACTGGCGCAGAACCTGTTCCGAATTCTCCTATTTCTATTTCCATTCCCCTTGGTGTGATAGGGCAGTTTTGTCTCGACGAGGTATCTTGTCCTTAACAAAATTGACCAAACCTTGGACGAGATATCTCGTCGAAGCACTTAAATCCCAAGAAATTGAAATTTGTCCCCTGCAAATTTGCACTGATCTCTTGTACGGACATCTGCTGCCGATGGGCAGCTGATTTTCTTATTTCTTATTCTCGTCTTAACGTTTTTTTTATCAATTTTATATATTGGTTGCGCGTACTTTTCTTACCAACCGTTGTATTGTGCATTTTTCTGCCTGCCATTGGAAATAAAAAAGTATGCATGCACTTTAAGAAGATAAAAGAAAAAGATTAAAAGAAATACTTAATCCTTCTGGTGGTTGCTTCGACGATGTATCTCGTCATTTTCCAAAACCGGCCATATCCCAATGGACGAGATATCTCGTTATTAGAAGAAAATTGACCAGATCTTGATCTCGTCACCATAAAAAATCGGCAACATTTTGACTAGATATCCCATTATTAATAAAATTGGTGAAATCTTGATGGACGAGATATATCATCGAAACTACTTGGAAGGTTAATACATGCACGTATGAAAATGCTCGCAATGTTCATTTTTACCTCTATAAATACGTAAAAGTATACACCTTTGTTACGTACAAGTTTTCAGTTAATTATAAGACCGAGGCTCGAAAACCGAACCAGGAAATCAATTAAACTTTACTTTTTTCCAACTGTACAATTTTTCGAAACATAGCCGTTTCTCAGTACCTCTGCCTAATTACCAGCTTAATTTACTTCTTAAATTACCATTATACTTAACTCAAACACCCAAAAAGATTTAATTATATGAATTTCAGCACCCGATTTTTATCAGTCGTCTCCATGAATAGTCGTAAACGGCGAAGGAACCCTTTCAAATTTATCTTCCGTGCAAAATGTCGCCTGGCATTTCTAACCGTGAGGCATAGACGCTGAAAGACAAAGAGAGCGAAAATTAAGTTTATTAATTAATTCCTCGCAGATGTCGAGCGCAATAAAAATTGCAAGCCGCTCAATAATTAGCCTTTCTAATTTTGAGGACCGCAGTATTTAGAGGCGGGGGGAGATTTTCTTCTGATTTTCGATTAAACGTCCAATCTGTTACGTGCCCAGTAAATAAATGAAGAGAACGTGCGAGTGAGAAGAATAGATATTTTCTGGGGCAGGCAAGAAGAGACTGTTTCGAAAAGATGAGGTGCCTCGTTTTCTATCCTTCTAGAGAAAAATAATGTTCTAATGAATCACATTTCGAATGTCTTTTCAGAATTTGATGGAATACTTTCAGTTGAAATTTTTGCTTTGTTTGGTGGTTAGCATTCTGTGTTTATCTCATTAAATCATTTGTTCACGACAATGGTTGAAGGAATCAACTCTTTTGTAATCAGACCTTAACTGGCAAGATGGAAAAGATAATTTCTGGGGTTGGGGCAAACAAGAAGAGAAAGTTTCGAGAAAATGAATTGTTTTGTGCTCCATCGTTCAAGAGTAAAATAACGTTCTAATGAGTCAGATTTTGATGTCTTTTCAGAATTTAATGAGATATTTTCATTTAAAAATTTTGTTTTCTTTCCGGGGTATCGTTCTGTGTTTAACTCATTAAATAATTTGCGTTCGACAGAGGTTTAAGGAATCAGATTCTTTTGTATTCAGGGGCTTAACAGGGCAAGTAAGAAGAAAGAATATTTTCTTGGGGTTCGGGCAGGCAAGAAGAGACTGTTTCGAGAAGATGAGGTGCCTCGTTTTTCATCCCTCTAGAAAAATGTCATTCTAATGAATTCCATTTCGAATGTGCTTTCGGAATTTGATGAAATATTTTCAGTTGAAATTTGTGCTTTGTTTTAGGGTATCGTTCTTTATTTTTTTGCTTGAAATCAGTTGTACTTGGCAGAGGTTGACCTTGCGCCATAAAACCCAACAATTAATCAATCGAAAAAGGTTGAAGGAATAAAATTATTTTGTAATTAGCTCCTGTAAATTATTTTACGTCCTTATTTTATTCTGAGACAAGTCCCAAACAATATACAATGAATATTAGAAAATGTTATAGACGTGTGAACGATATTGAATAAGATATAACTAATTAACTTTTTATATAGTAAGTATAATAAATTGTAATAATATAATTAAAATATAAATATTTTTAGACTAACTAAAGGCATTAAGGAAGGAAACGGTGTGCTTTAATATTTTGGTACATAATTCAATTACTAGAAACAATTTAATTTCAATGGGTAAAATAATTTTTAGTGAAAAATTATTTAATTTCTAACAATTCACATATGTAGAGAATACTCGAAATTCAAACTTACAAGTGTTACCAAAACTTATAAGCCTGTAAATTTTTATTAAGAAATTACAGTCTCCTTGAGAAGTTAATATTTTTTTTAGCGAAATAGGTGATTTTATACACCTATTGGTTATGAATTTATATAGCTTCATATACATAATTTATATTTTAAGTAGCTTTTTATTTATACTAAACTATGTCCTGTTTTTATCTTCTCTTATCGAACTTTGGAAACATTTCTATATGCAACTAAAATACACATTTATAAAAATATTAATTGAAAAATAAATGACATACAAAAGATAACATTAAATTGTTACCAGACTCAATATTTAACATATTCATATACTTCGAATATTTTAAAACAGATGGGAGATTACTGTCAACAGCGACTTCTAGCATAACTGAATAGCCTACAATTAACAACAAACGCGAAACTAGTAATTAATAAGTCGCATTTATTACACAAGAAGTATTCCTCCACAACTAAAACTTGTTTTCGCAAGTGAAAATGATTATTGTTGTCATCAAAATAATTTGAAGAATGTAAATGTTTTGATATTTGTTCATTCGAAAAGGATTCGAGATTTAATACAAAATTTACGAAATAAATTTCTATTTGAAATGTGCTCTTCCACTTTATAACACATAAAAGCCAAGCTTTCCAGTAAATTTTATTCCAGGTATGTGATAATAAACTCTCTAGTTAATGAAGACCCATTGTTTTTTATTTCTTGCACGCATGTATTTATTGACAAAACTAATTTGATGTTTTGGTGCACGTTAATGAAAACGATCCATCAAATTTAAAATAAATTAGTGAACATATTTGTGCAAAAGGCCATTAGTAGTTTCTGAAGGGTTTATCATTTAAAGATATATCAGTGGTACTTTTGATAGTTTAACTATTGAGCAAAAGTTAGTATTATGACAACATGAACTTTAGTACAGTACACGGAAAATAAAATACCTGTATCGGGGAAATTTTTTCACCACTTCAGGGTACAAATTTTAATTAATCCTTCTATAAGTGACAATTATTATTGTCACTTATAGAAGGATTAATTAAGATTTTATTATTGTCACTATATCAATTATTATTGTCACTTATAGAAATATCGAGTAAAAAGGGTTATTCTAATAGAAAGCAAAAAAAAACGAAATGCACCCTGGGATTTTGAAAAGTTTCTAATCTGATTAGCGATTGTATAAACTTTATCAAAATGGATAAAATGTGCTGGTATTAGAAAGAGTAAAATATTTGAGTACGTAATATAATTATTACCGGATGGGAGAATAGTTTCATTTTCAAGGGATAAATATTGGAGCATAAGCATTTGGTTATAACCACTGTTTTTATTTCATGTCTCACAAAATTTTCTTACTCTTCAAGGGAGCTTTTTCTTCTATAACTCGTTGAAAGTGGCCATTTTTATGCCTTACATAACATATATAGGGAGTTAGTTGCCTTTACAACTATTGCTGCCTGATCAATTTGCATTGTTAACGATAACGAAATTTAAGATCAAAAACCATTTTAACAAAAAAAGCATTATTTTCCTACTTCATTACAAGCATAAAGGGAAAATAGATATAGGTTGAATTTATGCTTTCGTTTTTTGTTCTCCATTTACTAGGGGCTTTAATAAATAATAGAAAGTCATCGTTACATACACATCACACGTTTAATCTATAAGAAAAATTTAAAACAACGTAAAAACCTTTATTCAACTTTAAAAGAAGTCTTAGTTCTTAACATAATTGAAGAATATATATATATATATATATATATATATATATATATATATATATATATATATATATATATATATATATATATATATATATATATATATATATATATATATATATATATATATATATATATATATATATATATATATATATATATCTTTATGTACTTTTGTCCTTTTTTCGTACTCTATGTGTGTCGCTTAATTTCGGAAATATTAAAAAATCGTAAGCCTTCAAGAAATAAATTTCTCTGCTAAAGATAACAAAACAATGATAATGCTTGCTTTGCGTTCTTAAATTTTTTTTCTCGCGTCTTTTGTTTCCTTCAAAATCCGCAGCGTGATTAGATTGTTTGATAAAAGAATTTTTAATATATTTTCAAGAGAATGTCCTCGACGTAAAATTTCTGAGAGCAAAATCAAACAATCGATTTAGTTTTTATTCATTTCGCAAGAAAGCTTCATTCAAATATGTAATTGTTAGCTTATTTAAATTAATAAGGGTTTGCTCAGATTTTACAGAATCCGACTGTGTTCAGTATCACTGCAGCTTTGCACATCATGTATCGCCTTTTAATGAAATTTTATAGACTAGTTACATTACTTATATGTATAATAATATAGAATAATTTATTCTGTTTGATACAAATTATATAATAATATTTGAGACTAAAGTAGATTAACTGGTTTTGGTCTATTATTTTACCATTAGCATTCGACGCGTTTTCTAAATATTTGGAAATGCTGTTAAACAATCTCAGGATTTTCTATTATTAGTACATATTACAACGAAGTCAATAGAGTATTGGAACCCACTTAAATTATTTAACCTTCCAAGTGGTTTCAATGATATATCTTGTTAATCAAAATGTGATTGATTTTGCCAATAATGAGATATTTCGTCCATCGAGATTTGACAATTTTTACTAATGACGAGACATTTCGTCATCAAGATAATGCCGATTTTTTTTATGGTGACAAGATCCAGATTTGGTCAGTCTTCTTCTAATGTCGAGATATATCGTCCATCAAGATTCGAGCTGTTTTGCTAATGACGAGATACCTCGTCGAGACAACCACCAAGAAGGTTAGGCTGAACTTTTGTGGTTTGAATTTCAGAGAAAAAAGATTAAAGAACGAAGTACTTCGTAAATATTGCTTCGCATCAACATTAAGTGTATAATGTCATACTAAAATTTCAACAATTATCTAAATCTTGTGTAATTTTTATAAATATTTTTTGGATTCATCTTTTAACAAGAATTCAAAGAGCAGCATAAATTTATGGATAAATTATGTTACGTCATACTAAAAAAAGAGGTTTGATTATTTTTCTATTAGCATAAAAGCCCTTGTGCGAGAAACCAGCCTATTGAGATGATTGATGCTCACTGAAACAAGTTTCGTCACAAACTTGTTTTTTTGCAGAATTCCTGACACTCTCATTTTTAACATAAATTTGGAATGCTATTATTTAACAACATAGCTATTAGCATTTGTACTCTAACGACATAGATACCATAAAACTATTGTTTAATCATGAGTTGCCTTAAGAGGGACAAGAAAACGTGACTAAGTATAACTAATTCATTTGCATAATGACTACCTTGCATTGTGACAGTATGATACTTATGGTAACGTATCTTCCGTAAAAATTACATACATCGTATATTTCACATATAAATCTAATACATTAACATAAAGATAATTTGAAACATCCCTCCCTTGCATTCTTTCCAGATCCATCAATAATATAACTCTTATATATGTGGACTATGTTTATCACACATACAAGGCATCAGCACTATTAAGTATTTTTTTTTCATTTTCAACCTAAAATTATATGTAGAATAATTACTTTTCTCATGCAATATTGACAAAAATACTACTTGTGGATGATGAAATTGATTAATATTTATACCTACAATAAGGTTATATGTTTTATTTGTGAAATGGAATTGGTAATCAAGGAAAAATCATTGCTGCACACACTTAACTATTAGCTGCTCATAAGAGTTAACTATTCAATTCGTTCATAAGTGTGAGAAAATGTTCAAAGACTTGCTAGATCTCGACCATAATGTGTTGCTGTCTTGGTTATTTATATCAATAACGATCACGTTGCTCACGTAATATTCACAAAAATATTACTTGTGAATGATGAATATAATTAATATTCATATCTTCAATGACTATGTGTTGATATATTTTGTTCGTTAATAACCAAGGTAAAGTTGATAATCAAGGTAGTCAATGAATCCATAATACACTTAGCTATTAACTGTTTATGAGAATTAACCATTCAATTCGTTCATAAACGTGAGAAAATATCCAGACTTGCTAGATCTCTACTACAATGTGTTGCTTTCTTGGTTATTTATATCAATAACAATCACGTTGCTCATGTAATATTCACAAAACTATTACTTGTGAATGATGAATATGATTAATATTCATATCTTCAATGATTTAAGATATGTTTTGTTCGTTAAATGGAGTTGATAACCACTGCAGAACCAGTGCTTTTATAAACTTAGCTATTAGCTGTACACAAGAGTAAACTATTCACTTCTTACCGTACGTGTGAGAAAATGACTAATGACTATTGTTAGATCTCGACCAAAATGTTTCCTCCCTTGGTTATTTATGTCATTAACGATCACGATTGGAGGTGGGGAGGGGATTGTCTTGCAACAATTCTGACAACCCTGGCTCTATTACCTGGATTAATGTATCGTTCGTAACTGATTGGTCTAATTTAGATTTAGGGGGTATAAATACCCTTTATTGTCCGCTTATCTGGCAACAGAACTTCCCTTTTATTGGATCCCATCGACCAGCGACAAGCTGACAGGGATAGCTAGTAAGCCTCACTTGGTTGAATTGCTGTCCTTTAGGGGAAACTGCTGGTATCGTTAATTTTCTATAATCTTAAATATTCTTTGAAGTAAGTTACATAGAAAACTATACGCGATTTTTATCGAGTATAGAGATATAATCTGAATGTTACTCTAAAGTGAAATGTTTTACATCAGAGATTCCTTTGCTGGAGTAACTTATCAAAGATGTCAATGAATGGGATTTTCAGCGTAAACATACCAAACGAACGACAAAGATTTTACTTTTGCCATCCAAATATTCTCGCATGATACATATCGGGGTTAAATTAAAATGTAGTTTATGTAATTCTCAGTTGGAAATATCACAAATATATTTCAATCCCGCAAGCTCTTAGTTTATCGACTAACGAGCAAACGAGCATGTTTGTAAAAATTAGAATTCTGTACTTAAAAATCATTAGAATAAAAATTGAATAAAACGTGGACTTTTTTTAGAGGAATTTATGTCTTTCAAACAGGTTTGTTTTATAGTTGCGGGATTTCACTTCTCTATCGCAGATTCCATATTTATTATACGAGCATCAACGTTTATTTTTTATTTCAAAGGTCACGTAAATGTAAGTTCATTTTCTCAAATTTAACTTTCCATAGAAGGAATTCTGGTGTAGCAAAATTGTGCTTAAGAATATTTTCATAATTATATTAGCTTAAGTATAACAACAATTTTATTTTGATAAATGAACAAGATTCCAACACATACATTTCAAACATGTTGGGGTAGCTGAAAGCAAAGTTAATTTCACAATGGCTTTTTCATTTAGCGATTACATTACACAATTATATGGTAGCGGCATCTCTTGAACTTCTATGGCACTAAACGATTTACGCTCTTATGATATACAACAGTAGCGTTTTTTTAAATGTGTAAGTTTGCGACATAAGCCACTTAGGTTATCAACCACACAATTTTGAATTTAAATGAAGATATTTTCGAATATTAAATTTTTTTATGTAAAATTAAGGGAACAGAAAGAGCAATAGAAATGTAGCAGAAAATGAAAAAATACAAAACTGAAAACAGAAAAGATGTACAATGGCTCTCAAAATTAAGTGAGTTTGCACCTCGAAAAGATTTTTTAAAAATTCCATAACTTTGCAATAAATAATAATTGAAACTTCATTTTTATGGGGGTGATAAAGTACCCACTTAGAAACATACTAAAAAATTCCATATTCTTTCTAATATTTTTAATCATAGATTTTAAATGTCAAATTTGCAAGATTCTTGGGCACGAAATTGAGTATACACCCAGCCTATTTCGTACAAAAACGTAAAATAAAATTTCGTTGCACATATTTGTGCATGTAAAACAGCTTCTAAACAGAAGAGCGCTAGTTAATTAAGAAGAATTTGGGTTGATTTCTGAATATGTTTGACCATTTCTCTCATTGATTCGTTCTTACGTTCTGTGATCTGAATATTGTAATTTTTAATCACTTTTTCCAACTAAGACCCCAAACTTTCAAGCCCATTGAGGTCATGAGATTATGGCGGGGGTATAGTTGCTGTTAATGTTGGTAAAAAACTTTTTTGCTTTGAACCTCTTCAATTCCCAGTGGAGTCAAATATTTGTACTTATAGATAGACACACATATTTTATTCTAAAATCTAAATAATTGTGGACACTGTTCTGTTGTTCTTCAAAAAGTTTTCTTGTGAAAAACACTACATTTCCAACCTTTCCATTCAACACACAACCCCGTACAAAAATCAATCACATCCATGTTTGGGAATGTGTATTTTGTGCTGAGAAAACGGTTTTCTTTCAGGGTTCTATTAAGCATATCATCAATCTTTACCTCCAGACGCAACGCATTTTTAGCTAAAAACGCAGATTCAATCTTTGTCGACATGATGATGGCCCTTGGTAGTCTTATCAGAACAATAAAATTGAAACTCCGCCTTAGCACCCTTTATCCACTGCCAAATATGGATGTGTTTTGGTTCTTGTATAAAGTTGTATTATGTCTGAAGACGATGGAAAATTAGATTTAATTGATGAAACAATAAAAAGTGAAATATTTAAATCTATTATGTAAAGAACAGTTTTTAAAAGTGCGCAAATTTAGGTTTTAGATTCAAATTTGTGTGTCTATAGATATCGTCTCAACACGAATAAAAGAGGTAAGGAGTAAACGTAGTTAATTAAAGTTTCTCTCTACCACCTTAAACAGCTGCTATACACCCACCATAATCTCAGGACTCAATGGGCTTGTAAATGCGTGATTCATATTGGTAAAAGTGTTTAAAAAGTCATGATATTCAGAACACAGAATATAATAATAATTCTAAGAAGGAAATGGCCAATTTTTTCTGAAAAACAAGAGCAATTATTGTTCAATCGTAGCCTCTAGGTTTGGAAGCTGTTCTATATGCAAAAATTGTAAGAAACAAAAAATTATTTTGCGTTTTAACTGTTCCTCTGCACCAAGTAAACTGTGTGTATACTAAATTTTGCTAGATAATTTTGAAAGTTTGAGGCTTAAAACTCATATTCAAATATATTTTCGGGAATGTGAAACTGTTTTGTAGCCTAATGTTTTTAAACCCGTACTTTATCACCCCTATAGTAATAAAGTTTACATTATTATATTTTCAAGTTTTGGGGCCTTTGAATAAGCCCTTGTAGGTGTATACTCAATTTTGTCAGCACTATATGCATATAAAAATGTAGTATAGCTAAAGAATTGAACTAGAGGAAACAAAAAATTCGGAGAGAAGGAATTTTTCCGAAATTCAGGAAACATTTTGCTTTCTAAAAAATATTGAAGGCACATGGATAGATTGTATTCGTGCTCGAGTTTTTTAATATTTAATACTATTGCAATACTACGGTTTTGATACATCCTAACAGTATCCAAACAAGTTCCAATTAAATCTATAATACTAAAAACTTGTCTACGGTTTCTTTATGAAAGCAAAAGTTTATATATACTTATTTTATTTCAAGCTGGTAGGTTAATTTGAACTTCCCACTCATGTATAGTTTTTTATTTCATTAACGATAGTTCAAATTAAAATTCCACAAACACAAGTACTTGTATAACCTCTAGGAATCAAACACTACAAAACAATACATGAATTAGTTAAATAAATAACACGTAGATGCTGAAAAATTAATTGGTTTCACTTTTATCTACTGCAACATTGAATTTTACGAAAGCTTTTAGTATTAGGATTAAAAACTGTTTACCTGATCAAATCTCAGTAGGTTGTTTTTCAAAATGCAAATTATTAACTATTTTTGTCTTGCTACATTTATTTAATATGTGTTAAATTTATTTATTATTTATTAATTCTTTTTAAAATATTTTGCATCCAATTAAAGTCAACATTTTTATTTTAAAATACTTTGAGCTTGTTTTACATTGGTTTGCATTACAAAAATCGTTTTTAGTTAAAACATATTTAACTACATATTTACTAGCTTTTGAACATTAATTTTCTGGAGTGTGCATCGTACGTCATACAAAATAAAAATACCAATTGAAATGACGGATTAATAACAGATTTAGATCATATTTTACTTGTTTGCACAAAGTACAATAATGAACGAAAAATAACTATTCAAATTCAAACTTCAAACACAATTTTCTGGTAACTTCTGTAATCTGAAGACCCAAGCATTTGAAAATCAAACTACAAAGAATACTAAAGAAACTTCCCAATCTCCACAAACAAATTATAATTCTAATCAACTCTATCCCATTCGTTACCAATAAGAAAAACCTAAAACTCGAATAACAGAGTCAACTAAGATCAGCAACGTCGTAATTATTGTAATGGTAATGGTAATTAATTATCGTTGCACTGAAGCATTTCAATGGGCTATTGGTCCGGTTTCAATCCCAAAGGGAGGACATCCAAGGACAATACTACGTGATTTTGAATCACAGTCAGAGGACGAGGTCAACACTTGAGCTGGCATCCTACTCTTCAAACTTCCACACCACGCCAACGTGAGGACATTTAAGGTAATGACAGGTTTAACGTGCACCAGCCCCGTATACACGACGGTCTTTGGTTGGACTGAGTTTCGAACTAGCAATCCTCCGATTGCTAATCCGTTACTCTTCCAACCAGCCATCGTAACCAGAATACCCGTAACCAGAAGTCTAGAAATCTTGAAGCAGATTTTGAAAATGGCAGAAACTAGTATCAAAGTAACACATTCGATTTCAATTTAGAAAAGTAAATGAAACAGCTACTTTGCTTCCGAATATTGAAATAAGCTCGATACAGCACTTTGTAAAATAGCACTGATAAACATTTGGAGGCTGTCAATTTACTTAAAATGCATCAATTGTAATCCAATATCACCTCTGAAACATTTTATTTAAGTACATAAATAATTTCCAGTTGCATTTCCACTTTCACGGTTGGTTCTTTTTGTGCACAAGCAGCATGGCAATAAAAGGACTTTTAGTCCAAAGCTTAATGCACGAAATTTAAATTTTGAGAGAATTCCTTCTTTTAAAGTCCCATTAAAAGAGGGATTGGGAACAGGAGAATTAGTTCATTGTTAAAACCTTCCTTTAAATGGGGATGAAAATTTTCACTCCTCGAGAAGTACCTGGAAGCTTTTTATCTGAGTAAGATCTTCAGAAAAGCGTTCGCAACTGCTTCCCCTTCCCTGTGTCTTTTGTCTAGGTGTCTTCTAACATTCTTCGGTCCTGTTTCACCACAAATTTCAATTTAAAACCAAATTCCTCGATTTGAGATAACACTCTGTACACCAGAACTTCAAAAGAGGATATGGGAAAAAATCTGGTAAATGGTTTTCAGTAAGACAAGCAAAAATTAAATTTCATTACTTATTCTTCCCGGCACAATGAATAGGCATGTGTCTTATGAGAAATACTTGATAGCTCAACAAATAAAGTCATGCATATATCAATCCATTTATTTTCTATATAAAGGGCAGAGGATTTCCAGGAACGCATTAGTATACGTGGACACTAAAAGCTGAATCCCATAAACAAATTATTATATAGGCACATCCTATTATGCTCTATCCTATGTTGATGCCTTAAGCTTTTCGTATACTTATTAATAGCGAAAGATATAGCAATATTGCCTTTTAAGCCATTTGCAGAAATTGTTCAAAGTCAAATAATCAAAATAGATTACTATTATAAGAATATTAAAGGGGGAAAATGCCCATGCCAGTAAGAAATTGCATTCATAATAATATTTTGAAAGGTTTATAAAAGATATTGAGAAATATTTTAAATTCTTGTTAGATAAGTACGATTTTCTTATCGGTGACTTTGTGTCTGTAAGTATCGTGTTGGTGAATTAATTATTCTGATTTATTCTTTCAAGAATGAGATTTTTTACATTTTTACTCAGTTAAATATGCTCATTAATCGTTTTTCTTAGACTTATAATATAGTTTCATGAATAGTACCACATATCTCATTTTGAAAATTACTACGATGAATATTTTTTTACAGCAACAACCATAGGGGCTCAAGGTACTGTTGAAGAATGGAAAAATCTTAAACATTATATGTCCGATTGCAGATTTTCTAACAAAATAATGGACAAATCTTAAAGTTTGTATTTAGCTATTGTTTACTGGCGGTTTGAGTGAGTAACTGCTTAATTTCAATCCCATTTATTCATAGAGAAGCGTCACACTGCAATGGATAGTAAATAGGCATCTAAATAGTCAAAATTTTAAACTGGAAAAAATCGACTGCCTTCGACAAACACAAGACGAAACAAGTACAAAATAAGTAATATCAAAGTACACGATCATTTTTTATCAGACTTTCAATAGTTTACAATGGGAGGGATGTAGCCTAGAAATTTAAGTCAGCAGTGGGAGTTGGAAGTACGTGTACGTGCATTAATTATTCTATATATATTTTTCTGATATATTTATTCTCAGGAAGGAAATTTTTTCCTTTACTCAACTTTAATTATGCTCATTAATCGTAGTTCATTATCCTGTGCGTCTGTAAACAAATTCGATCAGAAATTGAATCACTTTCAATATCTCATGCTTGAAATCATCACATGATAGATGCGCACTGTGAAACGATGCAATCAAAATATGTTACGGATCTTTCAATCTGGAACTTTGGATATGTCGAATATAAAGTTTTGAATATATACTGTGGAGGTTCCAATCACTACAGTCATAAAAATGGAAAAGGAGTTCCTTCAAAAACATTGTTGTAAGAAACGTGATAAGAAATGATGTTTTATAGAAAACAAAAGTGGCATAAAAAATCGGTAGCTTCGAAAACAATATTTCTTTGCTCAATCGATTGCGTTTCCTCTTTTTACAGTACTCGTGTACCTAGTGCGTAAAATAAATCTGACAAGAAAACCCAAATCATATCCATTCCGTTATCAAGACATTTCCGTCCATGTTTGAAAGAAATTAAACAACTAAAACAAATCTAGGAAAAGAAATGAAAACTAGAAAAAAAATATCACCCGCGAGAATAAGTTTAACGAAAAACCTTAAGACTTAGTGTCCCATGCCAAAAAAGACTGAGCCAGCAAATTCGGAGATTGTCCTAAGCATTTATGTCTGCCCAAAAAACTAATGATTCTTTAATGCGTATTTTCGCTGGGTTTGCGAATTCTTTCGCTCGGTTTTTTTCCTTCTTCGTACTTACTGTAAAGCTCACAATATTTTACGTTTTCGTGATCCTGCAATATGTGCCGCCGAAGAGGTGATATTTTTTCTTCCATTCTATTTCCGGAAGTCTGAAAATGAAAAACTGACACGCGAAGAAATTGTTTCTTTTCAGACGGGTAATAATGCGAGCGAAATTTTCGCTTTAATCTTACGTAAGCGCGAACTTCATCTTAACGGTTGTCAGGTTGTTTAAGGACATTTTTGTGTTTTGTTTGAGGGGGATAATGGTTCACCAGAAATAAAAAATATCTGGAACATATTTTAATTCCAAATTAATGTCAATGCTTTTGTGTTTTTATTGGAATAATAATGAAAATTCGTGTTTACAAATTTTTTTTGAATTGGTAATTTTTTTTATTTAAGAAAGGAATATGATGGTTATGAAGAATTCTAGGTTTTTAAGAGTGGTTGTGATGTCAAACGGTTTTACCTTTGACATCATGCTCAACGGTCCATTCCATGGGACTTCTTTTAATTCTCTTAAATTCAATCTAATTAAAACAAAACATTTTGTACAAAATCGAGAATAAGATTTTTATGTCACTTCTTATATAAAAGATTACATCGAAAAATGAAACCATTTACAGATTTTTTGAATGGAGACAGATTTGCTGACTACTGAAATTGTAATATCTGGTCCTGTGACTAATTAAGAGATAAATTGCTACGATGTACTTTTGTAACAAGAGGAGGTGATTATCAATAGTATAATTGAAAAATTACTACAGCCTTTACGGTATGTACCATAGTAGTAATGTCTTTCATCAATGTTTAATCCGATAAAAACAAAGCATAGTTTGAAACAGATTTATCTACACAGCATCCTTTCAATTTCATTATCTAAAAAAATAAGGTGAGACTTCAGAACACTACCATCGTAGATTGGCGATCATTTTGAATATGGCGCCACGTAGTAAATGTATCCAAACAGCCGTTTGGCGGCGAAAGTTTTAATCACTAATTTGGGGAGGGGCTGGTACCGTGTTCTCTCTCTTAAGTTAAATAGAATATATTTAAACTAAAAAGGCACTTTCTCTGTATTTTTGAGGGAAATTCCTGGCTGGAAGACTAATGGATTAGCAACCGGAGGGTTGTCTATAGAAACCAACCAAAAACTGTCGGGTACAAAGGGGGCTAGTACACGTTAAATCTGTCGTGGCCTCAAATGTCCTCACGTTGGCGTGGTGTGGAAGTTTGGAGAGTGAGGTGCTAGCTCAGGTGTGACCTCGTCATCTGACTTTGATTCAAAATTACGCGGTGCTGTCCTCGTATCTTTCCCTTCGGGTTTGATCCCGAACCGTCACCAGTAGCCCGCTGTTTTGCTCCAGTGCGACGTTTATTGAAATACCTATCTACCTACTTACTCTGTATTTTTATTTTTTTAATGAAATATTCATGCAGTTGGGAAAACATTTATTTACACGTTTATTTCTATGCGATTTGAGACAAATCTCTGCATACATAACAGTTAAAAAATAACTCATTCGATAATTGGCTAGCGTTATCCTATATTGGATACATAACTTTATTGGCTACTGTTTTTTCTTATCTTACTCACACAACGGCAGAAAAACTTAAACTATTCAACTTTTAATCTGACCAATATGTATCAAGACAACTAATCGGTACACAGTCAGAATTTAAAACAATCTCGGTTCCTGAATTCACAGATATAAGTGGTTCGTAAACCTCTTCAATTTCATTTCTGCAAAATATTAATTAACACACATGCAAAGTCTGTCATGAGTATATAAAAAGAGTAACATTATTTCTCATCTAAATTCGTATCTATATGAATGGAATACTAGCTTGGAGCCGTTAAGTTGTGAATGAGTTACTTATTTATTCATAGTAAAATATAGGTATCATGTGATAGATGTGAAAACATTTCGCATAGTATTTACCTGGAAGGCAAACTTTCTCAAAATAATTGAAATTTCCGTTCAGTTCTAGGTTTGTTTCCGACTGAGATCCCGAACCTTCTGAGTTATATTGGCACGATCCCTTCCTGTAGTCGATGGCAACGGATCGACATCGTTTGTCTCGTTTGCAGCGTTCCAGGCACTCCTGAGGAGTCAAGTCTGATGTGACAAAGTAGGGCTCTGTGTTCAGCACTGTGCCACTCACCAATTCGAAGTGCAAGTCTGTCGAATCACAGCCTAAGAGATGGAGAAAATCAGAAACTTTTCGTGTTACAATCAAGAAAGTTTGTCTAAATAATATAGTCTATTCTAGATTGGAAGATTCAATAGATGTATATATGACTTAGAAGAAAAGTATATAGTGTGTGGAGAAACATAATTTAATTCTATAGTGATCTTGAATTTCTGCTACACTGCGTAGGGAAAAGCACAATTTTCTTATACAAAAAACGGTAAATCTGTATTTGTGAGTTACGATCTTTTTAATGAAATTCAAAGCACTGGAGAGATAACTAATAGGTCTTGATCTACAGTCATTCTTGGTCATCTGAACCGTGATTCAAAATAACGAGGTGTTGTCCTTGTACCTTTCCCTTCGAGATTGATCCTGGACCGTCACCAATAGCCCACTGTGTTACTCCAGTGCAACGTGAATCAACTATTTACGTATAGTTTTTCAACATAAAATCTAGTTAACGATACGGCCTTGAATTTGGTGTTGGTGGGTGTTTATTTTCATTCTGATAACTTCGTCTTTTGGCTTACCAGATTGAATGTTGGCTACAGCCTCGTTCCGTCTTGGCGACGAAAAACTAACGCCAAGCTCAAGGTCTCACTTGGTGCATAGAATAATCCATATGCCATCTTAAGCATGGAAACCATCTATATATGAATTATTTGCGATTCATTCTCTCTCTCATTGAGTTAATTAATCTATGCTGAATGTGAACTCAAACTGGCTCTGAAACTACATCGTAAAAAACAGTTTGTTACCGGCTTGCTTTTCCTTAACTATAAGTACGTTGCCAAATAATACTTCATAAGTACAAAATGTATCAAGATCTAAAGGTAAGTTTGTTTAAACGAATACATTTCATTGTAAAACAAAGTTAAAATAATCTAATTGAAACTGGCACTTAAGGGTGATGGATTGACAGAATGACAAATAAAATACCTTGAAATTCCATAGAAATCTAATACTCAAGATTTATTCTTTAATTAAATATCGGAGAAGCTATATAATTTTTTCTGGTCGAACAAAATGGTTAACAATACTCGTATTTCTCTAATATTGAATGTGGCATAGAAGGGCTTCTTTTAAAAAGTGAGTATTGACGTAACTGCGTGAAGATAGTTTAAACTTGAGTTTTTCATTCGGTGATTATTTTGTTCCTGAAGATGGTGAGAGTATTATCTTCCTTAAACATCCATGGACGTTTTTAGATTTAAACTTCTTTTTTAATCGTTTTTTGAATTTTACTAAACATCTCATTGATTCAGGTAACCATACTTCAGTTCGTTCGATACGTCTGACTCTAGTTGTCTGTTCGGTTTTGACTCTAAATATAACTAATACTCAAAATAATATTTATCCATAGGTCGTTGAAGAGAGAGAGTAGACTACTCTATTTTGAAATATTTCAAATTTACTCACAAGAGACCACTGTCTCATAATATAACAAGATGAATGGGCTGTTGCTCGTAAAATCTAGCGTGCCCACAACTGTTCTCGCGTTGGCGTGGTGTTGAAGTTTGGAGAGTGGGGTGATAGCTCAGGTGTTCACCTCGTTATATGACAGTGATTCAAATTTACGAGGGGTTGTCCTGGGATCTCTCCCTTCGGGATTGATGCCGAACCTTCGCAAATAGCCCGTTGATCCAGTGTGACTCAAATTAAACTACCTACCTCCCCTGTATGACTTGTAACCGTTTTTTACCATGACCAATAGAATCTTTCAAACGTGTCTTCCTACCAATAGATATGGTTATTTAGTCAATATATGTTGTGGGGTGAAAAAAGATAATACCTTCTTGGAAATCTCAGGACACTCAGAGAGTTAATTAAAATTATTCAAAAAATATGCAAGTGTTATCCACAATTTGAAAGAGTACTCTGAATTATTTTTAAAGCAACAAAAAATTATATATATTTCTTACCATTACAAGAAAATGGTAAATATTTACATACTAGACATTGCATTACATCTTCAAACATTACACTTGAAACATACAAAAGCAAACCAGCGATAGCATACGTTTCCCATATGCCATTCCATTCCCCACCAAAGTACCCCAAAATAAACAGCCACAAAGTAACGAAAAAAGATCATTGCGTATACCCTCAATACTCCTTGTAATCTCGTAGTAATTGAGGCTCCTGGAGGCATGCAGGCTGCCCGGATTCTGCACCAGGCCTTCCCGGTTCTGGTGGGTTAATCCGCAATACAACTGGTTTTCCAGACGGCCGGATAGGAAAGAGCGACAAGGAAAGAGAACGTTCCGCAGGCAAAGCTCCCCGCATTCTTCTGCACTTACACCCTCATATTCCACTAAGCTGTACGGATGCTCGACGTTTCCGAGCAGGACTATCTCGGAAGCTGATTTTTCTGGAGCTGCCAATGGAAAAAATAAATGTATATTAATGCATGGCTTCTTTTTTAGGTCGAAATTATTGTCGACTTGTACTAAATATAGCAATCGCTTCCCAGACTAGTTCTCAAAAGTCAGTCAAGTAAGATATTCCACTGATCAATCAAAATTTTGGCTGGGATTTTGTCTATCTTCTGTTTGTGTAAAATATACACAAAATAATTGTGAAGAAATTTTACAAAAGTATTTGGAACTACTATACTCTTAGACGATAGTTTCACAATTCGAAAAAGCCTATGTCCTTTTTCAAATTTTTCGAAACTTAATTTCTCTGAAGATTGAAAAACTTAAGTTCTATTATTATTTACTAAGTAGTTATTAACTTAAAACTAAGTTTATTTTATTTATAACGCTACTGATTGTATGAGACTTATGCATACAATCAGTACCGTAGGTTTTAAATTTATTTTAAACTGTTTAATTGCGATAAGTAATTAACAAAACTTATGAATATGTTATTTTACTCTTGATTGCTATATTAAAAGATGTTCCTATATAATAAATTAGTTACTATTACTATTCAAAAAGTTTATTAAATAGGAGAATCAATATATATATTAATAGTAAGTTACAATTACATTTTATTAAAAATTTCACACTAACTCTTTCAATAACTTTTTTTAACCCTCCGAGTGTTTCGACGAGATATCGCGCTTAAGATCTTTTCAATTTTGCTGAGGATAATATTTCTCGTCGAGACAAAACTTTCCTATTCCAAAAGGGAATGAAAATCTAATTAGGAAAACAAATTGTTCCTTGTCTAAAACTGGTGACAGTTTAGAACAAGTTTTGCACCAGAGGCTGGGAACTATAGGATACAATGGATTTCGACACAAAGATAAACCATCAGGACGGTTAAACAGTTTCCGCTGAATTGATTCAGTAAGTACTAATGTTGGATTGGAAACAAAATTACGATGAAATTAGTTGAACAGCTTTAGGTAAAAATAAATACTTTAAAACCTAATTGATTCCGTTCACATTCAGATTTCCATAATAATACTGACGTTTATTATTACTTTTTTGGTTTATCGACCGAAAGGTTTATATTCGATAGCAACCCAGTAAATCCGATTCTAAAAATGTCTTATACTTATCTGATATACTTCAGATTCTGTAGAGGGAAGTGATCTAGAGATTGCACTTACGCTGTTGGTAGGGACATGTCACATCGAAGTACTCCACAGAGGCCGAGGATGACTTGGTGAAGTGAGATTTCCTGCTGAATCGATCGTGACGACTGAGTCGACATTCCGAAGTTTTGGAATCGAACTCAACCGATCGACACAAAAACATCTTATTATTGAGGCAGGACTCAAGACAAGACAGACGAGAACTGTTACCAATGATAGCATCATTGTGTTCCGTTAGTTCCATTCCTCTTAAGGATTCAGCCACAAAGAGACGATCACACGCACCTGCGGAGATAACAAAATTGATTAATTTAATTGCCATGACTTTCAGTTGTAAAACTGCATCGATCTACAAAAATATTATGAATGCACATGATGCGTTCCTTAAGTTTGCCGGCCGTTGATTCTATGTAACGACCCAAGTGTTCTACAAATTTCTGAAGTGGACGGTATTGCGAGATAGTGCATGTAGAAGATACACTGAAATTAAGAACTACAAAACCAAACAAGACATTTATTAAATATTTACGCATAATAAATAATTACGCATATTTATGCATAAATCGCATATTTACATGACATCGACTGCTTTCAAAACTGACGAACTCTGTTCTGAAAACTATTGTTCTTCCGAATCATAATTCCAATTCTGGTTAGAGAGAAAATCAGAATTGTGCGGTAAAATTAGAGGCGCAATAAATATTTAAGTGAAAATAAATTGAAGCATCAACTCCACTCAAACTAGCACACTCCAACAAAGTTGAATCAGTGTGTCTCTGTAATTGACACTGAGACACATGGACGATTGGTAAATAAATTTCTGTGAGACTGAATAATCCGAATTTCTAAGTAAACCACTTCATGTGTTTGCCATGAAGTACTTAAGAAATTCCATTCACAAGAATAATATATGACCATAGCATACCATTGAATCTCGAAATTTTGCAGACTTCATGCATTTTCATGCATAATCGGATTAGAATCTTGCTTAAATCCACATCTAAATTTTATAAGAATTCGTTAATTAGCTTATTGACATAAACTATTCATAGCAGGCTGACAGAAGTAGACTATGATAGTGGTGTCCACATTGTATCCTCTAACTAACTGCAAGACACTTAGGACACTAACCTATCCCATGAATATAATAAAAGCATGCAGTCTCGAAAAAATAGTCATCTTCTTCCTATGGACAATTTGTACCCTAATAATTGTATTCTAGTGTACCATGAACCATATTTTGTGTGATAAGAACTTACTTTTAAATCCTACTATTTATTCTAGAGAAAATCTGTGATTAATTTGCATTGCTAACAAAATTCATATCATTTAAATTTTGAAAATGCCCAAAAGTTCATTCTTTGAAATACACAAATGAATTAAACACAAATAAAGACATCTCAATTCGTATTTGATGTATATGACACGCTATTATACATAACTTTGGTACATCATCTCGTGTTAGAGTTTAAGAGAATACAAATTGGCAACACTGAATAAAATAAATTTCTTTTATGAAGTAGTTTCAACAGTATGTTTACTTTTTGCTTTGAAATATTGAACGTGAAATTGCAATAAAATGATTAGACGTGTTTTACTATATACTCTAATTATATAATATAATAGAATGTTTTAGAATAAGCATACTCTTTGAATGTTACTCTCATATTTATGACAAAATATTCTTTCTCGCAGGTAGAGTATGGCTATAATTATGACAGTTAAAAAGTACGGATTAATTTACTTATTATAACTTTATTAAGGATAAATATAAGGGCATACCTTTCAAACACACTTTTTCCATGTAGTATGTCCCTGATGTCGGCAACAGCGTTGTTTCTTGCCGTTTCTTTGCCTCAGAAGCACTGTTTCTTGTAAGCCGACACTCGGTTTCATTCAGTTGACGTAGGTAACTGAACGATTGGCAATTGACATCATTGAGGCACGTCCTTGTGCATTCAACTAGTGAAGAGCCAGGAATATTTTTGTAAGAAGATGGCGTTGGCAAGGAATTGGTTGACAATATGAAAGAATCCAAGATCCCACGACTACATTTTGCTAAAAAGAATGAGAAATTTCATGATACAATTATACTCATTATTTCTTGGAAAATTTACTTGATTGGAACTCCAAAAGACAGGAACAGTTTCATACATTTGCATCAAAAAGAAAAAAGTTTTCAATTGTTCTGAAAAACATTTAACAGCCATGTTAAAGTATGGTATATTGAATTTTTAAATATTTTAAATATTTCTGTGAGCTTGATAGCAATACGAAATTAATTTGGTTACATATTTAGAGACAAGTATCAGACTTCCAGTATATTGATTCCTGCTTTAAATTTATAAGTGTCTAAACAAACTTGTATATTTTACTTTGAACCAAAACATATATGTGCAATTTACCTATTTCGGTAGGCAGGTAGCTAAGTAGTTAAATTAATATACCACTGAAGCAACATAATGGGCTTTAGGTGTCAGTCCGGGATAAATCCCGAAGGGAAAGATTCAAGGACAAGACCTCATAATTTTGAACCACGGTCAGATGATGAGGTCAAAACTTAAGGTGGTCCTCCACTCTCCAAACTTGCACACCACGCCAACGTGAGGAAATTTGAGAAAGATTTAACATCCACCAGCTACCACGTACACGATGATGTTCAGTTGGATCGAGTTTCGAACTCCAAACCCTCCGGTTTCTAATCCGCTACTCTTGCAACCCGGATACAGTGGCCCACCCATTTTGAATACATATGTCCGGAAATTATCATTCAATTCTGACAAGGATATAACGCTGAAGATACATAACCTCCTCCTACCTACCAATTGGAAAGAATTACTGACCTATAAGTTCTACGAAAGACAAACTCTGCGTATATATTGATGACAGGGATACACACAGTTCCGAGAAGGTCATTCATCCCGCATGATTAACATCCCCATGAGATTAACTTTGGTAATCTGATGGGTTTGGTTTATCGTTCTAAGGTCATTTTTTGGTGACGATGGCTAACCATCATCGTAATCACTACTTCATTATTACACTAATTCAATAGCAAACATGCTTAATCAATTTAGTAATTTAGAAAAAAATTGCATTGCTATAATTTCAAACGAATGATAAAATTTTAAGGCATGTTTGAAATTACTACACTGAAAAACAACTAGAATCAATATATCCTTTCATGACATGTATTAAACTATCACAACTTTTCTTTAATGGTTAATGAAAGATATATTAACAACTTGTATCATGTGTTAGCGCTAAAGTTTTCCTGTACAAAACCTTTATTTTAAAATTTAGTTTTAATGTATGTGCCACTCCAAAAGCTTATTACTTAAGCATCTATGTAATGTCTTGGCAGTTTTGAATATTTTATCCATATTAAAATCCTTCATGACAAAGAATAATGATCGATTGATTAATAATCTTAATATAATGGCTATACACAGATGTAATGATTAAAATTAAAAGGGTGCTACATACTTAACAGATTAAATTTTAATTAATCATTCACTTCTAATATCGGTGAAGAATGGCTCTAGTTAAAAATTATCACTTCTTTTAGAATAACTTATAATAAAAGTGCAATGAAAATATTGGGATTTTGGAAGTCTTCTGTTAATTCACTTACCCTTGACGATAGCTAGGGATGCCAAGCAGTAAAGTAAGAATAGTATGTTATTCATGCTTCTGACACAAATCTGAAAGATAAATTTTGTGATTTAGAAAATAAATTAAAAATCAATATATTTTCAGATTTATATTGTTCAACATGCATATACACTGCTGGCCACCGTAAATGCAACACCCTGAAGGAAGCATGCAAATAATATGAAATTTACAACATGCATTAGCGGAGGTGAGATATGCAAATGATTAGAATTTCAGCGCAGACGCATATCACGCGCGCCTGTGGCGCCACTTCAAAGCGCTATTTAAGGCTTGGAGATTTCGACGATTTCAAGTACGGCAGTTGTGTTTTTCTTGTGGTTTTTTCAAAAAAACGATCAATTATGCCTTGTAGAAAACAGCGATCATCTTTTGATCAAGTATCCGAGTTCGACAGAGGAAGGATAGTGGCCTACCGAGATTGTGGATTATCTTTCAGGGAAATCGGTAGTCGCGTTGGACGAAACCAAACAACTGTAATGCGGATATGTGATCGTTGGATGCAGGAGGGTACGACGGACCGACGTGTTCGATCGCATCCACCTCAGTGCACCACTTCACGTGATGACAGGCATATTGTGCGTATGGCACTGACGGATCGCTCAGCCACATCACGAACCATAGCACAGCACATTCAGTCTGTACCGCATCATCCAGTGTCTGCGCGTACCATTCGACGCCGTTTACAGCAGAGTGGTCTGTCCGTAAGACGTCCATTGCTTCGTCTACCCTTGACGCAGAACCACAGACGTTTCCGCCGCCAATGGTGCGATGAAAGAAGGATGTGGACGGCAGAATGGAATGAAATTGTCTTTACTGACGAGTCACGCTTCTGTCTGCAACACCACGATGGTCGGATTCGAGTCTGGAGACACTGTGGAGAGAGGATGCTGAACAGCTGCGTTATGCACCGCCACACTGGTCCTGCACCGGGTATTATGGTATGGGGCGGTATTGGATATCACTCTCGCACTCCTCTAGTACGCATTGCCGGTACTTTAAACAGCCAGCGCTACATCTCCGAGGTGTTGGAGCCAGTTGTCCTTCCTTACCTTCAGGGCTTGCCCACAGCCATATTTCAACAGGATAATGCGTGACCACACGTGGCACGCATTGTCCAAGGGTTCTTCGTCAATCGCCAGATTGAATTGCTTCCCTGGCCAGCTCGCTCTCCGGATCTTTCGCCGATAGAAAACATGTGGTCCATGGTTGCTCAACGATTGACCCAGAATACATCCCCAGCTGCCACACCAGATCAACTTTGGCAACGTGTGGAAGCTGCTTGGTCTGCTGTACCCCAAGAACACATCCAAAGTCTCTTTGAATCAATGCCGAGGCGTGTGGCAGCGGTGATCTCCAACAATGGCGGCTACTCTGGCTACTGATTTTGGCAGGAACCACACTTCACAGAAGTCTATAAATTTAATCATTTGATACTTGGTCAACATGTTATCTACAAAATAAATTTTGTTGTGATATCTCTTGTCTTTCTTGGTGTTGCAATTTGGGTGGCCAGCAGTGTATTTATGAAGTGTTTTGAATCTTTCATGAATACTTTTTAATCTAATTTGAAACAACTGATTCGGCAATGGTGGTTGTTCATTTGTTAAAAAAGTAATTCCAATTTTTAAAAATGTGTGCATGCAGGGTTTTGTAGAATTTCAATGAGACGATCGGTAATTGTTAGAAAAAATAGAAGGGCATCATTAAATACTCTGGCATGCAAAACTTAAGGGGCAGAAAAATTTTCAATTGTTACCTTGCAATGAAATTACTTAGATGTGGGAAAATGCTACGAAAGGTACGCCGAGATGACCTTTGTAGCATTTTCAGATAAGCATATGATAACAAGAACAGAAGCGAAGAGTTAAAAAGTTTTTGATTTGAAGTAGTGAAACTGGGATGATTTGGGGATGATGACTGAGAAACTATGAGACAGATGAGTTACTGTGAAAACTTAGGTAAAGAAAAGATGCGATCCTTTTTAGGCTGCATGATCAACTCGAACACTGATACAGGCTTTTGCACACAGAGAATGAAGTTGCGGATGAGTTGTGGTGCAGAACTACTTTCTTTGCTATTATTTCAAATTCGAATATGCACTAGCCCTTCTGCTGAACATGTCCTTGGTTGTGCAAATTACCACATGATGTTTCGTTTGATTTTGAAGTAGTAGCCTTTAAAAATAATGATGTTTCTTAAATTTTGCTTGCCAGTATATAGTAATCAATATAAAATAAAGTAATAATTTTTAAATGTAGTAATCGAGTTGTAAATATATTAATCATGAAATATACTGATCATTATAAAATGTAATAAATTTGTACAAACCATTCGTACAATTTCGATCATTGTGAATTTTCATTGTTTAAAGAAAAGAAAATTTGTTTTCTTTCTATGTTAATAAGTCTTCTCGTAATTAGCTAATGCAGTTAAAAGAGCGGAGGTAATAAATGCTTAAATAAAAATTCTGTTTACAATTACAAATTTTGATAATGGTTAATTTTATAGGAATAGAATATAGGGTAGAGAGAGAGAAACTTTTTTTAATATAAGTTGATTGATTCTTGATTCTCTTCAACCTTTTATACTTGAATTTTGGAAGCGTACACAGCTAATTAAATATATGTATATAATTTGAATTATGAAACTTTGATAATTAACGTTTCATTGATAATTGCTTTTCCTACAGTTTACACTATTTTGGATGTTAGAAAGTACTCAGGAGGCCTATAATTGTGTATATACATAATTGAGTTATGAAATTTTGATAATTAGCGTTTGGCTAACTACTTGAGACCCTTCTATAGCTTTTTAATTGCTATGACCTTAATTTAGTATATCACCGAAAACGACCTTAATTATTAATTCTTAACATAAGTAGTTTCTTTCATAAAATATAATTAAAATTAATCTATAAAATTACACTCAATCTTTGAAAGACACGTCCCAAACTCATGAAGTAAAGACCAAGAAATAATCAGTATTATTTGAAACGCAAAGGGGTTACAAATTCTTATTTATGCCACCGAAAAGATGGTAATATATTGAAAATTCCTCGCCCAAACGATATAAAGACACGACCAGCCCGTGATTATTTCCGCAAACAACATCAATTCCGAAAATTCCTTTTACGACACTCTTCCAGTACTCATTAACTTCGTTTCACCACCCCTCGAGACTCAAGATGGTAAAATACGACACACACACAGATCCCAACACCTACTCCGTTCCAAACAACCCCACCTCGTCCGCCATTCCCCAGAACTGGATGAGTCTCCCTGCATCAAGGAGAGTGTGTGTGGAAATATGCTGAAAAGAGAAAAGGGGTAGAGCCTACACTCCAATCCAATCTTAGCTTTGCCGCCCACAGCAATGGGGTCTCTCTGGCCGGGGATGTCAGAAGCGGTCGCTTGTTGGGAAATAGAAGTATTCAATTCTTCGAAACCTTTATTCGAGACAGAGATGATGCGGGTGCCGCAGCGAAAGGGGATGCGCGAAGTCGATATCTTATTTTATTATTTCACGTGGCTGGGGGTGTCAGTGCCCGTATTTTTATTTCTGTAATCTTGTGTGCGAGAAATTCAAATATATTTTCATGTCCTTTGAAATGGAGTATATATGACACGAGAATAGTAAAATACGAGTACTAGTATGGCAATACCAACTATTTCTGTTCCTTTATTTAACCCTCTGAGTTGTTTCGACGAGATATATCGTCCATAAAGATCTAATAAGTTTTTTTTTTCTAATGCCGTGATACCTCGTCTTTCAAGATCTGTCATCAAGATTTTGCCGATTTTTTTATGTTGACGAGATCTGGTCAGTGTTTTTCTAATGACGAGTTATATCGTCCATCAAGATCTAATCAGTTTTTTTCTAATGCCGTGATACCTCGTCCATCAAGATCGGTCCAATTTTGCTAATGACGAGATATCTCGTCATCAAAATATTGAAGACTTTTTTATGATGACGAGATCAAGATCTGGTTTTTTAATGACGAAATCTCGTCCCAGAAGATCTGGCCAGTTTTGCTAATGGAGAGATCTGACAAATAATACGTATAGTTTTGGTTAGTTAAAAAACCAAACCTTTTTTGCTTCAAACTGGCTCTTTCTTAACAATCTCTTCGTAACAATTTGGTTATAGTTTGTAATAAAAATGTATTACTCAAAACTATTTACATTGGTATTAGTTTAAATTATTTTCGGATAAACCTGTTAAAAGTTCCAAGTTAACTGTTTAAATGAAATTTATCTTACACAATATAAACGCCATTTCACCATCCGTAATATCACCATCACTACCATTCTGCGGAACACAGGTTGAAAATTGCTGCTCTATATAGGTGATAATTCGTGAGAGGACCCAGTACTGTTAACCCTCCAAGTGGTTTTGATTAGATATCTTGTACATTCAAGATCTGATCAGCTTTCCTAATGACGAGATACATCGTTACCACGATATTTCTGATTTTGTTTATGATGACGAGATCAAGATCTGGTCAGTTTTTATCTAACGACGACATATCTCGTTCATCAAGATCTCATCAGTTTTGCTAATGAAGTGATACTTCGTCGAGTCAACCACCAGGAGAGTTAAAAAATAAAGAAACAAAAATTTTTGTTGTGCACAAATTACATTCTTATATAAGGTAACTTTTTTTCTTCCGTAGTTTTATTAAAAACTTTTTTTAGCATAATACCCTTCAAAAGTTTAACAGATTTCACACTTTTAAAGCTAATAAAAACAGAGTTGGGCGTTTTAGACGCATTTTCTAGTCAAGATTTTATTTTTTATGACTGAATTTGACATAGATCGCAAGAGATTATCTCGTTATACATGCAATATGTATATTTTATTTGTTAACAAAGCAAGCCATATGGGCGCATGTATAACATAATTTATTTTTAGTTTACATGGTAACAGTCGATATGAACATCGTTGTGATTTATTCATTAAAAGAACCAAATATTCCATATTGGTATCGGCACAACATACATTTTATGTAGTCTGCATGGTAGCAGTCGATATTAGCATCGTTAAGGCTTGTTTATTTCAAAAAAATTTGTCTGAGTAATATTACTTTTTTATCTGATCAGCTATTTTATTTACTAAAACAACACTCCATATAGGTGTGTGTAACATACATTCTATGTGACCTTCGGTAACAAACGAATCTAAACATCGCTGTGGTCCGTTTATTTCAAACAACTGTTTACTCTGTGTATACAATCACTTTTTCATTTGTTGGCAACTCAATATCCCGTCGCTCACAATTATTTTAGTTTTAACTATACTCTCCACTATCAGTGCGTGCATAAAAGACATTCCATATAATCTGCATAGCAATAGCAAGCAAATATATTAAACATAAACCCCTTATCATTTATCATTTTATCTCTTATAATTTTGTATAGTTTTGTATAACATTTGCATCCTTAATATAATATATTTATGTTTCGGACCTAAGTTTCAAACTAACATAACATGAATAATGACTCTTCTTCTATATGTACATATAGTTTATCCTTAGTCTGGTAAAGACTAGGCAAAGTTTTCGTGCTCTAAGAAACAGATTTTCTTTCAGGTAGAAAAGAGGAAAATTATAGAGTTCACGCTGCAAACCTCGCTAAATTGGTTTCATTCAGAATTACTTGGTTTATGAGTAATGAGTACAATTATAAAGCACTTTTATTATAAAACAATACATAATTTTGAGCACTATATACTGCAATGCTTTTAAGATATCACCTCGTTTCTTAGTTTCTTCCGTTTGAATTTTTAATACAGGGAATGAAAATTCAAGTATTAAAATTAATTTATAATAAATAAATAAATCATATTTGCTAACATAAAACCGTAACTACCCCACACTGAGATATGAGATGTTATAGTTAAACTAAATATATCTTCAGTTAGAGCAGAAACTCATTAATTGACATTTTTCGGAGACATTACATGCTTATTTTCCTAATAGTCAGAAATACATTGCCATATTGTAATCTGTTTAAAAGATGTATAGCACTATCGAAATGACTACAATTTTATTTTCCCTTTAAAACAAATAGTTAGTTAATAAATAGCTGTACATTGAAAAATTATATTTGTCAGATAATGAGTTTCTGTTCTAAGTCGACGATATATTAAAATTTACCTATTTCATACCAAGTTAATGTAACAATTGATTTAATTTACGGTACAGCTAATGTCAATTCTTTCATTAATTATGTTTATTAATAGTTATTATTATTAAATGGTATTTTTATAAACAATCGTAAAAACTGCAGTTTTCAGAAAAAGATGAATATAAAAGTGAGATAAGTTCTATTATTTAAAGTGTGAAGGTATATCTAATTTTTCTTGTATAGATTTTTTTCTCATATCAGTAGAACGGTATTTTTTACATTTATTGAAGCTTTCGTGAATAGCAATCTATCACTGCCAAGTCACCATGTCAGCATAGTGCAAGATAGGTGAAATGATATTTTGTATATGTTTTATAGCTCCACTACTGATTTTTACTTTCTGTTATATGACTCTTTGTAGAGACTTATACTCATATTTTCTATTTTCGTCAGATTTTTATTTGCAAGGTAGCATAAATTCACTGCAAGCCATGTTTTAAAAATGCTTTATGTTTTCAAAGCTTTAACAAAAAATAGACTTTGAAGTTAAAAGAAGGCATCAAAGCCCATGACATCCTTCAAAAACTCAAGATAAATTCGCCGTTTTTAAAGTATGCTTAAGATTATGCGAGACAGTTTATTAGAAATATATGTTGCAAAGTGAACATTTTACTTTCAAAGAGTATGCGACAAAATGCGTGCAAATTACTTCTTTTACTTTTTTCATAGGGTGAGTGCATACCAAATTGGGTTGTTTTTATTTAAACGCTTTATTCAATTATTTGTGAATCAATTTCATGTGGAAGTGACTTTAAAACTTAAATTTAACAAAGAAAACATAGTAAAACCTTAATCGAATTTATCAGTCTGCGTCAAAACTTAAAATTTATATTACGTGTAAATACTATACATTACTAGTTTTCTGAAAACTAAATTATTGGAAATTAGACAAAATCAAATTATAAGCCCCCCCCCCATTTTAATATCAAAACTCGATAATACCTTTCAAAAAGGGCTGAATACAATACATAGTTATTAACAATTTCTACTGTTAAAGTAAGTAATACGTAATGTATATGTACTGGGTCATGACATCTAGATACATTATCAAACGGTAAATGAAAATTAGATCTATCCAAGAAAAACACTTAGAAAATTCATATTAAAACAAATGGACGTATTAGGTTGTTACGTTAGATATCAAAATAATGGCGGTAGGTTTTTTTGGGGGGGATCATTGTTTTGATTTTAAATTAAAATAAATATATGAATATTGTTAAGAGTTAATCAAATACTTAATATTTGATAATAGGGTCCTTACGCGCGCGGCTACTTCTATAACATATATATTCTCCCACTGCATTTGCTGTTAAAGAAAACACTGTGAGAGTAAAGATCAGAGCCAGATACAAAATTACTCGTAGATACGAAGTGTGACAAATTTATTCTCAAAATGGCGATATAGCATCTCCCGTGTGGTGATATGATTAGAATCCCGTGGAAAACATTGCTTTAACTAGTGATGTAAAAACCTCAAGCCTATAGAGTCAGTGGTTTAGTTGTTTATTGAGAAAAAAAACCAATCGATATCTGCGTGCAAGCTTTGGTTAAACGAGTGATCGGAACAAAATTTAGAGCAGCGTTTTAACCTTCTGAGGGGATCACACAAATTTATCCGTTGTGAAATCTGCAGCATTTCCGCTATGACGTTTAACCAGTTTTGAAATTCTTGACCAATAGAATCTTTCCTCGGATTCTTTCAACCAATGAATGAAGTTATTTAGTCGTCAAATGTGATGTGGGTAGAAGCAGCACTGCACCACTTGGAAATCGCGCGACGCTCGGAGGGTAAACATAATTTTTGTGTGAAAACCAAAACGTCTAAACGTCCACTGAAGGTTAGAGCTGTTGACAATGTCACACATGGTGTGGATGCTCTTAAGGAGTCAAATGTCTTTGAATGACATACGAGATTCAAAGATAAACGAGAAGATGTCAAGTACGATCCCAGCGGTGGGCACAAAAAAACAAAATGATGGATGCAAATGTGAACAGACTGCGAGACAAACGGTCAACCAACAATACTGTTTAGATGTACTGAAAAGATTATGAATTTCTGTTAGGAGGAAAAACTTGAATTGTACTTGCGTTGTCATGATGGATGACAGATCATCCATCAATGTTTCAAGTCATAGTGCGCTCATCTTGAGTTTCTGGCCAAACTATTGATGATAGAACTAGGGAAAATAGGGTAGTCGAATTAATCACATTGGAGCAACACAACGTCCTATTGGCTAAGGTCCGGGATCAATCCCGAAGGTAAAAATCCAAGGACAATTCGTAATTTTGAACCACAGTCAGATGACGAGGTCAGCACTGAGCTGTACTCCACTCTCCAAACTTCCACTGCATGCCAACGTGAGGACATTTGAGGAAACGGCAGATTTAATGTGCACCAGACTTCACGTATACAACGGTCTTTGGTTGAATCGAGTTACGAACTCGCAATCCTCTGGTTACTAATCCGCTACTCTTCCAAACGTGGCCCTTTTTCTGTTAAGAGAAGACTTGAATAGTAGCATGGTATTAATAATATCCCGACAATATGCCAATTAATAGTGCACTCATCGTGAGTTTTTGCCAAAAAAACTAATGACAGAATTAGGTATTCTTTTTACCAGCCCACTGACCTACAAGGAATATACTTCTCAAGGAGCCCCCAGTGGATAAGGACTGGGATCAGGACTGATCTAAAAAGACAATCACCATCATCCATGAGCTTACAAAGCGGGACTTGAACACTGGACATACATGTGTACGACAGACGAATTCTAAGACCACTATACGAATTAGGCTGCTGACATAGTTAAGTCATCCTGCTTATTTATTATGCTACGACTCATGCAATTTTCTGGCTGTTCCCAAATTTAAAGACTGCGCTTAAAGTACGTATACGGACATCGATGATATCCAGTATAACGTGATAAAGGAACTCAAGGACATTCCAGAAAGGACTGCCGTTTTTTTTTACAGAAATGAGAACACCATCTAAACCAGTACATAAATGCACAAGGGGACTACTTCGAATGCGACAGTAACCACAAACGTATAGTTCCGAACTATGATTTCGCGGATGCATTTCGGAAATTAAACTGTCACCACGTATATAAGAGAATTTTCAACAACTTGTACAACATCCATAAAACATTTCTTTCATAAAAACATTGGTTTAGAGCATTGCATAATGCTAATTGAATCACCACGAAACGTTTTCATCTCACAGTCGTTTTAATTATAATTAGATGCCAATTTATGATTATGCCAATGATGAAATTATCTGATTAATTTTCAGGGAAGCTATTAAAAATTAGTATTTGTTTAAAATAATTTAATATTTCCGAAATTTAGAATTGTCCTTAAACTTGTAATAAACATTATTCTTTTAATAACATCTGCACAGAGTATATTCCTTTTGAAATGATGGTCGAGTTGTGTTTGATGGCGCAAAGGCCATATTTGGTAATGCTGCACCGGATACAAGCCAATGTCAAGTAATTGACATACACAAGCAAGAAAAGTCTTACTGACACATGAAAGAGAAATACACCCAGGGAGGAATTGAACTAGCGCAGCTTACAACTCGCAAGTTGCTAACGTAGTGGGCATACACAATGAGCCTCCACGGCCCCTCTATTTGAAATGGGTATGGAGACATAACCATTCTTCTTTCTGGGAATTTAGCTAATTAAACTGGGAATTTTTCTTTTTATATTCATTCACAAATATTTTAAGTTGGAAATATATAATTGGCAAAATACTTTACTCCTCTTAAATATTTGTCCTGATATTTGGGTAAGACTTGCAAATTTCAGAATACATAAATACACTTTCTGGGAGGCGGTGTAACTTTTTTTACAATCAAAAAAGATCGTGAGCAAAAAAATGTAAAACTTCAAAAAACTTATCAAGATAATTAGATGGTAGTATGTTTTTGATACTATAATTGTTTTCTAGATGAAACATGTGTAAATTTTAAAAATGCATTTGATGTTTAATACCCCGAAGCCATTGTTCGATCGAAATGAAACGAAGCATGTGGATGTGCATAGAGAGATAAAGAAATTATCACAGTATAAAATATTTAGTACGGTAGAATTCCATCAGACAGGTCATAAAGTAATCAGATGCACAATAACCTTGATGGTGGTACATGACGATAAATGGGGTGGTGGCATGGAGTCAAAAAAGGCCCCTATGCTCTCCTGTAGTAAATTATGCCAAGTATATTGCAGTTGCTGCTCCTGATTCCTTTAATACTGAGGGTGGTGCAATTGACGCTCAAACATATCCCAGACATATTCAATGGAAGTTAGATCGTGGAATATTTGGCCCGGGATGGGTTTCAACACCACTGAGGCAATCTTGAGAGATGCGAGCCGTGTGTGGTCGGGCGTTAGAGCGTTGGTAAATAGCTCTTTGGAACGTTCCGATGATATTCGGGAAATATTTTCGGTTTACTGTTGAGTAGTCTGGGGAGTTATCATTTCAGACAACCAACTCCCTCTGGTAGTGGGTACGATGTAGTCTGACAGCATAGTGATACGTTCAGCAGTCTACACAGCCTAATGTTTTGCCTTTCATGTCACATGTCAAAGTGGCTATTCACCAACATCACCCTCGGCTTGCATCTCTCAGGAGTGCCTCCGTTGTATAGTCCTTTGGACGGTTCCGATGATATTTAGTTTCCGATGATTTGAGCCCTTCCTCATCTAGAGAGACTCCCAGATCTGTTTCTCATTGAGCATGTATCTGGGTCATGATATGCTGTCAATTTTACCACCCCCTGATTATGAGGGATCTGGAAGCAGCAGCAGCTGCAGAATGGTTGGCATAATATGCCACATAATAGTATAATCGTTTTGTTTTACTCCGTACCACGTCGTATATTAGCATGCAACGTCGTCGGAGTGGGCATTGCAATTTACAAATATAGATCTTTTTATAATTATACAATAAAGTCTCCTCCAGATTTGATATTATGATCATCTCCTTATCTCTTTATGTTCATCACACTTGCTAAGGTTAATTCCGATCGAACACTGGGTTCGGTATGTTTCTATTTTTTAACATTTACATCAGATATGGAATAACCAAAGGGCTAATGCAATACCTGAATGTTAGAAAAAGAGTGTAGATTTAGCATATACATATTAAACAGCGTAAAAATTAACATATGTAACCGCTCTGTTTACTAATCATTGGCTTCAACGAAATTATTTGCCACGATTTTAATCAAATTGACCAAAAGCTTTTACCCCCATTGATTCAAATAATATTAATATGCAAGACACGAGTGTATGATAAATGACAGTACCTGGCAATTCTTTTTATAGGTACAAAAAGGATTGCATTAATAGTCATGAAAAATTCTAATAACTTAGAAAGTACGCCACTTTATTTCATTGCCTCGTGACCGATTGTAGATCATCCTTCTGTTTTTTTTCTGGTGGACCCACATATCTACATCAGTGGAAGAGGCACGCATTTTAAGCAAACACGATTACAAAAAAACAACACGAAAGGGAACAAAACAAATCAAATAAGCGCAGTCATGGAAAGAAACTCAGAATTGTGGGTTAGAAAAAAATTGAAACGCACCCATTTTGGCATTACCAGGTCGAGAAGTATCATTTTTCTTTATTTACGGTAGCCTTAGCGCAGTAAAAGCTTTTAGAAAGTTTGAGGCTGACATTAACGGCTACTCTGGTTGGAATGCGACGTACTGCACACGGAATGTGTTTCATACTTTCTTCTTACTTTTACTTTTATAAGCAAGGTACAGAGACACTTCGGTTCCCCTCGTTTTGGAATGTTCCTTTTTATATCAATGTAGTTCTTTTTCAGAGGCCGATTGCTTACACATTCTCGTCTTATTTAGATTCTTTTGGAGACAGAACAATAAAAGTTCAGACTGAAGAGAAGTTTATTCATACATATAGTTATTTTCATATATATATATATATATATATATATATATATATATATATATATATATACATATACATATATTCATATATATATATATGATATATATTCATATATATATATATATATATATATATATATATATGAATATAGCTAAAAAGCTATATTCATATATTCTTACAGTGATTCGAAAATATCTGTCCAAATTGTAGTAGTAGAGGGTAGAGAGGCTAAAATGAATTTTTTTTCTCAAATAATGTGTGTTCTGAAATTCCGCTTTAGGTGGTAGAGCGGCATGCATCTCTATACAAATTCGCAGCTTGTTAAAAGTCCGAGCAGGGAATGACGCCTCACGCCATAAAAACGATCCTATCGATTGACCTAAACAGCTCCCCCTACCTCCTAAAAGCGGCATTTCCAGTCATACATTCTCTAACAAAATATGTATTTTTAGAGCCCTTGTATCACCTTTAGAATTTGGCCGGATATTTTAGAAATTCCCTGTATTACATCCAATGTAGTTTTAACGTAATACTGAAATCCCGTCTTTTTTAGTACATATCGCGATACCGTTTCTAAGCTATTCTGACAAGGACCATTTCTTACAGGTTTTAAAGTCGCTCTTAATATTGTATCAATTGAACAATTTTGAATCTATATTCTTTTAATTTGTTGCAAGTTATTTCATTGCTATTACTAATTATACGATTACATTTTATCCTGTTCATGATTTCGATGCATTCTAAGAAATAAAGTATGTTTTTAATATATTTAATGGCATTGTTAAAATGCATTTGCTTTAACCTTTAAGAGATTCATAGGCATATATATGTTCTGTATCCAGTAGTATTCTTTGCATAATTTATAACCATTTTTGACCTTCCTGTCCATTAGAATATTTCCAAAGACTCTTTCAATCAATATATGTGGTTGTTTAGTCATTGTAGGGGGAGGGAAGTTTTACTCGGAAATCTCGTAACGCTACGAGGGTAAATTAATATTACATCAGACTTAAAATAAAAATGAATGGAGACAAAAATATAGAGATCGATATAATGATAATTCTTGTTTTTGAAAAATATCTCGAACATTAGTGTATTACTAAATTCATATCGATATAGCGAGATCAGCTTTAAGGTCTGCCCTAAATTTTCTGGCAATACAATTGCAAATACTAAAGACTGTGTTTTTGAAACATATTTTATCACTTCAAATCTCTATTGAGCTCCTCTTCCACTGATGGCTGAGAAGCCGGAGAATTAGTATGGGATAGATATTAATCCCATGATATAAATGTAAGAATTCATCTTTCAGATTTATGCTTCATATTTTTTTATAATAAGGTAGGTAGGTAGTTGAGTTTTCGTCACACTGGAACAGGACAAAGGCTGTTCGAGAAGGTTTAGGATCCAAGGAAAGATCCAAGGACAACATCTCGTAATTTCGAACCACGGTCAGATGACGAATTCAACACCTTAACTGGCACCCTACTATCCAAACTTCGACACAAGGTGAGGAAATTTGAGGCAACTACAAATTTAACACGGAAAAATTCCAACTTGCACGAGTCTTTGATTCGAATTTGATTCGAATTCGCACCCCTCAGGTTGGTAATCCGCGTATCTACAAACTGGAATACCGTGGCCCTTTTTGTAATATAAATAATGACCGTTAGGAAACAAAACAAGCATTATACCAATAATTGAAACTTTATTAAAAATTATATATTTCTCACCCCATTTTACTTCAATCTGCCTACTTTATTCTAATACTATGTATACTTCAATTTCCTATAGCGTCTTGGTCAGCATTATCTACAAAACGTTCTCTTCTCTATCCTCACAGAACTTAATTTATTTTATTCAATACTAGAAGAAATTGCCTATAAGAATATCTTATTTAAAATTATCTACTTTTGAAGATTCTTCCTCACTTAGTGAACCAAAACTCTTTTCTAAACTAGACAAATTGTGTACTTTACTTCCACGGTCCCTAACATAGTTCGTTTGTTCCTCAAAATAAAAAAAGAGGTATAAATTGTGACTCGAATTCCCGAAAAATTTCCTCCCGGTGATAAAACTTACATCGTGGAAGTGGGTGGCCCAGATAGTTTCCCGATTTCTATATATATGCATATGGTGTCCCCAGTAAGAAATCACACGTCACCATTTCCGAATCCGTTCGTTTTTTCTTATTTCTTCCGTATTACGAAACTCGATAAAGAAATGTCTGAGAAGACTAACATTCTTGCTGATACACAAAACAGAATTTTATACAGAGGAGATTGAACGCTTATCGTGGGAGGATAAAGCTCATTCGAATGCATTGCGTAAAGATTTTGAATGTTCTTGAATTATGTGGGCAGACGATTTTTAAGAACATATCATTAAATTCATGTTTGATGAATACTGCATTTTAAAACAGTTTATACATATTGACAATAAAGTTGAAAAGATGATGTTAGATTATGTATGTGTATGTGCGATTTCAAGTGTGGATGCTTACTTGGTTGCTTTGGGGTTTTATTCCTCAAGGGCCATATTGGCCATTCTGAACCAGACACAACACACAATATCAAGTAATAGACATACACACGCAATGAAAGCTTTACTGACACAGAAGAGAGAACTACGAGGAGGGAATAAGGCTCCTGACAGGAACTTGAGCCACCTACAACTCGAAGATTGCTAGCGCAGTGGACATACACACTTTCCACGACGGCCCCTGCCAGTGAGGATACTTTGCTCAATGAAGCTCCATCACCAATCGTATTAGCTGATATTGCCTTCAGTTACTCTCGTCATCTAACCGTGATTCAAAATTACGAGGTGTTGTCCTCGGATCTTTCCCTTCTGGATTGATCCTGGACTGGCGCCAATAGACCGTTGTTTTGCTCCAGTGTGACGTTAATAAACTGCCAACCTACCAGCCATCAGTTACTTATCGTAATTACGATAGTCTTTGTTACATCAACGTTAAAAGAACTGACTGGTTTGCCTTTGTTTTACTTCCGTTAATGTTTAATTAATATTTCATAAATATTACACCCTAATCACTGCCTAAATGGTGTAATGGTCGTAGCATTCGTCTGCCATCCAATAGCTCTTGAATTCAAATCTCAGTTTGTAAGCGAATGGATGTTGATGATTGGCCGTGTTAGAAGAGAACCAGTGGCGGCGCACCTACAGAGTACTCTCCGAAATAGCTACTAACGCCGAAATGGTATTTGGGCGGGTATTAAAAAAGTAAATACAAATCAAACAATGTAGTTGTAAAATAGTTTCTTGTATTTAATATATTATGTATTACACGAAAATATCAGATATTTCTCTAATCGAAAAGAGTGATAATATCTATTTTTCTGAAATACACTATTTATTTTTGAAGTTCAGGAATGTTTTTTAAAGTTGAATTTCACTTGGGATTGTTTCAGTTACTCACTGATGTCCCATCCAGTTGTTTATAGAACTATAATATTTGATAGGCAACTATGCGTATGTGTATGAAAATAATCTTTCCCATATCTAATTTCATGATTTCTAAGTAAGAAGTGAAAGAAAATATATCTACTGAGCTAGTTTTCTCTGCATTTTAGTCAAACAGCACTGGGTTTGGTGGGGGAAGTCCTTTCCCTTCAAAATCCACTTCGCTCGAATAATAGTCCCTTTAGTGCCCTCAGGCTAAGATGCGGTTGACACCGTACAGAATACTCATTCCCATTCCCCACCCCACTTCTCAATACAAAATACTTTCGAAACAAAATATCATTTCGAACCCGAGAAGACGCCAAATGATAAAAACGAAAACACAAAAAAATACTTATTCATACTAAACAGGCGTCAGTTTCACACGATATTTTTGATCGCTTTTAGATTTTTGGAAGATGTTGTTCCGCTGGCAGCTAAGAGAGTGATTCCCCGAGAGGAAGTGAAGGAAAAGAGACGGGGAGAGAGAGGAGGAGGGGAAATGCATGCGACGCAGGATTAATACATCTCAACTCTTGCCGTCAGTGGCAGTCTTTAGGTTTTCCTGTGAATCGGGAATTGTTTTGACACCGGTTCGAGGGTTTTGCGCAGAATAATCAGATGGTACATGGCGGCGAAGGGTTATGACTTGGAAATAAAATCATCCGCCGAAGCTTCTTTGCTCCCCGGAAAGATATCTTTCTTTGCATGACTAACTCATAAGGACTTGCGATTATTCTATAGCGGAAGGACATTGTTTTTGTTTCGGAATTAAGTCCGTGGATTCCGCTATAAAGTGGAGGAATTGTTGTTGCGGGAGAAAATTAAAACTATCGATTGATAGCTTGGTATTTGGGGGACATATTTGACTCGTAAGGGAAAATACGACGTATATATAAGCAATGTCAGGGAAGCTTTTCAAATACAGGTTACGCTGAAAATTAAAAAGAACCGGTGGATTATTAGATTGGCTAAGAATATCAATTATGTTCTATGCACCCTGCAAGTGGTTTTGACGAGATATCTCGTTCATCAAGATCTCATCAATTTTACTATTGATGAAATTTTTCGTCAAGATATTGCCGATTTTTTTATGATGACGAGATCGTTTCAGTTTTTGATGACAACGAAATCAAGAGTCAGTTTTATTTTAATAGCGAGTAATCTCGTCCCTCAAGATCTGGTTGCTTTTACTAATGACGAGATACCTCGTCGAGACAGCGACCAGTAGGATTCACAGTTATTTTGAATTCACTTGAAATTTAACACTTTTGTCCTCGATAAAGTCGATAGTCCTAGAAACAAATGTAAACAAAGTAAAACTATTAATGGAAATAAAATAAAGTTTTAAAAATCCAATGTGTTATTTCCAGAGTTCAATTAACCTTCTGAGGGTCACGAGATTTCTGATTGTGTTGCCTTTTCCCAACAATACACATAATGCTTCAATAACCACATATATTGGTTGAAAGAATACCTGGAAAGATTCTATTGGTCAAAGAAGTCAAAACTGGTTAGAAGTCATGCAGGGATGAGTGGAAGTTGCAGAACGGATATATGCGTGTAAAGGCCCTCAGAGGGTTAAACACTAGATACATAACTTGACATTATCATGCAAAGTATTAAAACAGAAATTATGTGAAAGCTTAAATGACAAATCGTTTTTGATAACTTAGGAATGTAATTATATATTGTAAGGACGTTAGTTACGGTGTTTCATGCTTTAAAATATATCGCCTAATTCTTAACCCTCCAAGTGGTTTCCACGAGATATCTCGTCCATCAAGATCTGACCAATTTCGATAAAGACGATACCCCGTCGTGACAACCAATAGGGGGTTAATAGAATAAAGCTTTTAGTTATTTTGGTAAATCTATTTCAAAAATAATGGACACTGTTGGAACAGATCGCCTACTAATGTGAGAATAACTTGATAATAATGCTTAGTAAAAGAGATCAATTGATTATTTAAGCAATACAATCCAAGATTTTTGTTGTTTAGTCAATTTTGAAGAGCGTATTATGCAATTGGTTTATTTTAAAACAACTGTATACTAGAAAGTATCCTCTTCAATATTGAAATGGTAAAAAGTATCCGAATAGCGTCCTGGCAATTTTCTCTACTTATACTGCATATATCTCATAGCCAGTATCTTACATTTAAAGCAGAAAATCTGTTAGTCTGAAGCAGTAAAAACAGTAATGCTGAGCTCTGGCGTCATGGAATTTACACAGATTATTCTGTCTGTAATTTCTGGTTAACGCAACTATTTTCAACCCGGGTTTGAATCTCGGTTTGTAAGTGCATGGATGTTGGTGATTGTTCCAGTTAGGAGTAGCAGAGGCTTACCCACAGAGTTTTCCTTCCCAAATATGCGACAGTCATCCGCTTGTGGGGGAGATGTCCGACCACAACTCCTCGCGGTCTCCTCTGGCTCTTGAAGACAGACCAAACTTCTGGTCTGATTTCAAGGAGAATGACGTAGCAACGACATCCAATTTTCCAAGAGTCAAATGATGAATTTAAGCTGTGCAAAATGCACACGGCGACATCTGACTCAGAAATTAACACAACAAGAGTTCGCCACTTGTAGTGCCAATGGCCGAAGAGGTCAGTGGTCAAGCATTTGAAATAAAAATATTTTATTAACATTATATATTTGGGTCAAATTAACCCTCCTAGTGGTTGTCTCGGTGAGGTTTCATTTGCAAAACTGACCAGATCTTGATCTCATCATAAAAAATTCGTCAATACCTTGATGACGAGAAATCTCGTCACTAGCAAAATTAGTCAGATCTCGATGGACCAAATATCTCGTTGAAACCACTTGAAGGGTTAATAGCGCTCTTTTAATTAATTTTTGAAAGATAAATATCATGAACCAAAAACTGTAACACAATAACATACTATTTGATTGGAAAACTTTCAAAAACCTCAATATAATTATGATATTAATATAACCTATGAAACCCGATAAGTACAATTTTAAATTGAAATAGGAAGTATGCATAGATGCTGAAGGCGATACTTATTTTTTAAAACAAGGCGAATTAAAGCATCGAACAACCTACGTGTCTTTTTCCTTACCATTCAGTACGAATTCTTCAGAGAGCAGGTGTTTCTTTTCGCATCGAACGCCAAGCAATTAAAGTGTGTAATCAATGAATAATTAAATTATCGCTTATCCAGCGTTCACTTAATTAACTCACTCTATTAAATTTTTTTGAATGTAAAAAATGTATAAATGAAATGCATTAAAACACGATTCCTAAAAAGAAGATAGAAAAGAAAGAGTAGAAAAGTCTGTGTTAAAGCTTGTTTTCTAGATAGCAATTCTCGGAAACTAATATTCTATCATATATGGAATACACATTTTTCAGATTACTATATTCAATTCCAAAATTGCATTTTTCTAATATTTTGAACAGAAAATTAAAATACAATAAATAAAAATACTGATAAAGAGCCTGCATTATAAAAACAATACTTGGCACTAATTATTTTATTCCAATATTCAGTAATTGCTTTACATGAAATTGAATTTTTCCCCCAAAAATGAAGTAGTTCTAACACTAATGCATTTTTCAGTTTTATAAAGTACAGATAATTAAAAACTAAGCGGTTGGAAATTACTTTTTTCTGTTGACTTCAACACGTTGATGCTAACTTATTAAAAATGTGTTTTTCGAAATGAAATCTTAGACAAATAAACAGCTAAAAAGTGTTAACTAACCTAGAATTATAGTTTGTGTATAATTTACAACTCATTATCAAATCCGTAGAAAAATAGCCTTTAAAGAGTTTAAAATGTTACTTTCTTTTACTCTACAAACTTTAAAAAGACAATCTACGTAAATCCAGACTTTACTATATTGTAATATCTATAACGGCCGTGCCATATAACTTCTTGTAAAAAAACTATTCACTTAACGTTAAACAATGTCTTGTGAATTTATTGATATTAGCTCTTTTGCGATCGCATTTGCAACTCATCAACTCAAACTTAATTTTGTTCAATCAATTACATTTTTAAAAGGAACTTCAGATGAGATTAAATCAGCTTTCTTTTCTAAATTTAATAATGTATTGCTCCGACTTAATTTTTGTTCTAAAGTACACTAACTTCATTATACTCTTAATTTTCATCGAAAAATAAAACCATTGTTTTAATAAAAGCATCGTTTTTGAATATATACATGGATTTGTAGAGTGTGTTATACTTTTTACATTATTCATACGTGAAGAGGAATTAAATATATAGTATTATTTGTTGTTAATACATTTTCCTGAAGTTTCAGATTTATAAATCTAACGCACACACAACGCTCTGTGAGATTAAAATAACCAAACCTTTTTAAGAACTCAATAATTGATAAATATCATTTGGAAAAGTTCATGTTTTGGCATTGCATAATTAAAGATTTATCAATTATTCTTTAACAAAAAATATTATTGTTTAAACATTTTTTCTCTGGATTAGAACGAATTCTGAGCATGAAATTGTTATTCCTGATGTATTAGTAAATAATTGAGAGTTCTATAACAGCTTAAACTGTCAAACTTTTGAAACATTTGCTTAAACTTAATAACTGATTAAAGTAGCTAAATCAATGATCATGAAAATAAAAGGATCCTACTGTAGCCTAGTTAAAGTAGGAAAACTATAGAGTCCGGATATAATTAGAGTACATACTGAATGATGGACAAATCTAAGTTTTCAAACGAGTTGGAATTTCCTGTAGAAATGGTGAATTAATGTTCAATAATAAATATTCATTGGTAAATATAGAACACATTTACGGACCAGTATTGTTGTAAAAGCATTGAAGATCTTTCTAATTTTCGGTAAAACATTAATATCAGAGCTTTTCGAGCTTGCTTAATATTGCAAAAGCAAAATCTTACATAAATATATTGATAGAGTTTTCAAGCATTCTAAAAAAAATTATCAGATTTTCAGAAAAACTATGAAATGACAAAAAAAAAATGTCTGAAGATTCTCTCATAATATGTATATACCAGCTTATGTATAATGCAGATAAAACTTATTTTAAAACTTTGAATATAACTATCACTCAGTTGAAGCGAAAAGCCCCCAACCAAAAAATCTGAAAATTCGTATAAAATTGCAAAACTCAGACTCTGATATCAGCGTTTCATTGAATATAACAAAAGCTGAATTTGCTTTCAAGCATTTTGAAAACTTTAATTCGGTTGTCTGTAAGACAGAAAAGTCGATTACAGATTTCTGGAAACCTACACATATATTTATTTCCCAACAAATAAAATTAAAACAATATTTATTTCCAAGTACTGTTTTCAACTCTCGAATTTTCTGGGAAAGGAAGTCAGTAATCCAAAACTCACATAAAAATAGCAAACGCGAATTCCGAAGTAAATGTACCGATGACTGCAATTCAAACTGGAGCTGTCTTCAAACATTTCGAAAAACTTTTGTCTGAGACAGAAAAGTTGATTATAGGAGAAACTCGAGATTCCCAACAGAAAACAGTGACCAATAATTGTACCCAGACAACTTTTACCCTCCCATCCGTCTAGAGCTGATTATAGACCGGCATGTCGTTTCTGAGTACAACAATATACCAGTTCTGATAACCACTGCCAGGCCATTTTTGCGTCAAACCGCCTGTTGAATTATTTTCATGCCCTTGAAATTCGCGTGTAACTTATTGTGAACAGCGCGTCATTATTAGGGGGAAATGAGATTTAATGCGCCGTCATAAAATATACGGAGAAAGAAGTCAAACAACAGATGGGGGAAAGTGGCAACAATAATAACGGCATAAAAAAGTGTTCCACTCTTTGACTTTCGCTCGAAGCAAAGCGAACTACCCACTGCGCAAAACTAAATAAACAAATAACCGTCGAATGGAATAACAGAAAATGCATAACGCAAAAAGAAATTTCGTTCGAAAGTAATGACACGTTTGAACATCCTAGTCCGAATGGGAGCAATTTCTTTCATCTCTTCTTCGGTTTTCACGACTCATAAGCGTAAGAAAGAGATCTGAAACCGTATATAAAAGGTTTTTACGGCCAATGATTTGCGTGCTAGGGCTGCATTTTATCGAATAAATTGTTGCGTGGTTTTCTGAAATTGGCGTTCCAGTTAAATTCTCTTTTGTCTAGTTCGTTGAACATACCTGTTAAAAGATATTGGTGAAGTAGAAAGGAGACATTTTTTTTGCGTTCTAGTGAGTTTATTAAGTATCCATTGAAAACCAATAATTCAAAAATCCTCCAAAGAAGAATCTAACAAATTATAGCTAAATCTTGTAATACAGATACTTCTTTAACAAGAGGTGCTGTCAATTTCTTGATTCTAAAATTGTTATACAAGTAATTTAAATCAATCGAAATTACTTATCAAATATAGAAAGTAGAACATTTCTACGATTTTCCAAATGAAATTTAAAATTAATGAACAATGACTTTAACCTTCTGAGAGGTTCACATGCATGCTTTATGGAACCTCCAGTTTTCCCCGCGTGGTTTCAAAGCAATTTTGACCTTATTGACCAATAGAATAGTTCAACCGATAGTTGTGGTTAATTAGTTATTAAGTAAGGTTTAAAATCAATATTACTTCTCTCGGAAGGCTCGTAACACTTTACCAGTGGCCAATTAGGAAGACAAGATGCAAAGCGATACCCGCAGACCATTCAACGGTGCCGGCGTGAGCGGTGAAAATCCTTTTTTTCATTAGGAGATTTCCTATAATGTAAATGTAGTAGATACAAAAATATAAGTAGTTTTGAGTAGAGCTTTACTGGAGTGCCCACGTTAGGAGCTTGCATTTAACTCGATTTCCTACAATGTAAATGTTGTATATACAAAAATATAGTACCTAAAATAGTTTTATCAGAGTATCCGAGTAGTATCCGATTTTTTTAGCTATATTTAATTAAGATATTTGCTATGAAAAAAGGTAGTGTACATAAAAATATAGGTACCAAAAGAAGAGTTGTACAGTAGTGTCTGCTTTAGCTTCGGGGCCGCCTCTGACAATCTATAATGGCAGTCGGGGTAGAGGGGGCTGCGCCCCAAACTAAGTAAGTAAGTGTCTGCTTTAGGAGCCGTATTCAACTAGGAGACTTCTTATAATGTAAATGTAGTACATAACAAAATTTAGGTTCCTAAGGTGGAGTTTTAGTGGAGTATCCGCTTTAGGAGGTATATTTAATTAGGACATTTCCTTTAATGTAAATATAGTGTGTATAAAAATATAGGTACATAAAGTAGAGCTTCACCGGAGTGTCCGCTTTATAAACTGTATTTGACCAGATTTCCTATAATCTAAATGTGTAGGAACTGTATTTAATTAGGAGATTTCTGATCAAGTAAATGTAGTGTGTACAAAAATATAGTTGTAGAGTTTTTCCGGTATGTCCGTCTTAGGATCCGTATCTAATTAGGAAATTTTCTTTTATGCAAATGTAGTGTGTACAATAATATAGGTACATAAAGTAGAACTCTATCTGAGTGTTCGCTTTAGGATCTGTATTTAACTAGATTTCCTGTAATGTAAATGTGGTATATACACAAATCTAGGTACCTAAGGTGGAATTTTATCAAAGTATCCGCTTTAGGAGCTAAATTTAATTTGGAGATTATCTATAAAATAAATGTAGTATATACAAAAATATAGGTACATAAAGTACTTTTATCGGAGTACCAGCTTTAGAAGCAACCAGTAAGTAATTTTGAAACTGCATAGCAACAAGAACGACGCAATTCACCTTTCTATGTAATTCACCTTTTTACCACAAAGCAAAGACACACACTTACAGTGGCATGTTCTCACTTAAAATGCATTGTGCCACGCAGTTGCAGAAACTTAACTCAATTAAGATTCTAGAATTGTTCAAGTAATACAAAGACATTAACAAGCGGCTCGGCGCTTCACGGAAATGAGCTTCCGTTGCCTTAATTTTCTCGTCAAATTGTTGCGTAAAGTGCTGAGTGCATTTTTAATATCGCTTCCTCTTCAAACACGACACAATCTTTTAAAAGAGACACAAAGGTTTACAAAAACCGTGACTTTAATTGTATCGTTACTGCTCGGCTGTAATTTGCGCTTCTTGGAAAAAGTCGACAGAAACAATAATAGCTTTGCTGTGTTTCTCACTGGGCTTCAACAACAGGGAAGTGGAAAATGTTATCATCATCTTGACTTTTATTTGAGAAATACTATTTTTCTTTAAATTCCCCTTACTTCCTAAGCTATAAATGAGCTTATAGTTTGTTTTGCGAATGGAATGCTTACTAAAATGAATAGAGTCATTACCCAAATTCATAAAGAATGCCAAGTTTAAGTATTAATGAAGACTATGCATATGCGTTTTGTAATATCCATTGTTTGTTTGCACGATTTATTTCAGTGTCTCTACAGCAACGTTCGAGCTGGCATTACAACTTTACATTTTAGGGAAATTTAACGAGAAACATCAAAGTCTTTTAAAGAACACAAAAGATTCACATATTTCATTAAAGAATAGAATTTCCTTCCATTTTGGAATAAATGTGTTCTATGTTTGAGAGAATCCACAGACATGTTAAAAATAAATAAAAGAACAGAAATTTTAAATAATTATTGCTAATATTAAATGTTTTCATTGCATTAATTTATTATTAAAAATAAAGTTTAAGGGAAAACGAAAACTTCCCACTGGGGCATCTCAGCTTTTACAGAACCGATGTTTTATTTTCCATATGGTAATATTTCTCTAATCGTGATTATCTGAGCTAGTTATGGAAATTAGCACAACTCATGACATGTATTTATAAATGTTTTCTAATTAATGGTTTCATTAACTCTCACTTTTTAAGTTAATGCAGATTATTTCACATCATAAAAATCCACTTTATACCCATTATTATATCTCTCTTATATTATCTTTTATTATTAAATATTTCTTAAGTTTATGCTGGTTATTTTATATCTCAAAAATCTGCTTTATATCCATTATTTACTTAGGTATCTGAGCAGAAAAATGCAAAATAGAATTTTTAATTAAGTACATGTTTACTAATATGATGCATTCCATTGTTATTTTTTATGTTTGAATGATTGAGAGATTGTTTTGAATCATTAAATCCATTCTTCTCTCTTAACTCATTATTATATACTTCAGCAAAAGAATGTATTTCAAATAGAAAGTGAATCTGCTGTCGGATTGCCAGCACTATACAAGTATGCAAATGAGACACTTTGCGTGATTCCATCCTCGTTTTCTGTAACATAGATTCAAATGTCAAAAGAAATCAAATAAACTCATTGAACATACCATAGCCAAATTAAAAATAATATCGTGATTTTCATTGCAAATGCAGCACCATTAAAGACTTGAGTTAGAGCAATGACATTCATTTGAGCGATGACATGTGGATCAATGTACAAATGATTGAAATTAGAGACCTGCAATCAAAAGGAACTTGCTAATTTGTATGTCCCCTTTAACAGTTGTAACTGCTTGTACACGGCCTGACATCGATCGAGAACAATTCTGACTGCGAGTGATGACATAAACAACAATGTTTGAGCAATCACATACCAAAGGTGTTCAATGGGGACAGACTGGGCGATCGATCAGGCCAAAGAACTGGTACTTGTGAGTCACAGAAGCAACGTTAGACAATTCGGGTGACGTGGGGACAAGCATCGTCTTGTTGAAAGAGATAATCAGGAAGGCTCTGTATGAGAGGTGGACTTCAAGACTTCTGTGATATACTGTTGTCTGTTCAATAGTGTCTCTGACCCGAATGTGGTGAGAGCGTTAATGGAATGAAATAACACCCCAAACCATTACTCTTAGAGTAAGACCAGTACGACGCTTTGCAATACACATTTCTAGATACCGTTCTTCACTGTACCTGCGAACAAGAGTCAGGCCGTCATGGGTACCGGATTGTATTTTGATCAGTCAGAAAATATGATTAGCTTCCACTCAGAGCTCAAGTGCCTCTTCGCTGTTGGCACCATTGAAGCGTCAGTCATCTATGGTATAGGATAAAAGGAAGTCGCAGTAACGAACTCACTGCGAACCCTCGCTAATGTGTCTCAATATTTTACTAATGTTGCGGATGTCGCTGTACAATTCTTCACTGCCATTTGAAGCAAGTGCCCTTTTGGCATAGCCATAGGTTCTCCGGATCCCTGAGGACTATGCGTATATCCTTCTGTGCAGTGTCTCCTAGTACGCATAATTGCACGTTTCACCAAGAGCGTGCAGCAATGTACGAAAAATCGCCTTTTCACACCCCAATAGTTTTTCCTCTCTCCAACTCCTTCAACTATTCAGGGCCGCGGTGGTCCAGTTGGAAGAGAAACGGATTAGCATCCAGAGGGTTGTGAGTTCGAAACTCTGTCAAACCAAAGATCATCGTGTACACGGGAGCTGGTGCACGTTAAATCCACCGTTGTCTCAAATATCCTCACGTTGGTGTGATGTGGATGTTTGGAGAGTTGGGTGCCAGCTCAGGTGTTGTTCTAGTTATCTGACCGTGATTCAAAATTACGAGGCGTTGTCCTTGGAGTGCTTGGCTCCCATGATTCCCTTCGGGATTGATCCTGGACCGTCACCAATTGCCCGTTGTGTTGCTCCAGTGCGACATTAGTTAACTACCTACCTACCGTCACTGTTCATATTATTGTCTCGTTCTGCAAAGAGGCAAGTTCACTTGCCAGCAAAGCAATACCAAGCGAATTCACCGACGCAGTGGTTGGATAGGTGAGTAGTTGAATTTATGTAGCAACGGGCTATTGGTGATGATCTTGGGTAGTTCCAAAAGCGAAAGATCCAAGGACAATACCTCGTAAATTTGAACCACGGTCAGGTGACGAGGTCAACACCTGCCCAGTGTTTGGGATTTTTTTTTAAGGCCTTTTATATATCTTCCTAGTCACATTTCAACCTGCGTTTGGCGTGCATCCTATTTGCATACTCAGTTGTGATTATCATTTTCAATTGGGATCTGTATCGCCCAGTTGAGATCATTTGCATTTTCTCATGATAAAGTAGCCATCTGCCAAATTTCATGTCGATTCAACGATTCTTCCTTGGTGTTGCATTTCCAATGAACAACAATGTATTTATCTTTTGTGTCATACACATCCCAAAGCATTCGCTAAGTAACAAAAATCACTGAGATGATATTATCCGATTGTTGGTAACTATTAATTTAAATAAATGATGCGTCTTTGTAAACATCAACTTATCTTGATCATTATAAGGATTATTCATTTTAAGAAAAAGTACATCACTCACAAATTATTTTCGACTTACTTTAAAGTCAATTTAAGTTCTGGATTAATGTTTGGATATAATTAAAGGTTCGAATTTCTTCCAAATTCACTGACGTGTATGTCAGAGTAACCTAGATAAATGTAGTGGAAATGATGAATCACTTATCCTATGAACCGAAGAACACATATCACCAGAGAAAGGTCATGGAATATTATATCAACAACTGAACGAGGTTTATCTTTGCCTCATAAATCATCAACACTGTTCCGAGAGTGATGTTTAAGTAGTCTAGAAGACACCCTAGGTAAAAGCATAATGGGAAAGGGAGTGTCTTCTTTTGCGATTTCTAAGGTAGACTATATCTTTCAGGCTTCTGATTTCAAAACAGAATTTAGCTATAACAGATTTATAAAAGGTCATAAACGGATGGTCTCGAAGAGCTTACATTTTTGGATAATTTTATTTCATTTAGAGGTTTGAAAGACATTTCTCTGAATATGTATGCTATATTCGATATAAATGGATTGCGATCCGTTGTACGGAGGTAATTTCATGCGAAGATAAAGATAGGTGAAATTAATAACTCGTGAATAAAAATATAAACTAAATAAAATTAAATAATCATAAAATGATGGCATGTCTAGTAGCGCGCAGCCTCTAATAAAGGCCAACAAATAAATTCGGTGATTATATTTTTTTTAAAATTGAGTGTAGAACAAAATATCCGAGTGGACAATGCTATGTTTTTAGTCTGTAAATAATGCACTGTAAAAATGATTTTTTTAATAATTTATGGCAAAATTGAGTTTCTCTCTGTGTTCTTCACAGCAACATCTAGTATACCACTGGACCAGATCTGTTACAGTGAGATCTGTTACCTCTTACAGTGAGATCTGATAACAGATCTAGTATACCACTGGACCAGATCTGTTATAATTCGACGCTTTGCCATCAATAGCCATAAGAAATTAAGAAAGTTGAACGTAGAGGCAATGAGTAGGTTTGTTAGTAATAAATTTTGTATCTCAGCCTAAGATGTTGCTAGATAGCTTGAATAGTGCTATACGGAACTTTAAGGTCACAATTTTCGTGATACTATTTTTTGGTCAAAAATTTCACAGCTACAGATAAAGTTTGTGCTATCGCGTTCTTCCCCACATAAGGTGAATAGTAAGTCTGCAGAAGCATTAACGCGATAACTGATGAAGCGTAATTAACGTTAAGCATTTACCGTTATGAGCTAGCAGCACTGTTGGTAATCCACAAGCAAAAAAAAGTGCTCCTAAATTCCCTCTTCCTAGCGCTATTTCATGTCCAGATTCTCCCACATTCCTGACGCAGGAGTGGCGTTAATTAAAATTCCGGTCACGGAAGATGCGTGATTCTAAATTTGATTCCCACTGATTACTATGTTGTGGTCAGGATATCCTATTGGAACGTTTACGCTCATTCCGTTTAGGCGTAATTCAAGCAGAACCGTGAACGTGTTGGCAGACTTGATTAATGAGGGCAATTATTCCGGCGTATCCTAAAAAGAAGATAAGGCTGATAGCCAACAAAAAGCGGCTTGTGCAGTTTATAAATCACATGAACAGTACCGAAAGGGAAATCTGTATCCAATTTTTCACTTTCTACTGGTTTCGCTAGCCTTTGTTTATTTCAAACTTTTAACTGTTGATACTGCATAAAGTATTACCTTTTACTGTTGAATTCATTTGTATGAATAACTAGTTAGCAGCAGCGTAACTTTTTAATCCTCCAAGTAGTTTTGACGAGATATATCGCCGATCAAGATCTGACATTTTTGCTAATGACGAGATATCTCGTCGTCAAGATATTGACGATTCTTTTAAGAAGACGAAATCAAAAATCTGGTCAGTTTTTTTTTCTAATGAAGAGACATATCGTTCATCAATATCTGCTTAGTTTTGCTAATGTGGAGATACTGTCGAGATAATCACTAGGAGGGTTAAAACGTTACACTTTTAGGTGGACAATAATCTAAATTCAAGATGTTAATACAATCAAAGCGGAAAATCTTATTTATGGATGATCAACACGAACAGTGATTTATCCGGGTGCTTTCTTCTGGAATGAAAGATTCCTGGTTGGGAACCAGTGTAAGGCATGGATGTTTGTCCGTCTGGAATGAATGTGTGGCCTCTGTATAACTGGGTTGTGCCTAGATTATGTGAAGTGTAACGTGGGAAAATCTCCCGTTGTGCACCAGGGCAACGCAAAGTGGTTCACAAATCCGCCTTTGTTGTACCATGATGGAAATGTTAAACTAATTGACCGGCATTAGAAAGAAAAATTATTGATATTCAATTATTAAATTTAATTTTTCTGAATAACTAGCTTGAAGCGTAACTATTTAATCCTCTGAAGTGTTCAGGCGCTTATATCCGTTCTACAACTTGCATAACTTCTAACCAGTTTTGACTTTTTAGACCAACATAATCTTTCCTAGGATTTCTTAAACCAATAGACGAGGTTATTTAATCATCATATTTAATGTGGGGTGAAAGCAATACTCTGAGCGTCACGAGTTTCCCGAGTACTCACTCGGGAAACTCGTGACGCTCAGAGGGTTAAAAAGTTACGTTAAAAGTTTAAAGTGGTTTCGATGAGTTATCTCGTTCATCAAGATCTGACCAATTTTTATAATGATAGATGTGTCTCCCGTCAAGATCGGACCAATTTTGATGACGAGATATCTCGTCACCAAGATGTTGCCGACTGTTTGATGATGACTAGACGATCTGGTTAGTTTCCTAGTAATGACGAAATATCTCGTCTCGCAAGATCGGGTCAGTTTTTCTAACGGTGAGATACCTAGTCGAGACAACCAACAGGAGGGTTAATATAGCAATACAATCAATGCAGTAATAACTTTTTAATGGATTATCAACATGTGTATTGAAAGTATAAAAGTTATAGCTATTGTTTAAAGTTTTTACAGACATATCAGCACTACTTATTAACTAAAAAGCATATTCGACGTAGACGTACACTTTCTGCCTTTTGTATTTTTTTCCGAACCTGGGATAGGGACCTCAATGTGTTCACCCACTGCGCTAGCTACCTGCGAATTGTTGGTGGCGCTGGTTCCTATTGCCGAGTTAGATTGAATCCTGTGAGTAATTCTCTCTGTGTCAGTAAGACTTTACTTGAGTGCATGTCAGTTTATTTGACATTTTTTCGCAGAACTTGGCACTGAATTCTCCTTTTAAGTCATCACCCTTTTTGTCGCTTTTCATTATCTTCTAAATGCAAACGTTACTGTTCATTTGCATTCTCTTCAATGTAACGTAGACTCAGCTTAAGAGACATCCATACCACAATCAATCTTTCCAACCTTTCCTTCCTTTGGGAAATTGTAGACAATGAACCATGTTAATACGAAGATTAATCAGCCGGTATCAAGATTGAGATTTGCTTTTACGCAATCTTTAAATTCCTTCCCCAGGTAATTTGATTAGATTGGAAATTATCACTTATAAATAGCTACATTCTAAGCAGGAACATACATATTGAAACTGACGTATACTCATATAAGTAGTCACTATATAAAACATGAACTTGTACTCGTGAATCTTTGGGTTCATTGGAAGGAAGGAGGCTCGACCTCTCTCAATCAAAATCAACAATTCAAAGTGATTTTGAGTGTGTTTGAGACAGTAACGAAGGTGACATTGTTAATTGGAGATGATTAGACTGGATTGAAATAAAAAAAGAATAAATAAATACAATACCTAACTTTAAAAATATAATAAATCAACTCGATTCGCCGAAGTTTCTTTTCCTCAAAGACAATCCTTTGCAATTCAGTTTAATAGATCATATTAAGTATGTTTAAACTTAGAGGCAAAACTGACGAATGAGTCTCATCACTGTCAATTTTATTTGTTGCTTTGCATTGTTGCCATTCAACAATAAACAAATAGCGTCAATTTCTATGGACACCTTTTTCTAGATACTAGCAATACACGAATAAATGTTGATATTAAAAGCGACATGTGTATTAAGAAAGGAGTTTGAGAAATTAAGAAATTCCGGCAAATTAAGGATGCTTTCAAAATCCAGAATCGAAAACAAAACACTTTCCAAGAAATTTTGCTTGAAAGTGTTTACTGTATCTGCTCTCGCATCTTGCTTTAAAACTGTTGCATTTCAGGTTAGAGAACACTTCTTGTAAATATCAATCGATGAAAATTTTATGTTCGATTGGTTTACTCCAGATAACAACGCAACACAATAAAAACATTTTTAAAACAAAGTTTTTGAATTTTGGTAAGCTTCACTTCAGTTATGTAGTTAGTTTCTTCATTGTAAATATTCATATCGATTTCAATGAAATTTTAGATTTCGATTCAAGTCATTTCCTGAGAGCCAGGCTTTGGGATTGATCCCGGTCTTCGCCAATAGCGAGTTGCATTGCTCCAGTGTGACTTAAATTCAACTACCAACCATCTTGAGAGTAAAGAGTAGTTCAACTGTTTTAGTTTTATTTTATTTTTGTTGCTAAATATCTATAATACCCTAATTGTAATTTTTTCCTCAATAATCATTCGTTCATCTTTTTTATTGGCATTTTTACAAATGAAATTTAGAAAATTGGAGAACAGTTTTCCTAATTTTAAAACATAAAGGTAGGCGGATTTGAAGTAAAAAATATTAAAAGCCTTGTATCATCATTTTAACTAATCCTCTCCTTATATAATTGTGGTATTTCGAAGATACATTTATTCTTTCAATTCGTTGATTATTATTTTAACTTATTTTTATTCCAGCATAATAATTTTAATGTAATTCCAGTATTCCATTTTTTCAGTAATATTCATGCATTCGGTTCTATTAATTTAAAAGAAGTTCTGTAAAATGCATACAGTAAGGGCATCTATCATTTATATTGAAATTTAGCAACATCAATAATTTTTATTGACAGATAATAAATTATATTTGCTATTTCAAAAGAATAATTTCTCTGTTAACGTAATATTGTATAGACGTAATATTGTGTGTGTATATTGTATTTGAATAGAATAACTTCCCCGGATTTGAATCCAGAAATATTCTCATCAGACTATCGTTATTCGAGATCTTTCATTATGATACAAATGACCAGAACCAATTTTGCATAAGAAATACAACGTGTCCCTTAAGATTAAGAAATTCATTCCATAAAACCATAAAACATTGAAAATTGTTAGTTATTTCTCATTAAATTTATTCCTACGAATATTAACAACTTTACAAACATTAGAAGAGTCCACATTTAGATAAAAAAAATGCGACAGCAAGCGAAAAGTAATGGGAACAACTAACTTAATTGTAATATGTTCATCTTATCTAAATACTATTAAATACAAAGATATTCACTCATTAATAACATAACTCAACTTTATTAATACATATACACTCATTGTACCTTTTCGAGAAAAGTAACAAAACTATCATAAATAAATTTTATAATAGTTACATAAGGGAAATAACATTGAATATCATTAAGCATTTTCAGCATTGAAATATACTTATTTAAGAGTTTTAGCATTTTCCTTGATTTGTTTTATTCCCATGGTTTTATCGAGTTAATTAAACAGTTTGTTAATGAAAAAACATAAGATCAAAAGCCAATTAATGTAATTCAATCCTTTATTGTTTTAATATAAGTATTCAGAATTCATGAAAGGTTCTCAGGATTTAGGGTAAGTAGTTAATTAACGTCACACTGTAGCAACACAAAGGTTTATTGGCGAGGGTCCTGGATCAATCCCGAAGGGAAAACCGAGGAAAACATCTCGTAATTATGAACCACGGTCAGATGACGATGTCAACACTTGAACTGCCAATCCACTCTATAAACTTCCATACCACGCCAATGTGAGGACAGCTGAGACCACAACAGATTTAATGTGCACAAGCCCCCACGAACACGGCGCTCTTTGGTTGGACCGAGTTTTGAACTCACAACTCTCCGGTTGCTAGTCCTCTACACTTACAAATGGGCTATCGCGGCCCTTCACGACTTAAGACAACAAATCAATGAAAACAAACAGAAGAGAAAAGGAGAAAGAAAACCACAAAAACTTCCTGTCAGCGATATTTAGTGTGTACCAACACATCAGAAGGAAAGCTAAGGTTTTACCCAAGCGCTCTATCATTACAGTTACCTTACAACCTTAGTAGTTTATTGCCATCTTGGCAACGTTTGCCATTGACCAATCAGATATCAGAAATGAATTTGAAATTCATTTTTTGAAATTTTCAATGGCGAAGTACTGAAATCGGACTCGATAAATAAGACATGTGATGTCACATTAGAATACATATAGGAAACATGTTTCACCGCAGAAACAATACCGCCATCTACATTTAACTTGAGTGAAAACGCCTTTCGTTCCACTTACAGTGTTTCTAGTAATCAAGGGTCACTGCATTGTGTGGAAAACTTGCAAAAGCATAAAACTCAATGAGGCTCAATAATGTTCGTCAGCCATTTTCGTTTTCCGTTCCCCTCTAAACCGAATCCTTTTTATTTCTCTCCTTTTTACGTGCCGTTCGCGTGTGCTGCTCGCAATTGGCATTTCGCTATTTGTGCACGGAATACAAATCCGTATTTGTGTTTTCTTACCAGTCGCACGCAAAGCCATTATAACTCCAACGTAGTACAAAAAAATGAAAAGCCCTCCCCGCGTTGACTTACACACGTTTAATGAAGTTCTAGTTCTTCACCACAATATGCCCCATTACGGGTTGTTCGGAATTGGCTGAGTCATTTTAATCGGGACACAATTTAAAGGCTTTTATTCATGAATTCGTTTACGGTGGAGTTCTGAAATTCTCATTATGGGAATTCAAAATTGGCTGAGGCAGAATTGAAGTGGTTTTGCTTTTTGAGTTCGGTTTCCTGTGAAATTCTAAGAAGCTGGAACCCTATAAAAAGGGCTGGTGTGGGGAATTTTTCCCTAGTCAACAGTCCTATTACAGACTTATCTCTGAGTCATATTCAGTCTAAAATTATTAGATCATATTTTGTGTTCGCACTTAGCAAAAGCAGCAATGGTAAAAATACTCACTCTAGTTACTTTTCTTTTTAAGCAAGTATGTCAGACATGTTTTTTTAAAACAATATATTTTAAAAAAGAGAATATGAGATTCCCACTAAGAACGCACTTTGCAATTACATTTGCCTGACTTTTCAAAAATAAGTAATCGTAAGAATTGTTGAAAATATAAACATGCGAAAAAGCCAGAACAAAGATGAGTCCTGATACTCAACAAATTTTATGACACAATGCGATACACTACTAACTGTTGTTTCTAATTCTTCTTGGTCTAGCACATATTAGACGAAGTCCATGAAACCGTTCGTCTTTAAAATGTCCAAAACCATCAACGGATTCTCAAAAAGGTTATAGGTATCTAAACAGACACACGAAAGCCTGTAAGTTCGTGCATTTAGGACAAACAGGTATAATTGTATGTCCATTTCGAAATTTGAGAGATAAATATACCCACTTCTGAATCTCGGCAAAGTCGTCTGTGATTTTCGATCGCATAACACCTACAGAGCATAGCCTGGGCGAGTTCCCCCAATAATGAGTAGGAGGAGTTCTCTATACAATATTCATATCTTGGATTGAAAATTTCCTGGATTGGCTCAATGACGTTAGTCTCCGAAGAACCATCTTTAGCCAGACCATCCGCTATCCCATTTCTCTTAATGTTAATATGAGAAGAGATCCATTGAAAGTGGATATCAGCATATTTTGACAGATTTTTGAGTTTAGACAGAATTTCGAAGCTTGTTGTGTACCTGGCAATTCTAGAACTCCGCAAGTGCTGAGTTGAGATCCGACTGCCAAGGTCCAGATATTTCTTCTTACGACTAAAGAACCTGAGGTAGCTCAGAACCAGGTTTATAGCAGTCAATTCAGATCGAAATACGGAGGAGAAATCGGGGTTTCTTCTTTTTAACCAAATAGTCATTTTCACTGACAAAAAGTATACCACTGCCATTGTTACCCAATTCATTACGGCTACCAACAATATATATCTTTATATCATTTATTGGAATGTTATTAATAACTTCCAAGGTTAATTGTCACGTTACACTATTAACTCTATAGATCTATGAAAGGTTAAAGTATTTTCAATGGGTTAAACAGTTTTTATACGTCATTTTACACAATTCATCAGAAGCGGATGGATTTTATGTATTAATAAGCCTGACGGAAAGCGATCTTTATCTGTCGTAATCATAAAAAATATGGCAATACTTTGATAACGAAAAATCTGGTTATTAGAAAATATGGTCAGATCTTGATGGATGAGATACCTTGTCAAAACCACTTGGAGGATTAAAATATAGTTTATTTCCGTTTTGGGGATGACGTTTGGTTTTTAATATAATTGGCGTTGATCAATCAACTATCATATTCTTTGAATTTTTATCGGCGAAGTATTAATTGTAGTTAATTGCCGAATTGGAGACATTTGGTGTTTAATCTAAGTAGCTTTGACCAATCAACTATCATACATACATTCGGAATTCATTCTTTGGAATTTTTATTGGCGAAATGCTGAAACCGTATTTGGAAAGCAAGCCACCTGACGTCACGTTCGGAATAAGTACAGGAAACATGTTCCGCTCTGAAATACTAGCATCACTTTTATTTAGCTTTAGAGATAAAACATCTCATACTTCAAATATACTTGATGACCATATGATATAAAACTGTAAAGTTTCTAACATAAAGTATGGATCGATGATAAAAATGCAACCCCCAACACGACAATTAAAACAAAAACAATTATGATTCCACTGTTATGAATTATAAGACTTTAAAAGGAATAAGCTTCCACAACATCACTTAGTTAACTTTATTAACAAATCGTCATGACGGTTTAGAAAATTGAGTTATACTAGATGTTCATTTTTTGCTAGCAACGTTCTTCAAAAGGGACAATCCTACTTCAAGTAATGTCAATTAAATGTATCATAAATTTGAAAAATATCATTCACTCGCGCGCAAGACAATAAAAATTATTTAATAAAATGAATTTATTTAAAATATTGATTACACTCAAAATCAACTAACACATTAATCACGTGAAGATCTACAACAGAACACATTATCTACAGAATTAATTTGGCATTTCTTATTCTAACCACAAGACAATACATCTCTTTCTTTGCTTAAGTACGCTCTCTTTACAGACTTGAATCACTTTTCTTTAGCAAGTTAATAGCTCTGCCTAATGAGGGAACTGCCCGTTGCGTGTGACGCCCTTTCGGGTATTAATCTTCCATAAAAACGCAGACAATTACATTCATGGTGTGCGCTCTTAATTTTTACATAACCGGTCCAATAAGCTCCATTCCCGATTCTGTTTAAGAACTTAGAGCTGCAAAATATTTTATCCATGCACATGTAGTAATTAGGTACTTTAAGAATGGTGTATTGAACTATAAAATATTTACATTTTTTAATGAAACATTTGTTAGTGATTTCAATCTATCGATAGATTTGGGTTTTTGTTTTGATTATATTTTAGAAAAAATCCTGCTTCTTATTCATAAGCTGGAAGTGTTTATGATGTTTTTAAAATAGTCTGTGCACCGTTTGATTACGTAATGTTATGTTATCTTATCACATGTACAGATTTCTCCAGTATTCACTAAGAAGTAAAATTTTATAATTTCATAGATGTAACGCAGATTTGCATCCGCATTCAATTCACTACATCAAAAGTGCTGTTACAGGCTTTAAAGCCCTAATTCAATCTCTTCATTAACCCTTTGAGCGTCACGAGATTTCCGAGTACTGTAGTGTTGTTTTTTTCTAACAAAAAGCATAAGACTAATTAATCATATCTATTGGTTGAAGGAATCCTAAAGAAAATTCTAATGGTCAACAAGTCAAAACTGGTTAGGAGGATTGTGGGTAATACAGCAGGTTCCCGAACGGATAAATGCGTGTGAACCCCTCAGAAGATTAAAAATCCACTACCTTGGCAAACAAAGAATACATCGGGATATTAATCAAACGGCCATTCTTGGGAATAAGAACTCAAAATTAATTAATTCAGGTAAAAACAACAGCATGCAGTAAATACATTTTAAAAATGCCAAAGTAATGGGATTTTAATGCAGGGGTCAATTTGGGCTTTCAAGAGTAATATAGCACGTTTTAATGTAGCGATTGGTAAAAGGACATCGATTTCTGTTACAGTCAAGACCATGACACAATATTTATTCAAATATTTCTCTATTCTTCACCTTAGTCTCATGATTGGTATCATACTGTATGATTTACAATTTTTACCCTTGCAGATTGTAAATACATATCGATACGCATCAAATGTATTTACGAACGATTTTGGTTACTCACTTAACATACTTGTTTTTCTACAGCATTTAGAAACCTATGTAAAGTGCATCTGTTACTTTTAGTTTAGTTGCTCGTCCTATTGGCTATTGGTATGCAGAAATCTAAAGAAAACCTATTGATTCAAATGTTTTCGGATCAAAGGTAAAATTGCCTGAGATAAATATGCAGTGTTAAAATTGGTCTTTAATGAATTTGCCTATATCTATTTTGCATAAGGAGCTGGACATTAAAAACAATTCTGATTATTTTTAGGTATCCATAATTTAGCATGTATCAGTTCCCGTGGAGAGACTTCTAAAGGACAGGCACTTAAAACCAAAGCACCTTTTCTATATATTTTAAAATTTTAAGAAGGTATTAAGCTAGAAGCAACCATTTCAAAGTTTTATTCGCATTCTCGAATCAAATATATGTTCAGAAAAGACACATTCCCTTTGTATAGAACGAGCAGGGGTTTGAAATATATAGCCCTCCATTCTGCAAGGTCCTGACATGTATTGTTGATCTCTTGTGAAATTATCATACATCTATATAAAAAGTTTTTAGTATACATTTAAACTATTGGTTATTCTGTAATATTTCCTTTTCAAACAGTCCCTCTTCCATTCCTCAAATTTAGCGATTATTTATTCAAACCTTTCCTGCCCAAGAGACAGACACCGACTTGTCCTCTTAACCAAACGCACTGTTTATAAAATTCTCCTGGAATAATCTTCACTCACGACAAAATCTTTCCGATAATTCCAGAACTGAAGCACCCCACATTGTCGTCCAAAGTCCTTGTCTCGCGTTAATTGCCGTTTCCAAGTTCCTGACAGCCGTTAAAGGCAAGGACACGCTTTTATTCGGGGCGAGCATTTCGACAACTCGAGGGGCAATCATAAATCTCCCCTTTCCCATCGACGTCTCTCAGCAGACGAAGCCATCAAGAAAGCTTAATCCTTTAAAGGAGATGCAATTTAATGAATGAGAGACAACAAACGCGTGGGGAAAGATAACATCCCTCGGTCGACTCCCGGTACCGACCGTGGTTGGGAGTATCTTGGTTTGAACAGTGGTCCGAGTCGCATTCTCCAATCCATCTATATCTACATTCGTCTCAACCCCAAAACAAAAGACATGGCAAAACTTTTTTTTAAATGTAATATAGATCGTATAATCCAGTTATTCAGAATGAATTCAAGTGTGATGTTTGCGTCGAAGCTAGAATCGAAGGATTTTTATCTGTAACAACCTCCTGCTTTGGATATGAAAAAGAATCTTCCTTGTAATCATTGTCCTTTCATTCAAATATTGTTTTAAATGCATCAAGAAATTGCTTACAATGAATTGTTACGTTTAACTTTATACAAGCAGCTTTTATAAAACAGATTTTTATGAACAGTGGATTGGTTTGGGGTCTTATGGCACAAAGGACGTTTTTGGTCAAGCTCAGTTGTTGAAACACAACTTCAATATCTGAGAGAACTCTGCCTTCTTGACTAGTCGCATATGAATAGGCTTACCACTAAAACGTGCATATTTGGTTACAAATAGACATTGCATATAGGTATTGTACCATCTTTTTCCAGTGAAAGTGCAAAAGAAAACGGAATCAAGGTATCAAAACCTATCTGGGGGATATAATACAAGTCAGAATGTAGAACATTATTTTCGTACTTTTTAAAAATCCGAATTTCCTATCGTTTTAAAAATTGTATTGTTAATTCTGTACTGTAAAAAAATTTGTTATATGTCTATGATTTTTTAAAATATCTTACACGATTTATGCAAAAAAAGAATCAAACTATGAACTTATGAACTGAACTAAACTCTTGGGCGACATCTATCATCTTTAGACTTAATCGATCAAACCGATTTTGTTATGGGTATAAATATGATTTGTATGCTATAAATGCGTATTTTTCTTCTTCGGCACTACAAGGGGAGAATCGAGATATAGTACACAGTGGATAGGCTCTCGTTACTCTTAATAGGGACAATCACTAATACTCCATGAGCTTGCAAAGCAGACAAACGCTATGCCCACTATGTCAGTTAGGCGGAATATGTGTATTTTATATCTTCAAAAAATACTCCTATTAGAGTGAAAGCTTTACAAAAAAATAAAATTACGCACTCACGACAGAATTACAATGTATAATCCTAAGTAAGTTTGCTAAATTTTGTTTTTATAGGAATAAATTTTTTACTTTTTAAATGTTTTAATTTTTAACTATAATTTCTTTTATGGAGCGAATCTGAAAGTGAGCTTCGCCATTTTGCAAATAAAAGATAAGGTACAATCTCTGAATACTGTACTTGATTAGAATATTAGTAAATGATAAATACTGGTAAAATATAAAAATTAAGTTTGTGTATGATTAACACACCTTACCGTTACATTATCATTACATTATAAAAAGAGAGAAAATTTAAAAGCAAGCTTTTTTTTCGTTTACGCACACAAATTCTATACAAAGTTCGTACTGAAACCAAATTTCGGTTTTGTGCTATTTTTAAAATTTTTAGACTTGAAAATTCGGGAAATGATAATATTTTGTTCTACATGCGTCTGTGAACGAATGAGATAGAAAAAAATATTTTTATCCTGCACCATACCTCAGCCCTTTCGCCATAAGTCTGTCTGGCAGCCCAGTATAGTCTTGAAACAGAAATAAAATATGGAACTCTATCAGCACTATTATTTTCTGCGACGTCGGTAAGATCGGGCAACTAATAAGGCTGCTGACAAGAGTCAGTCATTCAGAAATAACAGGGGGAATCACCAATAGGCGTCTGACATCACCCCTCGAGACAAGAAAATTCTGACTCACTATACAAAGAAACCGCTGAGTACTTTCTAGTCTGTGTTCCTTCATTTACCTTTCAGCTGTAACGAAGATTCGACAGCTTGAAAACGCTTCAAGTCAGCAATCAGTGTTTTACAAGTGCTACTTTAAAAAAAATTACGCACTCATTTATTTATTGCTTTTGAAAATAACTACCCTTAGCATAACGAGAAAATAAAAGACGTGGTTTTTGAATGCGCATCAATCAAACGAAGGCCACCTCTCATTTCGCATCAAAAGAAACAGGTTGTTGCAAACGCGCCTACAAAAACCCAACTTCGTTTTCTTCTTGAGGTATAAGTATACGGTATGCCCACAAAACACTTCAGAGCGCATCGACTCCGATTTCTTCGACTGGAAGGATTTGAAAAAATCAAGACATTGAAGCCATTAAACAAAATTTCTTTTCTGGTGCGATCATGAAAACGACATAAAAATCGAGAATGGGTGCCGTGACCGACCTTAAACCACTCTTCAAAGCGCAATCAAGCGTGCTGGGTGAAGACACGTCTGACGTTTGAAGGTGGTTGCCGAAAGGGGGGTCGAGGACAAAGGAGAGATGGGGGTCAACTACCCCCTCCCCAGCGTGAAATTCTAATTAATCACCAGTAGCCGACCATTCGTCTTTCGGCCGTTTCAGCAAACCTGCGGACAACTGGAGTAGCCCGGAATCGAGGGAGGGGGTCGCCGTGGGGCACACTGGACGTCAGAGGGAATTCTAAAGCCTTCAATTGATGAGTTAGCAAAACCAGGGCTTCAAGCGGCTGGAAGGACGGAACATGCGTCTCCAGCGGATCGACCCCTTTGCTGATGACTGTTGAATCACGCTTTCGGAACGCGCAAACAAAGCGACGGGTCAGGGACAGGGAATATATTTAATGAATCTGCAGGGATGGGATATAGTTTCCTGATTGAATTTGGTGTTGGCTTGTAAGTGGCGGACGCTACAGGTTTCCGTTTGCTGTCTGCGGCGACCGAATGCGTGTAAGTGTGTGTAAAGGATTTCAGATATTTTGAAGTGGCTATCGCATACCTGTGTGTATGTGGAAACGTATTAACAAGACTGTAAAAGAATGAATGCTTTATGTAATTCTCATATGTAAGTGAATGAGAGAACTTAATGGAACGTTGTTTCAACATTGTCTTTCTGTAGCAAAATGATCAAGATGAAGTGCATGTTTAATGCAGGAGGGTTTGGCCTGGTTGAATTCGTTGTTGGCTTGTAAGTGGCGGACGATACAGGTTTCTGTTTGCTGTCTGTAGCGACGAAATTCATGTAAGTGTGCAGAGGTTTCTGATATTTTGAAGTGGTTATCGTATGTGCAAAAGTATTAACAAGTTTGTAAAAGAATGCTTCTGTAATTCGCCTCTTTGGATAAAGTGCGCGAAGCTTTATTTAAAGCTTTAAAACAATCTCTGTATCAAATTCATCTCGGATAACACGGGCACTTGGTTAACCCTCCAAGTGGAGCAAGAGCTTACCAATTTTGCTAATGACGAGCTATCTTATCATCCAGATGTTGCCCACTTTTTATAATGACAAGATCAAGATATGGTCAGTTTTCTTCTAATGACGAGATATCTCGTTCAACAAGATAAGGTCATTTTTGTTAATGACGAGATACCTCGTCGAGACAAACACCATGAGAGTTAATCAAGGTTCTACTGTAGTTAAAAAATTTAAAATACTTTTTGGTATTACGAGTTTTGAAGCATGTCCCACATGTCATGAAAGTTCTCTTCTACCATTTGTGTTCGCGCGAATTTGTCCAAAATCATAATACCACCATAAAACCCAAACAACCAACCATTTGTGTTCGAAGACAACTAATACTCAAAACTCATTGTTGTATACAAAAAGCTAGTTTTGTATACACAATTTTTCTATCATTGAGAATGGAATACCCTAGAATTCTTTCGTTGAAAATATCATGAATCATCCTAGAATTTTACTTTACTATGTTTCCTTAAGAAACCTTGGGAAAGATATTTTCCCAAGGACAATACAATATGCATGACGACATGAGACAAAATTGAGGATTCAAACTACTTTAAGGTTTTAAATAATCGTACCTGTGTGATCCACAGCCTCTTTTTGGGGCTCCAATGCTTATCCTCAATAAGACACCTCGCCTCCCGCATAGAACCTAATCCACTGTGAAAGATTCCAGCAAGAAAAGAGACAGCCAAAATATTCCAAGCCTACCAGCAATGTTTACTAAATCCGCAACGATGTGTGCCTGCAGTTTGTTATCGAAATGCAGCATCTCTGAAGGTTTTTCTTACGACGCTGAATCCGTTCTCCAGAAAATAAATACAATTATTAAATCCACAGGTGGCCTTTAATACATCAAGAGTTTGGAATCTATTATAATCACGCTCGCGGTGATAACACCCCCCACGGCGCTAATGGTTGGGGAAAGACCATCGTCTGACATGGATTTCGCACCTGTAATAATACCCGAATACCCCACACTTGTCTGAGAAAATATACGAAAAACTTGTTTTTTCAAGGGATATAAAAGGCGCAATCAGTACAGGATCTGGGGCTCGAAAAAAAAACGTACCAGTTAGATGAGTTGGGGACAGAAAGGTATATTAACTGAACCGAAAGTGTGGCTTATAATTTTATACTAGTGATTTCGTTTTTTTTGTTCCCCTTTGTGGAACGCATGAATATTAAAAATAGCAAGTTGAAGACGAAAGTAATGGAATGGGAATCTTGTGATGATTTGAGATTCTCACCTGCAATTACATGAGCAAAATTATCGTTCCATGATAGTTAAAGTCGGATGAAATGGAATAGATTTCTTTAATTTACATTTGCAAGCTGAAATACCCAGGGTTTTCAAGGGGGTATCGAAAAGGGATTTGAATGAAACTATTATAAAGATTATATAGTATGATGAGTATCGATAATTATGCATTTTTTTTGCGATATTCCGAGGAGATTCCAAGTGTGATTCCACATTCTGGAATCCACCCCGTCGGAAGTAGAAAATAAAATCCAAAGGGAAGACATTTCAATCATTTTTGGTTATTTCTCAAAGATAATTGTGCCGTAAGCTGCGTCATGACTATCATGAATTTTAACATTAGTTTTTCGGCGCAGATTACTTTTACCTTCTTAAAGTTATACATAGTTCCCAATTTTGAAAAAAATTATGAAAATCAATTTTCCGTTCTTACGAACTTAGAATTATGAACTATGAAGAAATACGGAAAAGATGCATATCAATGTAATATTGTAAAGTAATAGGAGCAGATATAATTTTAGACCAATATTGAACCGTTCAAGGCCTTTGCTTATCTTCTTTTCTTAGAAAATGAAGTACCATGTTTTAGGAATGTTCTTAAGTAGTTCCAATCAACGCGTTTTATTTTCTGAAATGGACTTATATTCTTTACTTTAACTTTTGCCCTCAAGTTAAAGTAAAGCTAACTGTAGTATCCGGCGTCATGTAGACCTACGACAGTGCTTATACTTTGAGATGATTCAATCTAGATAAAAAAGGGTGCAGAAAGTAAAGAGTACGAAAGCTGGACACCTAAGAAGGTCATGTGGGGATCTGGTGTTTACTATATCATGTGAACTAAAATTTAAAACGCACTTAGAGAGAACGAAATATTTACGACTGGAGAGTTCTCGGGGAAAATTGGTGTTAACTAAACTGATGTACTCCTGTAAATATTTCCTTGTGATATTTTTTCGTTAAGCTCTGTTTCGTCGCAGTCAAATAAAATGGGTGTTTACAATTCCTCTGTATTTCTTTGACCTTTAAAGAACCACAACACCAACCCCAGCGCGACACTAAAGACATTCGGGGTCTTTTATCAGAAATGGTATCATATCTACTATATTTCCTGAACAAACGCAGTTGTATTTGAAATTTACCGGTCCTCTAATTATCCACGATCGGGCCTTCTAATAAGAACTGAAATCAGATGAACACATCTATAGATAAGTAGAATTTAATTCCAAGATGTTAAGACAACATTACTGCTAGAAAATGAAGTAATTTTAAAATTATTTAGATAATTAATATATTATAAATGGATATACGTGTCTTCATCCCTCTACATAAAATTGTTTGCAATTCTAAGCGATACTATCTCTTTTAATAGTGCGAATCCAGAAATCAAATGACCATTAGTTTTGAATCCCTTACAGCATTTATTTTTATCAAACCTTCAAGTAATGGTCAATTAATTAAATTATTGCCTCCTCATTATTAACAGCATCCTTTGAGATGCGCTTATTTACATATTCTCATCACGTAGTGCTTCGCTTCCACCATTAAATTGTTAAGATCGTTATAATGTTTACCCGAATATAATCCTATCATCATCTGACCTGTGAAGAGAGTTTAAGATTTTCAATAATGGTTGAATTTTGTTGTCTTGTTACCGAATATATTATTTATCAAAATTGCACTGCTGTTATTTATCACATTATTTCATAATACGTGTTCAACATTTTATTGGATGATTGCATCAGTAATCACAATTTTTTAAACTTATCAGTGATTAATAATCTTCTTTAAGGATTAAATACATAAATTCTGTAACAATTAGTATTTATTCCTTTCGATTTGGTACTTAACGCAATCCGTTCCTTAATTCACTTAACATATTTCCATTTAATAGCCCATTGTGTTGCTCTAATCCGACGTTAATTCGACTACCTACCATATTTCCCATTCTTAATATAGACTTATAAATTGAATTGCGATTTATATTTTGAAAAAATATAAATTTCTATTACTTTTTTGTTTGAAAATACACTTAACTGAAGCGTTTGGGTATGTTTTTTATTTTATTGATCAATATTCTATTTCAATTCTATTGGTCAATAAGATCATAACTGCTTAGAAGTCAAGCAGAAAAGCCTGATGGTTGTAGAACGGATATATACATATGAATCCCTCAGAGAGTGAAACATTATGCGAATTTATTAGGAAATTTTGATCAAAATGCTTTTTCTATGACCAAGACCGCCCAGCCTACCAACGAGAGCTTGACCCTCCAAGTGTTTCGAAGAGATATCTCTCGTCCAAGATATGATCAACTTATTTAATGACGAGACATCTCGTCGAGACAAAACCGCCCTAATACTCTAAGGGGGAATGAAGACCGAAGTAGAAAAAGAAAGGGTGACAGTTTGAAACAGGTTTTGTACCAAAGGCTGGCCACTACAGGGCAGTTTTCGACGAGAATATAAACCACTAGGAGGGTTAAGGTGGGGCCTGAGACCGGTCTAGAAGTGGCCGGGGACATCCTCCAGAGGCCCAGCTGGCTCCTGCACACACCAGGCACTATTTAACCCTCCTTGTGGTTGCTTCAAAGGGTATCTTGTCATTAGCAAACCTGACCCAGATCTTCATGAACGAGATATCTCATCATTAGAGAAAAACCCGATCAGATCTCGATCTCTTCATCAAAAGATCGGCAATATATTGACGAAGAGATATCTCGTCATAAGCAAAATTGGTCAAATTGCGATGGACATCTTGTCGAAACCACTTGGAGGGTTAACAATATTCAATTAAAGGCTTACACAGATTTGTTGAAAACTGTGATAAAAATACAACGTTTACAGATGCAAACATATGAATCTACAGATTTTTACCTCTAAAAATCTGCTGTATTGTAAACATTGTCAATATATTAATCAACAGGAAGGGTATTCCTCTTTCTGGAATCTGCTTGGACATCAATATTTTCTGTTTTGAGGCCCTTCAATATTCATATACCAAAACATTCTTGTCTCGCGCCTTCAGCTACTGGTTTGACCGTCACTGACTGCAGCCTTAGCAAATACCAAGAAAAGGACGGGGCGAATCTGATATTCAAAGAAATTCTTAAGGAATACAACGTTTTTTAAGAATTTAAAGATAAAATACTTCCCTGAAAATCGATAGGCGCTGGAGACAATGGCAATACATTTCCCCCTCTTGAAATACCCGCACTGTCTGTCCGCGAACAGCCCAGCGCCACTTTTTGGAGGCCATTGCTCGAAAATAATAGAACGCACGGGGTTTATTTTTCCTCTTCTTGCCCTCCGCACTTTCAACATCTCCCAAACACGGACCCAGTGCCAAATTTTATTTGCAGTCGTCCGAAAGAACAATCTATTTTTCCGGCCGAGCTGAGAAAAAGTTCGGGAGGGGCCCTTTAGAACTGTTAAAAACGTTTTGTTCCAAAGAATAGGTGCGAGGAAAAAGTATGCCCCAAAGGGGATCGTGGTCGATGTCTCCAGGGCTGTTTTAGATGATTTTAACGAAGAGCGAAGAAACGTTGCCATCTGTGAGAGAGTAGGTGTAACTAAGTTGCCGTTTTGTCGTCTGAAAGAGCTTAGGGAAGCGGTTTAATCTTGGAAAGATACTAACCAATTTTTTCGTTGTTTTGAAAGGGAATTTGACTTTCAGAACATCGTTTTTCTTCATTCAGGGGATTTCTGTTAGGAGGGTTTTTTTAAAGCTTAATACATAGGACTCTGGTGTTATGGTAACCTTTTTCGTAAGTTGGCATGTTGCTCGAATTTAATTGCGGCATGCTGCTTTATTTAAAAAATACTGTCAAGCGTCGACAAAACGGTAAACCAAATTATCTCTAAACAGAAAGCCTTTTTTCTTCTTCTAGTAGAGGTTGATGTCTACACTGAAAACCCTTTGATATGTAACTATTACAGTTCATTTTATTGTTACACACTTTGATATAAAAATAACTTTAAATGGAATTTGCAATTAAATATTTGTTTGTAATGAATAAATCTACTACTTATATACATATTTGTTTTAAGTTGGTAGATTTGTGTATTTGCTACCGGAGGGTTGCGAGATTGAAACTCGATTGTGAGGGGGGCTGGGACAGGTTGAATCTGTCGTGGCCCCAAATGTCCTCACATTGGCGTGGTGTGGAAGTTTGGAGATTGGATTGCCAGCTCAGGTGTTGACTTTGTCATCTGACAGTAGTTCAAATTGCGAGGAGTTGTCCTCGGATCCTTTCCTTCCGAATTGATCCCAGACCGTCGCCAATAGCCAATTAAACAAATTATTTAGGAAGTTTAGATTTTACTTTCGGAAAAACCTTCGGCTGCTAAGTTAAAATTGCGAATTCCCTTTTCAGTTTCTTGTTGTATCATTTTTAGGTCTTATTTTGCTGCGTCCTTTTTAGTTTTGTCCTGCAGCAAAAATGCATTGTCTTTCATCGGCCTCTGACTCAATTCATTCTTCACAGGATCAATTCATTTATTAATAGTTTAACATTGTTTTTCCTTCCAATCCATATTTATCAATACTAGTTCGCAGGCGCAGTGTTTCAATCATCATTCAGAAGCACTCAAACTTGTTTCTTTCTTCGACATCCTTTCTTCCTTGTCCAAAAACGACGCAAATGCGAATCGACGATAAAATAAGCGAAGAATAAACAAATAAAAACTCGCACCGATTCGTTTGCTATTTTTCTTAATGCGCGTTCCCGCTCCTCCCTTGTTCAGTATTTTTCAATTCGCAGCTAATCGTTCGTTATGCGAGGGTAAGGGGAGAGTAGAATGTCGAAGCAAATCATACAAATCGATAAAAAGCTATCACCTGCATCGATATAAGATATGGCAGGGGATGAAGTAGGAGCGTCTTCTTTTGCAAATTTGAAAATAATAACGCAGGGAAAATATAGCGAAGCGAAACGAAATCGTCCATGACACGTTCCAGGCAATTCGGCGTTGTACCATGAAAATGAGTTATTAAATTGTCTGCCGCTATTTCCCATTTCTGCCATGCATTACACAACTCGCACGGACAACAGTTGGAGAACATTGGTGTAAGGGGTATTCAGATTTCTTGGAAATAGCATTTAAAGCAAAATGTTTTCTTGAGAGAATGTAGATGAGGCGATGAGCTGAGACGAAGAAATGAAATGTGTGTTTAAGAAGCTCGTTATTCTCCCTCCTTCCTGTCTGGGATGAATTTAGTTATTTGGAAATATGCAATTGACGGAAAAGGATGATTTAATTGTGTGCGCAAAATTGAAAATCGGAATTAAAGGTTAATTGAGGACTTTAAATGTAGTGAACAAGTATTATTTCCGGAAAAGGGCAGACTCATCATTTAAGGCTTATTGGAATACTTTTGGGGTCAAAACGATTCTTAGTTATTGAGGAAGTGTGATAGATGCAAAATAAATTGCGTTTTGGAAAATATTAGACCCGATATAAAGGTGGAGAAATATCTGAAAGACATAAAGCTAGCCAGAAGAAAATTTAAACTTTAAAGAATTGCAAGAAAATTAAGTACATGAAAATACGAAATATCTCTGAGACAAAGTAGTCATGAAAAGTTAAAAATAAAAAAAAATACAAGAAAGTTATAACTACATGGAACATCTCAACTACAGACAAAGCTATGTAGAAAGAATGTAAAATTAATAAATTACAAGAAAATTAAATACACGTAAACGCGAAATATCTGGAAATGACAACAAGCAAGTCAAATGAAAAGTTAAGCGTTAAAAAATTACAAGTTAAAGAATAGACAAAAACTCCAATTTTCAATTTCATGCCAATCAACAAGAACTTTTAAAAGACATTATAGCATGCAATAATCTAGAATTTTTAACCGAAATAAACATTTCAAAGCATCAATAAACACTGTATTTTATTATCTTTTTTGTAGCAAAAACTTACTGTCAAGTACAAACCATATTAATCAAATCTGTCCATCGATATTGTGAGAAGGGAATTAATCTATTTCCCTTTAACATTGAACTTTTATATCATGAGTACAATTTAAAAGTCTTTTAAAATTTTGAGGGGAAGGATTGGTTTTGGTCAATCACTCAACGGTCAATTTTTGCTACAATGGTGAAAGTAAGGGAATTATTATTATTATTGATGTACCGATACATGTTAAGAATTTACTTATTTTACCACCCCAACCAATTTTACGGGTTGATTTAAAATTTCCTGTACCAATTTTACGTTAGCGCGATAATTGGCTAGTTTGGAACCTCGCCATTTTAGATGCTGACTTCGTACGGGTAACTTTCAACATTTCACGAATGCTGAGATGATAGACATGCAACCAGCTTATGGACAGCTAACGGAAATGGTTAACCGAGAGATTATATTGCGAACCAGACGTTTTTCCAAACTACCAAATGTTTGCGCTCTTATATTAGAGTGTGTGAAACCAGAAAATTCTTTGTTGAATGTCGTAAAAGCTATTGTAAAACTGAAAAATTAAAATTAGGGCTGATAAAGATGCTCACATAAAGTCCCTGGGTTTAATTCCTCTCTTTTGTGCCAGTAAAACTTTCCTTGTGTGTATGTCTATTATTTTACGTTGACAGTTTTGTGTTTGGTTCAGATTTTCCAATGATGGCCTTTGCGCATAAAACCCATACAGCCATTTCTGTTCCTTAGTGTACACTCTAACATGTACAGGTAGCACTTGAGCACCTACAGACCTATGTGGAAATGGTTTAAATTTGTGTTCCATACCCCTCCTACAGGTTTATTATTTGGAAGTTCTGTGAAACTATGTATTCAACTATTCTCTAAAGTTACTCCAATTCGAATACGAAAAAAGTATAGCTCCAGAAAGTTACGTCATCCCAATATCATACTTTGTGTTGTCTGTCTTGTGTTTGGTGCAGCCTTTGCCCTATGGCTCTAGGGCCATAAAACCCGAAAACAATCAACCCAATATCATTCCATTATAATGCGTGTCGTGGTAGCTCAGTTGGTATAGTTGCGGATTAGCAAACCGGAAGATTGAGAATTCGAAACTCGATCCAACTAAAGACCGTCGTGTACGTGGGAAAAATTTAATCGCAATATAATTACCTACCCATTATAATACATGACATTAAACCATAAAGTGCAGTAACGGTTATTATTATTTTCCAAGTAACCCAGATCCCCCTCCCAATACGGATGCATTTTTCTCTTGACAAAGCTCATCTCACATGTGTGTCCTGTAATAAAGTTTACCACCCATGAAGCACGCTTGTCTTCGATTGGTCATATTGTTGCCTGCTCACAAATTAAGGGAATACTTTTCTGAGACGTGCTCTTCAGTAAACCATGGTACTTATAGTCAGCGTATTCTGTTAATATTATTTATTAACAGCTAGTTATCCTACATATTTCGCGGGCCGCGGTAGCCTAGTTGGAAAAGCAACAGATTAGCAACCGGGGGATTGAAAGTTCAAACTCGGTCCAGCCAAAGACCTTCGTGTACACGGGGGTTAGTGTACGTTAAATTTGACGTGGCCCTTAATGTCCTTATGTTGTCGTGGTGTTTAAGTTTGTAGAGTGGGGTGCCAGCTCAGGTGTTCTCCTAGTCACTGACCGTAGTTCAAAATTACGAGGCGTTGTACTTGGATCTTTTCCCTAGGGATTGATCCTGTACCATGCCCAATGGACAATTGTGTTGCTCCAGTGCGACGTTAATCAACTACCTACCTACATATTTACGACTGACAATCTAATCATCACCCTGCAATACTATCACTTCCCTGCAATACTAAATCAAGGTGATTTCTCAGACGTATCGTTCCAGAATCCCTTTCTCAAAATGACTCAACTTAGAAAGCGCATGAAACTTCTTTTTCGACAAAATACACGTCTCATAACAATGTACAAAAAAGTGGTACAAAAATAATGCCTAATTGTTCTTTTAATAATTTTGCACGAAAATGTAAGGAACCCAGTGCCGCGTTAGTGTGAAAGGTAGTTAATTAACGTCACACTGGAGCAAGACAATGAGCTATTGGAAACGGTCCGGAATCAATCCCCAAGGGTAAGATCCGAGGCAATTTTGAACCACGTACAGATGTCGAAATGAACATCTGAGCTGACCTGAGCTTTTTATTTGTGACAAGCTGAAATCTTATTCGAAAAACAAGCCAAGTTACGTCAATACGTACAGGACACACACTTACGCATGCATCGAGTGTAGTGTACGTATTCCGGACAAGTCAATAATACGTACAACTCTTTTCGCCGCAGAAACACTACCGCCAACTAGATTTAGCTTGAAAAATATGTCTCTCATACGCATTCCAATCATCGAGATGGTGTGCAGTTCGATCAGTTTTGACCCCATCGCGCCCTAAAAATCAACAAAAACCAGACATAATCCTTGAAGAGCGAATCCTTGAGAATTCAAACAACCGTCTCAATTCTCCATCTTCCGGAAGGAGGGGGAGGATTGCGTCCACCAAGTACCTACAACCTCGCGTTCGTGAATCTAATTTTATTACAAAAATAGCGCTGGCTTTCTGACAATTCCAGTTTGTCTGGAATGAAAGAATTCACGCGAAACAATCATATATACATAAAAATAAATTCCTTTTAACGTATCCAAAAAGCAAAACGAAAAAACAATATGCAAACAAGACAAGAACCTTTTTTCTGCGTTTTTTGTCGATCATTTTCATAACAAACTCCATCGCCGAAAGGCAAGGACACCATCCTTTATCTGCAAGAAGTCCGCCTTAATCACACCCGGTCTTACCCGAACCACAATCCGACGACAATAAGGATTACAACTTCTCTTCACAGAGCGGTTATTTCATTCGGTTTTTTTCGGCCGCTTCGGAGAAAGAGCGCAGCCAGTGCTAATGACACTACCCCAATGACTTGCGCCACTCTGCTTCGCACCGTCGGCACGGTCCGCCGCACAGAGCAGGATGAAAATACGCAATTTCGGAAGAAATACTTTTCCAACTTTTGAGGAATGTGCTGAAGTAGAAACGACGATGGCATCTTATGGCAGTTAGTGCAGAAAGGCGGATATATGAAGGCCGGGGGCGTTGCTTCAGGTGCCTTCGTTGGCTCCTCTCATCTGCATAGTTTGTTGGGTCTTGCTCGTAAATTATTTATTTTTAGGCACCCCATCCTAGAAGGCCTACGCTTTATGGGTGAGTTAGGCTGGGACTATCGGACCCCCATCCACAAGAATTTGACGTTCAGTACTTTCGGACTGAAGATCGTTTTTCCACTTGGTGGCGTCATGGTCTTAAGGCTCTCACTGACAACTACGCAGGCAATAGCTTTCATCATAATCCACACAAGTATACAAATATGTATATACATTAATACATTTATTTTTATTTAGGTGCAAATACATTTTATGCAAATGTATTCATTTAGATTTCGTTTATATATTTGTTGAAGTTCGAGAACACTTTTTTTACCCTCCCCTCCGAGTGGTTTCGACGAGATGTCTCGTCTATCAAGATATGACCAATTTTGTAAATGACGAGATATTTCGTCAAGATAATGCCGATTCAGTTTTTGGTGGTGCCGAGATCAAGGGTCAGTTTTATTCTAATGACAAGATATATCGTCCATCAAGATCTGATCAGTTTTGCTAATGACGTGTGATACCTCGTCGAGACAACCACCAGATGGTTGAAAACTTTATATTTGGATGAGTTTTTTTGAGTCAAGGCCATATATGGCCAAGCTGCGCCAAATAGTTCTTTTCCCGTCATGTAAATGGACAAATAAATACACAAGAAAAGTTTTACCGACAAAGAAGGGAGAAATTTATCTAGGGTCGTAGGCAGGAATTGAACCTGCACCTCCTGGAGCCAGCAGCAAAGCCACTGAACCACCAGTCTATTTTTAATTGCTTTCTGTTTGTCTATCTAGTTCCCATGCGTAGATTTAAAATTAGTAACAGCCAGCGGCTAACAAAATGACTAGACTATGTACTGTAGTGTTTCAGGTGTCACGGATGGACATCTATGATGATCCGAGACATCTTAGGTACTTTTTCTACGAAGGACATCATAGTACTGATCTAATTTTGATCCCAGGATAAGAAAAAAATCATTAGTGCTTCCTGTTCTGTGGATTTAGCGTCTGTATGTGATGATAATTCATAGCTCTAATGGCGTTTAAAGCTCCATGAGGATACCACCCATACTTTTCTTTCTCCTGGTTTTATTGAAGTCTTACCCCTGTATACACAATCCGCAATTCGTCATCATAATGGCTTACGACTTAGTCTTCATATATACTTAGAAACTTAATTATAATGATCATTAATGATTCATAGAGCTAATCGATTATGATATATCGACCCATGGCTACTTCTTTTAAATGTTATACACATTGAAATCTCTCTTAAAATTTTTCCCGATTTTTATATTTTGAAATAAATCACATCGAGTTATCGAGTTGAAACTATTTTCTTTTGTCAAATGTTCCCATCTCTATCACACACGGGAGTCTTTGGAGCCCAGTTCGTAGAGTCACGAATCACCAAACATCCACACCACGTTGAAGTGATATGGATGTTTGGAGAGTTTTAAATTTTTAAGCTAATGTTTCTTACAAATTTGCACATTTTATATTTTCTTCCCTGGTCTGAAAAAATATTAAGCTGAGGGAGTTCTGCCCCTCCTAGACTGACCATGGGGGAAAAGCTTTCTTGTCTCCCCTTCTTTCACTTCCGAATTCCCTGTACATGTTTGGGTAATGCATAAAATAAGATTCTAGAATTAGGCTGCCGTCGCATTCTAGGGCAAGTCATACTTTGGCCCAACATCTGTCCTGTGACACTAAATTGACTTAAATACGTATGCGTACGGACATGCTTTCTGTATAGAAAGGGAGTACGCATGCGCATATCGTATGTCTTGTCGCATGCTGCTCCAGTGTGTGGCCAGGGTTAGAACACGAACGTCACAGAAGGGCCCAATGTTTCGTTCAGCTTTCTTATTAACGATTTCTTGGCTAAAGGCTTCACAGACATAATAAATTGTCATTAAATAAAATTACTGAGTGTCCACTAGCTTCAACCTTTTCTTCTGGTATATTGCAGTAAGTAATTGAAAAGAGTTGTGAACCACTAAATTTGTGATATAGGCTTACATAGCCTTCTATTGGGTGGAAGCACGGTATGCTTCATCAAAAGTAAGCTTTTACCTCGAAATGAATGCTTTTATTCCATACAAAGAACCAATATGTCACGTAGAAAAATGTTACGCAATGCATTGTTTCTTCGCTCGTATATATGTAATATCTTGTTAACATTAACACGATTAAATAAATATCATTTTAAGTAGTTTGAACACTTGATATTAAACTAGAAACTAACTAAAGCCCCTTGATGACTTTATAAAACTAATTTGCAATCAAGAAAAACCTATTTTTTATTTTAAGTGAAATTCTAAGTTCTTGAGGATTTTCGGGTCACTTTGAAATAGTATTGTAGAGTTACCGTACTACTAATTCTATTACAGTAAAACCTAAGAAGCAAATGAATGACCATTACATAAGCAATACTAAAAAAATGTAATATTTTAAAAAACCGCCAAAATTCTCCGCAAAAACTGCAAAAATATTTTCTAAAATTTTCAATGCTTCGGAGAAACTTTAAAACATAAATCGATTCTTTTAAATTTTTAAATACATGATACATATGGACTTGCAGATACTTTCAGTAATTATTCCATTTTGAAGATTTGTGTATGTATGTCTATATACTCTTACGTTAGAAATAGTTTGGCCAAAAATGGCCCTTGCCCAATAAAACCCGAAACCAACAACCATTTTGAAAATCGAGTAAAAGTATAAAAGCAATGCTAAAGCCACCTAATCTCAATATTCTAAATTTCTCTGGGCTCTTTAGCTAGCATAATAAATACTTATGCAAACCACGCATTTCGAATCCTTGAAATATACGGTAAAAACTAAAAAACACAATTACTTTCACATTTGTTTTGCACTTAAGGGACTGAAAGATGAGTTTCCACCAAGAAAATAAAAGCAACCGTGTCCTCGAACTCCCTGCCAAGTAATTTATTTTTTAGTTTATGATGTACATTTTGCCTCCCTCCCGTCCGAAACGGTATGAATTCTCTCTCGCAATCCTCAAAATTAAAGAAATAAAATACTCTCCAGGTGAACGTAATAAAATGCGAGGACTTTTGCCATAAAATAGGATTCCCTTTTCTAATAATAATACAATAATAACAGTAATAAGATTGTCCAGACGCATGGTACCGAAGTTATTAATGAATCCTAAACGTCAATCCCTGCCCAAGAAACAAAGGGATCGTTGGTCCGTCATTATACTCTCATTAAACAAAGAGCTTGGGAGCTCTTTGGGGGCAGGTATACATATTTACGAATGGAAGTCACTTATTCTTGTTTTGGGGATCATTAGAATAATTGTGGTTGGTGGAAAAGCATTCCTTAGAAAAAGTGGTTTTTATTTTCTCTCATTACAAGTGTCCTCCCATACAGGTTTAAGTGCATTCAATTGGATAACCCTTCTGCTGGTTGCGTCAACGAGGTATCACATGATTACCAAAAATGATCAGATCTTGATGGACCAGATATCTTGTCCATCAAAATCTCTTCTCTGGTCATTAGAAAAATATTGACCAAATCTTGATCTCATCAACAAACAATTGGCAATATCTTGAACTCGTCATAAAGAAATCGGGAATATCTTGATCTTGTCATAAAGAATCGAGAATATATATCGTCATAAGAAATTCTACAATATCTTGATCTCGTCATAAAAATCGGGAATATCTTGCAGTCGTTACAAAAAAATTGAAATATCTTGATGACGAGATAATTGTGGTTAGTGGAAAAGGGGATTAAGGATTTAAAGAAAAGACGAAAAAACTATTGGATTAGGAGACCTATTAAGATAGTTTATTGGCAGAATAGGTTTTTATTAAGTCCCACGTGCATTTCAAGTGTTGTGGTGGAATGCATTGGCGATCGTAAAATGAAGAAATAAATATCTCTGTAGAGCGGATCTGTGAAAACATGGTTAGCGAAGTGAGAAAGTTCAAAAGGTGAAAGCAGTGAAACGATGGATGGGTTCCAAACGGTGAGACAAAAACAATCTGATGAAAAGAGAAGGAATAAAATTTCTTCTGATCAATTATTAATTACTTTTAGATAATAGAATTTAACATCTTTACCTTGCAAACATAATCATTTAAAATAATTCATTGTTATTCTGAAGTAAGAAACTAAGCAAATATCTTATCTTCAAGGTCCGTGATAACCATATTTCAATAACAACTTTCCATTTTAGAGGTATTTGTACATGAGCGTGTTAAGAAACAGGAAAGGTTTTTGGCATTTATTTCGAACAAAACTAATTCGAAAGCCTGAACTCAAAATATATAAAGGTTTATAATGTCATTAATGTTTCATAGATGGTCACACATGTAATTCAATTCAAAGCAAATAAGCATGGTTTATATTTAAAAAGACAAAGTCAGAAACTGAAATATCTATTACATTATAAATTAACCCTCCTGGTGGTTGTCTCGACGAGGTATTTCGTCATTAGCAAAAGTATTTGTAGATTTTGATGGACAAGATATCTTGTCATTGATAGAAAACTGACCAGATCTTGATCTCGTCATCATCAAGAAATCGGCAATATAATGCTTGATGACGATATATCTCGTTGTTAGCAAAATTGGTCAAATCTTGATGAACAAGATTTTTCGTCGAAACCACTTGCATTGTTAAATATACATTTCTATCTTTTGAACTTCATATTCACATATTTATACGCATTGCAAATCTTGAAATTCGCTTATAAGTCATCTTCAAGTAATGGAACCATAAATGAAAATTTTACTGACACAGAGTTAGAAAGGCTTTCCGAGTAACTTGAAAGGAAGCAAGTTAACGTTTCGTACAACGTGCAGTACACTCCCATCATGTCAAGAAGGCTGGAGATTTTGCAATGGTTAAAACCAAAATAATTACCGTGACGATCTTTTCAACATATTTGTTAGTCAAAAGGATAATATAATGTGATAATAAAATAGTGCCAACATCACATTGACCTCTGTGACTCAGTACGATTCCCACTCATTGTGACGCATGTTGTAACAAAGTTTCAACAATAGCAGTTTGCTCCACATTTTTTGTTTATTCTATAACAACCAAATGATAACTTTATACTCGCTATTAACGTTGGATTTTAAGAGAAATAGAAAGACCACGCACACAAGTAAAATGCGTATCTGCAAATAAAAAATAATCGAAGCACTTCAAGCACCTCCAAACATTCTCAAACACACTGCACTTTTATATTTATGATATTAAAACGTTAATGATAAGATTTATTTGTGTATACAATAGAGTTGCAATTTTATGGTAAAAATTGAAATGATAATGACGACGTTAGTCAGAGATTGTGAGATCTTGAAACGTATAGAAAATAACTCCATTAGCATCCACATAACTGAAATGGAGTGTAATGTTGAAAAAATCAAACAAACGCTTTTAGATGTAAATTCACCAAATAATAAAATGCAGGTCTAATGAAAAGGCTGTAAGTGCATTGCTCGGTTTCAATTGCATCGACTTAGGAATCAAGGACCGATAATCGGATTACTTAAACTTTAATCAGTGTTACCTCTTCCAATTCTCAAACCGGTTGTACTTTAAAATATTCTCATTGGAATGCATTTAGATGTGTCAAATGTAAGTTTAATCAGTCATATGGTTATATTAAGCCTTTAATTTTCACTATGGGAGGGATTTTCGGCGTGAACAAACAAGACCGTCTGCGAATATTTCACTTCTGCTTACCAAATGCCGTAGCATGAAACATATCAGGGTTACCATAAAATGTCGTTTATCGACGTTTTGGCTACTCTTGGAGTCTAATCTAATTGGTGTAGACAAATCAATTAACATATATCAATTCGTAATTTATTCTATGGAGTTTTTAAATACAAAGTGCTGAAACAATATAAAACCAAGCTCAGTGATATCACGTTTAAAATAAATGAAGGGAACACGTATCGCCACACAAACACTACCTGCATTTAGCTTGACAGAACATGCCTCTCATAACACTTCTTCAGCTACATAAAATATTTATTTTAAACTTAACGAAAATGTTAGTTATATAAATGCATATCAAAGCCTGGCAATCAAAATTGTGATGTATCGTTAGTATAAATCACAAGTGAAAATTTAAAATGAATAGTATAAACTCACATTAAAAGAATCTCATGAAATAGTTACTCTGTAGGTTGGCATTATTGCTATTAGTCTCAATCAAAAATTTGTATCACTAAAACCTTGATTATCCGAGCTCCGATTAACTGGGTGTCCGTATTATTAGCGCCAAATTCAATATCCTGAATTTTCCTTTAGCTTTAAATCAAGACAAATGTGCTCATTTTGTCAAAAGAAATGAGAAAGGGTTACAAAACAGAAGGCCGTTAATCACCCTTTTAAGAGAATTTATGAAATACGTAACTCATGTGCATATTTATAGTGAAATTTTCAGAAATAAATACGTACAGAAACGCAAGTACGAGTACATATTATTTTAAATCCAAGATTTATGAATGTTTCAGTAGTAGTAGCTGTATACAGTACATTTTTTTCTGTATTTTGTATAAGTGTTCTTTTGTGTTGGAAGGATAATGTTTTGAAACTAGGATAATGCTGTCCGCATTATCCTAGCTTAATTTCTTGTTATCCGAGTCAGTATAGGTCCTCATTAACTAGGATAATCAAAGCTCTGTTGTAGCTGGTAAAATATTTTGCTGATAGTATGACTTTTCTAACCAAAAGTTTTTTCAACATTTAATCAAGTAGTATAGAAGATCACATAAGATAACTAACTTCAAATGAATCTTTTAATATTATAGAAATAAGTTCAGTGTATACATATATTTAAACATCCATTACACTAATATCTGTCATCAATCCCAATTTATAAATTCATAGTTCATTATAATTTCATTAATAAATTCATTATAATTTCATTTATAAATTCATTTTAGGCTTAGTAAAATTTCAACATGAAATTTTTCTAAGCCTAAAATTTTATTCAACTCCGATTTCTTTAAGCTTCAGCCCCTCCCACGTGTTGGTATGAAAGATAACGGTTGAAGGTATCTGGCTAAATGAAGAAAAGAAGACAGAGAGGAGAAACAGAGAAGAAAAAATTGTCCTCGTGTGGATAATCGTTAACCATAGGTACAAAAAATCGCAACAATTCCATTGCGTTTTTTTTCTTTGGCTCCTCTTGGTGCTCCATTTCACATTTGCTTTTAAACTTATTTTATCTCCCTTTCCGAGAGCAACTCTCGTTTTGTCCGTTGCTTTCAAAACTGTCTACTGTTCTTCAAGCTTTAGTAAAAGTTTAGGTTCTCTTATTTCTCAGGGTTCTTTGAAGAACGGAAACCCGAGTCATTGACCCAACTATAATGCCTGTCCAAAGAGAGGAGTTTTTGAGTGTCTTACGGTACTTGTTTTTGACCGGCGGGATTATAGATAGTTATTTGTTCCGTTTTATAACAAAGAGCAGAAAATAAGATTGGGAGACAGAAATGATTATGTGAAACAACATATACTTTGAAGTTTGCCTCTGGTATAACGAAGTATTTCCTGAGTTGAAGGATCTTTAGTAGCTGTGTAACTATGATATTGAAATTGTTATCACTTGGAATAGAGTACTTTTTCTTAGAAAAGCGAATACCTCAAGGAGTTTGTTGTTGTGATTTCTCTATTTTTTAAGGTTATTTTCGTATACACAAGAATTGTAAGAGATATTTACCTTATCAACTTAAATTTCATTGTAAATGAAAATCCGTATTAACGTTATACAAAATGTTCTCAAAGATTTTATCAAAGCACCAAATTTAATACTACTAAAAAAGATAAAATATGAGCAAAATATGTTCTTTCCTCTCGATATTTTGAGGGTGAATAATCGATGCTATTCGGTGTTAAAATTATTCTATTCCATTTTCAAATGTATATCACTTAATCAGCGTTCTAGGTAATTAGTAAATTATTTATTAATTTTTCAGGTCAATAAAGCATGATGATAAATGCATAAGATGAGTGATAAGATGCATAAAGTGATAAATGCAGTTACATGTAGGAAAGAACGTGCATAAGGAAATTTGAATGTTATTTATCTATATAGCTACGTTTATTGTACTTGGTGCGGTTTTATTTTTATCAAAAACATCATATTCACACATCTATCTTATTCGTATCTATCCATGTTATCCCTTTATATAAACATATGAACGCTGCACAAATTATTTGGTAACTGTCTTACAACAGGTTTTCGACCCTGTATTCTTGGTAGCACTTTGGTAAGTTTGCTTACAATTTTGTTTATGATTTTAACATTTTCGCTTATTTCACTGTTTTTCCAACTATTTCATGTTACGTTGTAGTTTTGTAATTCCAATTGCTTTTGTTTCGAAAATATTTTGTTTTGGGTTTTCAGGAGGGTAACTTGTGTTTATTTCTCAAGTACCAAACAAAACTCAGTCTTTTTAAAGTGATTCTTCCCTTATTCCCTTTGGAAAAGTAAATGTGCGTTATTTATACTCTTTTTCTATCTCTATATTATTGTTCCTCATAACCTTCCTAAATATCTTATTCCCCCTTAATAATAACTCTGCTCAAACTAAGATCTTTTAATTAGAAGAGTACTGAAAATTCCTTTTCACCATTTAAACCACCTAATGTAAATTGTAAAATAGATTATGTACATAAAACATAAAAGATTAAGCCAAGAGTAATATTTGTTAGAAAGATGGATTTGTAACTTTTGATTACTCTCAGTCAATTATTGTACATTTATTTCGTTAATTATTTTTAGTCATTCACATGATGTATCTCGTAAGGAATAGAAGAACGAAATAAAAGTTAGAAAACTTCGTAATGAAATCATACTATGGCATATAACGTGCACTGAAAACAAAATTATATGTTTTCCCCAGTACGAGTTTTACAGCACATTGCATAGAACAGCACTAACTGCTATCACTGTTGTGTTGATTAAATTTCAAAAACCTACAGTACGCTAAGAGAACAGACTTGTGGACTTAATTAATCTAAAGTACAAGTTATTCACATGCTAAAATTTTCACATTACTGATCGAGTGATAAAAATAAAGTTCATTTTTGAAATGTGATTTCGAAGTGAAAACCATCTGATTTCATGATTTTATTGCAGAGTTTAAATGTTTGGAATTTCTGATATTTCAACTACCTTTATGTTTTAAATTATTTGAGATTTTTAGTACATCGATAGTGAAGTCATTTACTGCAGACGTTGTTTAAGAAAATGTATTAACTAATGTTTTTTAAATGTACTAACTACCTCCATTTTCATCATATTCCATGAATTCTAATAGTTATCTTTGATTTTATGAGTAATTGTCTTTCGGATAAGTCATATCAAATTATAATAATTTTTGAATAAAGGTTTTGAGTGTTTTGATCTTATACACAGGTATAAATGCAACAGGCGTAATTATAATTTAAAATTTATCATTTTCTATTAGTTATTTAAGATTAAAATCATCTGCTTTGCTTATATATCGAACTCAGTTTTGAATTTTGACCGAATCCATAAACCCATTAAAGTTGAATGCTGATAATTGCATTAATACGAAATATTCTCGTTTCGCTAAGAGAAATGCCATAAAAATTTGCTTCGGGCAAAATCTTAATTTTGAAGAAACAAAAAAAGGTAATGAATACAAATGGAAGTGAAGTGAGTACGTTTACTTTTCAAAGTGAGCAAAATGCAAGCCAATTTTTAGTGAAATATTTTGAGTTTTTTCTGTACGTGAGTGGGCCAGATAATGTACACAAGTAATGTAAACACCAGAAAACTTAAAATTCGGAGACAAAAACAAAAAGTTCAGCAAAGTTTCATGAAATAAAACTAACCTTTCCAGTAAGACTAGCAGCAGCGAAGCAGGGTCAAAATAATGCAGAAAGACTGTTGCCAAATCAATTAAAAGAAATACAAGACAAAACCAAAACAAACATCAGATAATACTTTTACAAGGATGTTTGGAGAGAAATTTATTTTTATTTTACTTACTAATTTGTTTTTAAAACAGCGTCATGCTAAGTTAGTGCAAAGTTTAAAAGGTGATGGAATCGCTTTTACAATCAATAGATAACTAAAAATAGTTTTTATCATATGAAATGAGAATCATTGTTTGTAAAAAATATAATATGACCTGGGTTAAAATTATAAAGTTAGTTAAATAGTTAAAATTCCTATAAATGAACTTTATTTTGATTAAGTAAATATTAGTATTGATATCCTAAATGCTATATATTAAAGATGTTCTCCACGCTTGAGTACAGTTGAGTTCTACTTTAGCTGAATAGAATTGAGTTACGTATTAGAAAGTTGAATCGAGAAACTCTAGATACTTTTTCTAAAACTTTGCTGAGAAAATAAAATACAGGTTTTTCGTATTTCGTTTTTTAATGACTATGGTAGGATATCATATCACATGGTATTTTCACCGAGGGGTCGAAAGCAGATATTCATGAAACCTTTGGATTATACAAATTTTAACACTTATATACATTTAATGACTAGTCAGGATTTCACACGAGACTTATGTCGGGTGGGGGTTGGAAATAGATACCAATAACATCATTGGATTATAAAAATGTTGACATATACATGGATTATACAAATTTTAACAGATGATTAAGTTAAATTATACCATATAAAAAACACTTACTTGTGTGTTTCTCTTTTAACCACTAAAGAATATAGTTTCAACACTCATACACCACCACGGCTTAAAATTCCAATACGATCGAAATGAGATCAGCCACGGATGTGACTACTACTCGTCTCACAACCGAACTGGCCTTGCTCTTTCCTCACCGGACGGAGATTACTTTCTCTTCTGGAATGAAAACTTTTATTTTTTTAGTTTCTTCTATTCCCTCGTTCTCCTTCCTTCACTTTTAGCTGGCCTTAGCCACGCACTGTTCGCCGTGGTTCAACAACACCACTCTGACACAACTCCAAAGGTCATTAACACCAGGAACCTACCGGCTCGGATCTGTTGTCGTTTTGCTTTTGTCTGGTGTCGGCGGATCTTCTTGCTGCTGATAGCTTGGGCTTACTTTGTCTCTTCCTTTCCTATAAAAAGTGGGTAGGTTTGACAATATGTAGCAAGTCGAAAGGATTTTCAATCAGTGTAAGGACGCACTTGATTGAGCAATTGGAGACCTATGGGATTGTCTCTTTATGGATAAGCCAAGAAAATTATATTCTCAATTGGTGTAAGAGGCAGATATTCTTGCTGTGATAGCTCGGGATTGTGTTGTCTCTTCCCTTCTTCTGGAAAGTGGAAAGGTCTGACAATATGTAGTAATTCTTCGACAAGGTTTTCAATCAATAAGGACACACTGGATTGAACAATTAGGAACTTTTGGTTGCCTCTTTATGGTTAAGCTAAGGAAATCATGTTCTCAATTGATGTGTGAATATCTCATAAAAATAGTGGACATAAATTTATATTAATGAAACAAAAGGGTGAGATTTACCAGTACTTTTAATTTGATGGTAGATTTGAAACTTTAGACCTTGCATCTATTGTTACATAAGTCAATCAAAAAAACTTCGCTTCTCTGGAGCTTAAGGACACTTAAGTATTGATTATAAAACTCTTCACGTTCAAGCTTGCACTTCAATTGTATATAAACTAAGCTCAGTTTTGAAATCTTTAGGATGACTTCATTGGTGGTAATAGTCCACTGGTGCTTGACCTCATAAAAATGACTTTGGTAATTACAAGCTTGTTTCAAGCAATTCAGCACTAAAGGTTTTAAGTAAACTGTCACATCTGCCACCTAAACACCAGTGTAGTGAAAAAATGTCTAAAATTTCTTCTCGTCGCATCAAGTAACACAGTTTTTGAATTGATAAGCATGAAGATATATCCTGTAATCGTATTAATTATTAATCGTTACTGAATAGTTAGCCGACGAAAAACACACGCTTCTCTCATCAACTTTACCCTTGCATCAACTTCATAGCACGTATATTTGAAAATCAGTTTTCATATGCAATCTACTGGTGACAAAGAATCATGTTGATGATTTTGTATGGTTATTGAAGCCTGGAAATGAACTCTAACGCACTGCTGGAACGAACGGAAGATTTGACGAACAAATCCAAGAAGCTAACGTTTTACGACACGGGACGTAATAAACTCACATTCATGAAAAAGTGGTCTCCCTTAACCGTAGTTCCTTCGGACGCGACTGGGAAAAAATTGCGAGGGGTGCAAGCGAATCCTGCAGAACAACTTATGGAGGGAAGCTCACTCAGGTCTGACCGCTTGGAATTTTGAGAAGCAAATGAGGGGTATAAATGAGAGGGGAAGGAGCGGAAATAACTTTTTCTTGTTTCTTCCAAGTGTTTTATTTGACTGGCCCAACATCTCTGCCGGGGATTTGCTTGTATTGTTTTCATCATCGCTGGTGTTTTCTCTTTTTTATTCTTCTTAATCGTGAAACAACTTTAAATGGGATTTTTTGTCTTACTTCTTTCTATCAAAATGTCATGCATGAGTAAACCTTATCGCATTTCGGTACATGTTGCAGAAACTTCTGCAATAGAACTCATTACTACATCCATAGATGTTTCCTTACGTGTTAAGAATGACATCCGGGGAAGCAAATAATTCAACTTCATGCTGATTACATTACATGTTAAATGTACTGTTCAGTTAATAATTTTGCTACTGTATTTAGAATTTTCTCACTCATAAACCAAAGCCCCGGATATTTATAAACAGTCTCTTTCCATCGATTCTTTCTGGTATGATCATTTTACAAAACAAATTTGAATGTTTTCTTTAAAATCCGTTTTGAATATCTCATATACTATGTTTCATATGGTTTACTCTATACCGTCGGCTTAGAGCAGAAACTCATTAACTGACATTTTCCCCGAGACACTAAATGCTTATTTTCACGATGATCAGAAAATAATAAATGATACATAACACTATCGAAATACTTATTTTTTTATTTTTCACATAAACGCTGTTCTAAGCCGACGAATTATATTTCTCTTTAAATGGATTATTTACGAATGATTCCATTTTCCTAAACTACTTATGCTCTGAACTTAAATATCATAAAATTAATTATGAATTCCATCCACTTCTTGTTCGAAATGAAAAAAAAATTATGCAAAACTCTTCACTTTCAAAAAGTGTAAAATAATTACGTTAATTAACGTATCTAAATGTATTGCATAAGGGATGATAAGCAAAGTAAACTGTTATTCTAAAACCCACGTTGAATGAATCTTTCGCTACCATGTAGAACCTTCTCGTTTACCAAAGTTTGAAATTTATCGAAGACGAAGTACTTTCAGAGGTACAAACGCATCTTTTATCCTGGAAAAGATCTTGACAAATTCCTCACTGTGACAGAAACTGAGAAGTCATCTGTAATCATTTACCGTCTTTCATTTCCTTTCCAGAACTTGTCTCTAATGGTTGGAATAGTTAAAGGGTACCGAACTAAGAAGAAAATCAAGGCTTTAGAACTTGGGAAAAGGCAAACCGGAAAAATAAGTAGATATGATATTCTGTCTCAGAAAACACTGTCAAAAGAACTTTTCCGAGCACGATATGGTAATTAAAATATCTTTTAAGAATGTCCAAAAGTGTTTGCACACATTTCAATGTTCAGTAAAGCATTTCTGCAATGCACAGTAACTTAGTTAATTGAGGATCAAATGTTTTTAAAATCATTCAAGCAATTTAGCAATTAAATACAAATACTCATTTCCTTCATGTGTCTATCAAAAACAGATTTCCATTTTTGATCAGATTTCAACTGTTTGCTCGAAAATAATTTCCAATAGTGTATTAAATGAAAAATTTTACCTTCTAGATATCTGATTCATAACATGTTGCATAAAATCCTTGATTTAAATTTTTTTAAGATCTAAGAAAATGGTGTTTGTGTGAAATATCCCCCAATCAGAGGTGGTGTATAAAAATTTATAATATAATGCCTGTTTTTATAGTGCTTAATTAAATTTATATATTCGATTTCTGAAAGAGGGGTAGTTGGGTTGTTGAATTAACGTCGAACAGTCGATTTTTGAAAGAAAGAACATCAATTATGGTGACTAATGTTACAAATAGCCTATTGTATTTGTTCTAAGGTGTAACCTCTTTGCTATGGCGTAACTGTTCCTTTCAACGATTCACTATACCTTATAAGGTTTGCGAATGTTTCAGAATGAAAAAAGGGCGGATTCAAATTTCTACTATGTTCTGAAAATGCATATTATGAACGAAGTAACTATGCAAAAGTACATTTTATTATTACGCAACGCAAATTATCACATATAGAAAATAAAGATATTTGAACTTAGCATAAAGGTTTTTATGAAAGTATTCTTTAACATGATCCTTTGCAGGAAAGTAACGTTAAGAACAAAGTTACTTCATTTCATAACAAAATATCTGCATGTTTCGGATTAAGTCTGTTAGATTGTGTCTAGAAATGTATCAAATTTCCTTGACTAATTTCAAAGTTCAAATTTCCCATTTTATTAATTACATTTTACTGTTCTTTGTAACAAAATAAATAATATATACCTATAATTATATATAGTTTAGTAGACTAATACATTTTTACTACGAAAACTTATTATACTCATCATACAAGGGTGATGTGTTTCCCAAGTGTTTCATTGCCCAAGTGGGTTTGCCCACAACTGTAGCAACATTCGAGTTATAGGCGGCGCAGGTTCAATTCCTGTAACACCCTGTGTATTTCTTTCTTCTGCGTCAGTAAAACTTTCTTGCTTTTATATGTCCATTACTTGACGTTGTATGTCTTCTATTTGGCACAGCTTAGCCAAATAAAACTAGCTTGCAATAATTATATTAATGGCATACGTACATATAAATTTTCATTTATTTAACTATTACTAGGACTCTATTCCAAGATCATGATGGATTTGTTTGTTTTTCAACCGGAAACGTATATCAAAGTTAGGTCAATTTTTTTCCAAGCCCGACCGTTGGCCAAGGTCTTCGATACTACAAGGGGCTAACTAACGACTATTTCTGAAGTAGCACCCAATAGGTGAACGGCGCTAGCCATAACAAAGACAATATCTAACATCTATACACTTACAAACCAGGATTCGAACCCTCCACTTACGGGGTGACTGACAAGTGCCATGACCTCTATACCAGTTAGACGGCAGGTTAATTGTTACTATACTCGTCATTTAAAAAGTTATAAAATACAACTTCTTACAAAACGTCTTATAAACAAATTTTAAAGAAAGAAATATAAAACGTTAATGGGAGAACATTACTTCTCTAATGGTTATCTAATTAATATTAGTACAAAGGTCCTATTAGCATAAACACCCTTTGTAGTCTCGGTTGTGTTGCTCCATTGCGACGTTAATTAACAACCTACCTACCTTTGTAGTCTCGTTCATTTGCTTTCATTATACCATACAAAAGGCAGAAACCCCTCTTAACCAAACATACACAACACCTTGATAATTTTGCTACAGAAATACTTGACATCTTCTATCTTGTGTTTGGGCCAACTTGACCAAATATGGCCCTTCCCCATGAAACCTAACCAACCATAAGTTTTTCAAAATCATTTTAAAGTGAAGGTAAAGGTAAGAGTTACTGCTTATACTTTATTCGGGAAGGAGTGAAAACATGCTCAATCGACCTTCTCTGGTACGAGGTATGTATTTGGTGATGTCCCGATACAAGTAGACACGACGGAATAGACCTACTAAGGGCCTCATCTTCGTGTTTAATGTTGCGTAGGAAAGTGTTTCAAGGACTTTATACGAATATTTAACCATCCGATTGCTCATCGAATTTCAAACCTCTTCATTTTCATAATTATAGAATTTTTCTAAGCCTGCACAAATATAATACCTTTTCACCATCGTGTTAACGTAGTCTAAGTAAAGAGTATTGGATATACTTGTCTACGTGAATTTTAAATTTCGTGAAATTTCAAGGTCTTGATATTTGGAATTGAGACGATTATTTAATATCTGCAGACTTTACTAAACTAACCATTTTTTGCTGATACAGAGTTCTTTTACTTCAATACACTTTTTAAAAAGGAATATGGAGAAAATATTCAACTTAAAGAATTTTAGTTGAACAAATTAAGTGTAATCTAATATGAGAATCTTTTTTTAAGTCACTACAATGGTCATAAAAATATAATGAGTTCCAAGTACCAGGTCAACGCCACTCTGAAACTAATGAATATAGAGAGTAATAAGTCAGTGTGTCCATTTTGAGAATGAAGAAAAACTGAATTCGTTAAAGGATACTGTGTAATCGGGCATGGCATATGATCTTAAGTCTGAGTTATCGCACAGGCTGATAGAAACTCCGAGATCTCTAACACGACGAGACAGAGTGAAAAACATCATTCTTAGGTTCATCGATAAAATATATAACCTTTTAAAAATCAAATACCAGTTAATACTATATGGTCTGGCATGTAATATGATTTTGGTGATTTTATGAGTTACTTCTCTGGCTCATGCATACTGTAAAAAGCTTACTTACAAAAACTGGCTAGAGCTTACTGTCACCACCGAACCAGAGATACAAACTCAACTCGAAGATTATTCTAAGATGATCCAACGAAGATTTAATCTTTAGAAAATCAAGAACCAGTCAGCGCCACTTTGACATGGTGAATATGGTGAATAATAACTAAAGTGCCTATTTTGAGAATGAAGTAAATTTAAATCCATTCATTATGGTACTGTGTAATCTGATGTCAAATGTGATATTTGGTTAGTTTGGTTGGGTTTTATGGTGCTGGCCAAGTTTCAACACAGAGTAAACAACGCCACGTAAAGGAGATATACACACAAATAAAATTTTACTGACATAGAAGAGAGAAATACTCCCAGGGAAAGTTACTGAAATTGAGACTGCGGTGCCTACAATTGGAAATGTGATCTTAAAAAGTTTGATACCATGAGATGCAGAACTGACTGACAAAAACTGTATTCATACCTCAAGGCAGAGATCAGAACTATACTCGAATATCTTTTCTCTAATTAATTCATCGAAAATATAACCTTTGAAAATCAAATAGTAGTCTGTATTGCATAGCCTGGCATAAAATATGATCTTAGGGACATTATGAGTTACTTCACTGGATTATATAAACCTTTTTGATACCACCGAGCCAGAGATCAGGATCTCAATTAAAGATCATCAGAGACACTTGAATGAATTCCAAAGGAGACACACAGACGGACCTACCTATAAAGCGTCCCAAGGCAATTATCCCTCTGTCATAAATGCAACTTTAAGTACAGTTCGCATTGACGATGTACTTAAAAGGGAAAAGTGCACGTCTCTCAGACGAAGTGAATCACTGCTTCGCTTTATCGACGGCCATCTTAAAAGCAAAGTTCTTAAACCTATTAGCTGAACTAATTAGACATTTATTGGCTTACTAAAATTCTATGTCTAGTACTAATCGCTAATCGGCCTGCCGAGAAAGGTCTAATTCAATTATCCAGCCTTCCTAATAACGGCAGAAGACGATTTTTCGGAATGCCGGCGTTTGAACGAGTGGTCTTGTTATCGGTTCTGAGAGTCCGAAGTTTGGAATAGGAACTATTTTTCCCTTCAGAATGTCTAGGTTGTATTGCATGCAAACTCGGAAGGGATAGAAAAGAATAAGGTATTGCCACTGTGTGGTAATCGAGTTACTCAAGCACTTTATGGTAGAAGACAGAGGGAGTTAAATTTAATTTACGGCAACCAACAGAAATTTACTACAAAAATTTTTTTAAGAGAAACAAAAATACGGAGAATTGAGGAATAACAAATGAATTGACCCTTCTGGTAGTTGTCTTGATGAGCTACCTCGTCATTAGCAAAACTGATCACATCTTGATGTACAAAATATTTCGTTATTAGAAGAAAACTGAACAGATCTTGATGGACAAAATATTTCGTTAGTAGAAGACTGGACGTGATATAAAACTTGATATCGTGGTCATAAAAAATCGGTGATATCTTGATGACGAGCTATCTCGTCATTAGCAAACTTGGTCAGATCTTGATGGATGAGATATCTCGTCGAAACCACTTGGAGGGTTACAGAATCGGACACCCGCTTACTTTATCAAGGGGAGTAAAGCGGGAGTCACTTAAGTGGGCAGGATCTGAAAGGAAGACAGCGTAGCTTAAGAAATTAACACAAAGTACCCCCGAAAACTCAAATTCAAAAGTTTCGGAAAACACCGAAAATGAAAAACCATACAAAATAACAACGTAACATGAAATAATCGGAACAAACTTAAAATATAAAGTTTCGGGAACATCGAAAATGGAAGAATAATACAAAACAGTAACATAACGGGAAATAATCGGAAAAAGGAACGAAGTAGATTATTACTTCCCTTTTCCGTCCATACGTTACCTTACTACGTATCAGAGAGTAGTAAAGAAATGGGAGAGAGCACTGCTATACTTTGTTGCATCCGAATGTTGAAAAACAGTTGTGAAAGGGAAAAATTAAAAGAAAAATAAAAGAGAAATGCGAATGGGATAAATGAAAAGAAAGACAAAATATAGGAATGAGTATTCGTTTTTCATTAATATAAATATATTATAAATGTAAACTGAAAAGGAAAACATTCTTTGAAAGCGGATTGGATAACTATTTTTCATTTGATAAGCAGACCGTTTTTATCGAACTCAAACAGGAGAATTATTGCATAAGTAAACGTATTATGATTCAAAAGATTAAAATGCATAACAGTTTTTGTTTAATACTTAGAAAAGAGATTAACTCGATATCGCTTAAAATCTAATGACGAAGGTTTCATCCCTCAGTTGGGTGAAAAAGTCGAAAATCCCCACAGAGCAAAAAACATTTTGCTTTAGCCAGAAAGAAACGTTGTCCCCCATTTATACTTATATCCTCTAATTCTTCTTTCATGATAGCTTTCAAAAATCGAATTCACAAATTAAGCTGCTAAGGTTACAGATGCAGTTATATAAAAAAAGTACATGCTCTACCCCCCATTATTCCCCTCTCCTAATACTGGTCCTTCGGGACAATGGTAATAGGAACGAAAACTAGAAAACTCGGTTCAACTTGAAAAAAAAAACTCAACACAAAAAAGAAACTCGAGGTAGCAGTGCAAAGGGCAAATAATTTAGAATTCGTATTTCTAATTATTTTAATTAATACTTTTCCGTAATTAGTTGAATGCTCGAGATACTCAGTTCATTTTATCGTTAATAAGAGCTAATGGCAGTTTTTGTTTAAAACAGAATGAGTAAAGTACAAAAAAGCACGAAAAGAAAGTAACTGAAGCGAGATAAAGAGAAAAGAAAACTTTTTTCGCCTTCTTTCTTCCCTTACACAAGGCAAGCGAATCTGCATTTTTGTTGGAGACTGTTTTTCCCAAGATTCGAATTAATTCTAATAGAAGAGAATGAGGATCCTTTTAGAGTGGAACTGATTAACGAGCTATCAATTGGAGCTTATCCACTGAACTATGAAGCTGGACCACTCCCCTCATCAAACTCGAGCTTATACTTTGCATTTTTTTTCAAACGGCGTTTATTTTTGCTAAAAAAATTTCAATCAATTACGTACTATTTCGCACTTTCGTAGGTATGCATTTTTTTCCAGAGTAATGAAGTTTGGGTTCTTTTTCTTTTACTCCCAAAGTCGAACTTTGACAGGTCTTATTTCGAGAACAGGCGAGTGAGAAGAGACCTTTTGTGAGAAATGGGTTTTTAAATTCATTCATTACGTTCCTTACAAATGGAAAACTTAATGTGAATCAGTCTGAATAAACCCCTCTACGCTTTTTGCGGTGAAAATAATTAATAAATTACCAGGAATTCGACAAAGTGTGTGCCCCATTACAAAATGTGACTTCTAAGTGGATTCCGCTAAATCTCAGAATGGGGATGAATAGTAAAATTAAAATATATGTTAACACCTCATTATATCGCACTAAGATGTATCGAGCATTTGGCTATATCGCTCTTTTTACTTCTTCCCTGATTATTTCTTCTGTGTCAGGGCAAAAGGGGTTGTCAGAACGATAACTTCTCAGAATCTTAAGTTTAATATTTCACTCTTCCTAACAAATATATTGATGTGGTGTGGAAGTTTGGAGAGTGGAATGCCAGCTCAGATGTTCGTCATCTGATCGTGGTTCAAAATTACTAGTCGTTGTCCTAGGATCTTTCCCTTCGGGATTGATCCCGGACCGTCGTCAATAGACGTATTGCTCCAGTTAGTCATTAATTAACTTCCTACCTCACAAATATTCTATAAGAAAAGAGATGCACATCATGATACCAATAATTATTATTTAGATTCTTCGTTTCATTTTGATTTTAAGCATATTATATTATTTTTTAAATTATAATGATGGCACTCAACTCCATTGGACCCATCATGTCAAACTTGGCATCATTTACACCGGACACGGAAGAATTTTAAGTTTGCGAACAAGAAAGGAAGTTTGAATGTTCCTTAGAATTAGGAGTTCAAAGGCACTTATTTCAACCAGTTAGCTTAGTCTTTTTCCGAGGGCATTGCTGCCACAATAGAAAATCTCGGACGTCTACAAACATCGTCATGTTACGTTTTTTTATGGTCCAGACAACCCAATCTACAATCAGGGCTTAAGGCCGGCTTAGGGGTGGCTGGAAAAAGACTCCTGACTAACCGGAGCCAGCACTAGGAGCCAGGCAGCATTTACTTACATTCGACTCAAAGATATATCATCCACTGCAAGCGACAGAATGATGATCAAAACTTTATAGCTTCACGGAAAACTAACTTCTTTCTAAATAATACAAGCAAACATTTTGAATAAAGACAAGGACAAATGCCAAAACAAATACTATGCATTTAAAACATACAAACAAAAATTTCGAATAAATACAAGCGCAAATGCCAAGATTAAATCAAAAGTATTCAAACAAAATTGACATACATTTGAATAAACTACAATATTAACCCTCCAAGTGGTTTCGTTTAGATATCTCATCAATAAATATTTGACCAATTTTGCTAATGACGAGATACGTTGTCGAAACAACCGTCACGAGGGTTAAAAAGTATATAAAGTTAACATATACTATGCACTATATATGCACTATTGATAAGTGATACAGGTAAGCAAATATATCCTAAGTGGATTAATATCTAAAAGTTTGAGAAGCCTCCTCCTGATTCTCCAATCCATGGGTCATACCACACAATCCGCAGAGGAGAAGCGACCCATGTCAAAGGGGTTGAGATTATTCTTGGTGGTAGGGTGGTAGGATGGTAGGAATAAACATTATATGAAACCAAACTGAACATAAATAACAACTACGTTCAGTGGTTACGAACCAACAATCGACAAAAAATGTTTATTTGATGCATCTTAACACACTTTAAAATTTGGCCAGGGAATTTCGAATCATTCTGTTTGCAAAAAATATTACCTCGCACTGGAGAAACGCAGTCGGCTATTGGCAATGGTCCGAGATCAGTCCCGAAGGGAAAGATCCGATGACAATACCTCGTCATTTTGAACCACTGTTAGATGATGAGGTTTAAACCGAGCAGGCAGATTACTCTCCAAACCTCCATGCCATGCTAACGTGAAGATATCTGAGACCACGAATGTGCACCGTCCTCACGAACACGACATCGTTTATTTGGATAGTCTCAAACTCGCAACCCTCCTGTTGCTAATCCGGACTTTCAACTGTGCTACCGTACCCACCCCTAAGAAGCCCGATAGATCTACTGTGCTTCGAATATTAAAAAAAATGTATTCTTAAAATGTAACTATATCGTCGCATAGAAATAGAAATTCAAAAGAATAAAATATAAAAGGTTATTTGGAGAAAGGAGAAACAAAGAAAAGCCTAACAGAAATGAAATCAGAATTCTCAATATAGAATAATCAGCGTTAAATGTAATAGTGTAAAAATCGTTTGATGCTTCAGGATTGGTCACAAGAAGCTTCTAGAAATTAAATGATGACATCAGCAAAAAATGTAAAATAAAATATTTAAATTTGAATGAATGAAGGATGAGGGAAAAAATATCGTTTGCAATCAAAGTCAAATGGCATTTTTGAACCTGGAACTCTTTCTGCTACTTATCGTCAGCTTGTCAATATAAATAAAATAGGATAATTCTAAAACCATTAACAGATTCATTTAGATTTAGACACCATTACATTATTGGCATTGATCACTATAAAATTTGTTTAAGAGATTCATGGAAGATAAAAAATATACCGAAATAATGAGTTCTCAAGTAATCCTCTGTTGCCCGAATACGATAAATCATTAAATACGAATGTGCATGAACTTGAATTCAAATTACTTGTGTTTGAGTTCATGTTGGGAAATGTTTAGAAAAGAACTCTTGTTATTGCTTAATATTTCCATAAAAATTTAATAATGGTTAAGTTATTAATTAAAAATTGTTATGTTTGGATAATAGGTTCACGAAAGGAACTGTGAAATAATGTGGCAAGTCCTTTTAGAGAAAGTTAGAGTTCGGTAATCCTAACTTATCAATTACAGTTGCCCATCTAATGAACGTAGTGTACAGTGATTCATACTGATTCGTCATGAAAGTAATATAAACCAAAAACAATTCATTCATATTCATATAATTTTAGCAGATGTAAAGCAGTAAATACTATAGCAATGGCAGTAATTGTAAATATTGAAAATTGTTGTTAAATGGTAAAAGTTAAAATATGAACCAAAATAAGTGTCATATTTAGCACTTGAATTTTGTTCTGAAATAGTTGTCCTATTTGTAAGCAACATTGAAAAGAAAAAGGTTTATTTTTCTTAATGCATATTAAGACAGTGTTTGACTTTTAATATAGCTTCAGGAATACAATTAATATTACTTGGTAGGCGATTTTGACACCTCAGCTTTTCTTTCTTAACATGTACAAATTTGTAGTCACTACTTACAGATGACATTATTACACTTTCCATATATGTTTATAACATATTATCTTACTTTTCATTTTTCCAGCTTGTTCTTTAAAAACGTTCCTTCTTTCGATATAGCATAAGCCTTTGTTTCCTACAGGTTATGAAAATCATGATTTTTTTTAAATAAAAAATAACTGATTTATTTTATTTAAGTCGGATTTTCATGATTTTAATTAATTCGTTGCTCGTATAAGTTCAAGCTTGTTACACAAAAGACACAAATCAGTGTAGTTTCTAGATAGTTCTAATTTGTGTCGAACAATAATATATATGATGTATAACATATTATTAATGGATTAGGGATTACCATAACAGGGTGGCATGAATTTCTTTTGAAATAGTTAAATAAGGTTGTGGTATTCCACTAAAACATCATATAAATTTTTGTATAAAATTAATAAAAAATCAGACATATTTCATAGCTTTTTTGCAATAATATATATTTATCATATTTGGATAAATGTATAAAATGTCTTTAGTTGTTTTATATAAAATAATTAATTGTGTGTGTGTGTTTAAAGAATCTTTTTGAGCAAAAATCATGTCATCAATATAAGAAATAAAATAAAAAGAGCTTAAGTTTTATGAAAAATGTCTACTTCTCATTATTCAGCTAGCAAACAACATATTTATGAAAAAATATTATTTTTAAGTAAACAGCAAAAAATGAAGCAAGATATAAAAATACACAAATTAAAAAAAATGCTTATTGTTCAAATTTTTTCTGAGCATTGACAAGTATTCATGGGTATATTCCAAGCACACCAAAAGAGTTAATGCATAACATACGAAAAAATAAAGATTTTCTTTATGAACAGCATATACCAAGTTTAATGGAATGCAGAACTCCAAGAATATGGCAATTCAGTGGAATTTTGAGCTTTCAACACACACACACACAATTCATCATATTACAATCATTAAAATAGCTTTCTGCTTCAACCCATAATCTATTTTGTCAACATACTCACATAATTAACAGATGGACAAATTGACTTGTACATTCTAAATTTCATTTCCATAAATACGGAATGGGGCATACTAGCAGGGGAAAGAAGTCCTAGGGATCAATGCATAAAATTTTCCAATAGAATCTAAATAAAAAATTGACTAACAAATTACAGAAAACAAAATTAAAATATTAAATAGGTCAATCATAAAGATCTATGTGCAAAATTGGAATTATTTTGTGATATTGCAGAAAACCTTTTACTTGTGAATAAATGTCTATCTGGTTCACGAATAAACAACAATACTAAATAAAGAAGAACATTTTAACTAAGAATAGAAGTTACCACTATTTTAATAATTTGAGTGAGTATATTTCAAGCATCTTCCCACCCCCACATGGAGAAGGATGATTTAAAATTGGCCATGTGAGATTTATAGTCACATGGAATGTTTAAAACGAAACCCACGCTGATGAACAGGACTGTAAGTGACACCTGTTGGTCAATGGCCCAAGAAGGAAATACATACTTGTTTGGTAATTTTGATCCAAATCAACGAATATTGTCTTAAATTAGTATCTTCAAAGGAAGGATGATTTTCAGTAGAATTTTTGGGTTGAACTGAGTACAAGCGGTTTTGAACGTATACAATACAATAATACGTATCTTGTTTATAGTTATTTCATTTTCAATATAATTAAATTTAATACAGAAAAGAAAATTATATTTAAAAATTTGGTTTAAATCCAATAATTTTTTTAATAAAAATCGCTTGATTTGAATTAAGCTGATTTAAATCGGTATACCCTGGTGGACACTAAAAAACGATCGAATGGTATTCTTAGGTTGCCTCATACTCTTATCAAAAGTTTTCCTCTCTGATACAATTCAGGGGGTTGCCATGGCTCAGTGGGTTTGCCCACTGCTCTAGCAACCTGCGAGTTAGAAAGCGCAGGTTCGATTCCTTCCTGGGTTTATTTATCTCTTCTGCATCGTTAACGTGTTCCTTGTGTGTGTATGTTCATTTACTGTAAGTTGTTTGACGCAGTTGTCCTAATATGGTCCTTGCGCCATAAAACACAACCAACTGGCACAGTTCACTTCAAAATTGAAGAAAAACTGTTAACCCTCAAAGTGGTTTCGACGAGATATCTCGTCCATCAAGATCTGATCAATTTTGCTAATGACAAGTTATCTCGTCATTAACATATTGCCGATTATTTGATGATGGCGAGATCAAGATCTGGTCATCATCTAATGACGAGAGTGTTTTTTCGAATTACAAGATATCTCTTCCATCAAGATCTATTCAGTTTTGATAATGATGAGACAAACACGGAAGGATTAATATTCGAAACAAAAATATTGAAATAATAAAAATGTTCTGTAGGACAGACGGGTCAATTCACTCATCACAAATAACAGGCCCCATCCGGTTAAATAATACTAGCTGATGTTTCCCTCTAGTCCAAAAAGGCTACATGTTTATCCACTAGTGTCAATCCTAAAAATATCTTCTTTCTAAGAAACTTATTTTGTCAGTAAAAAAACAGTGAACAGTGGAGTCGCGTTCGGATTCAATGAAACAGTAGTTGCGGTGACAATCACGCACTTTCTCTCTTCGGCAAGAAAATGCCTCTTGACACACGTCAGGAGCGATAAGGCAGAAAAATGCCTTGTGACACGCATTTATTACGTCTCGGAAGTGGACATAATAACTTGTGACAGCTATTTGATTTATGAATGAAGAGTTTAAGTACATTGTCCTTGACTTTGACTCTTCTTGAAAAGAGCGTTTGTGTATTTGTGTTCGTTGTAAAAGGGCTCGCGTGATTCAGCGTGAAATTGCCGTTCAAAACGCGTTGGGATTGTTTAAAAGCAACGTTCGCTACTGTTAGCTTTAACCTTTAGATGGTTTTGACGAGACATCTCGTCCATCGAGATCTAACCAATTTTGCTAATGACGCGGTATCTCATTTTCAAAATATTACAGTTTTTTGTATGATGACGAGATCAAGATCTGGTCACTCCTCTTCTAATGACGAGATATCTCGTCCACCAAGATCTGGTAAGTTTTGCTATTGACGAGATAGCAAGTCCAGACATTCATCAGAAGGGTTAATTGAGTTTAAGAAAATAGTTTGATGGTTATTTAGTTGAGGACCTGTAGATGGCATCTTTTTTATTTATAGGTTTTCAAACAATTGAAATACGCGCATTTATCTAATCTAACATTACATTTTTAGCAAGTGATATGTACTCTTCAGCCTACTAACAAAAATATTGGGGTTTAATGATATTATGATACATTCACTCTCGAAATGATCCTGTGTGCATATAACCTCTTACAAATATTTTTTACACGGAAAATATATTCCCTTCTTCCCTTTTGCAATACCATCACACTACAAAGTAATTTCCTAGTTTGATGTTGAAAAGAATAAAACATGCTTCTCCGTGTTGCTATAACTGCTCTGTTCTGGCATCTATAGTTGTGACAGTTTTGCAGCATGCGAATGTATTTACAGTTCATTTCTCTATATTTAAAACTAGAAATTCGTAGTTTTTATTTGTGGCGGTATTGTATTCAGGTGCGATATATGCATAAATCGGTCAGCATGACACACAAACGCAGATTCCCAATGATGGTATTTAGTAGACTAGTTTAGAAGATTTCAAATGATGTTCTAGGGGAAATTATTCGTAACTTTTAACTCTAAGGGGTTCTTACGCGTATATCCGTTCAGCAACGTATGGTTTTTCTTGCATCTTAGTCATCTTCTACCCAGTTTTGACTGTCTTGACCCAATAGCACCTTTCCTATATTTTTTCAACCAATAGACCTTGTTATTTTTGTAATTTGGTAATTAAAGGGCCGATGTCCAAATTCAATTATTTTGAGTTATCTCCACAAATACGAATCCACTCTTAATGAAAATTATAACAGAAAAAGAGCCTATGCACACCTGTCAATAAATTATGAAAGAATCAAAGAGTTTTAAAGTATTTTTTTGTACGCTGTATAAAAAATAAAAAAATGTTCTTAAATCAAGTGTTATACAAGTAAATACATGGTATATAGCAACAGGGAAAGTGGTTTGTAAAAAAGTTCATTTCAAAATGGACGTTTTTACCAAGGTACAGTTTCAGTCATGTGGCTTTGTTATGAGAAAGCAATACTTCCATACTCTTAAAACTCTTGATGTTGAGAAGGTTAACACATTTTAAGTTATTGTAAGTTTCTTGCAATATTAAAAAGTCAAGTTTTCAAATTAATCATAAGGAATTTGTTGATTTCTCTACATTTTAATATTTGTGCACTAAAAGCAACAGCAATAAATCATACATCTCTCTCAATATAGGAGCAACAGATATTTCGTGCCATTCAAATAAAAAGCATTTACGATTAAAAAAAAAGACGAATTTAATTCACTATGAACCACTAAAAATAAATGCAAAGTGTTTCGTCTAGCGTTACTTCATATTTATAGATGGTCAATGGTCAATGTTCAATTACTTAAAGATTTTTCCATGAGAATATCTTTGTAAAATTCACTCATCATACATCGTACAACATATACATATAATTTCTATAATTTTAGTTTATCGTGTATGTACACTCACTTTAATATTTCAGAATTATACACTTATTGATATATATATATATATATATATATATATATACACTACCTGACATTGAAAATGCAATACCCAGAAGGAGTGCTCAGAACTGGATGAAATTTACAGGGTAGACGCAACTCACCGAAATATGTAAATGATGCAAACTGCGCAGCTGTCCCGTGCACGGCGAGTGAAAAACCAGGGAAGGAACCTGCAAAAGTGGCAAGTTTCGCGCCGCTCTGTTTGCCAGGTAAATCAAGTTGCAATTTGTTTTTGTGTCTCAGAGGAAACGTCTAGTAGCGGAGAATTCCAGGACGCCGCCAATCAAGACAGTTCCAGCAAACAGACGACTTCACGAGGGGTATGGTGATTGGCCTCAGAAAGGCAGGTTGGTCCATACGTCAAATCTCAGCAGATACCCACCTACACGCGTCCACGGTGCACCGGTTGTGGCACAGATGGTTGGACCAAGGAAATGTGGCACGTTTGAGGGGTTCCGGTGCAGCCAGAGTAACGTCAGCACGCGTGGACCGACACATCTGCGGCCCCGCGAGCCACGTCTGTCGCCCTTTTGCAGCATGTGCAGGACACCCTTGATGCTCCCATATCGTCCAGGGCCATTATCCGCCGATTGATCGCTGGCGGCCTGCACTCATGGCGCCCGTTGAGACGACTACCATTGACCCAACAGCACAGACGTCTCCGTTTGCAATGATGTCGGGATAGAGCCACGTGGACGACGGAATGGCACAGGGTGGTGTTCTCAGACGAGTCACGCTTCTGTTTTAGCAATGACAGTCGCCGTGTACAAGTCTGGCGCCGGCGTGGTGACAGGGCCAATCCGGCCGCATCTGTGGAACGCCATACCGCGAGACAACGCGGTATAATGGTTTGGGGCGCCATCGCCTACGATAGCAGGTCACCTCTGGTCCGTATTCAGGGCTCTATGACGGCCCAACGATACGTGGATGACGTGCTGCAGCCGGTGACACTACCTTTCCTTCAGGGGGTGCCCAATGCCATTTTCCAGCAGGATAACGCCCGGCCGCACACAGCACGCATCAGCCAACATGCCCTGCAAGGTACGCAGGTGCTTCCCTGGCCAGCTGTCTCCCCCGATCTCTCACCTATCGAACATTTCTGGGACGTCATTGGACGTCGCTTGCATGCGTTGCCACCGGTACGTTCAGAAGACGAACTCTGGCAAATGGTTGACAGGGAATGGGCAGCCATCCCTCAGGACACCATCCGCACGCTCATTGCGTCTGTACCTAGACGTGTTGCTGCCTGTATCGCCGCTCGCGGTGGTCCTACAACCTACTGATCAGACGTTCTAGCTGCTCAGTGGCAAGGTGTATAATGTTGCAATAAAGATCACTTATTGCTCGTTGCTGTCTCTCTCTGTTTGCCAAATTTCATCACTCTCTGCCAACTCCTTCTTGGTGTTGCATTTTCAATGTCAGGTAGTGTATATATATATATATATATATATATATATATATATATATATATACATATTAGCTTACTTCATCTTATATTTTTCTGTCATAACATTCCCATAATTAAAATGCACATTAAGAAAACTGACGTTCGGATCTAATTATTCTGCACGTATGTACAGTGTTCAAATAACAAAAGAAGCTTTAATAAATTGGTTGTTTGGATTGGGTTTTATGACGCAAGGGCCATAATTGAGGCAAATACAAGACAGACAATGTCAAGTAATGAGCATGCACCCACAAAGAAAGTTTCACTGATACAAAGGAGAGAAATACACTCAGAACAAGTTACACGAAACGAACTGCACCGCATGCAACTTGCTAGCACAGTAGGCAAACCTGTCATGAGGGACTTTTTTAATAAACTGACAATAATATAACTAAGAAAATAAAATGTTTGTATACAGTGAATTTAACCATACTTTGAAAATGAACGAATTACATGAAATATTTAGCATGAATTATTATTACTGTCTCGTTTCTTTGTGTACGTCCATTTATTTGACGATGTCCTGTATTTGACTCAGCTTGGCTAAATATGGTGTCTGAGCCCTAAAAACCAAACCATTCAACCATTATCACTCTTCTCTATTTAAAGGTAGGTAGGCATTTAATTAAGGTCTCACTGGAGCAACACAGCTTGATATTGGCGAAAGTTCGGGATCAATCCCGATGGTTAATATCCAAGGACAACACCTCGTAATTTGGTCAGATACAATACCGAAGAGGGCGTCACTCCCTCCAAACTTGCACACCATGCCAACGTGAGGACATTTGAGGACACTACAGATTTAACATGTGCTAACCTCTATGTTGTTGCTCTTCCAAATGGTCTACTCCTTGGCCCCTCATCTATTTAAAATACTTAAATCGAAGCAATGTAAAACAAGATTTGTAGTGTTATTCTGATCTCTCTGCAGTAACCTATCTTCTATTTTATTGTACAGCAAGATTGGTAAAAATAATAACCAAAAAACGATATGATGGAAATGCCAAAAGTAGCAGGCGATGAGCATAAAAAATAAGTTAGGGAGCAAAAAAGCCGCATCAAGACAGTATTTTCTTTTGCTATCTTCTGGGTTGGCAAAACATTATATCTCGCTATTTCGGTAACTGATTTCAAAAGAACCGCCGTGATATAATGTCGGGTCAGATTTTTCGAGTCAGTGGTGAAAAAAATGAGGGAAGCTAAACAAAAAAAATCTCGTTCATCTTAAGATATTTTTTCTTTAAATGTACAGCGCTGGAATATGAAGAAACTAATATATCGCTCTGACAAACTTATTTTTTTCGACATAACAAATTTTAGACACTTTTTTACTGGCGTCTCGTGTTGTTATTTATTAGAAAGCTTGATATTGTTCACGAAAGTTTCTATCCTATTTTTACTTATAAATAATGTGTAATGTTACTGATGATATTTCATGCCGTTATCCCGTTTTAAAAATGCTCGACTTCTTCGTAAGCAGTGATTAAGGAGATGTAATTCATTTCTTAATGCATTTTGTTTTACGTATTTCATGTTGGAAAACAGAATATGAAATTTAGCGAATGAACAAAAATGTGTCGAGACTAAATTCCAGGCAGAATATGTTGAATTATTTTTGTTTTTATTACGATTTTAATCCGTTTTAAACATGTGTGTCATACGTTACCCAATTTCGTTATTGCTGATTCCTTTAATGGTCGCGATGTTATTTATTAGAATGCTTGATATTGTTCACGAAAGTTTCTAGCCTATTTTTACGTATAAATAATGTGTAATGTTACTGATAATATTTCATGCCGTTGTCCCGATTTAAAAACGCTCGTCTTCTTCATAAGCAGTTATTAAGATCCAATTCATTTCTTAATGCATTTTGTTTTACGTATCTCATAATGTTGGAAAACAGGATATGAAATTTAGCGAAGGAACAAAAATGTGTTAAGATTATAAATTCCAGTCCGAATTCCATACGTTAGATAAATTTGATGTTTTATTACGATTTTAAACCCTTTTGAATATGCGTACTCGATTTCGTTATTGTTGATTCCTTTTAGGGTGATAGAATGTATAAAAGTTAACCAATTGTGGCTTGGAATTAATGGTAAGAATGCTTACATTCTTACCATTAATTCCAAGCCGTTTATAGAGAGGCCACGCATTCATTCAGGACACAGTCATTCATACCTAACCCCAGGTTCGAACCAGGAACTTTATGATTCGGAACCCATCTCTCTGATTGCTAGACGGTTTGGTCGGCAGAGGGTTAAATATACTTGAATATACTTTATAAAGAATTACAACAGTTCAAAGTAAAATATTTAGAATTAAAACACTTACCTACCAATTTGTTTTTACTGCTTTTACTGTCACATTCTACTACACATGTAGGAGAAAAAAGCACCGTAGTGAACCAGGATAACGCAAAGTAGTTCACAAATCCACTCTTGTAGCAGTAGTAGCTTTATCGTAGTAGCGTAACTTTATAAATCAACTAGGTTCGCCATTGTTTACATTCCCTCAAAGGGAATAAATACAAATCCTTTAAGTTAAAAAAGAGCCCAAAAAGTGCAATTGCTTTCAGTCCTGGCAACTCTAAATGATAGAAGCTATGTTTAAGCTTGGCAACAGATCTTCAAATTAAATAGACGGAGCATGAATTTTATGTCGCAAGAACCATATTTGGCCCAGTTGTGCCCCACACGACAGACAACACAATAATGAAGGAAGAAAAAGCAAAAAAGTACACTTGGTTTGGGGAAAAAGCATGAATCCTAAATTATTGATTGGTTAATGTGATTATCCGCTGTGATCAAAAACACTATTTTGTGCGCTTCGATAGCCAATCGACTAAGTCGATTCGTATGCCGTGATTTTCCCTTCAGAGATCTTACGACAGACTCCGCCCACATGCTCTGTGTGTTTCATTAGAAGGTGGATGATTTCTGCCAATTCGGTATTGCAGGACTGATGTTGGACCAATGTGTGGATTTTCGGCAGTCTTTTACAAAGACAAGAAAAAGGGAGAGTACGCATGTACCATACATGAGGATCCACTTCGCATATAATCTGGACTGGATGATAGTCTCAATAGAAAAGGTGAGGAAGGGGAGAAGTGTTTGTGATGAAGGTACTCATTGCGCATGACAAACGTAATTAACCAATCATAGCAATAAACCATTAACCAATCATAGTTCGAGGCTGAAGAGATCAGGCAACAGCTGTTTCTGCCTGGTTGGGTGGCTTAGTGGGTTTGCCTATAGCTGTCGCAAACTGCAAGTTGTAGGCGGGGCAGGTTAGATTCCTCCCTGGGTGTATTTCTCTCTCTTCTGTGTCACTAAAGCTTTTCTTGTGTGTGTATGCCAATTTACCTGAAGTTGTTTGTCAATAGCTTAGCCAAATATAGCCATTATGCCATAAAACCCAAACAACCCTGACTGGTGTTTTGCGGTGAAAATCAAGGACGTTAAAATAGAAACAGGCGTCTCACTCAAATTTCAGCCTAAAAATCGTCTTTTATGCTTCAGGTTTTATCGACTTATTTTTATTTTTGTCATCGGATTTTAATTTTTTTCTTAGGGGATTGGGATTCTGGTTTTCCCTGGATGCTGCGCCACTGTCTGTAAATAAATCGTATTGCTGTGAACAATGTATTGTTCCTGTTTAGGTATATTAAAATCAGACGTCGGTTATCCTCATATTTTTAGCAACTGATTATTTACTAGTTTAAAACAAAGGGGTACTGACTACCGCAATACTACTCAAAATACAAAAAAAAAATCCTCGGTGCCCTAAATAGTCATGAGTTAATTGACTATCATTACCAACACAAAGAGCAATATTTTATTTTTTTTATTGAGTCATTGTACATAACATGTTTTAGATATCTGCTTGCATATTGCTTTAAGGCAACTAACTACTTTCAGCTTTTCATCTCATGGCACACATTATCTACGTACTAAAATTCTGTGGCACATCAAAAAATATATTACATTTTTTTCTGAGCTGGTAAAAAATAACGACATAATTTTGATTGATTTACAAGAAATTAATATAGCAATAACTTTTCTTTTTGTTCCAAAGTGTCTTTAAAAAATAATATTCAAAATTATTTATACGGGAAATTACTTGCAAATTATTTTTCCCGCATAAATAATTAGATTAACATAATAAATTAAAATTATTCGGGTATAAAAGTTGAGAACTATACAGTTGAAATTAATTAAATCTTATACAATTTAAAACTGATCTGAAAGGCACACCAGTGCCATTCTCCCAACATATTAGTGTACAGTAGCACACTGTTAGAAAATCTTTTTTCTTTAAGTGTAGAAATGCTGTTTAAATTGTTTTCTATTATGAAATAGAAATGTACTTTGTAATTACATTAATTTTTAAAGGTTATCTTAAAAGCATAATCTGGACGTGTACTGTATATGAGGCAGCACACTAATACACTGAAATTGGGGGTTTGAACATTCAACCTAAAGACAATAATCAATGTCCTTGTTTATCATTTTGCTCATGCTCAGGGAAACATGAAAACTACAAACAACACTGCAAGCGTAACTGAATTTGTAAAACGGTGTCCAGAGTTCACCAAACTACAATAAGTGTACATTGAATTATGACTGGACTGCCTGAGTGAATTGGCAGAATCGGTAGAAGTACAACCCTTGATTTTTTAACAACTAGTAAAACCTCGCATAGCCTCTATCTCCCCACTAGTTTCTTATTTTTTTATGTCATCTGATGGCGGCGTCAATATTTACGTTTAATACTTCATTTGAATCTATTTAGAGCAAATATAAGCATCGATGTGCACGTTTCATACCTCAAATAAAATAAAATTTGCATGGCAAAATGTTCACATCTCAGTCATGTTTCTACAAATATCTCATGAATATCTGCTTCAATTACGTCCTCTTCACTTGTTTTAGATGCTTTTCAGTATTGCTTTTCGACGGAGCCAATTTTTGAGATCGCTTATTTTCTTTTCTGCGCTGATTTCAGAACTTCAGAATCCCCATTGCCTGTTGTCCCCAGAGTGTTTCATTAGAGCTCGAGCACTTCCCGTGTAGTTTTATCAATATTACTCAGCACCATAGCTCAAACCAATCACACGTGTCCTTCTTGGTGGTTGTCTCGAAGAGGTATCTCGTCATTAGCAAAACTGACCAGATCTTGATGGACGAGATACCTAGTCACAAATAACAAAAATTAATCAGATATTGATCTCGTCATCATCAAAGAATTGACAATATCTCGACGACGAGATACTTCGTCATTAGCAAAATTGGTCAGATCTTGATGGACGAGATCTCTAATCGAAACCACTTGGAGGGTTAAGGAATGAGTGATATGTTTTAGAAGCATGAATAGCGTGACTGAAGTTCTACAATATATATTTATATAGATTTGGGAAATCATCCATCAAATGCACAGCTTATATATATGCCTTAGACGTTTCTCGAAATCGAAAATTAACGACATTTAGATGCCATACCAAAACTTACATCGATAATACATCGTAAAAATATCTCCTTCAGTAATAAAAGCCAAGATTCCCAGACAAAATTATTTTGACAAGCCTGGGACCCGGCTCTGTAAGGTCTTTCCCTCATCTCCTTTTGAAGCCAGAGAGAGTAATGTTATTTCTTCCCAAACTGTCATCTCTTTTGTCACCAACGACCTTCCAGGGTGCCGTTATGGCCCCTAGGTTCAAGAGGATGGGAATTTTATGCCTCATGTATCCTTCGCTGCGTCCGTCCAACGTCTTTGTTATGCCGATAGCGACTCTGAGTTACGTCGCCAAGTAGGTCGTGTTTCACGTCTTGATGATACCGATGCCGGGTTTTCTTGGCTGCCGTTACGGCTCCCTGAGGGGCAAGTGACATTATTGATGCGAGGACGTCTGGGACTTGGCGATGCAAAATTCCGTCTTCATTGCGCCAACTGTTGCCACGCTTGGGAATCGTAGCTTAGAAGCGGCCCGCTTCCTTGCGATATATGAGTGACATAAAAATGTGCATCGATATATCCTCGGAATATTATGATTAAGGAATTTCCGAATACGAAAAGCGATTAATATCATTGAAAAATATGCGATATGTTTGTTTTATGACTGAATGAAGGAGTTATGTGATAGCCCAATATTTAAAAAATAATGTAATTGTATATTTTTCATATAAGGTAGGTTGAATTTACGTCGCATTAGGGCAACACAACGGGTTATTGATGACGGTTCGGCATCAATTCCGAAAGGAAAGATTCTAGGACAACACCTCGTAATGTCGAACCACGGCCAGATGACGAGGTCAACACCTGTGCTGGTACCCCACTCTCCAAACTTCCACATCAAGCTAACATGAGTACCTCTGAGGCCACGACAAATTTAGAGTACACCAGCCACTGCGTACTCGACAGTCTTTGGTTACTATAATCCTTTACGATTATAACTGAGCTATCGGTGCCCCATTTTCAGTATAAAAGAAATATACATTATTTCAGTACCAAGTAAGATCTTTTAATAGCAGTTAATTAACCACGTGAAATAAAAAATGAATAATTACCAATTTAAAAAAAATAATAAATGACCATTTTAGTGGATCATTTCCACTGAACTACCACATCTTCATTTCTATGACGATAATGGACATCTACTGTCGTCACACGTTTCTATTTACGAATTGTTTTCGGAAAAAACACTTGAAAACCTCAGAATTTTTGCAATGTCGTAACTTAAATGTGGAACAGAAGTAAGACCTATCAGTGACGTAGCATAACATTCACAAAGGAGAATGCCGTGATTGAATGAGCCGTACTATGAACAATGAGTAAATAAAAAGGGATAGCTCGATTTTTTCTATGTGCAATCAAAATTATGATAGCAATATCAGTATATGTAGTTTTTGCCACAACTCTGAAGGATTTAAAATTTGTCTTGGCTTTAAGAAAACGTAATTGTTTGAGAGACAAGTGGAGTACAAAAATTATCATAAAATCTAATATACAGGGTGTTTTGAAAATATCTGGTCAAATTGTAAAGGCATCATTTCCCGCTCGTATTTTCAATTGCAAGCTCCGAATTCGTTTAGCGATGTATGCCGTAGAAAATCCAAGTCCCGAATGGCATCTTACGAAACAGAAACGACGTTATCAATTGACCTTACCCCTAATTAACACCATCCTCTACTACCTAAAAGCGGCATCTCTGTACATACAGTCCTTACGAAACGTATTTATTTTGTGTCCCACTTTACAATTTGGCTAGATATTTTCGAAACACTATTTTCTTCCGGTATCGAAACATGATTCATGTTAAAATTACATCAATAATAAAACATCAGGTAAATAAGACACATAGAATAAAAAAATATTTTGCAATTCGAGAACGAAATGTGTATCATAGAGCATAGATTTAAGAGTAACCCTCCAAGTGTTTCAATGAGATATTTCTTTCTGGTCTATTTTGCTAAAGACAAGAGATCTCGTCAGTTTTGCGAGTGACGAGATACCTCGTTGAGACAAAACCGCCCTCCACGGGGAATGAAGATCAAAGTAGGAAAGCAAATTATCTCTTGCCCAGAACTGGGGACAGTTTGGAACGGGTTTTTGAACCACAGGCTGGCTACCATAGGGCAGTTTTGACTCAAAGATAAACCACAGAGGAGGTTAAAGTTACACGAACAGCAAAGAAAAGTCAGAGCTCTATCTTGAAGTAAGTTTGATAGGTCATACACAAGGATGAACTGTGTTTACGAACTGGACTGAAGCTAGTCTCTATAAGAAGAATTTGTCTGGGCTTTTATGGCGCAAGGGCCATATTTGGACAAGCTGTGAGAAAAACAAGACATAATACGTCAAGTAGTAAACGTACACATTCAAGGAAAGTTTTACTATCATAGAAAAGAGAAATATACCAGGGAGGAACGTTAAGGGTAACTATTGTTCATGGTGAACATCTCTAACCAATCAGATACATGAATCACCAAACGTCGGGATGATCGGGTACGGTCTAAGAATCAGCATCTTAGTTCTGTGACAATGATCTCGCATAGACATTCTGATTTCTTTTTTTTGGAATATACAGGGTGAGTCTAAATTGTTTTTACAAAATAAGAGGGGTGATAATACCCATCCAGACGAGCAATAATTACCATGGAACATAGGGTCGCATTCCACTCTGAGAGGCAGAAAAGAGTAAAGTCGAAACGCGTCGAGCATGAACAAGTCATCGCCTCTGACGTCGTTTTGTACCTGCCTACGTAGCATATCTCCTAAGCTTCTTGAATGCCACATATCCCGCTCGATGGATCGGACGTGGAGGACCTGTGGCTTTTCCTCCTCGCTCACCGGACCTCAACCCACTGGACTTTTTCTTCTGGGGGCACATGAAATCTTTAATGTGCCAGACGCCTGTGGACTCGGCTGAAGATCTCGTAGCGAGAATCGGTGTTGACGCAGACAAAATTAACACAACACCAGGAATCTTCGAGAGGGTGCGCCAGTCATTCCTTCGCCGGTATGAACTGTGCAACGACACGCGTGGCCGCCACTTTGAGCACTTGCTGTGAGTTTTTCTCTGATCAATAAATCAGATTGTGCACCTTTTGGTATCGTTCATTCGCTTTCCCAACACTGTTGTAAGTTCATGTTGAAATTCTAATTTTACTCTTTTCTACCTCTCAGAGTGGAATGCGACCCTATGCTCCATGGTAATTATTGCACATCTGGATGGGTATTATCACCCCTCTTATTTTGTAAAAACAATTTAGACTCGCCCTGTATATGAAATCACATTCATTTCCATTAGAAATCGGATCTATAGAAAGTTTTGGCGCGATTTATTCCTTGGTTATCAAGAAAAATGCTTAATTAACCCTCTGAGCGTCGTGGGATTTCCGAGTAGTGTGGTGTCTCTTTTACCCCAAAGCACACTTAAATAACCACATATTCGGTACATCCATGCATTCTTTCAACCTTTAGAAAGATTCTGTAGGTACTTTCCATAGAATAGAATCTTTCTTCGAAACGATTATATTGCTCCTTTTCATTCGAATATAATCCTTTGGAAACATTATGTTGCTCGTTTCATTAGAATGGATTCCTGTGTAAAGATTCTATTCCTTGTAATAAAATCCTTTAAAAAGATTCTATTGCTCATTTCCATAGAATAGAATCATTTGGAAAGATTCTTTTGTGCAAGGAAGTTAAAACCTTTTACAAGTCATGCAGGGAAGACTGCAGGTTGCATGGTCGAATAATGCGTGTAAACCCGTTAAAGGCGTTAAAATAAAATTCTATAAATACATACTATTTCTGAGAAGAGATAATTACAGCTAGAACAGCCATACTTCTTGTTATCAGTGTATTATTCTACCCAGTGATCTTAAAAAAATCCCACGAAATTTCATAGGTGGTATGATTGAAATCCGGAGGGCTAAATTTGCAGTAATGTATATATATTGAATTTGCTGCTATATTAAATCATAGCATACATTTCATACTACATAATCTCTTTGACTTACATACTAAGCTGTCTTGGAAAACTATTTTCATGGTACTCCCATAATTTTTTCATGCTAAAGGGTATAAGTATACGTCACGCTTTCTCTTCTATTCAAATGCACTGAAACGAAACCAAAGACCCAGCGAGTTTATTTTAAGATTTATATGTGAAACACAAAGAGCAGAGGAAGCAATTCGTTGTTATTTACAACAGATGCCGTTGGAAGTGACCTTGGTAAAGGTTATAGGTTTTTGAAATACATAAGTCATCCCCTGAATATTTCGATTCGATTTAATGTCATAAACTATAATCAGCGGAGATTCTCATATTTGAGAGTTGTTTTGTTATGTCTAAAATGAAAGGGATAATAGCCATTTAGACGGAGTTTTAAATCAGATGATGCAAAGCTATGACATGGTTACCCACATGGTTTCACTGGTGAAGGATAAATGAAGGTCTTCTTTCCTTAGTATTCGAATATGAAGCATTTCTAGGAATTGGTAAGCACCCGGAGGAGGATTCACACACGGTTGAGCAAGCATTATAATGAAGGGATTACATGAAAATCCAAGTGATGCTTCGTTGTTTCGAATTAAAGTTTGAAAATAATTTAAATAAGCATCCCCCAAGGCTAAATTCTTAAGTTTCTCCACTGTATATTATAATAATCTAACAGAACGTTAATCTTGATAAAAGGTTTATGTGGATGCATATTCTTGTTTTAAGCTTAAAAAAGCATCAACAATGATTACTTGCTAAAGTTGGAAAATATATTTAATTGGTTAAATTCAAGAACTGGGCATCATTGCCAATTGGCATTAATTTCCCATCACCAATTGGCGATACTTTTTTGAATATGGTAACCCCTTGTTGGCCTATTCTGAATAGCCGTTTAACGATAAAATTTTTATTCGCCAATTTAGCGATGGGCTAGTACCGTGTTCCTGGGTTTTACCATTAATTTTTCCTGGCCCTTCAGAGGACATGCAGGAAGCAATTATACAATTTTCTCATGCAAATTGGTTTACAAAATTAAGAACATTCTGAGAATTTTTTTTCTTTTTCCCAGTTCGAGAACTGAGAAAGATGGCTGGATGTAGGTTTAATCAATCTGTTAAAAAATTCAAGGCTAACAAGGTTTTTATGGTGCATAAGGTCATTTATCAGTGTATGTGTTTTTATTGGAATATCTTGATTTTATCTCTGCCTCAAAGCTATAATGACATTGCTATGTAAATGATAGTACTGAGTTTGCCTTACCAAATGATAAAACTTACAACTTTTGAAACTAAATTGGCAAAATGGAATAGTTTTTCTCTTGAATTCGAAATTACGATTTTATGAAATTACACATTTAATTCCAAATGCCTAGTAAGGAATCATGAAAAAAGTGTTCTAACGAATCGTAAATGAACCTAATCAGTTCAAAATGTTAAAAAAAGCATCAACATCTGCATCATATTAATGCATCTGTCTACACAAAGTTCGTCAGTTGGATCATTGTGAAGGCTACAAACAGCACGTACACTTCAATAGTGTCTGTAAGTGCCCAACTATTTTGCAATTCTCAATATATGAACACATTCGGGTTCACCAATTTCACAACCATAGGGTCCTTTGCATTCTGACTGCTTTCAGTGATCATCCGTGTAATAAGGGGTAATAAATTAGTTGTCCATATCATCAGTTTATGGATGATTCATGAGTCCTCGTGCATGAGATGTGCTTTTTCGAAATGCCTGTGTATGTTCTAAATAAGAAAAAAATAGAGATTGTTTAAAAGGTCGTTTTTAGAATAACATTTCATTTAGACATGGTCCAATGAGATTCACTTGATGTATCTGTTAGAGTATTACTAGAAGAGAAACCGGATGATTAAATTCGTATACAAAATACAGGACAACACAACAACCACATCGGCTTGGATGGTTTGCAATGTGTTAAAAAAGCATTTTAAACTTGGATTTCTTATGCAGTGACTGCACGCAAGAATGAACCTGAAACAGTTAGTTTTTAACGGCTTACGAAAACAAACTCAAAATATTATCTCAGTGAGGCATGTAGTGAAGCATTCAGGTGGGACACAAGTAGAACTTGATCATATGTGCTTCCGGGACAGCGTTGGTTAGAGTCTGATACTATCAGAAAACATGTAAAAAATTTTATCATCCTCCAGAAGCAGTTCAGAGGTCAATGGTCTCGATTCCGGTAATTTGAATATCATTGTTAGTTTTTTCATTGAAGGTATTTCAAAACCTGAAAGGAAAGTGATTGGTTCTCTTGTATTATATAATTTACAATTGAAGTTATTTATTTGGGTAAAGAAGGAACCGTTTTGGCCAGTTACAACTGAAGCCAAAGCAGCTTGTCAATTCCTTGTAATGGTGACCCGAATAGCATATGGAATATGCTTATTGTTTACAATGTCGGCCATGTTTATCCTATTACAATAAAAAATCATCCAAAAATGTTTTGATTCAAAATTGAATTAGTTAATATTGATGTTACCATTATTTAAAAGTTTTAATGTTTTTAAAGTATTATCTCTGTGTTTGTTTCCTGTTCATTAGTAGCACTATAATTGGATTTGATCTGCAGTGTCAGTGAATAAATAAAAAACAAACAAGATCACATTCATAACTGGACAGAATTTCCTTCGTGAGAGCCTGTACTACCATGGTGAGATACCAGGTAATTCCCCATGCTTTGTAAATATATATCATAGTTTTCATCTCAAATAAGCAGTACAGAGCTGATTCCTTTCCAGGTTAGCTTACCAAACTGATGACACCTCATAAGGATAGAGACTAAGGCTCTCCTGGTGGGCTATTCAGTCTCTAATTGAAATACATCAATATATAATTTACAATTATATCAAACCACAAGGATTCGGTAGCCCAACATGCTGTCATTCGGTGGATCGAGGTAGGCAGGAAATCCAAAAATCAAATAAACTGGCCAGAGCAGACTTCTTCCCAAAGAAACTTACCAAACTGATGAATCCTCATAAGCCTGGGACAAGAGATCTCATAGTGGGCTATATGAGCTATTTTAAATAGCATCAATATTTAACATAGTTTCTTTCAAAACCAGTTATCTATTTGGTATACCAAAGACTGTCATTTGGTAGATCCAGGTAGGCAGGAACAAAACGATTCTCAAAGGTTCACTATGAAAAGTTTCTGTGACTGTTTGATGCTATTATCTTCAGAAATATATCGTATATGTATATGCGTGAAAGCAAATTAATTCTACACCACTGAACTGTTGATTTTAAGTAATGATATGACTGTTATCCAGTAATGCATACTGTTATACAATGGTGCATTGTTTTAAATAGCAAATATTTGTTCATTGTTAGGAATAGTTAATATAGATTGTTAGGAAGTATTTATTATCATTTAATATGCGATTTCATTGTTGTTTGATTTTGTTTAAAACTTGCATTCGAAGTGATTTATATAACCTTGCATAAAATGTAACATGTATTATCTTACAATTTGATACATTTTATTATTAGAAACACACTTCAAAGTGTGATTCATAATTAAAGTGTTGTTTTTAACTACCTAATTCATGGTAAGTATGTTTCACATTTTTTTCTTTTACATATTCATCTTAACTTTCAAAGAAGCAGAAATATGCATAAAGTCCCAAATAACCTGAAACTATTTCAAATACTTAAAAATTATCGTATATCAGATCAACTGCTTTCAGATTTTACTAACTCTCATTTAAACCTCTTTTCACTTCTAAGTAAAATTAAGCATTAGTATGCAACACTGCTGATTATAATGTACCATTCGATATAAATTTTATTCCAGTAGAAGGGTAGGTAGGTAAATACTTTAATTAACGTCGCACTGGGAGCAACACAACGGGCTATTCCGTCAGATAGTATCATTTCGCTAAATATTTCAACACTAATTTGACATCCAAACGATTCCCTTCTCTTCTGATACTCTTCTCTTGACTTCTAGAATGGGTGAAAACAAGTTCAAAAATCATTGATTCATCAAAAGAATTGAAATAAAAATAGCTGTTATTGCATTTATTACAGAATAAACTTCTGAGTATATGTTAGAAGAGGGTGAATAACCGCGACATGAAACCAAAGTTCTGAATTTCTTCAACTTCTTGTAAAACATTCTGAAGGAAATTTACGAAATCTAGCGTTATATGCCTTTCTCATATAGTTTCTGAAATGTATCTTTGAATGCTATTAAAGCGATTTCTTTCTCGGTTGATACATCAGAATTTTAAAGATATCGATACTATCAGGTTTTCTTGATCTAAAGCTGTACTCTGATTGGTTGATAGCTACTTCTAAGTCAATATCTTAACCAATACGAATGAGAATAAATTGACTACATGGAATGAGAACGACACCAGTTGTGATACTGTTTTGGTTTGACGTCCTAAGTTGTAAATTAGAATATCTGAATAAAAGCTAATTCGTAATAAAATCCGTAATAAATAAGAAAGTATGAAAATATGTTGGTGTCCCTGTCAGATGTAAAGATTTTGTAATTTTATATTAATCCTCCAAGTGGTTTTGACGAGATATCTCGTTCATCAAGATCAGACCATTGTTGTTAATAACGAAATATCTTGTCATCAATATATTGACGATTTTGTCACTATAACGAGATAAAGATCTAGTCAATTGTTTTTTAATAAAGAGCTGTCACGTCCAACACTATCTGTTCAGTTTGCTAATGACGATACACCTCGTAAAAACAACCACCAGGAGGGTTAAAATATAACTGTAATTGTAACAAAAGATCATTGTTAAAACCATTAACATATTCAAAATACGTTAAAATATTTTTTGTTAACCCCATTAGAAATCATTTCAATACATTCAATGATCTAAAATAAAGTTCCATTTTTTACTATTGTATAAAACTCTTTTTGTCCACCTCTAATCTTTTATGTAAATGCATGAATTATGATTGTATGTTAGAAGAGATACTCTTTTATCCCTCAAGAACAATACCACTCACAGACGTTAAAAATATTTCTTTTATGATTGTGATAAGATAGGCGCAGAATTTGCTTTTATTTTGAACTCCTCCTTTTATAGGATGGGCAAAATTATGACTTCTCAAAGTTAAATAGGGGTAAATGCAACCATAAAATGCGAGCAGATTTTATTTGTTTGACTTTAACTCATGTTACGTACATTGCGCTTTTACACTGTCTGAACCAGAGGAACATAAATCTATACCAGAGTTGCTTTGTGCAGAACAATTCATACATCTGTGTAGATAGAAAACCAGTTTATTTTTATCGTAAAGACTTTCAAACAATACGAGAAGAGGAATATTTCTAAGACCTATGAAGAGTTACGTCTCATTCTTTTACCATGAGTTCATTTCCCCCAAATAGGTTTGAAAGAACAAGGTTTTATAAAAATTGATAGACAGTGGTAGATAAACCTATAGAGTTCAAATTTTATTTCTTTAGCAATATCCAAAATCCCAGTCTGCATCATTAGAAATGTATACTGTTCTAAAATGTTCTACATATCTTAAAAAGCATTAGTTTATTTACTTATATTTTCCTGGGAATGTGTATAACGACGGGTACTTTTTGAAGAAATCAGGTTGGTTGGATTTTATGGTGCAATATCTATATTTGATCAAGCTTCACCTTACAACGTCAGATAAATGGACATACACACAAGGAAAGTTTTACAGACACAGAAGATTGATATAGATAGAGAAATAGAATCAGGGATTAATCGAAACTGCTCCGCTTACAGCTCGCAGGCTGCTAACATAGAGGAAATACGAAAGTGAAGTGAGCAATGGTAGTATTTTTATGATCCCAGGATCATGGGAACAAAACTTGTAGTAACGTGACTTTTGTCTACCGAGTGGAAACGAGCATTCATCATTTGTATGGTCAGAGGGACGAGAGAAGACGGCTTATCCATTGACTCATCATGTGATCGATCCACATGACATTGTATTAGATATTGTTGACTTTCTCATTTTCATCGCCATTCGATAGAAATGCATATTCATACACCTACCCTGTCGTTATGTTGCCAAACGAGGCAATAATATGCCAAATCGGCCAACCAAGTTCATTTTTAACAGAGCAATCACGTGACAATTAGTCGGCATGTTGGTCGGGCTTTTTGAAGCTCCTTTCAATAGCAATGTGTATTCTACTTATAGTATTTCACATCTATAATCGCTAGCGCTTTGTGAAAACACACTTAGCCATTGTAGAAATCATGAGAAACTTGCTCTATAAATATAATTATGTGAAACTGCTTACTCGTACTAAGTCACTCAAAACACGTTTTCCTTGGAATTACTATTCAAACATAGTTTGTTTAAAAGTATCTCATAAATCACGCGTTTCACTTAAGACAGCATCATAATCTGGTTAAGAGAATGTACATCTGTTTCAAGTACCCACTGAAGTCATACATTTATATTTTTTACTAAAAATTAACAGTAACATAAATCGGTGAATTCTTCTGTTTTGTTATTACAACTTACAGATTGCATACTCGACAGCAAAAGCTTCACAAACCAGTCAGGATTCACGTATCTAATAGGAGCAGTTTTTAGAGCATATTCCTTATTTTAAAGACGAGTTTAAAAGTGTTTAAAACTTTACATTACACTTTTCCCCACGGAGCTATCAAAACAGTTGTAAATGTATTTTTTTGAAAATAAAAATGAGTGACACAAAAGTAACTTTTAAATTTTATAATAAATATATTAATTAACGAAAATACACTAGAGTTTTTTTAATCGTTACTTTATACTTATATTTCAGTTCTCTTTGTCAGAACAAAAAAGTCTTGTGTTTATGTAATTCTAACTGCGTGATGTATAACTTAAATTTAAAATTCAATAAAATGCATATATTTAAGCATATCAATAAAGTGTATATTTTGTATTCAGATTATTAGTGTCTGGTGCTTTTGTCTAGATACTTTTGTGCTTGAAAGGTATTTATGCTCTATTTTGTTTGTTTTCTCATAGGGTGGCAGGTGTAATTCAGTCTTTAGCCGTTGGTATGGTTGGTAGGTGGAGTCGGTATGAGAAATATATCCTGTGTTAACTCTTTTTTTATCTAAATGCGATCAGTTTCAGTATTAAGTACATTCATTTTAATCCTCCTGATGGTTGTCTCGAAGAGGTGTCTCATCATTATCAAAATTGGTCAAATCTTGATGAACGAGATACCTCGTTATTAGTAAAATTGGTCAGATCTTGATGGACGAGATATCCCGTCAAAACCACTTGAATGGTTAAATATTCTAAATTAATAGAATGGATGGACTTATAATGCGGAATGGATGCACTTATGAGATCCATCATCGTCAAGTTCAGCGATTTTCAACCTTTTTCATGCCATGATACACAAATACTAAAATTCTACGGTACACCAAAAAATATATTATATGGTTTGTCAATCTGATTAGAATAAAGAAATAGGTTCAATTTTAATTAACAGAGTTATGACCTAACGCCATTTTTAATGGCTCCCACCACACCTTACAAAATTAAATGCTTACTTTTGTTGTGTCTAAAATGCACTCGTACAAGGTGATACGTTGTTGATTGGATGGTTGGTTTTTATGATGCAAGGTCTATATGTGACCAACAGGATGATAGGTCTTCACCAATATTCTTTTCAATAAATTTTTTTAGCATAGTTCGCCTTGAAAAATGAAACCAATTTGTCTTTACAATCGCTTCATCTTTTAATTCCTTTGACCTTGACTGCCTTCAGTCGAAACGCACAAGCATGAAAATAAAATGTTTTCTCCGATCTTAAGATGAAGGGAAAACAGAATTTATATTACACTCAGCTTAGAATTCTAAATGTCTAAATTTTAGAGTAGGGTGAACTGGGGAAAGAAACAAACGCTCTGAAAGCCTCTCTATTTCATAGATGTAGTCCTAGGGAACATAAATCTAACACACCATTTTATCTAACCGCATTCAGAATATTTCATGACTAATACATATTTCTCAAGCACAAAAGATATCTCGCGGTATAATACGGAATCCTCAAAAAGTGTTTAGAATTGTATCACCATCCACGAAGGAGTCTGAGAGTGAAATGATTTCTCGAGACCATTTCTCTTGAGGCTATTCCGAAGCCTCTCCTCCCCCGTAATCGGATGCTAATCTAATCGCCTCAACCCCCTGAAAAGAAATTCAAAATCTAGAGAGAGAAAAGGAACAAAACAGGAAGCAAAATCGAAATACTCCGCAAAGTTGTCAAGCCAAAAAAGATTTATGGTCGCAAAAACAAACGGAAAATCGACTCAAAAGTTTAAACTGCGCTTCGAGAAAATAGAATCATGTGAGGTAGGGGGACAGAGAGTTAAAAAAGTAAAAAGGGGCATTTTAGGAAAGGAAAGGAAGATTTTACCCTAGAGAGAATCAGGGCTGGAGCAGTGGGTTCGATTTGAAGTAACACTTGATCTCAATTTTCCATTTGTCCGGAGAGAATGAAGTAAACATCAGATACAATGTAGCTTGAAATTTCCGTTTGGATCTGAAACCGATTGCTCTGACTTAGCAGTTTCGGTATGTGGTGCTTCGAGGGATTGGCTGATCAACTCGTTTCAATCTTTGTTTGAATAGTATAGGATTTCTACTATCTTTGACTAAATCGGGGACATTTTGTGTTCAATTTCCACCCATTAAAGGAAATGGTGGTTGAAAAACCTACAAGGCTCTATAAACGTATTAAATAGCATATAGATTCGTGCATAATATTTACGATTGTTCCTTAACTCTCCTGCTGTTTGTCTTGACAAGGTGTTCCGCCATTAGAAAAACTGACCAGAACTTGATGGACAAGATATTTCATCATTTGAAGAAAATTAACCTGGTCATGATTTTGTCATAAAAAGATCGACAATATCTTGATGACGAGACATCTCGTCATTAGAAAAATTGGTAATATCTTGATGGACGAGATATCTCGTCGAAACCATTTGAAGGGTTAATTGTCTACATCTATTGATGGCAGTGTCGTTCTTACTCAAATTTCATACTTATTTAAAACCATATACATGCATTTCATTCCTCCAAATGGAATAAAAATTAATCAAAAATCTAAAGCAGCATTTCTTATAATCCTTACCTTTTCTTACTTACAATAAAGTGTATCGAAAAAGTCCCAACCTCAGTTATGTCACAAAAATTAGTTTCTGAACATCCAATTGCATCCCATTCACCAAGGCGATTTGGAAAATTTTCACATCCAAATCAATTTTCACCGTTCTCTTAATTTTCTTTACTACACTGATATCTATCTTACTGATTTCTTATTGCCTTCTGTAATCCAACTTCTGAATAATTATATTACTGTGGGAATTATTCCATAGAGTTTTGGCGATATACAACTCCTAGCTCAAATCAAGCATTTAAAAAATTAATCAGTAAAATTCCGTGGTGGTTGATTGTACCTTGTTAATATCTGTTTAATGCCATTTGTTAATATACAAATGTTATTGATTTCTCTGCCATATACGTTACTGAAATGTATGTATAGATTAAGGCTATCTGTTGAGAATAAAAGCAAGACAAGAAATTTTTAAAGCCAGTTTTTAATTGCGCTGGAATAAAACAAATTTAGAAGGGAGAATATACATTGGTAGTTTGGTAGAAAAGATAAAATAATTTTCAAATAACTATCAACATTCGATAGGAGTCATTTGATGAAAAGAAACGGAAGCTGAAGAATTTTACGCACTTTATATTTTCTAAATAAATATATACACGCTCTATACAAAATACTTTTACTCTCAAAATTCAAAAGAAATGAAAAATTATTTTAAATTTTTAGCTTAGTGGGAAGAGCATTACCATCCTATTGATATCTAATGGTTTTCTATTTCAAATGATAGTGAGGTAGTCTGAAATTATGTCTCACCAAAAAGTAAGTTAATTAAGCGAAATAAAAATTGAATCGAATTATAATATCTAAATAGCCAGCTAGCTTAAAGGAAAGACAAAAACTTAAGAAAATAAACAAGTAAGAAATTACCATAAAATAATAGTGTGATCAAATATTAAACTTCCCGATAAAATTTAATCAGCAAGTAAATCAGTTAATTTTAAAGCAATGAGATATAAATCTGTCGAAAACATAAAACAGAGATAAACAGGTTGTTAATGGACCATAAAGCGACAATATAATGTATGTAACACATCTGATAGAAAGGTACGCTAGACATTAATGTGGTGAACACAGGAGGGAACGCAAACTTGCCATAAATAATTTATTTCTATACATATATATAGTGCACTATTTACACAGACTGTATGGGCATCACACCATCTACTGTAAACCTCCTTTCTGAAAAACCTTGAAAAATTACAATCGCTTCCTTTATTGGGAGCCGCTGTAACCCGGTTGAAAAAGTAATGGATTAGCAACCTGAGGGTTGCGAGTTCGAATCAAACCAAAGACCGTCGTGTTCAAAGAAAGTTGGTGCATACTAAATCTGTCGTGGCCTTAAACGCCCTCACGTTGCTGTGGTGTGGAAGTTTGGAGAGTTGGGTACCAGCTAAGGTGTAGCCTCGTCATCTGACCGGGGTTCGAAACTACGTGTCGTTGTCCTCGGGTTTCCCTAAGGGTTTGATCCCGGATCGTCACCAACAGCCCGTTCTGTTGCTCCAGTGTGACGTTAATTAAAATAACTTCACCTTTATTGTGACCTTTATTTAAGGCCAGGTGCTGGTAAACTAGCCAGCATATTGTGTTTATTGAATTTTGAATAAAATTACTTTATATTTTTATTTACCTAGTTATTCATTGCACCAAGCGACATCTTCAGATAGATATCACCTCCATAGAACGGAGCTCACCCGTGTTTTTTCAACCTTTCGGTTTCTAACCTTTTCAGAGACTTTCTCGTACATCTCCCTTTTTCTCTTCCCTCATGTCCAAAGGGTTCCCCATTGTCCGAATCCTCAAGCCCCATTGTGCTCCTTGTGAGGAAAGTGATGTGCATCTCACAATGTATTTAAATGTAGAGCTTCTTGTAAAATCTAAACAATAAGCTAAACTGTCGATTTAAAAGCATAGAATAATAATCCAGATTCTAACAAAACCTAATCAGCAACAAATGTATTGTTGATGTGTATTCTAACATGTACTGCTACTTTGTAACTTGGTCTTCACCAGTCTTGTTCCCCCGTTTGAGCAGTATCGGTAATTTTTACCAAATTTCCCTTAACCCTCCTGGTGGTTATCTCGATGTCATAAGCAAAACTGACCAGATGTTGATGGAAGAGGTACCTCTTCATTAGAAGAAAACTTCACCAGATCTGGGTCTCGTCATCATAAAAAAATTGGCCATACCTTGATGACGAGATACCTCGTCATTAGCAAAATTGGTCAGATCTTGATGAACGATATATCTAGTCAAACCCGTTTAGAGGACTAAAATGGCTAATATTTGGGACGCTTGACAGTTTAAATGTTAAATGGACTCATTACCTACCTACATGAAAAAATCTGAGAGACTGACGATGTGAAGTTTAGTCACCAAATTACTGTGAGTACTCAAGGAATACAAAATTTTACAAAATGTATCCATCTGTTTCAACGTAACACACGCACAGTGAGACAGGCATGAAGCTGGGAAATCATTGATATTGTATTAAATAGCCCAAAATAAATAAACAAATTTAAATGCTACGAAAATATTTAATATGTAGGGAAACATTCCATTTTTATTTAAATAGATTACTTTTGTTGTGTAAATCATGCAGAAATGTTTTTCTTCTTTACCGAGCAAATCTTTACTACACTTTTTTCAGAAACCATGAAAATATTATCGCATATTTTACGAAAAACAATGAATACATTACCTTTTCATTTTATAAACGATATTATATTCCTTACAGTACTTCGTTTCTAATTAGATCTTTTGGTCTTCGTTATTTCGTAACATCACACAGTTCGTCAATCTCTGCTTGGCATTGTACCGAACAATGCTATCAGACTTCTTTTTATATCCGAGATGTCTAAAAGTATTCATATGCACGGTATTCTTCCTTTCTTCTTTTTCATCCACATGGAGCTTCCTTTGTGATTGAAAGTGAACTAGAAGATAGACACATTTGACGGATGCGAAGTCTGGCGAAACCGGTTCCCTTTTTTATATTTCAGTTACTCCTTCAATACTATTTTACATCATTACCAGGACATCAATCTTCACCCCTATCCATCTTCAGGGATTGTCACTCCACCCGTAAGGAAAGAAATGTATGTATTGGAGGGCGCACTTCAACCTTTCGATTCGCATATGTGTAGATATTTTGAAAGGAAGTTTCAGATAACCTTAAGCTTTATTAAGATTAACTATACTGGTTTTCAAAAGTTACCACAATGAATTGGCTCATAAATATTTTATGAACCGATTGTTGGAATGGCACAAAATGGTTTACATGGAAATAGTATTCAGGATATACAACATCCGAAGAACAAGTCGTAAAAAATTAATCACGAAAATAAATAGATTTATGTTCTGAGTACTTAAAACTCAATAAAGGTTAGTAAAAGTGTAATTGCACATGGAAGCCACACAAATCTAGTCAGCACCTTGTAAGAGTTTTAATGTTTTTTAACCCTTAAATTGGTTTCGACGAGTTATCTTGTCCATCAAGATACTACCAATTTTCCTAATGATGAAATATATCGTCATCAAAATCTTGCCGATTTTTTTATGATGACAAGATCACGATCTGGTCAGTTTTTATAATGACTAGATACCTCGTCCATTAAGATCCGGTCAGTTTTTATAATGACTAGATACCTCGTCCATTAAGATCTGGTCAGTTTTGAACGAATCTAGTCGAGACAACCACAAGGAGGATTAAATGTATGTATAACACACCAACAAATGGCTTAACCCTCCTGGTGGTTGTCTCAACGAAGTTTCTGGTCATTAACATAACTGACCAGATCTTGATTTGACGAAATATCTCGTCATTAGAAGAAAAATAACCAGATATTGATCTTGTCATCATACAAAAATCGGTAATATTTTTATGACGAAATATCTCGTCATTAGATTGGTCAGATCTTGATGGAAGATACATCTTTTCCGAATCACTTGAAGGGTTAAGACCGATAAAGGAGAGGTCAAGATGCATTTATTATAATTAATAATAATAAATTAATAAAAAATATTATCAATACAAGTTGTGTGTGCATCTTGTAGCAACAGAAATAAAAATGCAATTTAAATACAGAAATCTGTAAGTCTAGGTTAAAATCAATCCATCTTGCCTGCCGGAACGAAGGTCACCCGGACACACTCATTTATCCGCCAAGGGGATTGTTTATTACTGATGGCATTAATTATCCATTGTGATTGATTATTAGTGGATGGTTTAACCAAGTGAATTTCCTTAGAGAAAACACCGGTGAACTCGTAGTGATCAGTATTGCCTTCCGTCCCATAAGAACAGGGGGAAGGTATTAGTGGGAAACCGTCTAACTGATGAGAAAATTGAGACCTCCAAATGTCTTTAGTTCCCATTTTAAGGATATCCAATGCCTCCCTATTGTTTTCTACTCATGGATATAGGATCCTATGAGCCGAATCAAGTATTGCATTTCCTCACTAGACAGAAAGGTGTCTACCAGGTGAACATGTATATATGTTCTAGACTCAATGGAAATATTTCAAATGGGTTTTTTGGTTCAGCACGTCTGAATATTAAAAGTACTGTGTGAATGAGGAGGACAATGGAAACACATTAAGTATGGATCAACATTATTGAAATGATTCAAACAAAAAGCGCAGGATGGATAAGTATATACAGCAAATCATGTACAAGGTTAAGTTCCACGTCATATGTTGATGGCAACATCATTGTCGTCTACCTCCGTGGAAAGCCGATGTCGTCCCTCTCTATCCGTCCGCCCGCGCGTGTCTCTCCAAGGAAATCGGAACAGTTGGTGTGACCATCTCATTGCCTGAAGACAAGCGCATGTCCTTGCACATACTTCTTTTGCTCAGCCCTTAGCCATATGTATAAGTTCATAAAAAGATGGTGTTACCTGAGTCCATTAAAAAATGATTGCATGGCAATACCATGACCACCACCATCAAATTAGTCCCAATATTTGATGAAATTTAAACTGCAATCGGTTCTTCCATTTCTCAGAATAGTGTTCAGTCAATGTTCAATACTCCTTAAACTGGATTTAAATGGAGACTATTCCAGTACATCTCATAAAAATACTTAACACCACTTAGGAAAATAAGTTGAAAGGTTTTTGTTCACAATTTAGTTGACGAGGTGCATAGCATCTCAATTGACATAAATTTCGACCAGTTCACAATTCATTTCTCTTTCATATTCGTAGACTATCTATCGTCCTATGTGTCTTCGTCTATCCACCAGAGAGATGTTTCATGTCAATCTAATATGAGAAATGGGGCAATCTGTGTGACACACACACAATAATAACACTAAACAATCAGTCACGACGTTTCTAAATAAATTCTCACCCCCACACCAAATTTATGGTTACAGAATATATATTCCAGGACCACAATTTATCCAACGGCAAATGCTCTCATTCTAAATTTAGTGTGGCCCATCTAAAAATATGTATAATATTTGATGATACACTGAAATAGTCAACTAAAACAATTCATATAATTTTCTAGTTGTATCAGAAAGATAAATATAAGAAACAATAACATTATTCTTGTTTTGTAAAATTAAATTAAATAGTTAGTCTTCCCTTACCTTCTGAGGGTCAAATATAGAGATAAGATAGTAAAGGAGAGTATGCATGGGATACGTTCTATCCCATGCATACTCTTCTTTTGCTTGGATGGCTTATAATTAATTCCATTATTTTGTTATTGACCAATAAACATTCCTTAAAATCAACTACTGTGGCTATTTAATCATTAAATGGCTTGTGGATTAAAGGCAATGGTACATTGATCGGAAATTTCCCGGTGCTCTCTTGTTAAACTAAACAAGATAAATTATACTATCGATGTTGGAAAATTTATATTGATAAACATGAGCGTGTAATATCTCACAATACTACCATAAGTGAAGTCTCCGGCTCAGAGCAAAAAGGGGAAGCTAATTAAGCGGATTGATGATGTCGCGCGGCATAGTTTGGGCCTGTGGCAAACTGAGTTTGTAAGGGCTTGGAAAATTTATCTTGGATTTTTCGGAGAATGGATGAAAAGCAATGATTTTGAAACTTAATTGGTATTTAGTACCGTCCTGTGATAATTATTTTAAATTAATTTTAACAGTAATGAAGTTCCTTCAGTCATCACCTTTGAAATTTAACTCTTATTGTGTAGTCCTGCTAAAGCACCAGATCATTTTCAAAACTTTTAGTGTCAGTATATAAACATTTCTCATACGTGACACGAAAAAGATGTATCATTTATATTTGTCGTTTGGCAACGACGCATCACGTTATTCGGATGGCGAATCAAATCTGCTCGTGGAAGAAAAAAAATTTCATCTGATTTAAATTAGTGAGTGGTATCAAATTGGTATTTTAAAAATGAATTAAAGTAGAGCATTTATGGGACAAGGCAAAAAGGGCCCTTCACACTCACGATCCCGCACCATCTAATACAAGAGAATTGTGGGTGGTTATTCAGATGGTGTGATTCAACATCTTTACAGAAGTCTTCCAGACACCTGTGAAATTCACTCACATGCATTGGTTTAAAATATGCTAGTTTTTATAGCCAGAAACAGCACACAAGACATTACAATACATTTTACGCGTGAATCGCTTACCTAGCCAAACGCCCAGAAACTCAACAGTCCATTCTGATTGTGACTGAAGTCTCAAATGCTCTTGTGTGTGATACATATTGGGGTTACCTTAATATATAGTTTAGCGATGTTTTGGGGATGTTTAGTGTTTAATTTATATTTGAGCAATTAACTACCATACATCAATTCCGAATTCATCCTTTAAAATTTCTATTGACGATGTGCTGAAATCGCATTCGAAAACAAGCAAAGTGGCGTCATATCCGGAATACGTTCAAAAGCATGTTTTGCCACGAAAGCACTCCCACCACCTACGTTTAACTTGACCGAAAAAATTCCTTATTTTGGTTTACCCGTTTGAAAGTGGTGAACAGAACCTGATTTTCTATTCAAAATGAATATTCCAGTTTGTCATACCACACACACACATCTCATTGGCATCAAGCTAGGTTAAGAATTTCCGAAATACTGGGAGCCGAATGTCTTCCTGGTGGACTTGTGGATCGCTGTCCCACATTTTCCGTAGAATTTAAGAAAGTAGGAAATTCCAAGGCAGTCAGTCCGTTATCGGATCTGTGAGAATTGAACATCTAACCACGCGTTACAATCTTTCGCTCTCTAGCCAATTGCTATTGCCACTAGACAACTGCGGTGGTTGTGACGGAAGTCAGACATCGATTAGTTATACATTAGCTTACAGAAATGGCGTAGTGGTCTACCTACTGTCTGTCTACAATGAGAACTATTCCAGAGACAAAATTTGTCCTTGTGCTGTATTCGTAGAAATTGACCTTATCCAAGCTTCCACAGGGATGCTTGAAGAAATATGATCCAGTTTGTCACATTAGTGCACTTGAGTTGGAAATATATTTGCTAAGATATTTATTTATTTCCGAGAAGATTCATACTAGTATTCTACAGTGTATCTGCCACAAGAACTGCTCCAGACGGAAAGTCTGTACCTATAAGCTGCCGTAGAAACGAGACTTAGCTCATTTTCTATAAGGATTTCTCGAAATATTTGAGTTTGTCACATTGGCGTATATGGCAACAATTGCTCTCAAAAGGTTTGTGAGGATAGAGAATATCACCACATCGTCACAAGATCAACCCTGCTCCGTGGCCAAACCACCCACCGCCAAATTCGCAAAGCCTCACTCGATTCATCCCTAATCAAGATGTACGAGACCTATTTCTATAATGACTGTCAGTACCAGACTTTCTGTCTTGATCTGTTCTGATATACAGATAGAACCAACATTCATGAAAAAAATATTAAATAATCACCAACAGTCAACCCTACTCAAAATGAACAATGTGACTGATTCAAGATTTGTTTTCGAGGGTACATACATATGCCGAGGCTCTTAAAACCCTTGTGTAAAATAAAATATGTGATCATGTATTCAAAGTATTCAAAAGGAAGAAATAAAAATTACTGAGTATTAAAAGACAAATAATTGAAAGCTGCTGATACCACATAAGGATAAATCAATGATATGGTAATTCTAAATAAGTAAGCTCTATAAAATATTTAAAAGGAACGATAAAATGTATATATTTTGTATCTTTATTCACTGTCTATCGAACTATATTATTGTTGTGGAAGGATAACATGCAATGTCACTGAATATACACAGAAAATTATGTATTCTAGATTCGATATGAAGACACTAGTCGGTTTGAGTAAAGTGAGAGAATTCGTTTCCAAAAAAAATGAAGACAGGTGAGGTTACTCATTAACATTCATATATAAAAGCAAAATGTGAAATATACACTCTCGTATTCCTCACATCACCTAGCTTCTTTGATCCAATTGGGTTTTGTTCACATCTTATTAAGCTGTCTAAAATGTTAACCTAATCAATATTAATAATAATATGTATCATGTAATAGATTAATACATATGATAACTAGCACGAAAACAGATACACGCATTTGTGATAACGTCAAAATATAAGCAATAAAACATTAGTTTGGCAAATTCAAAAGAAACGCAAAGCGTTGTTTTTGGTTTGAATTCATAAAACTAAAAACTAAATTGATGAATATGTATGATAAAAATAAAAAAAGGTGCGGTCGCAGTCACGCTAGCCTTGTATATACTTTTCAAAAGATGAATATATCTTAACATTTTTAAACATAATGAAAATCTGGACACTTGAATTTTTATCCATTTATTTAATTGAAATAATTTAATTCTTTATTTCGTTTTACTTTTGCTCCTTAGAAAAATAATTTAAAAGAAATAATCTGCTTATAAAATTCTGTTTATATATTCTATTCTAATCTCTGATAGAATAAAAGCGTAAAAAATCGTATTGATTTCCAACTGCCATCTATCGGAGAAAATATCAACTATTTGATTTGGTATCGCCTTGGAGCTTGAAAACCTATTAACCTATTATCCGTTTTTGAACAGAATTTGTTTTCATAATTGTCTAAATATTTTATGTGCTGTCAAGTGATTTGTTTTTTAATTGTGATTTTTTTTAAGTATATCAACAATATTCTATTCGAAACACAAAAATTTGACATGTCTTTAAAAATGTTTGACATTAAGCAACGTCTAATATTTCACTGCCTGATCGACTAGCACGACTGGAATGAACTTCACTATATTAAAGAAATGTGGTTAGATGTCAAATGCTTTAATTGTGTCCAACATACCTTTTTTCTGTGCAGCGAATGTTGTTCAAAAATGAATTAATTATACCTGATGATAAAATTTTTATCTAAGCTAAAATCGTTGAATTGACCATAAATAAAAGCTATAATAAACTTTCGTCAGTGCTTGAAGCTACGCCATGGCACTTAAAAGTATGTTTGAAAAATATTTCCGGGTTTGATTTTTTTTTAGTTTTTTAACACGGAAATCGCTAGCTGAATTCTGGAAATTTCGGTTTCAACCTCAGACTCGTAACATTCTTTCCTTATTTTTATACATGATACACAATAGTTACGTATTTTCGTTTTCATCTGTTTTGTGTATTTTTGGGATCGATATTGTTTTTACATTATAACCTTTTTGCTTAAGATATCTCATTAAATAAACATGTTACCAAGATAACAAAAAGTACTATAAATATAGAATTACATAAACTTAATTTCAAATTCCTAGTTCAGAGTTAATATATCTGCCTCTAATTATTAACTGTTGCTTAACTTATTGAAATAAAATAATTTACCTGCGTATAGAATTATGTAAACGAGTCAGTTCATTGCATAAAAAATAAACGCGTTCAAACTGTTTTCCTAAGAGTAAATTTTTTATAGTTTATTTTTCATTAATCAAAAATTTATGTGCTGAGCTTATTTGAATTAATTATACAATTTACTTGGCAATAAAATTGAAAATACTATTTTATTTTTTATACAAATACAATATGACATTTCAATAATAAATACCTTAGTAATTAAAGATCTTTTTAGATTTAGTGTATTGATGAAACAATTCATCAGAGATAAATTGAATATATTTTACTAAGTTTATGCACAAAACATAAATTTAATAACAAATAAGCACCAATATTTCAAATCTTAGCAAAAATTAGTCTGTTTTTTCCAAAAAATAAATTCAATTAGAAACATGTTTATATCTGATTAATAAATATATGAATCAGTGAAGATTCAGAGCATTTAACGAACAATTTTATTTTAACTATCTGTCATCGCGCGCGCGCGTTAAGTAAGAAAAAAACTTTTATTCGTTCTTATGACAAACATTAATGAACTATGAGCCTTTCTGTATCAATTTATATTAATTTGCCTTTGACATCTACATGGAATCAATTTTGTTATTGTTGTTAGACGTATAATGTAAGTGTAAGTAAGGGAGAGATAGTGAACTTTTGATAAGACTTGAAATGATTCACATAAAAAATGCTTAATGTTCAAAAATGTATACGTTAATTATAATTAAAATTTTAATAAGCAACCGCTTTATAAAAGAAAATTTAATAGAAATTTATATATATATATATATATATATATATATATATATATGTATATATATGTATATATATGTATATATATATATATATATGTATATATATATGCATATATATATATTTATATATATGTATATATGTATATGTATATGTATATATATATGTATATATATATATTGTGCATTTTTTGATCCACTTAATTAATCCATAATTTATTTCGTTAATTATCAATAGATGTTTGCAATTAACCCTCCAAGGTTTCAACGAGGTTTCTCGTCCATCAAAATCTGACCAATTTTGCTAAAAACAAGATATCTCCTCATTAAGATATTGCCGATTTTTTTAATGATGACGAGATCAAGGTCTGGTCAGTTTTTCTAATGACGAGATATCTCGTCCATTAAGATCTGGAACAGTTTTTTTCTAATCACGAGATACGTCGTCGAAACAACCACCAAGAGAATTAAAAAACGAATGCCGATGTCGTGCTGTGCCAGTAGAAAAAATTCGAATAACTGTGTAGGATCCTACCATCGACTTTCTCAATTTGTTTTCGCAGTTGCATGTATAAAACACGATTGGTCAAGCATCATTTCTAAACCTCATTCATCATGCCTAAAATATCGAGACAATCGATCCAATATATTCGTCAACCGCTGTGGTCAGCGAAAGGGAGTCCATCGACCTGAAATTTTTATTACCCTTTCTTCAAAAATTGTCGCATTTATTAGAGCGTAGGACCACTGTTATAAAATACTTTTTCCCTCCATTCTACGTCCTTCCCTAGTAGCTATGAAAAATTCAAAACTCTAATGACCCAAGTGGGACAAAGCCAACTCTCATTTGTTAAAAAGGCCTGTTACTATTGACTTGCGTTAAACAGGGGGTGAATGCTTTCAAACTTGTGTTTAGTTCGGGTTTGAAGTGCCCGAAATCAATTCCAGAGTGAAATCACGTACGAGGAACTGCCTTAAAACGTTCCCTAAATTATAGATCGGGTTACTCTGATTCGGCGGCCTGCTGCATAATTTAATTCGATTTTGAGTTGATGGAAGAAGGTATATTTACAGCTGGACAGTGGTGTATGTTTAGCCTTATCAATTAACGGCGAGATAAATTATTGGTGGGTTTTGAGGCACGTACCGAAATGGTTTTCGGAACTTTAGCAATACTTCTGAGTTAAGCCAACACCGGAATTTATATTATGGTAGCATTGGTTCTCAAGATGTGTCTAATATGGCTAAAAGATGGAACATTATCGGTGGTTAGTTACAATGGAAATTTAGATTTATCGATAAAAATTTTTTATTTGGTCTTTAAGTTTTTAATAGAAGTAGGGTGAGGTGTAGCATGTGCGAATCCAAATCTTCAAAGTTTACATTAAACCAATTACTACACACAGTAATTTTAAGTCATAAGTTTTTAATATTTAATATTATTAGTACCAGTAATTTTCAAAATGTTCGTACGCTCACCACACACACTCCTAGACCATTTAACCCTCCAAAGCTTTCTATGATAAACCTCGTCCATCAAGATCTGGTCAAGTTTGCCAATAACGTGATATCTAGTCCATCAAGATCTGGTCAAGTTCTCCAATAATATGATATCTAGTCTATCAAGATCTGGTCAAATTTGCCAATAAATTGATAAGTAGTTCATTAAGTTCAGTTTTGTTAACGACGAAATGCATCGTTGATACAAAACTGCCTTCTTACTTTAAGAGGGAAGGAAGATCCCAAATAAGAAAAGGTTTTGTATCACAAGCTAGTCACTACAAGGCAGTTTCCGACGCGAAGATAAACCACAAGGTGGGTTAATGGGGCAAGTGAATACCAGGGACCATTTTATTGTTTTCAATGTGATAGTGTTGTGAGTGGGCAAGAACATATATAATTTCATTTATGTCTTTCTTTGGTCTGCGCAACTTTCCTGCGAAATTCAAAGCGCCCTGTGATGAAACTGATCAAAAGGACTCCTTCCAGCGGACCCCTGCAAGGACTCTTTCAAGCAGGTGATAGCCACTATTTAAATCACAGATATGTTTTATGTTCAATGGATGCTTTTGCACCACTTTAAATCATTCTCTGTTTCACTTTTTAATGAAATGTGTAAAACAATTTGTTCACCAAATTAACAGCAGGAAAACACACTAGACATGAAACAGTTCCTCTATATAAGAGGGTTTCCCAGAGTATACTTAACATTACGTCTTCGTACATGAGTCCAGGGCATTGGCACCGATATCATGATGTCTTCTATATACATGAAACGCAATATACGTTCAAAATAGTTTTAGAAACTGGATCAATGGATTTTAAGTCGCATAGTTAAGTCACAAATTCTCTAAAACAATTCTCTCCAGTACAAAAGAACAAGTTCTAAAGTGTTCTAAAGTCTCTTATTTCTTTAGGCAAACAAGACATCTACATCAGCAAGGTGAAATATGTGCAAGTAGACCTGATTGACAATATTTCCTGAGAGGGATTTTCAGTGCAAACAAACAAACCAGACGGAAAAGGACGATTTAAATTTCATCACCAATTGCTCTCGTATAATACACATCTGGCTTTAAATGTAGTTTATCACCGTCGTGGCGACCGACCAATTAACTATCATCTATCAATTAGGAATTCAATTTTTATAATTTTTACTGTCCAAGTGGTGAAATCGTATCAGAAAATCTAGCCCAGTGGCGGGATAGTACCAGAACATTCCACCTCAGAAACACTAACACCACCTACATTTAGCTTGATAAAATATACCTCTAATTTTATCTTTGCCAGCAAAGCTAGAATAGGCCATATTGTCACTCTGGCCAAACATAAACAAACTACCGGAAGAAGAAAAGATCCTTTCAGTTATGAAGAAATTTGATTTATCGCCGTTTGGACGATGTTTGCTTTAATCTCTATTATTATAAAAGGAAGTGTTTGTGTGTCTGAGTGCGTGCGGTGTCCAGATGAGTCCATAGCACTTACAGCCATGAAATTTGGCACATAGGTAGTCCTAAAGGTGACTGAATGTATCTCGAAGCCCGAATTTTAAAATTTAATCTAGAAATTTTTTAATTAATTTATTGGCATATTTTTGTATTATTTGGTTTCCTAAGAATGGCAACAGTGTGAGAGAGATCACACAGCTTCTGCTCTTGGCAATAAGCCAAGGCTCTATGTTTACTTTCTACAGAGGATGTCTGATAAGGCAGCCGTATATCTTGATTAACTTTGTTAATTTTTTGTTTGGGTATTTTTCGCAAATAGTAGTATATAATGGTTATTTCATAATTTACTTTTGAATTTGTATCATTTCTGCAATTTTGTTTATTATTATTTAATTTGGTTTTGATTCCGCTGACATTGTGATTCATTTAGGTTTTTTGTCGGAATCAGTGAGGTTTAGCGTTGACTTTTTAAAAGTATAGCGTTATATTTAAAGATTGAATCACATTTTTATTTTAGTAGTGGTTACTTCATAACTTACTTTTGAATTTGTATAATTTCTGCAATTTTAATAACGACATTATTTTGGTTTAGCGTTATATTTAAAAATGCCACAGCCTCCCAGAAAAAAGAAATGTCTTCGAACACAACAGCGAGATAACAGAGAAAGAAATCGAAGAGAAAATGAATCCACCCCAGAAAGAGAAACAAGGCAGCGTGAGAACAGAGAAATAGAACAAAGAAGATAATCTGAATCCACCCCAGAAAGAGAAACAAGACAGCAAGAGTACAGAGAAAGGAAACAAAGAGAAACTGAATCCCCCAGAAAGCGAAACAAGACAGCGAGAGAACAGAGAAAGAGAACAAAGAAGAGAAGCTGAATCCACCCCAGAAAGAGAAACGAGACTACAGCAAGTTAGAACCGGAAGAAGTGCTGCTCGAATGCGCATCTGTAGAAATTTAGAGAATGCAGCTTTTAATTACGATCCATCAGCAGATTATGTATCTCATCCTTCGTGCGTCTTTGGATCAATGTCTGTAACATGTAAACACTGTGAAGCAAAGAAGTGGAAAGGTGAAGTCCCAAGTATGTGTTGCAACGGAGGAAAGGTTCAACTGCCACGGTTGATGGATCCAGACGAGCCCCTTCGTACTTTACTGATTGGAGATTCAGCGGAAGCTAAACATTTTCTGGCAAATATTAGAAGGTACAATTCCTGTTTCCAGATGACCTCTTTCGGCACGACAAAATAAATTAGAGAGTCGGGATACAAGCCGACATTTAAGGTTCAGGGTCAAGTTTATCACCGCCATCGGGAGTCTACACCCTCTACCAAACGAAGAGCATAAATTTCTGCAAATATATTTTGTTGGAGATGGTACACAACAAGCAGAGCAGCGTTACAAACACGTTCCGCAGACGAGACAAGACATAGTACTTCAGTTACAATATATGCTGGAGCATCAAAACTTTTACATCCACAGCTTCAAATCGGCAATGGATAAGATCAGCCCTGAATTCAAAGTGGTAATAATCTTAGCGGACAAACCACACATGGTGAACATGAGAGGAGGTTCAATGCACCGATAACAGGAAAAGTGGCTTTAATCATGGTGGGAGAACAACATGGAGCAAGATACATAGTTTTAGAAGAAAGTGGCACCATCAAGAGAATTCCCGATACGCACAGGTCCTACGATACACTACAGTATTCACTCATGTTTCGGCAGGGGGAGGATGGATAAAATTTTCAACTGCGACAAACCCAACTACCAGAATGCCGCAAACTAGAAGATTTCTGCTTTGCAGTTCTATGCTCACAGGATGATACGCTCTTCAAATTTCAACATTTTACTGAGAAGTAAAGACCTGTTCCATTAATTTATCGTTGACATGTATGCCAAGATTGAAACGGAAAGGCTGATGTACATACGACTAAATCAGAGGACGGCGAGAGTGAACAGTATGCACAGTTGAGGGATGCGGTCATGAACGATGGAAATGTTGCAGACATTGGCCAGTTAATCATCTTGCCTTCCAGCTTCACTGGGGGTCCCAGGTACATGCACGAGCGTACTCAAAATGCCATGACCTACGTGAGAAACTATGGTAGACCGGACCTCTTCTTCACCTTTGCATGCAATCCAAACTGGACAGAGATACAGCAAGAACTATTTGTTGGGCAAAAACCACAGGATCGTCATGATTTGTTGAAAATCTTTCATAAAAAAAACGCTCATGAGTCTCATCACAAAGGCAAAGGTTTTTGGAGAGGTTAAGTGTCATATGTACACTATAGAGTGGCAAAAGCGATAACTTCCTCATGTCCATATTCTTATTTGACTGAAAGATTCATTAAACGTTGACTGAGTGGATGACTTTATTAGTGCAGAATCCTTAATCCACAAGAAGACCCAGAACCTTTTTGCATTGTAACTAAGCAAATGGTACACGGCCCCCTGCGTATGCATAAATCCACTCTCTCCATGCATGAAGGATGGAATTTACACAAAGCGATTACCACGCTGTTTCTTGAAAAAGACGCAAACAGGACAAGACGGATATCCACTATATAGTCGTAGATCTCATCACAAGACGAGGATTTATTGCAAACATTAATTTTTGAGGATCAGAAGTGTCTGTGGGCAATACGTGGATTGTTCCATATTGCCCTCTATTAACAAAAATTTTCAGTACACATATCAACGTAGAGTATTTCAATTCTGTAAAGTCTATAAAGTACGTCTTTAAGTATGTTAACAAAGGATACGACATGGCTGTGTTTGAATTGACCAGTGGAGAGAATGACCTTAATGAAATTCGTCAGTTCCAAATGTGAAGATATATCAGCAGCAACGAAGCGGTATGGAGAATACATAACTTCCCAATTCACGAGCGCCACCCCACAGTCATTCATCAAAGCGTCCACCTTGAGAATGGCCAGAGAGTCTACTTCATGACAGAAAATGCTGCTCAACGTGTCCAAGTACCTCAGGAAACAACACTGACGTATTTCTTCAGACTTTGCAACCAAGATGAGTTTGCACGCACCCTATTGTACAACCAAGTGCCAAAGTACTACACTTGGAACAACGGAAACAAGAGAGGGATCCGTCGAAAACAAAGACAAGTTGTACCAGAACAAGCAGGAATAAAGTCCAGCGATGCACTAGGCTGTGTGTACACTGTCCATACAATCGGAATGCTTTTACCTGCGATTCTTGCTGCATGAAGTAGGAGGCCCGATATCGTTTATAGATTTGAGAACATTTGGAGGAAGGGTCTGCGGAACTTACAAAGAAGCTTGCCAGCTTAGAGGACTTCTGGAGAACGATGAACACTGGAATAAAGCACGGGAAGAAGCAGCTGCATCTCGATCGCCAAAGATTTTGCGTAATCTGTTTGCTGTTATACTACAAACATGGTCGATGTCTTCTCCCGATCAGTTATGGATGAACCTTAAGGAGAACTTGTCTGAAGACTTACTGCACCAAGAACGCGTACAGCAGCAGAATATGGATCTGGACTACAGTGATGACATCTTCAAAATAGCTCTAATCTATATTGAGGATAAGATTATATTGTTGGATGGATCGGACCTAAAAAGGTTTGGACTACCGCAACCCAATCGAAACTGCTATTAAGTCCTACCGAGTGAAGAACTTATGGAAAGAAACTATGACGCGAATGTACTCGCAGCATATATAGAGGAAAATGAGTCAAAAATGGCCCAAGATCAAAAGGAAGAATTTGACAACATTACAAAAGCAGTTTTTGATAGGTGCGGTGGCATGTTCTTTTTGGATACTCCTGGCCGTACAGGGAAGGCTTTTCTCATCAATCTTCTTTTGGCTAAAGTGCGACAGAGAAACGAGATTGCCCTGGTTGTTGCTTCATCAGGCATTGCCGCAACTCTATTGACAGGAGGGAGGACGACAACTCACTCGGCTTTCAAGTTACCCTGAAATCTGGCAAACGCGGAGACATGTAGCATTTCAAGAAATTCAGCAAAGACAAAGTTCTACAGAATTGCAAACTCATTGTCTGGAATGAATGTACTATGACCCACAAAGCCGCATTCGAAGCACTTGATGTCACGTTGAAAGACAACAGACGTAACAGTGACAGAATGGGAGACGTCACTATGGTGTTGGATGGCGACTTTCGACAGACACTTCCAGTTATTCTCCGTGGTACCTGGGCGGATGAAATGCAGGTCTGCTTAAAATCATCTTACATTTGGATGGCATTCATAGACTTGGACAATCAACAAACATGCGAGTTCATGTAAACGGTGATCCCTCTGCCCAGCAATATGCAGATAACCTACTTCAACTAGGAAATGGTGCCGTTACTTCGAATAATCAAGATGGATGCATAGCAATGCAAAGCATTGGAAGGATTGTGAAAAATCAATGAGAGGTGAAAGAGGTGGTACATCCAAATGTGGCGCAGCACTTTACTGATCACGCATGGCTATGCCAAAGAGCAATTCTAGCCCCAATAAACGAAGATATCAATGTATGCAATAAGCAACTTTTACAAGAATTTCCTGGCAGTGTTAAAATTTACAAATTTATCGACACTACATGTGACACAGATGAGGTTGTGAACTACACAACAGTTTTTGAACACATTCAAGCCATCTGGAGTACCAAACAGAGTTTTTGAACACATTGGAGCCATCTGGAGTACCCTCGCACATATTACAGCTAGAAATTGGGGCACCGATTATGGTTCTCAGAAATCTACATCCACCTCATTCTACAATGGAACAAGACTCTCTATCAAGAAACTGATGCCGAATATTATTGAAGTCACCATCATGACTGGACATGCCGCAGGCGAAGACGTATTCATTCCTAGGATCCCAATCATCCCTTCGGATCCCCCATTCCAATTTAAACGACTTCAGTTCCCTGTTCGTTTAAGTTTCGCCATGAGCATCAACAGGGCACAGGGACAATCGCTGACAATTGTAGGATTTGATCTTATTAAACCATGTTTCTCCCAGTCAAATGTATGTGGGTTGTTCAAGAGTTGGAAAAGCCGAGAATCTTTGCATCCTAGCTCCAATGGAAGAACATTCAACATAGTGTATCATGAAGCTCTCTAAGCAAGAATCAGTAAAGTGGAAGGAATGAGGCGACATGACCGTGTCATGTCGGGTGGTGGGACTCATTCTCAAAATTATTGTTTTTTCTTTTTAATGTCTTCATAATCAGTGAAGACATAACAAAAATGATGTCACGTGCGGGTACTGTTAGGTTTTAACATAAGCGACATGCTGAAATTGTATTCGAGTGACATATTAAATTACGCCTTAAACTAAGGTTACCAAAACATTACCTCTTCTAAATGTAACTTTACAGAAAAACTATCACATATATCGTCGGCTTAGAGCAGAAACTCATGAACAGACATTTTTTCAGAGACCCATAATGCTTATTTTCATGATGATGAGAAATATATTGACACATTGGTTATATGCAGAGAAGGTACATTTCACTTTCACAATGCTTATAATTCTAATTTCTTTTACCTAAAGACATAAAATTAGTCTTTAAACAGCTTTACAGTAAAATTTGTGCTTTATGAGTTAATGAGTTTCTGTTCTAAGCCGACGATATGTGTGTAGATGTAGATTCAATTAATGTAAGAGAAGCTCTACTTTTCAAAGTTTACCGAAGATTGATCACATGAAATTCTTTTCCAATGTTTGTCTGAAACAAATAAAACAGGTTTTAGAAGTATTTTTGATTACGCTGCTGACATGCACACAGAAAATATTGATTATCGAACAGCATAATGGTAAAATAATTTTTCTCCTACATCTAATAAATACTCTCAGCGAATTTAGATTACGTCCATGATGCAGTCAGAACCTGTCATTCACATCAAAACACCATGTGGCATTTGGTTAAAAAAACTCAACTTGCTCGCTCATACTGGAGAACTTTTATTTAAAGCCCTTCTAAAAGTGTTATACCTAAATATCTAATCCTTTATAATGTTGGTTGAGTGTTAAATTTTCTTTTACATTCTTTATATTTTGGAAGTCATTTATCACACTCTTGTCACAGAAAATGTCAAACACATGGTTCATTCCATAATTAATGAATGTGTTATAAATAGCAAAACCGAATTAGAGAGATTTTTACTATTACAACTCTCTCTAGAGTCCCAATTTATTAATGATTTATGACTTTAATAAGGACACTCAAGTATATTTTATTTTACCATTCATGATACTTAAAAACATGAACGAAAACAGCTTAAAACATAATTGCATTATAAGCGCAAAAAGTGGTTTGAGTACCAAGATTTTTTTACCAATCGTGAAAAAGCAGTGATATAATGTGCTAAAAATGTTTGTAAAAATATGTCATGGAACACTTTCAAACTTTTTTACCACTTATTCCGTATTATTTGTGAAACAAACTAAATCATGTAATAATTTTACATTAGAACATAGTTATATGTTTGCGATTAATTTAATTTTCGAATTTAATTCGATACGTGCCAGATTAATTCTTTGATCTTAATCGATCTTCACTACAGTGTCTCGAGCAAAGAAAACAATGAAATTCCAATTTTTAACATTGTCACATCCAATATTTTTTCCACTTACGTTTTATATTTGTTATTTTTGCAAGTGTTACTTAACTTAAAAGAACTCATATTTAAATCCACCCTAGCAAGATACTGTTGGAAATACTATTAAGTGCAAGCATCTACCAAGACAATAGAGTGCAAATTAAATATTCAAAAAGTTTTATGAGTTCAAGTCCTTATAATAGGACTTTTTTCTAAAAACATGCAAAATGCTGCTCAAATATAACGAAATTGAAAAATAATTTTTTCAAGTTTTGTAATGTTTTTAATTTAAATTGTGAAATTAGCATTTATTCCATAATAGCGAGACAACACTTTTGATAACCTTGAGAAACGTTAACATTAATGTCATTCGTCAGACTCGTATTTAATTTTATTGCAAACCTCACTAATTTGAATGAATTTAACGATATGTCGCTTTACGATCACTTTTTGCTAGATGGTAGCTAATTATACAAGATAAATTTATTGATTTAATTATTTAAAATAAATAGTGGATGTGATGAAAAAACTGCACTGACAAAGATTGTAGTGAAAATAGTTCCAAAATATCACAGTACACTAAACTTAAATATTTGTAAACGTTCATTTAAATGTCTACTTTTACTTGTGATACAAAAAAACCACCAAAATTTAGAATCGCCTTCAATGTTCAAAAAGAGAACAGTAAAATTATTTCAGATTTTTATATTCTGGAATAAATAATCGAAGAGGAAAAACATTTTCATTGACAGTTTTTGTTCTCTACATAAACATAAATTAAGTAAGCATTTACAGGCAAATTAACACTTAAAGTACATAAATGTCTGTCCTTATCCAGACCGAAAATGTAAACAGAACCATCAGTTTTCACCGAATGTAGCAATAACTACGATCATCTTGTGAGAAATATGTAAGAAGGCACCCTAAGGTAAATAACAGTGGCATGTTACGAGTAATTATAATGCAAAGTTATTCCAAAATTTGATTGGATTTGTGCAACCAAACAACTTTTTTAGATGTTAGAAACTTGTACTCTCAAAAAATTAATAAAATCGACAACAAGTATAATCCTGTTTTTAGAATAGACATATTCTACTTATCCTCTATAAAGCCTTTTACCACTTCAATGCATTTCGAAACGTATCAACTACTGGTTCATGTTTGAATCTAAGGAACTCTTGTAAAACTGAAAACTCAAAAGACGGTTTAGCAAGTTGCCAATGTTTTCTCATAAAATAAATATTTTAGTACGACACCCTCATGTAGAAATATGTACAACATTTACGCGTAATAGTGAAAATAATCCTCAAATATTACCAATTATCCGCCTGGTGGTTGTCTCGAAGAGATATCTGGTCCATCAAGATCCAGTCAGCAAAACTGACTGTATCTTAATGGACGAGATATCTCGTTACTTGAAGAAAACTGACCACATCTTGATCTCGTCATCATAAAAAAATCGCCAATACCTTAATGACGAGATATCTTGTCGTTAGCAAAACTGATCAGATCTAGAAGGAAGAGGTATATCATCTAAACCACATGGAGGGTTAATTAGTGGCGTAGTGTCCATGGAATAAAACATCAACTTGGACATCCCCGAATAAAAATAAATTAAATTTGATGGCAAAAAATAATAATCGATGAAATTTGTTTCAAAACTGCGATTTTTAACTTATATTGAGTGTGATGTCAGTTTCATTTTTAAAGTCCTTGATTTTCACCACAGAAATCCAATTAGGGCCTGCTGATGCTCTATCCTTTCAGCCTCAAACAGTTTATCACTATAATTGGTTAATGGCGTTTGCCACCGTGCAACCTTCAGCACACATACTTCTCTCCTACCCCTAGCTTCCTACTGAAGCTACCATCCAGTCCAGATAATATACGTAGCGTCTCCTTGCGCACGGTCCATCATTCTCTCCTCATTTCCCGCCTTTGTGAAAGTTTGACTAAGACAGCGTTCGGATCCTTAATATAATTGTTTTTTGGATAATTAGTTAAAGGGAATTAAACGTATTAATTGTGTTTTGGGGCTCCTTTTAACTTAGGACTAAAATTGATTTGTATTTAATTGTCTTGCTTACTTTGATTGATTTATATTTAATCCTTCCTGATAATTCCATCTTCAACAGGTGTCGAGTGCCCAGTCCCAGTAAGGAACTGTTGATAAATTTTCCATCACTTCTCGGAAGTAATAAAACTTGATTGTCTGTCGTATTCTCTTGGAGGATATTTCGTAAAAAAGGGCCCTCCTGGAAGTGAAATTGATGTTGCCATTACCTTCCTGGAGTTCATCAAAGCGTGTGTTGAGTGAAGATGATACTATCACGCGTCATGTCAACTCGCGTGCTTAAATGTCCGAAACTGCTGTCGGAATGGTAAGAAAGTCTGAATTGATTACAATTATAATCAAGAATTTTTAACAGATATAAGCTAGCTACTTTACCTATAAATAGTTTCTAACTGAAGTACGCTACGTATCAATTATCGGTTTATGCTTGAAACAAAGGAGAAAACTGGAAATGCTAAAGATGCCATATCAAGTTGTCAATATTTTCTGCAATAAATACAACCTCATGAAGAAACTCACTCAACGTTTTTCCATCAGAGTGAAAATAATCGTCCCTATTAATTTCATCCTTTAACAGGTGTTCATTCCCTGTGGAGGGAACTGTTATGAAATTTTCCATCATCCCCTCAGAAGTAATAAAACTTTTGATTCTCCGTCGCATTTCTTAGAGGGCATCTCGTGAAAAAACGCCCTCCTGGAAGTTAAATTGATGTTACCATCACGTTTTACGAGTGCATCAACTCGCTAAATCATTAAAGATGGTACCATCAAGTCTCATATCAATTCCAACACTTAAATGTCTGAAACTGCAGTCTGAATCATCTGAAAATTTGAAATGACTACAATTCTAATCAAGTCTTTAACAGTTATAAGGCTATTTACTCTACCTATAGTTCTACCAATAGCTAGTTCCAACTGTAAAGCGCAACGTATCAATTATTGGTCCATGTTTCAAATAAAGAAACTTGTGTAAATCTGAAAATGGGGCTATATCAAGGTATCAATATTGCCTGAAATAAATACATCCTCATAAAAAACTCACTCATCGTTGGTCCAGAGTGATAAAAATCCTCAAATCCTCTCTGCTAATTCCCATCCTTCAACAGGTGTCGAGTCCTCATTCCCTGTGGAAGGAACTGTTGAGAAATTTTCCATCATCCCCTCGGAAGTAATAAAACTTTTGATTCTCCGTCGCATTCTCTTAGAGGGCATTTCGTGAAAAAGCGCCCTCCTGGAAGTGAAATTGATGTTACCATCACGTTCCGCGAGCGCATCAACTCACGAGTTTAAATGTCTGAAACTGCCGCTGCGTCCCCAATACAAAGTGACGCGACTTGGTAACTTTCGGTGCCATTACAGACGAAACTAGAGAAATCAAGAATATTCGGAACACGTAGCCCGGAGCGAAATGAAAACCCGACGCTTTCTCCTGCACTAAAATTCTATTGCTGTCGGGTCACATTGCGTTGATAATATCGCATCTCTGAGGGCTTTAGACCGATCCTCTGTATTTTAACTTTACATCGACACCATTCGGAGGCGAAAAATGATTTCACGTTGCGCAAGGGACCGGGGATTCGGGAATGGTGGTGCAAGTCAAATCCATCGATGCTTTCTGGGACTGTATTCATTGCAAAAAAGTAATCTTTACAACGTTATGCGTTTCGAAACGCTTTGAAAATAGTCATAAAAGTAAGAGTTCGTGAAGAGAGGAATTTCATAAAGAGAAATGCAGTGTGAAATTTCAATCGCTATGAAAAAGACATAAGTCGATATGCTATTTTTATCTTCTGATTTTTCCTTTCTACTCCTCGGAAGGGCTTAGTACAGAAAATCATCAACTGATTAAAATCAAATGTAACAGTACAGCTGTTAAACCCCTCTGAGTGTTGCCTCGATAAAGTGCCTCGTCATTAGCAAAACTGACTAGATCTTAATGTACGAGATACTCGTCGAATAAGTATAAATTAATGATTTTCTTCAAAAACCGACGTTATGTTCTCTGAATTAAATACACAGACCATATAAAGGGTATCCAGAGTCATGATATTGATTTAAAACTTTGAGGGAATCTTCTAGTTAAACGTAAAATACTTAATTTATTATATTGCTATGCACACAGAATATGAGACTAGCGTGGATTTAAATTCCACAAGAATAAATCATTCAAGTGTTCTAAATGACACAGATCTCCCACTTAATACAAGTGCCAGCTGTCAAAGGTCAAAGTACATTGTTGATCGTTAAGTTATGATGTCTATTCTCTAGTTTTCCTGGAATTTCAATTCTTTAACGTTTATAAACAAACTATACTTGAAAATGAGGCAAATTATAGATTCTGAGATGTAGCAAGAGACAAGTGAACCATATTAAAAGATGTAATTCGTATAACAAATTATGTAACTTGTGAGATGAAGAGATTTAGCCTATACTTATTCCTTATATCCTTCACCTACATATCTGTGAACGTTGTATGAAATTATCTTCTGATAATACACTATGTGTGTGTGTGTGTGTGTGTGTGTGTGTGTGTGTGTCTATATTCCACAAAATACATTCCTTTGAAAGGCAGATGCACAACAAAGAAAATGCATTTTTAGCTTAGTATTTCACTTACACATTTTTTGCTTTTTGCTGCACAATAGCATTTTAGGATTTTTAAAGTTTTATTTTTTCCTCCTTTTGAATTCAATCAACTATATTTTACCAAATATTTTATTGAGATGAACTAAAGAATACTCTTACCGTTTCTTTACAATTTCCCTGAAATATCTGATTCACAATTTGCAGATTTGTTTTGAGTTATCTATACTTAAAGTAGAGGTTATGTTATATAAAGTGTATATTTATTCAGGGAAGCCACACACACACACACACAAGTTCCTTCACTTATTTAAAAAAATGAAGTTTGAAACTTATTGCTGATTATGTCGAGATAAAAACTACATCATAAAGTATTTCGTTAGAACATCAAGTATCTAGTACATAAATCATTTCGAATTTTACATTTTAGCAAAAGATATTTTTTACTTACCCATAAAAACTTTAGTTCTAGAGCGATTTAAAATGACTACAGAAAATTTATGAATGTGATTGGAATCTATACTGTCATAGTTCGAATATTTAATTTTCAAGGAAGTGATATGGGTATGCCCCTTACCATTGTCGTCAGTTTTAAAATTGGAACCAGTTGCAAAATGTTAGCAATAACTTGACGTTGTCTGTCTTGTGTTTGGCACATAAGATCCTTGCATTTTGCAAATAAGGCCATGGCGTCATAAAGCGCAACCAACCAATTGTGAGCAAAATGTTCTAACAACCCGATGCGATACTATAAACGTGATGGAATAATAATATCAAACTGTAAGATAAGCTCATATTGCATGATTACAAAAATATAATTACTTGTCCAACGATATTTTTCAAGTCTCACTGACAGCAAAAGGAATATAACTCCAAAAGGACATGATATGGATATGACCCTTTACTATTGTTGTCTGTTTTAAAATTCGAACCAGTTGCAAAATGTGAGCAATAATTTGATGTTGTCTGTGTTGTGTTTCGCGCATAAGGCCTTTGAATTAAATCAGGCCCTTGGCGCCATAAAACGCAACCTACCGAATGTGAGCATAAAGTTTGAACAACCCTGTGTGACACTATATACATGATGCGCATAATAGTATCAAATTGTAAGTTATGCTCATATTGCATGATCACAAAAATATAATTATCTGTACACGATATTTTTTAAGTTTCACCGACAGGAAAGAAGAATAGAGAGTCAAACGGATATAATATTTGTTACGATCCTTTATCAACGTTATCAGATTTGAAATTTAAACCAGTTTCCAAATGTGAGTGTTGTCTATCTTGACGTTGTCTGTCTTGTGTTTGGAACAGCTTTGTCAAATATGTCCTTGCGCCATAAAATTCAAACAACCAAATGTGAGCAGAACTTTTTAACAATCTGGTGTGGCACTACATACGTGATGCGAATAACATAATCAAATTGTAAGTTATGCCCATATTGCATGATCACAAAAATATAATTACTTGTCCAACGATATTTTTCAAGCCTCACCGACAGGAAAAAAGAATAGAACTTCAAAAGGACAAAAGACGTGACTCAAACCATTTTTCCAGCTCCCTCTAACAATGGTCTTTCGCGACCCACGAACGCAGTGTGAAAAAAACGTCATTTCCAAAATGATGATGAATAGTAGGAAACATTTTATCTCTGCGTGGCCTTTCTTCCACATTCTTTCCTGTGCCCATCCCTTTGTTCAAAAGCTATGCCATCTTTGACATGACGGTATTCCAATCACGTATCATTCCGCCGCAAGACCTTCTCACCCCTTCGTACGATGTGTATCACTTCGCCGATCACGTTTTACAAACAACTTTCCCCCCGCGACGAATTTACCCGGGCTTACTCCGAATGTTTTCAAACAAGGAAACGAGGCCAGAAGAAAAATGAAATGAAAGGGAAGGGACGAGCGGAAATGAAATGGAAAACAAAAATTTTCTGCTCTCGGCTGTTTACTCGAAACGCGGGAGACGCGTTTTTAATTTCGAGACATTGGGCATCGAGGAATTCGATTTTTAAAATAAATTATCATTTTGGAGCCTTCTTGAGTCATCAACATTGGTGTTAAATCTTTTGGCCTGTGTGACCATTCGTGGGACGCTACTGTGAGCATGGGACGCTACTGTGAGCATGGGACGCTACTGTGAGCATGGGACGCAGGGTGCAGTGTGGTATTTCATTTTAGTTAGAAATGCCACATTTTATGTCGAATGGTAGGTAGGTAGTTGAACTAACATTGCACTGGAGCAATACAACGGGCTATAGGCAACAGTCGGGGATCATTTCCGAAGGGAAAGGTTCGAGGACAACATCAAGTAATTTTTAACCACTGTCAGATGACGATGTCGCATCTCAGCTGACACCTCTCTCCAAATTTTCATATTACATCAAAGTGACGATATTTGAGGCCACGACAGATTTAGCTTGCACCAACTCCCCGTACACGACAGTCTTTGATTGGATTGGAAACATTAACCTTATTAAACTTTCAAAAAGTTTTGCTAAAATACTAAAATTATATTTGGTCACTAGAGAAGATTGTAACATAAGGGTTAATGGCAAATGTAAGCTTGAAGACATATATCATGTTGCTGAAATCACTTTTGCAATGGTTTGTGGCTCAAACACGAGCAACACGGAAACATTCGAATTTTGTTTAGACCGCGGTAGCCCAGTTGGTAGAATCGCGAATTTGCAATCCGAGGGGAGCTAGTTCGAGACTGGATTGAACTAAAGACCGTCGGGTACACGGGGGGGGGGGGGTGATACACATTAAATCTGTCGTGAACTTAATGTTCTCACTTTGGCCATGGTGTGGAAGTTTGGAGAGTGGGGTACCTGCTCAATGTTGTCCTAGTCATCTGACAGTGGTTCAAAATTATGAGGTGCTGTGCTTGGATCTTTCAGTTCGGGATTGGTCCTGGCCGCCCATCGGGCCCTCACCCCCAGTTACATTGCATTGGATAACCCGTTGGGTTGATCCAATTCAATGTAAATTCAACCTACCCACCTCTGAAAGTACAGAAACCCCAAGGGCCCCGCCTCTTGCTACTCCAGTGTTTCAGTGTATGAGAGACTGATGAAAATGTTTGTCTACTTTGTGAAGGCTGGTTTATTATGGCAGAGGAATCACATGATGCTGATCTAATTGTTGCCCATAACACAGTATATTCATTCTCCTGACGCGTTTGTGCTTTATACCTGAGAAAATTTTAACATGCAAACTCATAAAAAATAAGGTGGAAATTACAATTTTGATAGAACTATACTGCATCTGAATACATGCTCGGTCTGGCCACACAGTAATCCACACTTCATGAGCCTTATATATACTTGAACCTTACATGTACACTGCTGGCCACCCAAATTGCAACACCAAGAAAGACAAGAGATATCACAACAAAATTTATTTTGTAGATAACATGTTGACCAAGTATCAAATGATTAAATTTATAGACTTCTGTGAAGTGTGGTTCCTGCCAAAATCAGTAGCCAGAGTAGCCGCCATTGTTGGAGATCACCGCTGCCACACGCCTCGGCATTGATTCAAAGAGACTTTGGATGTGTTCTTGGGGTACAGCAGACCAAGCAGCTTCCACACGTTGCCAAAGTTGATCTGGTGTGGCAGCTGGGGATGTATTCTGGGTCAATCGTTGAGCAACCATGGACCACATGTTTTCTATCGGCGAAAGATCCGGAGAGCGAGCTGGCCAGGGAAGCAATTCAATCTGGCGATTGACGAAGAACCCTTGGACAATGCGTGCCACGTGTGGTCGCGCATTATCCTGTTGAAATATGGCTGTGGGCAAGCCCTGAAGGTAAGGAAGGACAACTGGCTCCAACACCTCGGAGATGTAGCGCTGGCTGTTTAAAGTACCGGCAATGCGTACTAGAGGAGTGCGAGAGTGATATCCAATACCGCCTCATACCATAATACCCGGTGCAGGACCAGTGTGGCTGTGTATAACGCAGCTGTTCAGCATCCTCTCTCCACGGTGTCTCCAGACTCGAATCCGACCATCGTGGTGTTGCAGACAGAAGCGTGACTCGTCAGTAAAGACAATTTCATTCCATTCTGCCGTCCACATCCTTCTTTCATTGCACCATTGGCGGCGGAAACGTCTGTGGTTCTGCGTCAAGGGTAGACGAAGCAATGGACGTCTTGCGGACAGACCACTCTGCTGTAAACGGCGTCGAATGGTACGCGCAGACACTGGATGATGCGGTACAGACTGAATGTGCTGTGCTATGGTTCGTGATGTGGCTGAGCGATCCGTCACTGCCATACGCACAATATGCCTGTCATCACGTGAAGTGGTGCACTGAGGTGGATGCGATCGAACACGTCGGTCCGTCGTACCCTCCTGCATCCAACGATCACATATCCGCATTACAGTTGTTTGGTTTCGTCCAACACGACTACCGATTTTCCTGAAAGATAATCCACAATCTCGGTAGGCCACTATCCTTCCTCTGTCGAACTCGGATACTTGATCAAAAGATGATCGCTGTTTTCTACGAGGCATAATTGATCGTTTTTTTGAAAAAACCACAAGAAAAACACAATTGCCGTACTTGAAATCGTCGAAATCTCCAAGCCTTAAATAGCGCTTTGAAGTGGCGCCACAGGCGCGCGTGATGTGCGTCTGCGCTGAAATTCTAATCATTTGCATATCTCACCTCCGCTAATGCATGTTGTAAATTTCATATTATTTGCATGCTTCCTTCAGGGTGTTGCATTTACGGTGGCCAGCAGTGTACTTTACATAGACTCTTAGAGACCTTTGAGCATTACTTTATATATTTCTCTTTAACTCAATATGAAATCCCCACAATCCTTTGAAATACCCACTTCCCTCTAAGCCAAATTGGGAGTAGGGAACATGGATGAGAAGAAGGTTCATCATGAAATACAACATGTATTCGAACTACTCACTGTTTGATTGGCCCAAATGTATGCATTTTTCTTATCTTTTTTTCTCACATTTGAAGGACAGATTTGTAACTATAAGTACAATGAAAAGGTCTGGAACATTTCAAACAGAAAACAAACTTTCCATAACAACGCATCACGCTAAGATTTCCTCACTCTCAGATTCTGGTACCAGAGTAAGGGAGAACCTATCCAATAAGTGAGTACTAGTATTTTCACAATGTAAATAATTCATAAACAAAATAAATTAAGTATTTTACATTCAATCAAAGCCTAATAGGCAGTAAGAACAACTTTTAGTGTAATTCATATTGCAATAGGTATTTTATTATACATCAACCTATTTCAATAAAATACTTCGTTTTTAATTTAAAACGGGGCATGGTCTCTTTTTGACTTGGGTAAAAACTGATGACTTTATCACTCTCCGTTCATCACATTTGGAAGATGTATGGGTATGCATCTGTGTGATGTCTAGCGAAATAAATATTTAAAGGATAAATGTTTATTTTGGCTTTTGATGTATTTTATCTTCATTCGTTTTGCTGAATTTTTCGTCTTATTTATTGGGAAACACATTAGTCACAGCTTAATCACCAACTCTAGAGAGCGAAGTTCACAGCAGGAATGGTTTTTTTCCCATTGCCGTGTAGACAATGACTTATTTAAATAATTTTCATGTAGTATTCAAAATAAGCATTAGAGTAAATTGTAATCTGATGTTCATGACCTATATTCTTTCGATTCCTGTGAAGAGAAAGTTGGAAATTTTTTACGGAAAAAAATTGATACAACGTAAAGGAAAAAGATTTGGAACGAGGTTAAGCATATTTATATTAATCTTTGCTAACAATAACATAGTAAGTAATAACTAAAGAAAGAAACTGTCAAAACTAATCACGCCATGCTTAATTCATGTCCGATATATGTTATTACATGTCCGCTTATAGTCCGCTTACATGTCCGATGTCATTCCGATGGACAATTATTTTATCCACAAAATTAATGACATATTTTAAACTTACATCTGAAAATAAGATAAAAGTATAAAATACGACATTAATTTATATTTTAATTACTTTGTATTAAAAAAATTTGAGTATTTAATTGAACCATGCTATAATTTAGAATAACCTAAAATTTCCAAATTACAATTTTTGAATTATCCTTGCTTATTCAAATAATGTATCGTTGAATGAAAACAACACCATCATTTTTCGTTAAGTATTTAATGGTATATTTTAACACAAATATTTTTCACATTATGTATTCAGTGTTTGGCTAAATAAGACTAGTTAACAGATTTTTTCGTCGAAAGTAATTGTCAAAATTTATTTATTTATTGGTGGTTTTATATTCTGCAATTTTATATATCAGACTCATTTGTCTCGTTGAGTTTCAGGCCTAATGTTATTCAATCATTTTTGAAATATTCCAGGCAGAACACCTTTCTTCAGGGCCTTTAATTAGATTTGTAATTGTAATTATTTTACTACTTATTATAATATGGAGCATTGCAAGTAATTTAAGACAGAAAATAAATAATATTCTTTCAAGATTCCGTTGCATTTTGTGAATAATCTAACAGCGATGATTTCCAATTCTTGAAAAAAATGAAAATAACTTAATCATTAAATTACAATTTCAGACATAATATTTGATTTAGACTAAAAATAAACGAATAGGGATTCAGTTGGGCAATAATTATATCAGTAATGATGTAATGATCAGTATGTTTACAATAGAAATGACATGAAATGAATTCATGGAAGCACAAATTAACATCGGTGTATGAACCACGTAATAGGCCCAATATTTTACCATTCAAGACATTTTTTTAGAAAGATCTTTGTATCCAAATTCCTAGAATTTGAGATAATACTGATACTTCAGACATTATATGAGGCTATCACAGCAAGAGTGGCCTAACCCACCAGCATAATCAATGGAGATAAATGCGATTTTCTTGGCACCATTTTTTATACTTTTTATGTATCCATATGATTTGAGGAGGGTTAAAAAATCTACATTGCAAACGCATTAAATGCCAAGAGAGTGCACTGTAGGTGCCAAAAGTAATTATTTTGGCATTTTCGTTTCTGTGTGGGTCAGGTCACTCTTGCTCTGATAGCCTCATATTAAAGATATACATTTTGTTGGAAATATGTTTTAATGAATCATCATGCAATAAATTAGGAACTTCTTGGAAATATCAGACAATTTAATAGTCTTATTTCATCGCAAAATGCCATTGTTACATGTAAAATACTTAGATTAATAATAATATATGAATGTTAAAAATTCTTTGATTTCAATAATTCTATATAATACCGTTTTAATTCATTTTTGAATAAATAGTTCTGCATCTTCGTATTTGTTGCTCTCTTTTGCTATAAACTTAAATTGTATTGAATGTTTTTTTAAAAAAGCTTAGAGAAAATGTTTATAGAAGAAAATCAGAAATTGAATTTCTTAGAATAATTAGTTTATCACAAATATTTTTGAATTCCTGTACATCACAATACTTTTTAGCATTGAGTACAAATAAAAGACTTAATAAACTGCGCTGATATTTATATACTAAGAACTAATATTTTATTTAAACATCTGTTTGCTTTAGATTTTTTGTAATTTTCATGACAATTGAGATTTAACTTTTATACTTTTCACTATTTTGCTGATTTATAAACAAACAAACTTTAAAATTATTTACATAAATAATGTGTACCAATTAAGGCTCTTTCGTTTTAAACAAGTATAAGAACATTAAGATAATTGTAAGATAAATATTGTGTTGAAAATTTAAAAATATTTTCCATTTAATTAAAATATAAAACATAATTTATTGAATCATAAGAAAAGAATTTAGGCTTTAAATGGTATGAAGATACGATATTTTAATTTGGAAATCAAATATCATTTTGTCACTGACAGGTTTTCCTGTTTGTGTAGGGGCCCACGTAGCCCAGTTGGAAGAGAAACAGGAGGGTTGAGAGTTCGAAACTAGGTCCAGCCAAAAACCGTCCTGTACACTGGGCTGGTGCACGTTAAATCTTTCGTGGCTTCAAATATCCTTATATTGGCGTGATGTGGAAGTTTGGAGAGGGGTTCTTGGAGGTCTTGTTCTCGTCTGTGGTTCAAAATTACGGGGCGTTGTCCTTGGATATTCCCTTCGGGATCTCAGACTGTCGCCAATAGCCCGTTGTGTTGCTCCATGCCACATTAATTCACTACCTACCAACCTGTTTGTTTAGATTATTTCACTTACCTTATACCCCCAATAATATATGTACCACTAAATGACTCTTAGCGTGCTTCTTAGTCATACATCTTATATATTATATATAAAGGAGAGTTGGCGTCTGCCTGTTCTCTATACAAATCTATACCGTTTGCACAATCCACACCAAATTTGGTGTACATTTTTCTTTGGAATCCTGAGGGTAATGTAGGCTACAAATTAACCCCCTTCTATGTGAAATGGATCTAAAGTAAATTGTGGAAGCGATAAAAATCTCAGTTTAAAAAAAAATTTCTCTATATTTGCATTTTTTATGACAAAAAAGTGATTTTTTGGATCACTTTCAATCGATGTTTAACCAATTAAACTCGAGCAACGCCAGTTAAATTCAGCTATTTACTTATAAGTTAAATATATTTAAGAATTAAGAGTTAAAAATAACAAATGTGTAATAAAAGTAAAAAGTAATTATATGTTAGAAGTATTAATTATTACATGTGTAAGATAGTACCTCTATTAGTCAAAATATTTTTAATACCTATATTAAATATACACTGCTGGCCACCGTAAATGCAACACCCTGAAGGAAGCATGCAAATAATATGAAATTTACAACATGCATTAGCGGAGGTGAGATATGCAAATGATTAGAATTTCAGCGCAGACGCACATCACGCGCGCCTGTGGCGTCACTTCAAAGCGCTATTTAAGGCTTGGAGATTTCGACGATTTCAAGTACGGCAATTGTGTTTTTCTTGTGGTTTTTCAAAAAAAAAAACGATCAATTATGCCTCGTAGATAACAGCGATCATCTTTTGATCAAGTATCCGAGTTCGACAGAGGAAGGATAGTGGCCTACCGAGATTGTGGATTATCTTTCAGGGAAATCGGTAGTCGTGTTGGACGAAACCAAACAACTGTAATGCGGATATGTGATCGTTGGATGCAGGAGGGTACGACGGACCGACGTGTTCGATCGCATCCACCTCAGTGCACCACTTCACGTGATGACAGGCATATTGTGCGTATGGCAGTGACGGATCGCTCAGCCACATCACGAACCATAGCACAGCACATTCAGTCTGTACCGCATCATCCAGTGTCTGCGCGTACCATTCGACGCCGTTTACAGCAGAGTGGTCTGTCCGCAAGACGTCCATTGCTTCGCCTACCCTTGACGCAGAACCACAGACGTTTCCGCCTCCAATGGTGCGATGAAAGAAGGATGTGGACGGCAGAATGGAATGAAATTGTCTTTACTGACGAGTCACGCTTCTGTCTGCAACACCACGATGGTCGGATTCGAGTCTGGAGACACTGTGGAGAGAGGATGCTGAACAGCTGCGTTATGCACCGCCACACTGGTCCTGCACCGGGTATTATGGTATGGGGCGGTATTGGATATCACTCTCGCACTCCTCTAGTACGCATTGCCGGTACTTTAAACAGCCAGCGCTACATCTCCGAGGTGTTGAAGCCAGTTGTCCTTCCTTACCTTCAGGGCTTGCCCACAGCCATATTTCAACAGGATAATGCGCGACCACACGTGGCGCGCATTGTCCAAGGGTTCTTCGTCAATCGTTAGATTGAATTGCTTCCCTGGCCAGCTCGCTCTCCGGATCTTTCGCCGATAGAAAACATGTGGTCCATGGTTGCTCAACGATTGACCCAGAATACATCCCCAGCTGCCACACCAGATCAACTTTGGCAACGTATGGAAGCTGCTTGGTCTGCTGTACCCCAAGAACACATCCAAAGTCTCTTTGAATCAATGGCGAGGCGTGTGGCAGCGGTGATCTCCAACAATGGCGGCTACTCTGGCTACTGATTTTGGCAGGAACCACACTTCACAGAAGTCTATAAATTTAATCATTTGATACTTGGTCGACATGTTATCTACAAAATAAATTTTGTTGTGATATCTCTTGTCTTTCTTGGTGTTGCAATTTGGGTGGCCAGCAGTGTACATTGGGTTTGAAAAGCAATTTGAGTTTAACGTATAAGAAACAATTTTTAACAATTTCAGGGCTCTTAATTATGCTTTACATGTCTACGAATATTAATGAAATTTCAACATAAGAATAAAATGTCAAGTTAAAGGAGAATTTAAAAATTATCACTAATCAGAAGTTTCCATTTTAAATATGGATATACCGACTAACTTAAGTACATTTAGTGTGGCATATAATGCGCGTTACTATTTCAGGATACATTTGATCATCGGGGCAAAATGTTACCTCAATGGTGCGATTGGTTGAGATTTGTTTATCGTTTAATGAATTGCTTTAAATCCATAAAAACCGATATTCTGGTTGATCAAGCCTGAAACTCATCTACTAGTATATTGCAAACATAAAGTTTTTATCCTACATCATACCATGCCTTTTCATCATCAGTATCTGCCTGTCGGCCCAATATAGTCTAGAAACAAAAATAAAATATGAAACGCCATCAACAGTTTTTATTCACTGTGACATCAGTAAGATCTGGGCAACTATTGAGGAGAGTTCCTCTGATGTCCAAAGGCCACACAGAGGGCAAGTGGGAGATTCTGACAAGCCAATTCGGTATAGATAATTTTGTATTTAGTCGAGTCTGGCGAGAATATAAAAACAATCGTCTTTTACAACTCTGTAGATATACTATGGTAACTGACACCTTAGCAAGGCGAGCAAGTATTTCTTCTGTTTTATTATGCTTTTGTAAGTATTAAGTCCGAGATTGTTTGATTTTTGTATTTAGAATCCTTTTTACTGAATGGTATTCAATGGAAGGACATGGTTGGGGAGATTCAAAACAAGCCTTAACCAAGCCATGCACTAATTCATTGTCATGAACACCACAGTGGATGAGGATCTTCTGCAGTGTGATATATTGGCCACTGTCCATAATATAATCGATTGAAATTTGACACCTATAAATCTATGCTGAGTAGCAGCAACAGGCAGACATAATTGCCTTGATAGGGGCTTAAAAGTCAAGAAATTGCCGATATTGAGTTTGTTTCCTTCAATTTCAAAGTGGCAAAATAATTCATCCAGAACTAAACTTTTAAAAATTACCTAAGTGCAACTGGCTGAAAAAAATCAAGGTAATTTACTCCATGCGCGCGTTAAGAAACTGCACGACTTTTTCGGTAGAATCTTCTAACCGACTTTTCCAAATAAGTTAAAAAATCCCAATATGCGTTTCCAAAGGAAAAACTGCTGTGCTCAAACAAACAGCAGAACGAAAAAAAAATCCCGTTATACTTTCTCATATATGTTCGTCTTATACGCGCACGGACATTCGAAAATGAAATTCCGCTGCTACCTTTTTACCCACGTTGGGATGTCACGTGACTGGCACTTTTTATCCCCATCTACCTGTAAGCCGTGAAAGTAAAAACTAATAACCACGGCCCCTGTAACGACCAGGCGATAACTGGCCAAACGTACTAACCGCTTCGAAAACTCATCACCTCCCAACTTCCGATGCAAGAAACAAATTTTAAACGTCAGTTTTCTCGGTGCTTATGGAAACAGTTACGGCGTCCCGGGCTCGATAGAAATGTAAATAAGCCCGCTACGATACACATAACGCTAGCAGATATGCATAGGTTGATTCCGGATACGAAACATGGCACAACATCCGCCATTTTTGTCCTCCATAAACCCCACTTGATTTCGAAGTTCTCATTGCTGAAATTAGATACTATTGCATATACATGATAGCTATATTATATACATGTTTCTATCAAGTATTAAAATAATTTATTATTCAAGCATCGGAGGCTTTCTACTCAAAGCTCGAATTCATAGAGGAAATATAAAAGTAGAGTGAGCATTGGTAACCTTTTTTCAGGATAAGGATCATGCGACCAAGTCGTAACGTGAACCTTAAACTACTTTCATCTGCTGGGTGTAATCTAACATTCATTATCTGATTGGACCACGGTACGGGAGAAGACGCCCATCTATTGATTCCCCAACTAATAGGTTCATTTATTGATCATCTGAAAGTAGTAAACTTTGGCGATTTCACCACTTTTGTCGCCACTCTGTAGAAATGCATATTCACACACCTACCCTGGCATAACATGTTATATCACCAAACAAGGCAATAAGATATAAAATCTGCCAACCAAATGAATTTTTAGCAGAGCAGTCACGTGGCTACTAGTCGACCTGTTGGTCTCAATTTTTTGAAGCTCCTCTTAATAGCAATGGTTAGTCTACTTATGTTTTCAGTCTTAATCTAGGATTTTTCCCTTTGGTATTGCTGATCCCGTACCATCACCATTAGCCTTCAGCGTGGCTCCAGTGCGGTGTTCATTCAACTACGGACGATGTTAATTCGACGGGACTACAGAGTAGTATCCAATATGTAGATAGGATCATCGTGGCTGAGTGGATGTGCCCAATGCACCACAACAAACCTGCGAGTTGTAGGCTGTAAAAGTTTGATTCCTGTCAGGTGCATTCCTCCCTGGGTTGTATTTCTCTCTTCTATGTCAGTAAAACTTTCATTGTATCGATCGATTCAAACTTTCATCTATTACTTGATATTGTATATCTTGTGTCTAGCGCAGCATGGCCAAAAATTTCCCCCAGAGAGCCAACCAAACCAATCAATATGTAGGTAGGTATGTCGTTGAATTTGCGTCGCACTGCCAAATGCACAGGCTAATGGTAATGGCCTGGTATCAATCCGAAGGGGAAGATCCGGAGGGAACACCTTGAAATTTTGAATCACGGTTAGATGACGAGGTCAACACCTAAGCTGTCACTCCACTCTCTAAACTTCCACAGTATGCCAACGTGAACGCGCACTAGCCCCCATGTACCCGACGGTCTTTTTTGGATAGTCTCTCGAATTCGTAAACCTCCGTATCAGCTGGGCTACCGCCATCCTGAAAACATGTAGGAAAAGACTACGAAGAAATGGGGAAATTTTAAGGACGTCATGTGGAGGGGGTAACTAAAGGAATAAATATTGAACTTCTAACACCTTTTGTACGCTAACTTTAAAGTAGATAACAAAACAAAATTCAAGGCTTTTAGTCTGATCCCTCAAAAGCTTCTTGAGTGTGTTTTCAGACATATATGACTGAAGTTTTCAAGTTTCTCCAAACCCTAATAGTTGCTCATAAATAATTCAAAACAGGCATACGAGACTTTGAATTTGAAAATAAAATAAAATATCGAGTGTATTGAAAAGAACATTCGTATATTACTCAAAATTTGTTGTATTTACATTATTAAAATTCCGCATAAAATACCAAAATTCAGGATAGATTCGCACAGGTAGAGGTTGTTGAATTTGCTTTGTACTGGAGGAACACAACAGGTTATTGTTGACAGTCCTGGATCGATTCCGAGTCGTACGTATTACGATTCATGTCAAAGAGACAAATCTGACTGAAAGGACGCAATCAGAATTTTATCAATTTTGAAAATGGTGTTAAACTAATAAACAACACTGCCTATTATACACTGTCTGTCAAAATGCCGTCCTGCGATCCAATACAAAATAGAAGGACTTACGTTGCTGTGCCTATAAGAAATTTGGAAAGGTCAAGCCCATAATAATGGACTATGGGATGAATGGACTTGCTCACATTGGTCAAAGCATTGATAACGAATCTGGATTATATCGGGGGGTTGGAACCGGCAAGAGGGGAGACTTGGGATTTTTCAAGGTAGGTAGGGTAGGGGGCAATGGGTCATTAGCGGCGGTCCGTGATCAATCCCAAAGGGAAAGATCTATGGACGTAATTTTGAAACGCGGTCAGATGACGAGAACAACACCTGAGCTAGAACCCACTCTACAAACTTCCACACCACGCCAACGTGAAGACATTTGATGCCACGTCAGATCTAACGTGCACCAACCTCCGTGTACACGACTGGTTTTGTCTGGACCTAGTTTCAAACTCTCAAACCTCTGGTTAGTCTGTTGCTATTCCAACTGGGCTACCGAAGCCCGGGATTTTGTAGGGAAAAAGACACAAATCTTGTGAAAGCCGGGACTGCAAGACTTTGACGTGAAGTGATCTAATACAAAATAGAATGACTTATGTCATGACGTAAGTTTTTCTTTTCTATTAGATCACGGGACGTCATGTTGGCACTATCTCATGGATGTCTCATATTCATATTGAGGGGTGACGAGATATTTCAATTAAAAACTTAATTTGCTTAAAATACTCTAAAATTAACCGAAAATATTGAGTTACGTCATGACAGATCGTGATATTCTCCAATGAAGTACTTTCTGACTGCTATTCGTAATACGTTATTTATCAATTTGTGTGGGAAATTTCATCTTGAAGCTTCTAAGTAACAATTTTAGATAGAATGAATCATCGGTGAGATCTCATCGCACCTAATGTACAAGGTGTTTTTATGTAAGGGTTCCTTTTAGTTTTGGAATAACTTTTAAATGAAACATTCTTATTTATTTTTTACATATTATTTATTCAATTAAGGACGATTTATGGGATATGATATCAGCCAAAGGACAGCATCTGGCCGCTCTCCAAATTAGGGCTTTTTCGACCACATTTTCCATTTCGTTTGAGCACATTTCCGGGGTGATTTGTTCAATTTCTTTGCGATTGTTTTGCTGAAGCTGTAGAATCGTTTTTGGCTTGTTAGCTTAGACTCGTTCTTTTAATTAGCCATACAGAAAAAATCAGGCGTCGTTAAATTAGTGGAACGAGAGGACCAATCGACATCACCAAATTTCGACATTATTTGGCAAGGAAATGCATCCTTTAGAATACCATGGTTGCTCGAGCGGTATGACATAATCCTTCATCTTGTTCAAACACATGTGCTGTAAACATTTTATCAATCGATTTCGAATAGAAAAAAATGTAACATTGCACAATATCGCTTACGATTGACAGCATTCACATTTGTTTAGCATCCAAAAGGCCAATAATACGTCCACTCCAAGCTGCTCGACAGGGATAAAGATGTTCATGAAGTAACTTTTGGATTTTCTGATCCCAACAATGGTTGTTCTGTTTGTTTTCCTCGTTATCTGATCGTGATTCAAAATTACGAGGTGTTGTCCTCGGATCTTTCTCTTCGAGATTGATCCCGGACCGTCGCTAATAGCCCTTTATGTTGCTCCAGTGGGGCATTAGTTGATTACCTGCCTGTTTGTTTTCCCTTCCACTCATGTCGTTATGAAGCTTGAAAAAATTCAAGAAATCGCATGCCCGAAATAAGCCTGATTTGCAGCGCGACCAGAGGTGGTTATTTGACTGATTTCATATTCCGGAAATTATCATTGAGTAAACAATACGTAAAAATAAATAAAACCGTTTTGTTTAAAAGTTATTCCGAAACAAAATGGCGCTCTTACACGAGAAAACTCCTGACGTATTTATTCTATATATATAAAGCAGAGTTGGAGTCCGTTCTCTATACAAATCTACACTGTTTGATCAATCCACACCAAATTTAGTACACTTATACGTTAAAACCTTGCGGCTAGTGTAGGTTACATATTAACCCCGTTCGTAAGTGTGCAGAAGGGTTAAAGAAATGTGAAATTCTCATAGGAATAACATCGAAAACGATTGCGCTACGCAACTCAGTTTATTTTACCAGTATTGACTGAAAAACAACTTTTCCTATAAAATTATTTTACCAGTATTGCTCGAGAAAAACATTTTTTCAAAAACAAATTAAATTCTAATATTTATGTTTGAACTTATCTTTTATTTCTTTCCATAATATAAATAATTTATGAGCAATTGATTGATGAAAAAAAGTATTTTTAAGTATTAAATTTTACATAATTTACATTTTGTAATGGAACACGAAAACCTCAAATGAAAAACTCATTGATCCGAAAGCGTAATTTTGCTTAATAAATAAATCAATAAAGTAATAAAATCAATGTTTTATTTTCATAAATTTGCTTTAGAATTCCGTGTTTGTGTATTTGAGTTAAGACAGCGGAATGCTGTGGCCATATTTGAGCATTTCTAAGTTTTATAAATGTGTGTTCTTTTTTGTAAATAAATCATTATTATCTTCATCAATATTCTTTTTTTTTTCGAATTTCTCTATTTCAGAACATATTAAGAAAGTCGAAATTCGACACGCTTACTCATCGTTCGTTTTTCAGAATTCTGCATTCGTTCAATGATCGGAATTTCGTTTCAGTTGTATTTATGCGTTCCAGTATTTTACATATTGCAGATATATTATCAAGGAGTTAAATTTTAAATAATTAGTGTTTTTTTTCTACAAAATGTCACTAAACATGGGTAATTTCTTAGTGCATGTAGACTTTGACAAACCTTCCTTAACTCTTTAGCTGTAGTTTTTTGTGAAATTTTGTTTCATAAAAACAAATAAAATATACAAAACAAAATTTTTTTAAATAAGGTGCGCAACTTTTTATTTTAAAATGACCCGTAAAGTTAAATAAAATTATTTTAAAATTAGATAGGTTTCGTTAAATTAAAACGTGTAGTCATGTTGTAGTTCAAAGATATTTCTAAATCGCCTTTGAAGTAGCCACCTTAGAAAACATTTTGTAGTTTGTCTTAAGCAGGAGTGCGATGAATATGAAATGGATCATATGAATGGATATATCATGTATAAATATTTGCTTCCCAAGTAAATTGTTTGGCGTGGTGTGGAAGTTTGGAGAGTGGGGTGCCAGCTCAGGTGTTGCCTCGTCATCTGACCGTGGTTCAAAATTACGTGGTGTTGTCCTCGGATCTTTCCCTTTGGGATTGATCCCGGACCGTCACCAATAGCCCATTGTGTTGCTCCAGTGTGACGTTAATTGAAATACCCCCCCCCCCAAGTAAATTGTAGCTACGAAAAAGTTCAAGCTATGTTAAAGTTATTTTTCGTATACTTAAATGATGTTAGCATTTTCTATGAAAGAAAACTGATTAGCCTAATCACTGTTCAATCAACATTTAACCAATTCAACCCGAGCAACGCCGGTTATTCTTCTAGTGAAAATATAGAAGTAAAGATGACTGATTTACATAAAATGCGCTCTGTTGTATGGAAGTGATTCTATATGAAGACTGATGAAATGAATAACTAGTAGATACAAGTGTAAATTAATCAAAATTCCCTAAACATAAAATACTGGCAAGTCTACCAACGCGTGTCCTCAAATAAAGGTCCCAAAATAAATTAAGAGATTGTATTGTTTTATTCGGAGGGGACGGTACGATGTCTTTAGTTCGTATAAGTAGTTCACTGTACATATGTATACATTAAATCATTTATGGCAAGAATTGCGTTCCTCTCTTTGTTCACCACAGTAACATCTAACACAGGATCTAGTATACCGCTTGAACAGATCCATTACAGTGACGGTGAGGCATAGAAAATTAATAACAATTTGGATGTAAATTGGATTTTAAGGGGACAGTAGGCTTTCAAAATCAACATTATCGATCGAAAAATCGATTCGTTAACAAATTTCAGCATTAAAAATTATTGATATCAAATTTTGTGGATTCTAAAAAGAATTGTTCAATTACGATCATTTCTGACTGAGTTACATAAACACGATATCAAAGATATAATAGTTAAGTATAATATACAACCAAAACACGATTTTCTCCGATTGAGATTATTTGACATTCTGATTTCAAAATGTTTCTTGCGCACCTGGTTCTAATTGATTTACTTGAAATTGCTTTTGGATAAATCTTGTGTATAAATCTAAGTGGAAATGATACATTCACCATGTTCCAAATTTTGAAATTTTGTTTTGAAATATTGCTTAACATGCTTTTTTGTAAAATAAATTTTAGGAGTTTTAGTACAATTTGTTCTTTACTATTGAGCAATACACTAACCAAATTGAATTAATTTGATTTAAATTATTAATTTTTTATTTAATTGATTATTTGATTTTTAATTGATTTATATACAAACTATTATGTAAATTAAAATTTTGACAAAACATGGACAATTAATGAGTATGCAACCTATCATGTTTTGCTAATTTATCAACACATATTTTGGACCACTTTTTATGTAATAACTTCCGAATTGATTAATATTTTTGAACTCAAATGATATATAGGCTCTTTAGTAAAAAGCAGTCTGCAAATTTTATATTAATCAGATAATATTTGCAAAAGTTTGCTTCGGAAGTTCACTTCCCCTTAAATTCAAGAATAATGCGCAAACATTTTCTTCAAAATTATACACAGAAAAATAACTAAAAATTCGTGAAAGTAATTTAAAAGATAACTATATTCGACGGATAAGTAATGAAATGCCTTTCAGTAAAAGGAGACAAACTACATAATAAATCTCCAGGAAAAATATTTATCCCTTTATAAAGAAGTAGTTTATGTTCAAAGAAATTACAACTCTTTTGTGGTGTTCAAAAAAGGCTTAATGAAATTATGAACCACTTTTATGTAATGAAAAATGCTCGAGAATTGTGGTTCATGTGGTAAGAACAAAAACTCGCAGAATAAATACTTTCCTGTCTAGACTCAAAACAAAGTTAGAGTAGACTTCAGAAGCAAATGGAAGAGAATAGTTTGAGAGAATAGAAAATAAATCGCTATTCGGAAATAAAATAAATTGCGAGATTAAATAAATAACGAAAACTTGTTTATTAATCCGCTTTCGGAGAGAATTTTGAAGGTTTAGAAGGGTTTTCATTACTAGCCTCTTACAGCTTGGATAACACGGGTATTGATAGTTTATTAGCACCTAACTAATATTTTTATTGAAAAAAGTTTCTATTAATTTTCTTGTTCTTGTTTTTGCGACCAGATTAATTTGTCGTTCATGGAATGAAGTTATTACCTGTTTTCTGTAAGGGTTTGTTTACATTTGATTTATCATAACATTAAAGTGTTTTCTTTTTGCTTACACTTTGAAAATTACTGTTATTAAATACATTAAATTAAATAAGGAATACTCTCCCAGTTATGTTTTCCTTATTTAGCACGAAATGACCATAGGTTGACATTGGAAGAAAAAAACAAGTGGGAATCAACCAAAACAATTTCCCTTTTATAATAAAATGAAAATTTACATCTTTTCTTTGAAAAACAATTATTTTTTTAACTCGAAGAAACTATGGAAACGAAATAAAAAATATACAAAATGACAAAAAACACCCTAAAATAGTCTCAGTTCTGATTGAACTGTCAGTTTCGAGCGTAGGACTACGACTTTTTAAAATGTTCATTTCAAATCACTGTTAACTGTTTTTCACATACGTGAAAAGATCTAATCGAGAACCTTAAAATGATACCACGCATAGTCATGCTTCGCTCTCAATTTTCTAAGTAAACTGCGATAATACTAAATGTTCAGTAAGATAGAGATATTTTTCAGACCGATAAGTTGTTATATGCTAGTTATGTTCTGCAGACTTCCAGGTGGTGAGTCCACGGTCAGCATAAATTCAACTTGGCTCAAGTAATATAGAAATGCGTTATTTTATGGGACCGCGGTAGACCAGTTGGAAGAGTCGCGAATTAGAGACTGGAGGGTTGCGAGTTCGGAACTTGATCTAATCTTAAGTCCTTCGTATATGTATGGGCTGATGCACATTAAACATGTCGTGTCGTCATATGTCCTCACGTCTACGTTTTGTGAAAGTTTAGAGAATGGGATGCCAGCTCAGGTGTTGTCCTCGTCATCTGGCCATGGTCTCTTTTAATCACGTTGGATAATCACTATAACCAGTCAATAATTTGTCCCACATGAGGATTCATGCTTTTTCCTACAACCACATGTCAGATCTTCAAACCGAACGATCGGCAGAAATAACATGAAGCTGAGCACACAGTCTCTGTTTATTTCATGAGAAAGTCGACACTCTAATATAAGATTACGTAAACTCGATACAAAACCTAAACCTTCATCAGTATTCGAGGTGGTCATACAGCCTACAAAGGACCACCTGTTCTCTTCTTTTAAGTTTCCTTCTCTCTCATGGCACCCAATGCATTGTCACCTCTTCAGTTCAGTCTTTTTTATTGCTCGCCTATATTCGTTATCGTTTTGTTTTTACTCATTTACTCAGTAATTACCATTTTTGTCATTTTGTCACTTCAGTTCAAAGTAGCAGCTGAAAACATTACTCTTCCTTTAGTATTGCACGCCAGTGTATTTTAAAAGATTTTACTCCATATTTTGTGTTTAATAAGAGAGTTTAATACGTTTGTTTGACTAAAGTTTTAAATTGTTGGGGGCCGTGGCAGCCCAGTTAGTAGAGACGCGAATAAGTATCCAGAGAGTTGCGAGTTCGAAACTTGATCTAACCAAATTGATTCTTGTAGGTGAGGGCTGGTACACGTTAAATCTGCCGTGGGCTCAAATGTCTTCATGTTGGTGTGATGGCTTGGCGAGTGAGGTTCCAGGTCAGGTGTCGACCTCGACATTTGACAGCGGTTTAAGATTGCTAGGTGCTCTCCTTTCGGAATTGATCCCTGAGCTTCGCCAAGAGCTCTATGTGTTGCACCATTGCGTCATAACTCGACTACCTATCTCCTAACTTATTGTTTAGTTTGTGCCATTTTATTTTTATTAAGTTTTTTAACCACTCATCGACACATCTCCTAATTTCCTAGTCCATTAAAAAGCTTGATTTATAGAAGGGTTACTCTTCTACCTAGAGTTTTGTTATATAGTTTTATACACAGCACATAACAGAAGTGAATTAAAATTGATCGAATATTGAAATGCTGCCTTTTTGGTAGGTAGCTAATAAAGTTTGCACTGGAGCAATACAGCACATAACAGAAGTGAATTAAAATTGATCGAATATTGAAATGCTGCCTTTTTGGTAGGTAGCTAATAAAATTTGCACTGGAGCAACACAATGGGCAACTGGCGACCATCTGGGATCAATACCGAAGGGAAAGTTCCTAGACCAACACCTAGTAACTTTAAACCACGGTCAGATGACAAGGTCACACCTGAGCTGGCACCCCACTCTCTAAATTTCCACACCACGCCAACGTGAGGACATTTTAGGCCACGACATATTTAACGTGCAGCAGCCACCACGTACACGACAGTCGCTGTGCTTTAAGTAGCCCGGCAGGATGATTGGTAAGTCTAATTCGAGCGATACCAAAAATGGTGGTCCAGAGAACGGTTCAGCGTCTGGCGTCATCTTTAATAATGGCTATAAAGAGAAGAAAAAGCGCCAAATAAATGATGGGAACTCTTTTTCTACGCGTCGTCCGTTCGAAAGAGTGGCGTCTGAAGGCGTTCGGCGGTTAATGGAAAGCAGGGGGACAATTTCCACGGCCGATTTAGCGCAGGGGTCTTCTTGCTGGATCCCCTCGTGCGCTCTTATCCCGCATCGGGTCAATAGGAGCCATTCATCGCAAGGCCGTCTTTGGCGGGGGATCACGGAGGGGGGAGACTTCGCAAAAATTAACATCCTATTTCCAGGTCGCTTTCAACTGCAACAAAGATGGCTATACCGCAACAGATAGGCAACAGATCGTATAAGAATTTCATTCACAGCATGAATCGTTACATTAAACCTCCTGGTGGTTGTCTCGACGAAATATTCCGTCATTAGAAAAACTGACAAGATCTTGATCGCGTTATCATAAAAAATATCCCGATGACATCTCGTCAAAAGCAAAATCGGTCAGATCTCTATTGACGAGATATCCCGTCAATAGATATCGCATTTTTACGAACTATCTCGAAAAGATAGTTCGTAAAAATGCGAAATTGGTCAGATCTTTATTGACGAGATACCTCGTCAATAGAGATCGCATTTTTACGAACTATCTCGAAAAGATAGTTCGTAAAAATGCGAAATTGGTCAGATCTTTATTGACGAGTTATCTCGGAGTTTAAAGTGGTTTGGAGGTTTGAAGCGTACATTTTAGGCAATTCGGAAAGTACCATGCATCTACAATAGTATTTCATATGCGTTTTGATGAGTATTTGTGTCAAAAAAACAATCGATTCAGGTTTTTCGAATGATTGTCATACTAAAGAGAAATACGTCGAACACATTTGTTAAACGATATGTTATGTGAATATATGAAGTCCGGGGGATCACTTTCCTATGGGATTTGTTCCAATAGTTACAATAGGTAAACAATTTATTAATGTGAGGACTTATTTACAACCACCAAAAACAGCGAAATAAAATTAAAATCGACGGAATTTTTTTCTAAAGATACTGATTTGTGATTGTTTTCTATCTCGTGATCTCGCTGAAGTTGTTACAACTTACAACTAAAAATAAAACAATGTTTAAAAATGCTAAATTAATTCCGAACGAAGAAATGACAAAGTAATATTGCTGCTCTTGTCAATATTGATTGTAATTATTATTACCACATACACACACAGAGTTATTTTTCTGTGAATCATTTCCTAAGTATTAGAAAAAGCAGATCTCTATTCTTACTGAATATTGCGCCTTATACTGACATAGTATATAGTAGACAACGTGTTTGGGACATAGGACAAGGTATCCCTAAACTATTACTAATAGTAGTTGCTTTAATGTAGTATTATGTGGTTCACAAAAATGTATCCACATTATCATATCGTATCACCAGGATTTACAATTTTATATAGGCTTGGGCCTAACATGACAATACTATTCCATATTAATACCCCCAATTCGGCATCAAGAGAATCTGATTAGTGTCGTTATGTTGGATAGGTCTATGGAACTTCTGCTCGAACTGGCTTGGTTCTTGAGGAAAACAAGATAAGTACATTACTGTCGCACTGAAGCAACACAACGGGCTATTGGCGACGGTCTGGGATCAATACCGAGGAGAAGTGCCCTGGACAACCGAACGTAATTTTGAACCACGGTCAGATGACGAGAACAACACCTGAGCTGGCACCCCACTCTCCATACTTCCACATCACACCAACGTGAGGATATTTGAAACTAAGACAGATTTAACACTTTCGAACTCACAACCTTCCGTTTGCTAATCCGTTGCTCTTCTAACTGAGCTACCGCGGCACCAGAAAAACAGGGAATCAAGCTATTTTTAATGCAAGTTCTTGAGGATTAAATAACTCGGTTTAAATGATAGGATTCGGTTGATGCTATTGGGAATACAAATTTTATATAATTTCAATGCACTATAGGGCCATCATTGAAAGTTACTTAAGGGAAAAGTTGATTCTTTAATAGCTTAAAGACATGCTAGATGCATTTAAATATGCACGGGCAAATGTGTATGTATTGTACATTCTGGACATAATGGAGTTTCTTGTCTTTCTATGTGTAAAGTCTAGATGTGCTGTAATCCCTTGAATGTGATGCTCAAATTATTCAGCCATGCAATCTGCAGTTTTTTCTGCATGCCTTCTGAACAGCTTTAAATTTCTTGACCAGAACCGTTGACTATAAAGGTTGTCTGGAACCATGATCTCTTCCTAGATGAAGACCGCCCATTTTGCAATTTGAACGATTCTATGGCGGTTCTGCAATGTTTGCAACAACGCACATCAAGTAGTTATATTTCCGATTTAAAGAAATTATAAAAACCTTAACCGCAAATTGAAAGATAAGGACGTCACTTTCCAATAAACTACCGCGTATTGTGGGGCCACGGCAACGACATGAGAGATAAATTGTATTTAAAGTTGGGTCTCCTAGCATTGGACGTCACTCTCAGTGAGCCAAAGCTAGATCAAAACCGATTTCAGACACAGTTAGTTTAATACCTGGACAAGTACTGGATTGAGTTTCTCGTCTTTTGTTTCATTCAAGGATCTAATGACCTTGTCTATTTTAAGTTCCCTCGCTTTGTAATCACATTTGTAGCCAAGGCCAAAGTTGGTCATATAGTTACCCACCTGTGCAAGCTTATTTGTACAGGTTCCATCTTACAGAATCGAATAAATGCCTCGTGTGTTCAATGGAATTGGAGACATTAAAGCATATTTCACTCTTTCTGAACCCCAGAGAACTTTTACAGTAGACAATTGACAAGACTGTTAAATCCAGTAGATTGTCTCTAATTTATCCAATTCTTATTTTATGGCCATTACATTTCTTGTACATAAAAGACTAGCCGCTCTGGGATCACTAGGACCTCGGTAGCCCATTTGGAAGAGTGTATACTTGGGCGCTGGTGCACGTTACATCTGCCGGGGCCTAAAATGTTCTGATATTGGTATGTTGTGAAAGTTTGGAAAATGGAGTGTCAGCTTAGATGTCCTCGTGATCTGACTGTGGATCAAAATTACGAAGTGTTGTCTTCAGATCTTTCTCTCCGGCATTGATTCCGGACTGTCACGAATCGCCCGTTGTGTTGCTCCAGTGCTACGTCAGTTAACTGCCTAGCTATCATCTTATAGAATTGGGTAAATGCTTCACGTCTCAACGGAAGAGCATTGGAGCATGTTTTACTTTCCAGAACCAGAAAGAACTTTTATAATAGACATTTGATAAGATTGTGCAGTCCAGTAAGTTGTCTCGATTTGATCCAATTCTTATTTTATGGCCATTGCTTTCTTACAATAGAAGACTAAAATCGCAGCTAGCAGGACTGTAATCACTAAATAAAGCTGTAGACATCTTGACCAATAGAATAATTCCTTGCATTCTTTCAACCAATAGATGATGCCATTTAATCGTTATGTGTGTTGTAGGGTTAGTAATAGTAAACACATCTAGTGACGCTCGATTGGTTAGTTCAGGTTCATTGCGTGTCTCACGCCGTGCGTATCTCCGTAACAGTAGTTGGCGCTACTTCTTAATTGGCACAACTTTTCATGTATTGGCGAGCGCCAAGAACGTTGCCAACTTCTCAATTAGTGCCTGATCTCTTGAAGCGGTAAGACGATATCGTCAGCGTTCCGTTCCATGTACTTAGGGTAGTACAAATTTCAATCAATGTAGATAAACATAATTACAGTCCACTAAAGTTTGTATTTTTGTGTGAGCCCCAACACAGGGCAAGGATCATATTCGGCTGTGCTGCGTCAAACAGATTCAAGTAATGAATATACAAGGAAAGTTTTACTAACCCAGAAGAGTGACACACAAAGGAGTCGAACCCGCTCCGCCTAAAACTCTCAGGCTAGTGTCGCGCTCGGAGATGAAGTACGTCATTTTGTCCATGCATATGGCAGTAATTTATGACCAGTCCCCCTTAGGACTCAACGTCAAGTCGAAAGAAACTTTAAAACCCGCGCGTTTTCTCCCTCGGATTCGACGAACGGCGAGAGAAAATCGAGGTTGACAACCATTCACCGCTCCACTTGTCACACGGCGGGAAGCCGTGGGGAATCCACTTCTTAAATTTTCCCTCTCCATTTCACGTGGAGGAGACACATCTGCCCCTGCCTTTTTTCCCTTTCTCAGCCCGCGATTTGGTCCTTAACAAAAGGATCCAAACCGTCCTTATTTCACGGGGACTTTTTCTTCCCTTTACAACCCATACCGCCATCTGAAATATAACACCAATCGTTCCGGAGAAGCCGGCTGTTCATTATCATCCCTGGATGATGATGGTGATGCTGATGATGAAAGATATGTAAAGCTTTCTCAAATATATATCTATTGAAAAAAGAATCGGGGCTTAGAGAACTCTTTTCCTTTACAAGATGACGGAAGTTGGTAGTTAACGACTTTTTAGAGAGATGGATATTGCTTTTATGGGATATTTTTTCTCGATCCTAAGTTTTGGTGAATGAAAATTTCCTTTTCGTCTTTATTCTTGTTTTAATCAAATGGGGAGCGAACTGTGATAGATCGGAGCTGAGGATTATAGCTCATTTTCTGAAGGAGATGGGGTTATCAACATTGTTCAGAACAGATTTCCTGGTTTAGAATTAGGGAACATCAGAAAAATTGGATGGGTGTTTTAGAAAGAGAGAAGTTTTCTTTGTTTTTAATTTGAGGTACTTGCCGTTTAAATGCCAGTTCCACTTCTTTTCATTGTATTCATTTGGAGTAGTGTAGACAATTTATCCTTCATTTGGATTGCAAAGAGGAAAATTTTAATTACCATATTTGTCTTTCTATAAAACGTATGTTTAATGAAACTTCCGAAAACTCAAGACAATATAATATTATTTATTTTGTGTTGGAATATACTCGAGGTTTTAAATTTTAATTGGTAATATTTTAAATTCCAATATCTCTAATGCTATAATTAAAATATTCAACAGTTTTGTATTCAAAACTATGTATAAAAGAATTTCTAAAAACGACCAATACATAACGGTAAATACACAACGATGCAACAATAGGGACAATACACAACGATGCAAAAATAAGGACAATATACGACGACATACCACAGGACATGAAAGTCCTTTAAAATGAAATGACCTTCATTTAATTTGAACAAGTTGAACAATATATACAATTGTTGGAATTTATATCGATTTTATTTAAAATTACATTAACTTACTAGGGGATGTCTATCCAAAGATACATATTCATACATATATAACATATCTTCAAAAATCTGCAAAACTTCAACCTGATTGATAGAGATATTTATTATTGCAGTATTTTCTTAGAAGGTACAGTTATGCCATCTAAACACTTACATAATAGTTCAGAAAAATGTATTGCAAAGCATGTAAAAAGCACGTATTTTTGATCAGGAACGGGATGATCACAAAACATTACATTTTAAATATGTGAACTGATTAAGTTAATTCGTAGTAAAGCTAAAGATCTTCAAAAGCAGTATTTTTATATAACTTTCATACTAGAGTACGTTAAACTTTTTGTCTTGTGCAAATGTTTTTGTTTGAAATTATAAAAATCTAGAAGAACGCAATATTAATTGTTATAAAATTTTGTCGACTTGAAGAGGAATGGAGATCGCACTTTAACTTCTTTCTGATCCCATTGTTCCAGCAGCTTGTACCGAGTTTCTCCTTTTAGCTTCGTATAAGGAGAAACAAGGTACAGGTCCGTTCTTTTGTGCATAAATATTATCATATACAAAAATAAAAAACAAACCACTCTCGTTTTAGTTAATAGTTGAACTACAATAAATTATAAATTTGGACTGGGGGATATGTATTTATAAATTTATGTTTCCGTTTTCCTTTAAATTTATTATAATTGAAACGAGGAGACGGAAGTAAGGTTATTTGAACTCCTGTATTCTCTAGAGTATCACATCCTTATAAATTTGTAAAATATGTGTTTCCATGCAATAAAAACACATTACATCTCCAAGTGTATAAACAATAGTACAATTGTTTTTACAAATCTCTTTTCCTTACGCATTTCAAATTTACTTCAAAATGAAAACCCAACATTTTATCAAAGAAATTTTCAGAGTAAATGTCTTTCAAACTGTTTAATCATATATTCATCATCAATTTTGTTAAAGTAATTGAAAACTTGCATGCAGAGGTTTGTAGTATTTGCACAAATATACTTAAAAGATGATAAATTCTGTTTGAAGTAGCCTAATGCTTTTATTAAAGCTATCACATAGCTCTTTCTGGAAGATACAATCGGTAAAATCGAATAGTTCTGAAATCTCCGAAGAATACGCACAAAATATATGGTTCATCATTACTAAACCTATATTCCACTTATCTAGAAACGCCAACTCCTACAAATGTAATAATATAATTAAATAAAATTTCAAGATGAACAAGTTTATCGTGTAAACGTGATGTCTACCTAACCTCACTGTTTCTTTGATACTGCTTCATAGAAATACTATATTATTTATAGATTTTATTTCTTGGTATTATTTATGTTATTCCTGGTGCTCTTTATATTATTTCATGTTACTATTGCTTATCACTGTGAAGTACTCCTGAAAACATACTTCGACGCTAGCATATGTGTTCCATTCCACACATTAATAATCCATTCAATAAAAGATTATTCATTCCAACAAATATGTATTTTTAACTATATCAGCAACATGAAAAACTTTTAGTTTTTTCAAAGTGGGAAATATTTTTGAACTTAATCTAAAATGAACGTATTTATTTTCAATCTTGAAATATGTTTTTACGTATTCATAACCTCTTCAACAACCTGATGTCTGTGTAGCATCTCTGATTATATGTTTGTAGTATTATCCTCGAAACAATATTAAAAATTTTAAAAAATGATGATGAAATTTGGAAGAATTTTATAAGAAAATAATGATTTTGGCGTGAAGACTATTATATACGCACATCCTTACATACATTTATACTCTTATATACACACAGTCACGCAAAGAAAATGCGAGATACCCAATAGAAGAAATCAAAGTTTGTTTCTATGGCTAACATAATTAAAGTATATTTTCAGAAATATTTTTGCTTTACACTATCTTAAAAATAAAAATGATGCATTGATCTATTTATATGAATCAACAAGCACCATATGTAGCACCATATATTATATAACTATTTCTACAGTCGACTTGAATTTGGGGGGGGGTATTTCAATTAACGTCACACTGGAGCAACACAACGGGCTATTGGTGACGGTCCGGGATCAATCCCAAAGGGAAAGATTCGAGGACAACACCACGTAATTTTGAACCACGGTCAGATGACGAGGCAACACCTGAGCTGGCACCCCACTCTCCAAACTTCCACACCACGCCAACATGAGGACATTTGAGGTCACGGCAGATTTAACGTGCACCAGCCCCCTTTGTACACGACGGTATTTGGCTGGATTCGAACTCGCAACCCTTCGGTTGCTAGTCCGTTACTCTTCCAACCGGGTCACCGCGGCCCTCTTGAATTTTTGGATTGATCTCCTTCCTGATAATAAAAACTTGTTTCAAATTGTCATCAGTTCTGCTTAATAGACAATCCGTTTTTCCTAATTACATCTTCATTCTTTTGGAGTAATAAGGCTGGTTTGTTTGGACATTATCAAAACAGCCCATATCTTGATGAACGATATATCCCGGCATTAAAGAAATTGGCCGAATCTCGATGTACGAGATATCTCGTCGAAATCACTTGGAGGGTTGATATAATGCATTGCTGGCCAACGAAAATCACCACAAAGGAAGGAATCATCCAATAGTAGTAATCATTCGAGTACGTTTCTGAGTCTTACAGAGAAAGAATTGAGGCTTATCAAGACTGAGCGCAATCCTTCCAAGAAATAGGTGCTTGTGTTGAATGAAATAAAGCCACAGTGATACAATTATGGAATCAGTCTAACAGGAGGAACGAATTGACCGATGTGAACAATCGTAGCAGCCTAGTGTCCCATTACCAAACGAGAGGACAAACATCTTGTGAGCATGACTTTTTTGGATTGTACTGCAATATCAAGAACCCTAGCTTAAGCATTAGGATGAGTTGCACTACAGCGTATGTCAGGGCGTAGAATTCGACGTCGTCTTTAGCAGCTGGGATTTTTTCACGTCACCCATTGCTGGGATTACATTTGCCACACCACACCTTTTCTACACCAGAAGCGACTGTGGCTGGAATGATACGTAGAACATCGTACATGGACAAACGAGTGGCATGACATCGTCTTTTCAGACGAATATCGATTTTTCAGCACAAGGGTGATTACATAGGAGTCAGGCGGCACCACAGCGGCAGATTATATGACTTACATTTTTCATCACCATACCGGTCAGTCATCAAACCTAATGTTATGAGGCTTCATTGATATCTAGTCCCACACCACCTAGTACTCATTGACGGTACACTCAACAGCCACCTCTACATCTCTGAAGTTTTGAAGTCTATTGTTCTTCCTTATCTTCAGGGCTTCCCAGTGAACAGGAGATACACTATCGCACGTGGCATAGAATATACAACAATTCTTCAATGTCCATCAGGTTTTACTTCTTCCATGACCTGACCGTTTACCAGATCTGTCGCCCATCTAATACGTCTGGTCAATGATATGATCGCCCAGACTGGCACACCACAGACTAACCGCGGTTATCCCAGATGACCTTTTGCAACGTAAAAGCAGCATAGATTGACATAGCCGAAACACATATCCAATTATTTATTCTTTCAAAGACGAGACGTGTAGCAACTGTTACTGCTGCTCGTCGCGGATGCACAAAATACTGATTTCTTCGCGTTCCTCAAATCAAAGAGAGCTGTAATTTCAATCATTTCACTCTTGTCCCTTATGTTATTTGTATAAAAAATACGGCTTTTATATATATAGTAAGATATTATGTAGTTATAGGTTAAGTCATAGGTTGTTACATTTGTCCTTCATGATGTTGCATTTTTGATGGCCAGCAGTGTATATTTATACTTAAACGTTTGCTCATGTTTTTTTTTGTAAAATACTAATTAATTTTGAACGAATATAAGAAAATCTTCAAGAATTGTTCGAAGTATTTTAAAAACTTTGTTTCGTTTTAATTTTTTCAAAATTTGTAAAATAAAACGTTATTTGTAACTGAAAGATTGTAGAGCTTTGGCCAAAAGTGGAACCCTTATTTAAGTTGTAGGCTGTTACGTTTTTCTAAACAAAAAGCTTTTATAAAATCTTCCATATATCATAAAATAGGGCTCATCTGTCCATTACTTAAAAACATTTATCATACAAATACAGGATAATTTTTCCAGGCTTCTAGCCATAACATTAATTTTCAAAAATTTATCTAAGACTAAAAGATAAAAACGATGAAAAAGTAACACATATAAGAGCTTAACCTGTGGTAGCTGTACCCATAAGAGAAGAAAAAGAGCAGCGCATTTTTCTCAAAACCATATCCCAGAAATAACTCGTTTAAGTATAATAGTGATTATTAAACTTTTGCAGCATCTATTTTCCTTCGTTATCAAGCTATAATTTTCTTCCCGGATGGATACCAATTTTTTATCATTTTAAAAGTTTCTGATTTAAAATTGTTTTTTTCTATGTAAACTTATGCCTCCATCAATAAATTCATAAATTAAGCTTGTTATGAAAATCTGCTTTAATACCGAAGTATAGGATAAGCATGAATTTAACACAGAGCATATTTCCATCATAAAATTTGATGTGCTGATATTCATGAACTGTAATTCAATAAAACAAGGAAAGCTTCTTAGAAGCAGTAGTATTATCATAAAATTGATAATTCAGTTTTATTAAACTAGTACTATAGGTATTTCTAATTTGTAACTTTTAATATTTTCCATCCATATTTCACGTATGGGAATTAATGCTCTTGAAAACAGATTATGAAATAGTGCTTCCATAAAGCAGGTTGACTATTACAACCCATTAAGCTTATTTTAAACCTATGATATTAATAAATAATACTCTTTTAATTTAAATTAGTCACAGGTATATCTGCCCACCAAAATAAGTGTAGTGTCCACAAATTGTGTCAATGGTTCTCAATAACAGTAGAATAAGGTTGAAGTATTGTTGTTTGTTGAAGACTTGTTTCCCTCTTATTAATGCCATCTTAACTACTATAAACTTAGTGAAAACATCTACTAAGACTTAGAAAATAACACAGTTGTGAGGCACGCAGACTTTATATTTTGGAAGGATTTTACAACTGTAGACGCGCGGAGTAGTAGCAGAATTATAGACTTAGCCACATAATACAAATTCTTTCCTGTTGCTAAGCAACTACACTGACTCTATTTTTAATTAATCGGCTGTAAGCTGAATGTTTCTTTAGAATTATTTATTATGTGGGTTATTATTAAAAGGTAAATAAATTTATTTGGAATTTTTTTTAAAACAACGGGCGCTTGTAGACTAGTAATTCCTAGTCCGCACGCCCACAGATTTGTGAGAATTTTCCAAAATACAGAGTTTGTGTGTCTCACAACAAACACCACAACACATGTTTTGTTTTCGAATTCCAGCTTGGCAGGATGCATGTGTTGATATCAAATAAAACTTAGTTTTGCAAGACTACTATCAAAGTGGTATCTGCTGAACATCATCGTAAGTACTATTTCCATATTGAGAACAACTGCCATAGGATCACTGCGTTGAAAGACCACACTGAATAGCAGTTACAAGTCCTGAACAGCGTGAGTGTAGTAAACAGACTTAACATAATTTCCAGAATGTACCCTTGCCGACAGAGGATGATAAACTATTCTTGGAACTCAACTTTCCCTTCTTCCTAATGATTCACCATTCAGAATCAGCACAGTAACTACACCAGATCATTTATTACTCGTGAAGGGAGTCATACAACATAGGCCATTCTTATACACGAACATATCCATTATTATTAGATAACTGTCCCCTTAGCGTGCTTTACAGGGAGCCTAAAAGCTCAGAGCTTTGAAAAGGATATGATATAAGAATTGAGTTATGTGTATACCTATAACATGAAGTCTAAGTTAATAAATATGTGCCTGTAATAATAATTTTTGAATAGCCTACTGTGTTGCTCCTGTGCGAATAAATCGACAATCAAGCAACCAATAATAATTTTGATAGTTCAGTTTTTATGTGATATATTTGCATTACAATTTTCAATCAAGATTGCATTGTGTTTTTCTTAACGTATTTTGAATATTTTATTTCCGATATAAGCATCTTATGGAGAACAATGTTAAGTAGCAGTTCAAAAAATTTGGTGCAGGTGTTATTTATGAATATTATAACAATTAATGAGAAATGCGAAATAATCTTCCTTCGATATCCTTAGTTATATTTGTATTATAATTTTCAATCAAAATTCCATGGTATTTTTCTTAAAGTAATATTGATATTCTATTTTCTGATCTAACCATCTTATGAAGAACAATGTTAACCCTCCAATTTGTTTCTAGTGGTTCTAGTGGTGAGATATCTCGTCTATCAAGATCTGACCAATTTTGCTAATGACGAGATATCTCGTCTATCAAGATTCGACCAGTTTTGTTAATGACGATATATCGCGTCTATCAAGATCTGACCAGTTTTGTTAAAGATGAGATATCTCGTCATAAAGGTACTGACGATTTTGTTGTGATGACGATATCAAGATATGATCAATTTTCTTTTAATGACGAGATATCTCGTCCATCAAGACCATCAGTTTTGCTAATGACGTTGATACGTGGTCGAGAAAACAACCACCAGGAGGGCTATGAAGTGATTCAAAACAATTTGGTGAAGGAAATATCTAAGAATATTAAAATAATGAGAAATGGAAAATAGTCTTCCTTAGATGTCATTTTCTGTTGTAAAATTTTTGACAGTGTTAATATCCCAGTTTTAACAATCTTTATAAAATACTGGTTGCGATTTTCTTAATACTTAACGACTATTTATATGTTATACTAGCAAAATTGCTCGACCTCACCCGGATTGGATTGGTTAACTATATATTGAAAGTGACCAGAAAATAATCACTTTCTTCTTTCGTAGAAAAATGCCAAATCATTTAGGTATGAGTAAAATAATTTTTAATATCTTTTCGACATCTTTATAATTTCTACAACCTACTTTGTACAAAAATCTCATAAATGCCCCCATATCCATACATGCGATATAGTATGTAATACATTTAACATACTATATCGTATTCCTGGTAAAGATACATTCTGGAACCAAGTTTGCGATATTTTCGAATTTCGGCATCATTAAGGGAAAGATGACAAATTAATTTCATAAGATATTTATCACTAGGTTTGTTTAAAAGTGGATACGCATTGTTTCTTAAAAATTCCGTTTTGCGGCACGTGCAATAATAAAAGAACTTGTTTTAAAATTGAATGCCTTCTGTACAAAGGTATCCTATTACCATTTTTTAAATGGTAAATCGATTTGATGGTTTCTTCTAAAAAATCATTGTTTTAAGAAAACCTTTCATATAAGTTGCTTAAGTATAGTTTCAATTCGTACAATAAGCCACTTTGGCCATCTGTCGTTTTGACAAAGAATTTGTAACATTTCAAAAGTCCTAGTTCGGATATTTTTAACATTAACGTTCTTTCAATAATGACAAAAATCTACTTAAACTTTGCTTTATTCTAACTTGCATGCCGCTTTAAACAGAATACTTTGCGGTGGTGTTGCGTGTGATGAAAAGGAATCACACTTTATTTAAATAATAAATATTTAAAACAGAGTTGAAACAAAATAAAAGTTGACTAGAAAAAAGTTGTTCTAAAGATATAAATTCGTGATTCCTTTTTCCTCTTGATCTAGCAGAATTGCCAAAACTTCCAATTAAAAAGTAGAAAAAATGTAAAAATACGAAATTAATTCCGAGTGAAAAATAGAAAATATAATACTGCACGTGGCAAATGAACACGAGTTTTCGTTTTGTTGCAAATTATCGTCTGTCTCAAATATTCGGAAATACTTTATAGTTCGCAAAGAAAATACATAAAGCTCAAAATACAAAAGTATTATAATTTAAATTCCATAGAAATAGTTTGAAAAATAATTGATTTTTCAGCAGTACTGGTAAAACAATCGAAGTAATTGCAATGCTCAATATACATTCCAGCTACTCCAAAACTACCAACTTATAATTGATTTATGTGTAGTTACTCAGATGTTTTAACGTGAAACTTGCCTAAATATGTATTTTTAGGAAATACATATTTAGAAATAGAAATTTCAGATAATGCATTCACTAAATGAAAATAAGGTGTTTCAAATATAAAACATCAAATTAAATTATATTGAACAAATCTTATGTGATACTTGTACAAACACAGAAATACAATATCAAGCATAGAAGGGGAAGACGGACAGACATATTTACGCAACCAAGTTCAGTCACTAAATGAATGTAAGAACTCGCAGTTTGCAAAGTTTCATGAAAATATATTCAACCGTTTGGACGTAGAACGGGCATACACATACAGACAGACAGATAGATGGACAGACAGACAGATAGACAATCACCAAAAGCACAAGAGACGGATTTAGCATCAGAAGTGTCCAAAATGGACAGGAAACTTGAAAGGGGTCGAAAATATTCAATGTGCAAACACTCCATTCTTATTTTAGATGCGTTGAAAAGTAAAAATTAAAATATGAGAAAGGCTTTAAGCAGATATAATATTTTATAAAGAAATTAAGTCTTACTCAAATTAAGAAAGAAATGTCAAAATTTCAAATAAAAATATTTGCATTATGGCAAATTTTAAATTCCATTACTTAAAAAATATTTTATGTGAAGAAAAAGAAGAAATTACTTTTAAATACATACGCTTTTCCACCTCAAATTTGAATCAAAATTTAGCTCAACGACTCAGCATATTGCATTGCTGAAAAATTTCTTCACAGGCTACGGAGAGTGTTAATTGGAGACTAGCAATAATGATACGAAATTATGTAATTTGAAATGTTAAAAGCAGAGGATAACTTTTAATGCTTTTATCTTTACAAGTTATTGCATATAAAATGTCATTGTTACTTGTAATTTCTGTTATATTGCTATAAAAATCAAATTTCTATGCGAGTAATTAAGAGTTATTCTTTTCAAAACATTCTAATGTATGTAATTGGATGTTAAGTTTTATTTCAGTTAAAGTAACCTGAACCATAATTTATTTCCTTAGAAAAGTAGAATTGTGTTAGTATTCCTTTCACATATTCCATAAGTTTCGACGTTACTTTATCTAAGAGTTTCATACCAGTGATAGCATTTTTAGTCTTTCTTCAGCAGTATTCACATTTCACACTATCGGTTTAGGTTAAGCAATATAATCAAAAGCTTCTACTTACGCATATCAATGAAACAGTTTAAAAACACAACGAGTATTCTCCGGATTCATTCACAAAAATATCCTCTGAACGGGAACAACTTATTAACCAACTGATGTTGCCACTTCATCCCTCAATTAATTAAAATCCATTCTAATATTACGCAAATTAGTGCTATTCAAGACTCTTTCTTACACACGAGTATCAGACTCAAGATACGTTTTGTTTATTCTTCATGTGAATATTTCTAATTCACTCTGCTTTTCTAAAACGAACAAATCTTGATATTGCATATGTACACACCATTTTAAAACAAACACAAGAAAATGAATAGATGATAATTATAATAATGATGCATATTAGTTAAGGTAAGTAAATGCAAAAGTAGAAGTTAGTGGAGGTCTAAGAGATGGGATGAATACTCCACCCCCAGCTTGTTTTAAAAGTAATTTTAAATCATCATTGAAAGGTTGGCTATACATTTCCGTGGCCATATTTTCTGCCCTACTTTGCCTAAAAGAAAAATTATGCTTGTGTACACACATTTATTAAATGTTTCTTGCAATTCCAAGTAATATAAGCGACTTGAAATACTCCTAGAAACATATAAGTGATAAGCCAATGAAATATGCTTCGTAATGAAAACAACTTTAAAAAATATTAAAGAGGATAAAAAAAATTATGTTGTATGAGTACTTAGTACTTGAAGGTGAAACCTTCCTGGTGGTTGCCTCGTTGAGGTATCTCGTAATTAGCAAAACTGACCAGATCGCGATGAACGAGATATCTCGTCATTAGAAAGACAAAGAGCGCCAAATCTTGATCTGGTCATGATAAAAAATTCGGCAATATCTTGATGGGCAATATATCTCGTCATTAGCAAAATTTATCAGATCTTTATGGATAAGATATCTTATCGAAAACATTTGAAGGGTTAAGATAACATGATCTCTTAAAAAGTGGATAAGCATGATAATATTGTAATTTTATAAAATTTGAAAAGTCATGGGAAAAGTAGATTATTATTATGTTGTCCAAAGCCCTTCAATTGTATTCTAAACTATATGCAAATATAAAACAAACGTTAACACTAAATTTGCTTAAAGTAGTATGAAATCAGACCGTCAACTAGTTCGATGCGCGTAATAATGCGTGCATATTTACGATTACATCAATGTGTGCGTGCTTACGTAGGATTAAATGGCCACATGCGTGTCCAAGAATGAGTGCGTGTGTGACATACGACACGAACTTACGCAATCTATGTGAGATGCAAACAAATACGCGATCGTCAAGAGCTGTTCCGCCGTGGCATTGGCTGTGGTGGTATTCAAATTAAACTACCTGAAATCCATGGGATACATTAAATTACAATATGTCCACAATTCACAATTGGTTTCATCCATCGTAGAGGAGATAGGGGGCTTAATTGGCTTTTATTATCAGTCCTCTTTGTTCTCGGTGGCCGACGGTCACTGCTCTAAAGTAAGCCGGCATAAGCAAAGGATTTAGTCGACCTAAACAAATCAATCCTTTGATGTTCGATAACAGTTTACAACTTCAAACAAGCGACCCCGTTCCTCAACTGGGCCTTTAATGCCCACTAATGAATAAATAAATACAATAGGGTTCGAATGGAATTAAGGGACATAATATCCTCTCTCTCGCTAGGCTTTGGAGAAGATAGGCCTGGGGTAATGAGATAGCCGAGACTCACAAAGGACATCTGGAAAATATCTCCCAAGTCCATTTGTGCGATTAAGTCGGGATGAAAATTCTCAAAATGCTTTTGCAATCAATAGGATGTGTTTTCTTTGAATTCAAAAGGAGGAAATCTCGTGCTGTGGTGATTTATAACAACTAAAAGTACCCGAAGATTTTAGGAGATAGATTCAGTGGGTGACAAAGGGCGTCTGAGAGAAAAATTTGTATTTATCAATTTCAGTTCAAGTGATTGAATTTTTTGAAGTATAATTTAATCTCAACGATTGTTTTCCTTTTATGTGATTTGCAGTTGCATAAGTGCTAATAGAATCACACCAGAAACCATCCGCATTGAAATTTTGAGATTTATCTAGCTACTATTATCTTTCACTTTTTATAAATTCATTTAGAACTGAAAACAATTATTAACCAAATGAACAACTTCGACTTAACTTAATTTCATTACTAGGTAATGTAGACCAATATTATGAGAGAAACAAGGATAAATAATCTAAAGCTATAGATAACAGAGAAAAACAATCAAAAATGAAATCGTGAAGTGAAAGCATACAAGAAAATAAATTGTGTTTTTAATTAGATTTTGAAAAAAAAGTTGGAACACTTGGCGATTTCGTTGAAATATATTAAGTATAAAAATTCATTTATTGGAATACATGATGTTTAAAATTAAAATGTTTTGTTTACTTATGGTTTACAGTAAAGTAAAGCATTTTATTACCCCTTTTTGTATTATGAAACAATAAAACACATAAAAATAACAAGTATTACTACAATTCCACATGACCCCCTTGCATATCGACACACAAATCCCGACGTTCACTGGTAGCATGTAATTTTTTTTCCAAGATATCAGGTGCAATGTTAACCACTGTAGTTGTGATCCGCTCCTTAAGTTGATTAATCCTATTGATTTTGTTATTGGTTCGCTCCCTCTGCTTTAACACATTCCCACAAAAAATCTTGAGATATAAGGTCAGGTCACCATTATGGAGATGATTTTCAGAATTCAATAAATTAATGGTATTAATTTTAGTTTTGTATCATTTGCTTTAACAAATTGCCACAAAAAATAGTGAGGTATGAGGTCAGGTCACCATTGTGGAGATGATTTTTCGGACACTTCTTTGTAGGTTAAAATCTCTCCGATGCGCTACAAGTGACTTCAATTTTTTTAATGGCGAGCGGAAAGAAAATTATCATTTGACGTTTTTCTCTAAAATGGATTGTTACTTTTGAAATACAATTTATGTGTGTACAGATTAGTATTAATACCACGCTGCAAAAATAAATCTTACACATTTCAGCAGATTTTTGACTCCAGAACTACTCATGCTACTGAAGAAATCTGAGAAAGACATGTTTTTCCAGAAATGTTAAAGGGTTAATCCAGCGTTTCTCATGTTGCATTTGGATAAATTAAAAAAAAACCGAGATGTAATTTTCACATTTTTGTCACATTAAGTTTTTATTTTTTGGTTTCTCATATTAGAAATGCATGCAGATTAGAATTTTAGTTGGGTTTAAATATATTTTAATATAAATTTCTATTTCTTATAAAAACATCAGTGGGGCTCACGTTACATTGCATGAAAAGTGCATGGAATTTTAGTGCGCTTAAAACTTAAATTTCTCCTAAACTGTAGAATGCGGAATGAATCACAATGGAAACGTTTATACTTTAATTGTAAAATATTTATACATCATTAGAATTACAACTGCATCACTGGAATTTTATTTAAACACTCACGTTACCGAGATTTCGTGACTAACTTTGCATCCATTTTGTGACTCATGTTACATATTTCTGGTTTCATGTATTCGATGAGTTTTACAATTTATATGATCATAAACTTATGAAATTAGAACAATTAACAAAAATGTTAAACATATTTATTTTAAATTAATCAATTTGGTTACTTTATTATACATTTTATAAGAATCGGAACAGTCATCGAGAATTAACAACTGGATGTCCCAACTTTTAGATACGCTGACTTTAGTATATTTGTTTCGTTCGGTCATTTTTTCAATGATTTTCTATGGCTTCCATGTTTTGAACTTGATATTCCTTAGCTATATCATCTACTTCTTTTATTTTACCAGGATAAGGTTTACTTTGGGCTTACCTAAAGTGACTCACACTACAATTGCAGACATTTTTCAAATCAAAAAGAGTTGTTATTTTTAGTTTTGTCAGAAAAGATTTTCTTTTTCCTTTTCTCGTATAAGAAATGTATACACATTTGAATTGTTCATGTTTGAAAGTATTTTAATAATTAATATATATTTCATATAAAAAGAACAGAGTGACTCAAATGCGTTACAATAAAAAGAGCATGGAATTGTTGCACATATTTTAAATTAAATTTTTTTCACACTACCTTAAATACGGAGATGAATAACGATAGATTATACATATATATATACCGCATCAAAATTTAAATAACTGCGCAATTAAGTTTTTAATTTAAAAATATCGTCGTGACTCACGTTACATCTATTTTGTAACTCGCATTACAAACTTCTGGTGCTTTATTTCATATGTTGTTCAATTTATATAACCATAAATTTATAAAATAGCGTAGATAGAACACAATACAATGATTTTAAACTAGTGATCATTTTTAAGTAATGAAATTAATTATTTTGTCATATGATTAATAAGAATCCAAAATTTCCTGGTGAATTGACATTTGCATGTCCCAACTTTTCGATTAGTTTATCTTTAAAATATATTAGATTTGTTTATAGATTTCTAATTTTCAGTAGTATATAAGAAAAGCAACAGCTGCTGCTTTTGTTAGATATTTGTTAGTTCGTTCAGGATATAGCATGTGAAATGATGTTGAAAAGCTTTTTTTGTGATATCTTCTTGTTTATTGCTAATTAGTGGACTTAATAAATATTTGTGATAATATGTTGCTATTTTAAAACATTTTCCAACTAAGGATTTATTCCTTTTATCAATTTAAACATTTGCTACTTCCAGAGCTTCAACCTTAGATCTAATGTTTACAGTCAACGATATTTGCAGTATTTACTACTTTATTTTGTCTGTTACTTGTACTGCTTTTTTCTGGTCATTTTCGAAATAGAATTGGCAAAACATATACTTTGTTATGAAATTATATTTCTATTGGACAAAATAAGCCAATGGTCTGTAACGATTCTTAAATTGCGATGATTGTCCATTAGATTATATGCTTAATCTAATAATTCTTTTATAGACTCTCAAATATTTTATCTAAGTTTCATTTCCATAAATTTTACTAGCAGCGGCTAACGTATAAGGATCAAGTGTACCAGTTAGCAGCTGTAAGTAAACTAGTCTGACATCGTTGCCAATAGGCTTTCTGTATTTCATCTTGATACAAATAATTTTATGTGAAGTCAACTTGAATTAGAGCAAGTTTAAAATTGGTTTCTATGTTCTGAAATCTATGTTACTTTTGTACTGCTTGTATGGAGCTTTTTTTGCATAAATAATGTTGTAAATACATCCGTGTGAGCTTGCAAATGTGCGAGATGAATTCAAGGGTTCATTCCAGCAACACTTTGCTTGTCTTTACTAAAATTGTTTTCATTCCTACTATTGAATATGCATCCAATTATCGATTTCTGAATTTTTATTGCGTTTCTTTTGAAAACCTAACCTGTTTTTCATTCTTAACAGCAGTTGTAATTTAAAATAATTTTTTTTCATGATTATGGAATCTGAAGTAAAATAAAACGGCATTAATCGACAATTTTGAATACATAAACAGTTTTTCAGACTTTTACTAATATTCCAAATAAAAAGATGATATTTGCTTTATGGTACTCGCGCGTGTGACTCAAGTTACATTGGCGTTACTCACATCAATGTGACTCACATAACTATGTACTATATTTATGTTCGTTGTCTATGTGCAGAGATTTTTGGTATTTTTGGAATTATATATTGATAAAGTGTATATCATGAAAGGAAACTACCAAATTGCACTTAAATTGGTCAAGTTCTCTATATCCTTTAAAGAAACATGTGTATGTTATTGTGACTCGCTTTACGTGTGAAACGAAGATTTCTAACGTTTTTTTTTAATTATAATAAATCGACAGATTGTTTTGAGAAATCATTGATACCTTCGCTAAATGATGAGGAAATGATATAATCGTGGGGAAGGATGAAAATTTTCAAATAAAAACAACGTTGTAGTAATTATTTTTGTGTGTAAAAATTATATTTGGGCAATTTATGGCTGAAATAAATAATAAATTTTCATGTATGTATTAATTTTTCTTTTTATCTTTCTCTGTTCTTGATTTCATGGGTTAGATTCCTCCCTGGGTGTATTTCCTTTTAATGTGTTAGTAAAACTTTCCTCGTGTATGTCCATTTCTTTATTTTATCTGCTTTGTGTTTGATACAGCATGATCAAATATAGCCATTAGCCATAAATTCCAACTCAACCAACCAACTTTGATTTCGTGGATTAGTTCTTATAGTGATTAAAAAGGTAGTGGCAAACAAATGGGCCCTGATAGAAATTTGAATTGCTCAATCTTTAAATTTGATAGTGAAGGATTAAAAGCGCTTAGTAAAAAGTAATGCATCATTCTACAAACAAGTGCTAGAGTTATATGAATCTTAGTTGATAATGCATGAATATCGATTCAAATATTTATTTATAAAGCATTTTGGCTAAGGCAGAAAACTTAGAAAAACATCAAAGTTGTATTTGGAGTTTCAATTAAATTCACGCCACAACCCCATCTTGGCAAGTAGCTTACCAGGAAATATATTTTGTCAACATATTACATTCAAAGTCGGTTTTATGGCACCAGATAAAGAGAAGCGTGCAACTCCACTAAAATATGGTCTTAAACAGGAACTTTAGGGAGTGAAATATTGCGTTTGGGAGTTCGATCAATACACAAAATACACAATTTGTATCAGAAATAAAACTCAACCGGCTGCATTATCGATTATAAGGCGTTGAGATATGACTTCAGTGTATTAAAGTCCCAGGTAAATACTTAGATGATTTAGATTGATCTCATTTTAAAGTATTTGAGCAATAAATATTTAACGTCGCAAACTGTATGAGCTAAATTGTTATTAATTTTTTATTACTTTGCTCATTTTAATCTGCTTTCATGTTAAAATAGTTAAAAATTGTTGTAGAAGCTTCCGTTTTAGTTCTCTTTCGTATGTATAACATGTTTTCTATATGTACATATACGAAGTCCTTGTTATAAATTAACACATCAATAACGTTTTGTGGAGCTTTACTTACCACCAAAACTGATTTAATTAAGTTAGATAAATGGAGTAAGATTAAAGAATAGCAACACGAAGGAGAATATTGCTACTATTTTGCGGTTATTGTCATAATTCTTTTTATTTGCTGAAACTTAGAAACTCTGTACGGTTAAATATATAGCACAGGTTGGTGAAAGTCAAAGCAACATAATTAAATTTTCAATGCAATTCATCTGTGGTTTCTATTCCTATTCATTCAGATTCAAAATACGAAATGACATCAATTTCCTTCTGTTTTCGGATGGAAGTTCAGTATCCATGCATCAATTCTCAAATTTTCGTATATTTAGAAAATATTTTGGCTAATTGTGTAATAAGTTTACTTATTGCATTCTTGGCCCAAATCAGTTTTCCATTTTTCTGTTAAGACTTATTCGTCTTAATATTCATGGAAATTTATCAGCCATGAAGGGTCCTTTCATAATCGGGAGTCCAAAAGATGTAGTAGCAACATTTACTGGATCCGCAGAGTTAACATCACCTGGGACATGTCTCCATTTATTTGTTTGACTGGAAGTTCTAATTTTTTTCACTCTATTTTCAATCAAAATTGACCAAAGTTCTTGGTTACATACCAAGACTAAAAGCACTGTTGTCTCTGACCAAAAGTATATATTAAGGTCATGGTTTAATACTGACCATACAAATAGAGCCCAATATAAAAAAATAGAGTCTAACACAGATGATAATTGCCATTAATTCGAAGCTTGAAGTGTCAGAACTTTTATTGAAGCTACTACTGACTTGCCTATTACAAGGCTTAGAGATTCCTTAAACTTTACTTCATGTCCTAAAAGTCGTAACCTAATATCGTAAAAGACATGGAGGAGCTGGATGGATTTATGAAAACCTACCTGGAATTTTGCACTCGTCTGTTTAGAATTTCCTCTCTTTCATCACTTCATAGAATTATAAGTAAATACTCTCTAGAAAAATTCCTCCAACTCTTATTTAATAACCAGAACCATTGAAACAAAATATTTGGAATGAGCGTAACAGTTGCAATAAGCCCAAGAGGATAAAAAAGCTTCTGAGAAGCAGAAAGAATACGTTTCTTGATTAATGGAGAATTTGTATCATGCAATGTATTGAGGCTGTATCCTGTTTCCTCTATTGAATATTTCGATAAACCGAATGTTCTAAAAGTTGATTATATCACAATGAAACTTTAAATGGTGCTTATGTACATTCTATTCTACACAATACAGAAAAATTAGTTTATATTTTAAAAAGTAATATTTTATCAGAATTTACATAAATTCAATCATAGGATAAGTATTTACAAGGACAACTTGCTCCTAACTTTCTGAGTCAATCCATGTATTTTCTACCAAAATAACGACCAAAATGAGAGAAAGTACTTTAATTTTAAATTAAAACCAAAAGTCACAGCTCAAATACTCAATATATGAAAAATCAATTAATATTTCACTTCATTAATTTTTAGGAAAGTACTTTTTAATAAAGCTGTTGCTTTTTGCGAAAAGAAAGGTTTTATTTTAAATCTCTAATGACAACTTAACTGCATTCCAAATTCTGTGTCTAAGTTTAAGTGTTATAGTACGCACAATGTTGAAAATTCTCATTGTCACAAAAATGATGAGGTTGTTGTTGAAATTGCTACTTTTTTCATTAATGTGGGGTGTATTCAAAATTAAAAATATCCAGAAGTATATAAAACTCCTACAAGAATTTTCTCCAATTTTCGTTTTCTAATCTTTGCTTAGCTATTCGAGCCTAAAAGGTACTTCCTAGAGCTGAACATTTGAGAACTTGATTCTTTTGGCATATTATTTCTTGAAAGTGCCTGCTGGACAGGTGCTTGCTGAAAGATAAAACTGAAATAAGGTTGTCAGAAAAAATTTAATTGTGAACGATCTAAACGAATTTTTACCAGAATCAGAATATTTTCTTAACTTTCTGAATTCATCGAAATTGAGAAATTGATCTCTTTGAAGGTACTGTGTCCCATTTTTTCTTAAGCTCTTACATATTTTATGAAATCCTTCTCTATCCGGTCCAAAAACACTATCATATTCCGAGCATTTGTCCATAGGTTTTAACCCTAAAAGCAGTTTCGACGAGATATCTCATCAAAATCTAACCAATTTTACCAATGACCAGATATACCGTTATCAAGATATTGCTAGTTTTTTTATGATGACGAGATCAAGATCTGTTCAGTTTTCTTCTGATGAGAATATATTTTGTCCACAAGATCTGGTCATTTTTGCTAAAAACTGATATTCTTACTAAAATATATTCTCAAGAGTCGATGATTAAACAAGTGGTAAAATCATGGCAGTGTACATTTCCTTGCTAAGGTCCAGTGAATCCAAAGTACGTAGTTGAGAAGGCAATTTATCATACAAATGCGACAAGCCGAATTTGTACTTTTTTGAAAAGAAAGCGTCGACAATTCTCAATTATGACATTCAATTAAGAATTTTTCTTTACCATACCAGGATTTCAATGATTCAATTGCAGTTTGGTAATTCTTCGCTGACGGAAATCATTCTATTTCATGTACTGGAGAGTCTGGCTTCATCGATATAAATATAAATATAAATCTTCTGTTAAAGTTCCATCAGTGTGAATCTTTTCGAACTGGTTCCGGAAACCAATCCAACCACTTAAACTTCCATCTTATTTCTTTATTTCTTTAATTCAAGTTTTGAGAGGCACATTTTTATCAATTCTAACTTGAATTGGCACTGTCTTAAATGTTTTGATGTTCCGATATTTTCTCTTTTATTTTCAAATCCCGATATTCGTTCTCATTGCATTTTGAAATTTCATCTTCAAGAATACCGGTACATTCTTTTAAAAGATACTATAGACCAATTCATTCAACCAGTTTATGTTTCTCTTGTTTAGAAACTAAAGCAGAAAATCTAGCATTAATATTGCGAATTTGGGCTTTGCCTTTTAACAACTCTTCTATAAGATTAGCTTCTTTGATAAAAAAGCATTCTGGGGACTTTCCTTCACATTTTCAGAATGGTATCAATTATCAAAGCGATTTATTCTAAGTAAAGTCTTGCTATTTCTTGTTTTCTTGAACTAAGAAACTTCGTAAAACTTCCGACGACATAAAGATAAAGAACACTGCTTTGATTTAAAATGAAACGTGAAATAATTGCCTAGCCTATACAACGTGGTATCAGAAAAATTATCTGCAAGAATGAGTTGAAAATTAGCTTACCTCTGACGTCTCTACTGTCAAAATAGTTTCCAATTTTAAAGTTATTCCAAGAATAAATCGACTTATGTAAAGTTCGTTTTCCCCACGTGAGGAATTCCACGTCAAAATATTCTAAATATTCAATTCTAAATATTCTATTTCGTATTCAAAATACGAAACAAGATAAATACATTCTTAACTAGCAATCTACAGGAATCTAGCAATCTACAAGGGTGTTCATAAAGTAACTTCCACCACTTAAGGGACCCTAGCAACCGCAATTTTCTACGAATCGGAATGAAACTTCATATTTAAAGATTTCCAGGTATGCGCTCGAGAGTTATGTAGATAACAAGAATCGAACTCTCCCGGCTACGGATGAAGTTATCAAATTTCGAATAGCTATAACCATTTTTTATTGCAATGTGATCGGCACAGTGAAGAAACATAAATGGAGTTGAAATTTTACCTTTAGCTCTAGAAACGACTGCACAAGAACTCTGTCAAAGATGAGAGTGAACAACAAAAGAGGAAAGTAAGGCAACAAGAAACCATAACATTTTACCTTTATCGCAACAATCGCGCTTTCAATTATCAAAATCATGAAACTTACATATCCGCGCCATCTGATTTCTCTTAACCCTTTGAAAGCCAAAGAAAATTGAATTTACTTAAATAATATAATTCATGTACTGGATCTTTAAAAAAATGAAATTCAGCTGTAGTTTATTAGATAATGCATTTAAAATTGTATTAGTTAGCTATTAGAAATTTAGTATTGTATTATTTATCTAGTGTTGGAAATTTAGCTATTGCATTGATTGGCTAGCTATTTAGGTACTGCATTGTTTGGCTCACTATTTAGCTATTGCAATATTTATCTAGCTATTTAACTGTTAGAAATTTACCTATTGCATTGTTTAGCTAGCTATTTAGCTATTGCATTATTTATCTATTAGAAATTTAGTTATTGTATTGTTTCTTTATCAATTGTATTGCTTATAGATTAGCAATTTAGTCATTAATTACTTAGCTATTGCATTGTTTAGCTAGCTATTTAGCTATTATATTATTTATCTACTAGAAATTTAGCTATTGCATTGATTATTTAACTATTGTATTGCTTATTTATCTATTGTATTGTTCATCTATTAGAAATTTAGTTATTGTATTGTTTATTTAGCTATGGTATTATTTAGTTTTTGGAAATTTAGCTATTGCATTATTTAGCTAGCTATTTATCTGTTGCATTGTTTAGCTATTAGAAATTTAGCTGTCGTTTTAGTTAGTTTTTATAAATTTGGCTATTGCATTATTTATTAGGTATTTATTGGACAATTCTTGCATAAATCCTTTATTAAATGAAATTTAGCTATTGTATTAAACTAAAATGAAAACTGCTTCCGATTAGCGATATAGTTTTAATTAGTAATAATTGTAGCCACCTATCCCGAGTAGAGTGGTTCTAGCGCTTGTGTGCCACCCAGTAGGTCCGGGTTTGAATCTCGGTTTGTAAATGCGTGGAATTTTGTGATTGTTCCTGTTAGGAACCGGTGCTCCCTCACAAATAGCAGCCAGTTCACCTCTTGTATTGTCGAAGAGGTAAGCGTGGTCGGCCATTAAAAAACCATTAATTAATAACCACGTTCATCAGAGCTGCGATGGGACGGGAAGAAAATTGGTTATTCTAAGTACTTGGCGATTTGCATTTTGATCGATTTGGCGTTAGTGAGGGCGGTTAAGGCTGCAGGGTTTAAATATAAGATGAGTTAATTATGCTAGAGTTTTTTTATACTATGTTTATCTATACTTGAGCTTTATAGTAGATACATAATATCAAACAAGATGTTTATATTATATATGAACTATTCGAATCATTGTTCACCCATTTACCTTTCTGATTTATTGTATGATGTAGCTAAATATAAAGTTAAATTTCTTTATTTCACTATTTTGACACTCCGAATGTCAAGAAATTTGCTAGTAGTGTTGTATTGCTTTCCACCACAACATGCATAACTACATATATTGGATGAAAATATCCTAGGAAAGATTATATTTGTCAAGAAAGACAGAACTAGTTGTAAGTCTTGTCTGACTGAGGTTGCAGAACGGATAAATATGTGTGAACCCCTCAGGAATTAATAAGTTTTTGTCCTGGTGGTTTGTATTCGTGTCGGAAACTGCACGTTAGTGGCCAGCTTCTGATACAAAAACCTGTTCCAAACTGTCACCAGATCTGGGCAGGGGACAATTTGTTTTTTCTACTTGGAGTTTTATCTCGGCAAAGTATCTTGTCATTAGCAAAACTGATCAGATCCTGATGGACGAGATATCTCGTCAAAACCACTTGGAGGATTAATAGTAAAAAATAATGAATATACAATAAATCTATATCATGTAGATATGAATCAGAAAAGTAAACAAATGAACAATGATGCGGATATTTCATACATAGTATATAACATCTTGTTTATATCTCTCCAGCACATATAAATCAACCCATCTTATTTCTGCACCCCGAAAGGTGCAGTCTTAACCATCCTCACCGGCGCCAAGTCGATCAAAATGCAAATCGCAAGTACTTAGAATAACCAATTTTCTCCCCGCCGCCCCGATAGCGTCCGCCGATAGCGAACGAGGTTATCGGGGTCCCCGGGCCGATAGCATGTCCCAGCGAAGCAGAAAAGAAAACCCAGTCCTCTTTTTTCCCCTCTTCCTTGATGCACCACTAACACGTCCTAACTCCATATTCCCATTTCCGTCCGACATCATCGCATGGCCATCCGTTCATCTCGAAAGCATGTTTGTGTTTCATTGATTTAATGCATCTCGGACGGGACCCGAGATATAATCAACGGAGTGGGGATGCTCCTGGAGAAGAGATGAAATCCAGATCTTCCCAGATGTTGCAGGTCCTCCTCTTCCCGAGGAAGAAGGAATTCAATTATTAGTGGCACCGCACGTTCAGAAGGCGACACTCGTCTTGCTGTGTGTTTGTGTCACGGGGGTCCGGCGAGGATGCGGGACTTGAAAAATTTATTGCGTTATGTCCTCCGCTATCTAGGCTGGTGTAGTCACGACACTATTATCATTATGATGTCGGGAGGAGAGACGGGATAAGGTAATCCAAGTTGACTTCCCATTAGAGAGCGTGTTTACAGATGCTTCGTTTAAAGAGGGGGGTGTTCTTTTGCAGGGGAATGTTTCGGTACTTGATGGGGTGTGCTAGAAGTGGCAGCTAGGATGATGAATATTTGAGTAAGCTTTGTCTTGGAATTTAAAGGCTACAAAGAATCAACGCTGAATATGTATTTGTAACGAATTTACTGTATGACAGGAATTGTATAGTGTATTTAAGGGTGTTTTCGTATTTGAGATTGACAAATATTTTAAGTATCGCGTTTTGCAGATGTTTTAAGGTGTTCAAAAGGAGGGTGCTTTTTCTGCAGTGGAATATTTAGGGTACTTGATGGAAGGGCGAGAAGTGGTAGTTAGAATGATAAATATTTGAGTAAGCTTAGTCTTGAAATTTAGAGACTACAAAGAATCAAAAGTGACTGTGCATTTGTAACGAATTTACTCCATGGCAGGAAATGTATAGCGTATTCAAGAGTGCCAAAAATTTTTTAAAGTATCTCGTTTTCCAGATGTTTACAGAGTTTTTACAGTCTTTTATGAGGAGGGTGTGCTCCTTTTGCGCTGAGGAATATTTAGGGCACTTGGAATTTCGAGAAGGGACAGTTAGATGATAAATATTTCATTAAGCTCTGTCTTGGAATCTAGACTACAAAGAATCAGCAGTGTATATGTGTAAGGAATATTTACATCATGACAGGAAATGTGTTGCGTATTTAAGAGTTTTTGTATTTAAGTGGTGCCTAAAAAAGAGGGTGTTTTTTAGTGGAATATTTCGGGTACTTTATGAAGGTGCGAGAAGTGACAGCTAGAATGATGAATATTCGAGTAAGCTTTGTCTTGGAATTTAGAGACTACAAAAAATCAACAGTTAATATGTATGTGTAACGAATTTATTGCATGACAGGAAATTTATAGAATATTTGTGATTTTATACACTGATACTATATTAGTGCTAAAAATGTTGTAAGTATTCCGTTATGCAGATGTTTAAAAAATTTTTGCCGTCATTTAAGAGGAAGGGGTATTGTTAATTTAAATAAAATTAATTAAACACACACAATTAAAATATGTATATCTTATACTAGAAACCCTAAAATTACAACTAAAGCGATATGCATAGTACGAGATTTTCACGAGATATAAATATTAAAACACTAAAAATCGATAAACATATGTAATTTATCTAACCATGAATTGTCATGAAATATAGATGGAAAGGAAATTCATTAAATCTGCGTAGGGTTTTAATGCATGAATTTTTTACTATATTTTCTTTTTTCATATTTCTGTCTTCCATTCATATTTATTATTATAAAACAAGATTTTATATCTGCTTACCCTGCTCCAACTTCGAGTTTCGTATCAGTGACTAATGTGATAAACAAATCTAAATAAGGTAGTCTTGCGCTTAGGGATATTCTAAAAGTCATGTAACCATTATAGTGCAGAAAGTTGAAAAATGTGCTACATAACAATTCCGATAAACGATTTTGATATTTTTTTTCTAAAATGAAAAAATTGTAAAATATTCAAAAGATTGTTCAGAGTTCTCGAAGCTAAATTTAATTCGTTAAAAGTGAGGATATAAATTACTGTAAAATGCAACGTACCGTTATCATATAAATTGGCCAAAGCTAACTAAGTGCGTTAGATAATCCCATACTGACGTTATATCTGAATTTAAAATATGACGGAGATTGATTGAAATAGAGTTTCCAACATTGGGGTGATTAATAGACATTATAGAAGCTCTTAGAACTTACTTGTCTTATGTGAGGCAATAGCGGTCCTTCATACTAGTATATGAAGATTACGTGCACACAATTTTGCAGCAATGCGATAAATATCAATGGATAAATGCATTGCATCGTATGAGAAATTCGATGAATAGGACAAGTAATCCTCAGAGCGTCGCTGATTTGTGAGTAGTGTAGTGTTGCTTTTACTCCACAACAAACTTAATGACTAAATAACCACACCTTTCTAAAGAATCCATGGAATCTTTCAATCTTTAGAAAAATTCTATAGATCTTATCTTTAGCATGTAATCCTTTGGAACGATTTTATTGGTATTCTCCTTTGATTAGAATTCTTTTGTAATATTCTATTAGCTCATTCTGGTAGAATAATATCATTTTTAAATATTCTATTGCTCCTTTTCCTGGAATAGACTCCTTTGGAACATTGTGTTGCTCCTTTCCTAACAATATAACCCTTTTGAAATATTCTTTTGCTTCTTACTTTACAAAAGAGGTCTTTGAAAGCATTCTATTAGTCAAGGAGGTCAAAATTGATTAGAAGTCATGCAAGGAAGACTGCAGATTAAAGGGTGGAATTATGAGTGCGAGTCCTTCAAAAGGTTAAATATAATTTTGTTTCGTATGTTTATTTTTTTAATAAAGCAATGAGTATTTTCACAATAATAACCATTTAAACGCCCAGGCGATGACTTGAACAGTTGAGAAAATATTCTAATTAAAAGGTTTGCTTCATATGTACTTTTGAAAAGCATATCTTTAAATGTAAAAAAGTCTCTTCTTATAAGTTCGTTCGTCTTGTAAAAGTTCGTCTTGTGGGATCGAAATGGAATTGGATTTTATAATGCTTTATAGCTCCTTCGGACATTTCCAATTAAAAGAATACCTCTCAAAAACAGGGTTATCTATCTTACAGATTGAGCAGATGTCACGGTATGTATGCACGTGAAAGAATCTATATGAAAACCAACTTCTGTTTGGATTAGTTTTATGGATTACTTGTCAGAATATGACACGGTCAAAAACACTTCCAAGGAAATTTATCAAAATAATAGTTTCTCAAAGAAATATATTAGAGAGCAATTCATTAATGTGTATTTACTGTCATTTTTTCCATAAAAGCGCTTATTCTAACAGTCTATGAATTATAAAATCGGTATGATTATTCTCTTAAAAAACATTTACCACTAGAAAAGCCGACACACCTGTTATCCTAACTCTCCTGGTGACTGTCTCGAGGAGGTATCTCGTCATTAGAAAAACTAACCAGATCTTGATGGACGAGATATCTCTTTATTAGAAAAAACCTATCTGATCCTATCTCGTCATCATAAAAAAGACAATATCTTCATCATTCGGAATTCAATGGGCATTATTGAAAACGCGATATCTCGTCATTAACAAAATTAGTCAGATATTGATGGACGAGATATCTTGTCGAAACCAATTGGAGGGTAAAACGTCCTCCAGTGTCGTTTCAACACCATTAAATAAATTGCGTAAATTAGTTTAAACAACTATAAATATCATCACTAGCATCTTTCATTTCAATTATCTTTAAGCTTATTTCACAATATTCCAACGACAAAGCTTCTATGTGTGTGTGATAACCCTTCTAAATTTCAGTTCACGAAATGTATATTCAAGTCGCTTGGAAATCCAATTTATGGATGACACACGTCCCTCTTGTCACTGATTAACGGACGAGTGAAATGGAACATCTCAATTCTCGGTCAGTCTGTCTACCTGTTGTGTCCCACATTGGCTGACCACTCTGTTCTGTGTACAGGATCAACAGCCCGAATCCAAGGTACCTCAAAGCCATAGGAGGCATTCCTTATTGATCGAGGCAACAGATGGATGAATGTGACTCGAAATCTGTCTAGCTCTCCACATTATGGATGGGATTTCCAGGATTTGAAGATTTAGCACCTTCATTGCAAGCGTACTTGACGTTATTTTCCGGGCATAATATGGGAGGCTAAACCGAAATTAAAGAGCATTGGGAAAGCGGTGCAGTCGGTTCAATACGCATGTGATTGTATTGCCATGGTAGACTTCGCAGTTCAGTCTATCTTCTAAATAAATTAAAGGGATTGTTGAAGTAAACCAGAACAGATAAATAATACAAATATTTCATTTAAGTTTGAATATCAATGGAAATAACTCGATTAAGAAGATAATGAACTTCGGCATGAACTAGATTGAAGTGTAAAATAGAATAAATCAATAATGAAACGGAAGAAACATAAATTACTTCAATTTTATTATTTCTACTTTTAATTAGATATATTTGCCTCTAGTATTCTTCTATTAACAATATATGTCTCAGTGGGTTTGTCCACTCATCCAGTAAACTGTGAATTGTATGCGGCCAGGTGCGATTCTTCCTTGGTGTTCTCTCTTCTGTGCCACAGTAAAACTTTCCTTGTATGTATGTCTATTTGTTGGTGTGTGTCTTGTATTTGTGTTGTTTGTTTGAAGTTGTGTGTTTTGTGTTTGACACAGCTTGGTCAAATATGACTCTTGCGCCACAAAAACCAAACCGGCCAATATAAGTGCATACTTGCTTATGAAATTACAAGTACATGAACCTTGACGAGCTTCAAAAAGCACTGAATAAGATTTTGCGTTAGATAACGATCACAAAAATACACCGAAAAAAATTGCTAAATACCTAAAATACCAAAAATAATACCTTTATAATAATACTTTTATAATATCCATAATATTATATGGTATAATACCATACCTTTATAGTCTTATGGATTTCATAAAAATTGATAAAAATGAGAATAGATCTAATTTTTCTAAAATTGACCTAATTTCCCCCACAAAAATACAATATTTCATAAAAGCAAATAGTTATGCAGATTGTGGAAATGCATTAGCAATACAAGAATTGCAGTAATGTGAATATGCTTAATGATAGCAAAAGAAAATGCGCTCTAAACTGACTGGTCAAAATGCTTCCTCTTCGTTACACAAGATTATCGTAAATCGCACGTCTTGACACTGGAATCAGTCTAAATCCTTTAAACGCCCTAGCTGTCATGGTCTGATTTATTTACAACTTCAGTTGTTACGTGTTGTCTTGAATAAGTAAAAGGTTACTTCTCGTGTACGCTCAAGAGCTCAAATTTCTTGGCGAGAACATCACATAAAGGAGCTCAAATTACTATTTTCCGGAGTTGAATTAGTTTTGTTTCGAGTTGAAAGAAGGAAAATAGGTTTTCTCAGTTGTTTTGTTATCTTTTTGACACAGAGAAAATGGCACAAGAATAAATATAAAAATTGCGCTCGCATTCTGGGTAGAACAGAACTGATATAGAAAAGGAGAGCTCTTAAACTGTGTATCATCACTTAAACCACTCATTATTTAATCTTATAATAAACACTCACTGTGAAATTAAGCAATTTACACTCAAACAGCACTCAAATTTAAGGAACTTGATTGATAAAAATGGAAAGAATATAATAGAAACTTAAGTCATCTAGTGTAATCATAAAAGAATATTATTACTGAAAATATAATTCATTAAATAGAGAAATAGGCATGACAAACATTGAACATAAATTCGATTAAATCGTTTGAGTGCAATCATAAAAATGTTCTTAAAAAGATTTAATGATATTAATGTGAAATGAAAGTATAATGTGCTATAAAAGGGGGTTCTCCGGGTAATAAAGGTACTTTTTTCAATTTCTTTAAGCTGTATCTTGGGTCACATATCACAACTAACAACGCCTCAAGTAAATGGTATCTAACCTGCCAGACATTCTCATATATGACCACGTATAAAATGCTAATATATTTATTATAACAGTTACAGATTTTCGTACTCTGTAGTGATTTGAAATCATTAAAAACTACTTCATATTAAGCTAAATAATTAAATCAAAATTGAATCTCAAAATCGTATACTTTTGACCCTGAGTGTGTATTATACAAAATTTGTAATCATCCATTGAAGTTTATCATGGCTTCGAATGTCCTCAATTGGAGTAGTATACAAGTTTGGAGAGGAGTGCCAGCTCAGGTGTTGACCTCGTCATCTGACCGTAGTTCAAAATTGCTAGGCATCGTCCTCGGATCTTACTTTCTCTTCAGGATTGATCCATGACCGTAGCCAATAGTCCGTTGTGTTGCTCCAGTGCGACGTTAATTCAATTACCTACCCATTGAATTAATGATTCAAAATACGGCTTTTACAATTTATGAAAATATAACAATGTTTTGTTTTAAGAACAGTTATTTTAAACTTATTCTGACATAAATATTTATAACCACAAACAGAAAAAATATTCTACTTTATGATCCTATTTTTATTTCAGGGATTGATCCCGAACTGTCACCAATAGCCCGATGTGTTGCTCTATTGCGATGTCAAATTCAACTACCAACCACCAATCAAAACAACCACTTATAAAAGAATATATTATTTTATGTTCTTCGGGATTGATCCCTGACCGTCTACAATAGCCCGTTGTGTTGCTCCAGTGCGATGTAACTCGACTACCTTACCTATCTATTTTATGTTAAAAAACGTTTCATTATTTGCTACCAGGTCTCAAAAAACCTAGCAAGAACGTTCACTCAAAGGTAATAAAACTAGGAACATCATATCAATTCAACTGACATTTTTATATTTACGCTCTCCCTTGAATTCCTATTTATATGCCAGCAAAGAAACAGCAAGTAAGATCTCTGAATGTGTTACACGCGCAAGTATCTTATTTTGAATACATATTCCGATAATCTAAATCGAAATATCTAAAATCCCCTGCATAATAACAGACACTCGAAAATCTGATCGCACCGTCTTTGTACTGGAAAGCCATTTGTGCATTGTAGCGTTTTCCATTCCCCTGAGAAGGTGATGGTTTATCAGAATAATATACACCCAGAAAGTGTTACTTTTTGTGCGAGGTGGAGTTATTCTTGCCAAGGCATGTTGACACAAACGACAGTAAAGGGACAACTTTCGCATCTCCTCTTTTGCATTTCTATCTCTTGTTACTGAATGAGTATGGTAGCAGCATTTCATACGTCTTTCTGCTGGCTGTGAAGTAAAATGATTTGGGACTGTTTGTAGGCAGAGGGAGGTTCCTAAATAGCGTTTTCGATGCACTCTATTCAGCAGCTGCGGGTACATATTCAGACCCTTTTCATGTATGCATGAGAGTACGAAAGCGGAATACGTAAAAGTCGAACGGAAATAGAGTTTGGAATGCTTTTAGCTGATATTAGAGATGCGAAGCTTTATATATGCAAACAACAGTGTTGTAATAAACAGTATTAATTAGGCCCATTTATTCACATTTATAAGTTTTATATTGTTTCTCGGAAAAATCTGTTTTCAAGGTAGCTTTATATATATATATATATATATATATATATATATATATATATATATATATATATATATATATATATATATATATATATATATATATATATATATTATATACATATATAATATATATATATTATAATTATATATATATATATATATATATTATATACATATATAATATATATATAATATATATATTATAATTATATATATATATATATATATATATATATATATATTGTTGTTGCAATAAATAAGATTGTATAACGTTAATCACATAATTTATGTGTAGGTTTATTATTGGTATTAGTTTCTTTTCTCATTTAGAATGTACTGTTCGTTTTAGGTTCAACATTTTATTTACATGTGCTGTTACTTAAGCTTTCTCCTATTTTGACATACATCATAATATGTTTTAATAATAAAGTATGATTTAAAAAGTTGCATTTTTGTCTTAACGTAACAAAAATATTTTTATTCAACATTCACCATCAGTGCATGCTGAATGTCTACATTTGCCGGTGTAAGTGAGAAATAATGATATTTAGTAAATATTTCGAATATACACCAAGCGACTATGTGAATGCTAACATTCACACATTCACCGGAGAATATATATATATATATATATATATATATATATATAATTTATTTAATTATAATCATTTTTGCAGCAAAGTTAATTTATATAGGGAAAAGTGTGTATGCTTTTGCAACGACATAAATTGCAGGCCATATTTAAATGATAGTCTAGGACATATTGTAACTGGCAATCTTGGAATTATTGATAACGAACAATTAAGGGAATTTATGTATAAAGGTACTAAATTCAGACCTATATATAATATTAAAAAAAGGTTTATACTTGAAAGTTTCCTCGAAGACATTGATAATTTCTGTATTATGACTTCCACTAAATTTAATACCCTTATTTACGAATTCACAGAATGGAAATGGAAACTTTACAATGACTTTAAAATTTTTATAAATGAAAATCTCCCACCTTCTGGAAAAAAATAACACCGAATATTATAAGGCAATAGGCTATTAAAGACCTACAAAATAAATTCATAATTACACCGGTAGATAAAGCATCAGGTTATGCTATTATTTGTAAAAAACTAAATTTAAATTTACTTGATACTGAGCTTAAAAATTCTGATACCTATAAGTTCTGCAAATCTACATATAATACTATTTTTTAAGAAAATCATTTCTTTAAATAAAAGATTAAAAATTTCTAATCAACATATTATTTTACATTACATAACTATTGTACCTAAATTTCATAAATATCCAATGAAATTCCGATTTATTACCTGTGGTACAAATTCATATATGATTAAACCCGGTATCATACTTTGTAAATATCTAAAAATTATCCTTAATTCTATTATTGAAGAGGGTGACACTTGGATTACTGGTGATAATAATAACGTTTTAAATTATATGAATAATACTATTATTAATAATATACTGACCTATGACTTTAAAGACCTATTTACTAGTATACCACTTGGCAAACTGAAAGAAGTACTTAACTACTATTATCATGATTTTAAAGGTCAAATTACTATTGATTTTGAGGATTGGGAATTTTTGATTAACTTCTGTATCTCTAATAATTTTGTTTTTAACGGTGAGCATCTATTTATTCAAGTTAAAGGTATACCACAGGGCTCCAATTTTTCATCCATTCTTGCTAATTTATTTCTTCACTATTATGGAAAAAATTTTTGCCTACAAATTAATTCTGCCTTTAGATATATTGGTGATTTGATTGTTTTTAATGATAGTAATTTTGCTAACTTGTGGAAATCGATTTACCCCGATGAATTATATTTAATAAAAACTAATTCAGATAATAATAAAGCCGTCTTTCTGGACCTAAATATTTGCACTTTGAATGATAGAACTGATATTGGTGTTTATGATAAGAGAGATTATTTCGGATTTCCGGTTTTTAAGTTGATATATTGGGATTCTAATATTTCTAAAAGAATTTCTTATAATACAATTGCTAGTCAACTGGTACGTTTCAATAAAATTTGCAACTCTAAATATAATTTTCTTTTGCAATCTAACAATCTCATTGACACACATCTTAATAATAAATACCCTCACTCCTTTTATAGGGTTATTTTTGAAAGATTTAAAAATGGTAATATTGCTTGACTGGGTTTTCGAACACTATCTTTTTGATTTTCGAACGCTATCTTTTGATTTTCGGGTTCGAGATCGGAATTGCGATTCCGACTTCTCAGCTCTGATTCCGACTTCTCAACTCTGATTTTTGGGTGCTAAAAATGTCATTTGTTGGCGATCTTCATGTAGTTTGCGCGGTTTGTTAATTAGGGTAAATTGGTTTTCTCTTCTGTGGTTTTGATTTTCTGGTCTTTGTTTTCTAGTTTTGCCTTTCTGTTTATGGTGTTTGGAGGAGTGTGTGGGCTACATTTGGATAATTGCCGCCCACACGCAGAAAATGCCATATTGTGTTGACTGAGTGAGGCTCCTCCCTGATGACGTCCTCATCCGCCAACATTTCACACACATATATATATATATATACATATATATATATATATATATATGTATATATATATACCAAGGAATAATATTAATTAAAAAATGGAAATGTTTTTTACTAATGCCCGTCCAATTTAACTTAATCGTTATGGCACTACAAGGGATTGGAGAACCACAGCTTCTCTCAGATGCACCATAAAATTGGATTTTTATGGCACAAAACAAAAGCTGCGCCATAAAATGATGGCTGGGTTAACGTAACACCTCACATGCATTCTCACATTTCAGGCCCTACCCGGTTATAGAGACCATACATTCATACAAGACTGATCTTTCATAGGATCCATGCTTTAACAACGGATGCTGACCGGGAACCTTTTGATCCAGAAGCCAGCACCCTGACCACAAGACAGATTGGTTGACTGACAAGGGGATATAAAATCAAAACAGAGTCCAACTACACAAAAACTTATGTCGTTTCTCCTGTAAAATTTTTCTGATGTGTGTTACGATCTTATGCCAAAACACCATCGAATATGGTATTAAAATTTGAATATTATGATTTGTTTGGGATTTTTAAATTTCATTCATTCTGTAAAACACGTTATTTTAGTAAATTTATATCTTCAGCTTTTAAGTTTTCGAGCTTTCATGCTCATATTAATTCTATTCTAATCCCTGCTGTTTTATACTTTCAATTTGCATCAATGAAGATGTCTTTAGCTAAATTTTAGCTTCATTTTGTTTAACTTTCGATAATTTAAGGCAATGGTTATTCTACTCTTGTAAGTTTCACTGTCAGGCATCATTACCTTTTGTTTTGGTATTACTAATATTTAATAAAAGACAATGAAACTCATTATCTAACGAAATAAGGCTCATAACAGTTCTTAGCTTGAATGTGCATTTAAATTCGTAAATAATTTAACCTGCAATATAAGAATAATGCCAGTTCTAATAGTATATCTCGTGGAAAGAAATACTAAAGCACCAATTAAAGTATGAATAAATATCAAATAATGTTACCAAATTCATCGAGATGCTAATATATAAATACATTGAATATACTAGTAGTAAACGGTTGAAATTCAATTTCGCTGCAAAGTTTTTAAAAACTAGTTTCCAAACTTCCTGTCACCCATATTTAGCTTAAAACAAATTAAGCCCCCGTTAAAGTAAAAAAATGTTCTCCCTTATCTTTCTTTTTCATAATTTTCCTCCTACGTTAATTTTTTTCTCAAAAAGAACAAGTGTTCGATTTTTTTCGTCTTTATTAAAGATATTTTGCTACGTTTTTACAAGTACTCAATTTTTCAAGACACTCTGCATATTTTAAACCGTCTTCAATGCATGTACGTTTCACCTGGCAGGAGTTGTCTCTCCGCTGTATTAACTCAACTTTTTTTAGTATGCTAACCTGTCAAACCCAATATCCGAGAACACTTGTCTTTTTTAACCCGCCAGTGACAGGAGTTTTTACCCTTAAACTTTCTTTTGTTTTAAATCATTAACCGTCGTCCATCAATTCAGTATGTTAACGAACAGCCTCAGCAAACAATGGGAAGCACACACATTTTTTAAATCTACCACAGATTGTATAAGACAAAATCCACAGTCATTTAACATGTCTGTTAACTTACGTTCTTTTGATGGTTATTTCTACTTAAAAAAGTATTCATAGTATTTATATTGATCCTCCTGGTGGTAGTCTTGACGAGGTATATCGTCAGTAACAAAACCATCAGCATATCTCGATAGACGAGATATCTCGTCATTAGAATAAATGGCCCCAAATATTGAAAACTGACCAAATCTTATTCTCGTTATCATAAAAAAATCGGCAATATCTTGATGACGACGTATCTCGTCAATATCAAAATTGGTCAGACATTGATGGACGAGAAACTTTGTCGGCACCACTTGGAGGGTTGATAGGAAAGTGGCCTTTACAATTAAAATCAAACTTTTGACATTATCCGATTATTATAAAATGTTTGCAGATTGTTTTTGTTTTCACTAAAAAGTTTATATATGAATTTTCTTAAAACAATATGAAAGGACCTTGCATCATAAAACCCCAACATCCAACCCAATCCAACAATATGAAGTGTGGAATTTATTATAGAACACATGGTCAAAATGTTTGATAAATTTGCAAAAATTGATAAGTTTCATGCGCATTAATTTTCAATGTGCTGTCATTATTTCAATTCACATCATAGTTTATACACATAAATCAAATTAAATCCATTTTGCAAGTGCCACTCAATTGTAAAGCTAAGAAAAAATTTGTACTAAAACATCTAAAATTTTGCAAAAAGCATAGGATAAGCAACATTTTGAATAAAACTTTCAAAACTGGGAAACACGATGTAGTTCTCTTTTGCACGTATATAGATATATACAACGGATTAAAAAGATTCTCCAAAAAAGTTTAAGAAAATCAAGAAAAAGCTAATGTGCAGGAAACATTTCAAAATGAGAATTTCGAAAAATCTCAGTCGAAGAAAAAAGCATTTTTCTAACAGATCCACCATACTTATCAACCATGTTTTATGTTCTGAATGGAACGTAGTCAAAAATTGTTATAATTGTAAAATTCTTTTTGCTATCAATAATTTGACAACAATTAAGCTTCCAACTAAAATTAAAACAATCGATTTTGGTGATTTTGAATTTCTACTTTCCACTTAAATGCGTTTCACTGAAAACTTCTTTTCTTTTATATTAAGATCCGCATTCTCATGTTACAGCATCTAGAGATCACTATAAAATTTTTAACTGGATTATTTAGACTGTAAATATTAAATTTCTTCAATGCTAATTATATAGAATGTATTTATTACAAAGTAAATAACGAAATGCAGTGAGAAGCATGTCGATTAAAAAATCATGTATGATTTTCCTTAAACGTAACGGTGTATAACTCACTATTTAAACCATCATATGAAATCCTTTAATTTTTTTAATAAGCGCTTTTACAGTTAGAAAAGTGCAGGAATAAGAAAGTATTAAGCTTCATTAAAGATTTCTCGTGAGATACGATACCCGATATTGTTTAGTATTTTTTAAAATTTGGCTCACAAAATCAAGAAAAATGCATCTTCTTCATGTCATCGTGTATTAAAAAGGCTTTGTTCTGCTGGAATTTTTTAACACCTTTAAGAATGAATAAAAATTAAAAAAATTCAGTTCACCATTATGCATTTTATTTAAAGTTTTGGAAACAATTTAGTGTTGTGTACTAAAAATATCCCATTGTGAACTATGGGGTCATGATAAAGTAAACTTCCATATAAACGAGCCCCTATTGACCGCAATTTTCAGCGAATTGGAATGAAAGTTGAGATTTAGATTCCTATGTATACTGGTGTGGAAGTTTGGAGAGTGGGGTGCCAGCTCAGGTGTTGCCTCGTCATCTGACCGTGGTTCAAAATTACGTGGTGTTGTCCTCGGATCTTTCCCTTTGGGATTGATCCCGGACCGTCACCAATAGCCCATTGTGTTGCTCCAGTGTGACGTTAATTGAAATTCCCCCTTCCTCCCCTATGTATACACTCAAGAGTTATGTAAATAGGAAGAATTAAGCTCTCAGGGGTACAGATATAATTAACAAATTTCGAATAACTACCCATTTATTATTGCAATGTGATCGGCACAGTGAAACAAAATCGCTTTGAAATTTTACCCTTTAGCTCTAAAAATGACTGCACAAAAGCACTGTCAAAGATGAGTGTGAATGACTAAACAAAAAAGAAAGGTAACAAGAAAGCATAACAATTTACTTTTATTGCAACTATGATTGCGAATTGACGTCTTGTGATAGGTGCTTGTTATTTATGCAAATTTCGTACATTACAGCTTGTTGCCTATCTTTTCTCTTTTTTCGTTCACATCTTTGAGAGGAGCGCAGTCGTTTTTAGAGATAAAGGTAAAACTTCAACCCCATTTTTGCGTTTTCACTGCTCCAATCACATTGTGATAAAAGTAGTTGTTGCTATTTGGAATTTTCGAAATTTGTATCCGAGAGCTGGATTCTTGTTATTTATATAACTCACGAGCACATACCTTAAAATCTCTAAATCTCTATTTTCATTCCGATTCGCTGAAAACTGCGATCGTTAGAGGCCCTTTTTGAAGAAGTTACTTGATGGCCACCATGTATTTAGAAACCTTATTTCGATAAGTATTCATGTTGAATGTTGAAAATTGCAACATTTCGTCCATATATACATTGCAGGAGTTTTGTATCATTCCAAAATTAATATTTAATTGTGAACTTAGTTAAGCATAACATAAAATTACAGAATTCAGGAACTTTTTCTTTAACAATTAGTCGCTTACCACAATGATTTCTCCGTTTTTAGCACGAGTGCTCGCACGTGACACATTGATAGTTATCGAAGCTGTAAGTGTTTAGGGATACATAATTCCTTGCTTTAAATCTCACAAGACGTATAGGCATTAGTCATGATGGGCATACTCATTTACACTGTTGGATTTGGTCCATCTGAATACTGTTTGTTGGACTTTTAACGGTAGGATGGTACGTTACCATTAATTTGGTACGTACCATTAATGGTAAACGTACCATTTTAATGGTACGTTTACCATTCTTTTTATTTGATTTGGTTTAACATTTTAGCTTTCATGGTGTATATCCAATACAGACTATTATAGCGTTGTGTGAAAGAAAACTTATTCCTCCTTCTCTTAGCATTATTGGTCTCATATAATAGATTTGCTGATCTGATCACAACTGTAAACGCTTTAATATTACAAGCTCTCAAAAGTGAGGAAGATACATCTTGAATTGTTTAACATTCCGCTTAAACAGCATTATATGGTGGATGGTTTTCATCCCTTTAAGCAGAGATAAAAAATCAATGTTTTATGATGTATTTAATGTTTTGGAAATTTGAGGGCGAATTGTATTAAAAACAGCCCCATATTAGCTACATCGTGTATATTATCAGACAATGAAGTTATTTACATTAATGTTGTCAATGAGAACTTATGTTTGAAATAAGTGATGCAGTATGTAACAAATAGTTATTCTCTTAAAATACTTCACCATCACTAGCTAATCAATGCAAAATGACAAGCATATTTCATTTTCTTAAATACATAAGAGTGAGCTTTTCTCGGAGTTTCCTGCTATAACTATTCTTATTAGCGGACCCTAATGGAAGAGTTTTGAATCAATTCGTGTATGGAGAACCAGTTCACATCAAATCAATTCACGAATACAATATATTGATCAATTTCGAAATACTTTCGTATAGACAACAAGGGGTGTAAACCTACATTAAAAGACACATTAAACAGAACTCCACATCTAATTATATAGTCAATAGGTAGCTCAATAATACGTTCTTTGCCGTCATGCAAATATTATAGCCTGCAAAAACACCCTTCCATTAGCCAGCCAGAACCTAAGTATATTCCACGGGACTATTTCCAGGCGTTCGATTCACCAATTTTTACACTCCATTTAGAAGGAAGTGTCACTCGATTCAGCATGCGACCAGTGGGACTTATTTACTTTGTTCGTAGACGATTTATCGGTCCATTAAGAACTACTTTCCTCCGCCTTTATTATAGAGTAAATGTGTATGCCTGTCTCAGACTAGCTGTGATCAGGCGACGAAAGTTACTCCGCGAGATCATCAAGGGTCAGCGTTATTGATGGATGTTCTGTGATTGCTCTGGAAACTTTTCCACCCCCCTTTTGTTTCCTCCGCTAAGATTTTCTCGCTTATAGCAACCGATATATCGACGGACTCCTTACCTAATCGAAGTTCGGCGTTAATGTCTTTTCTTTTCGGTCGAACTTCTTACACGGACACCAGATGGCTCTGTTGAGTCTTTGTTGTACTTGTCTGAACAGGCAGGCACGGCTGAACTTTAAAAGGACTTTGGGGGATGACATCTATCAAGAAGCGATCACTAACTCTAGTCCGCCGAGAGACAATCAATTTCCCCCATCCTATGGGGCTTTCTGCTGTGAAAAAGTGGAGTGTTATTTTTCAATCTACTTTTTCTGCAAATATTTTAAACAGAATATTTCATGAGACAGGGAAATTTTTATTCGGTATGTTGATGTCGCTGGTTTTTATTAACCCCACTAGTGGTTGCCTCGACGAGGTATCTCGTCATTAGAAATAATGACCAGATCTTGATAATGTCATAATAAAAAACGGCAATATCTTAATGACTAGGTGTCACGTCGTTAGCAAAATTAGTCAGATCTGGATGGAAACATCTCGTCGAAACGGAATTGGAGGATTAAACATTCCAGCCACAGTTTTGGAGCAAATGGTCTTAGAATAAAATACGCTTTATGTATTATTTAGGTCAAAATGCAATCATGTTCATTGAAAATGTAACGCCCACGAAGACTTGCGTCACAGCAATTAAATTCTTTTGAGTTATGTCATGTGGTGTTATGTATAAATAATTGAAATTATAAAACTGTCAGCTGAAAGTGCATGCTAAAGCCATTAATTTATGTGTCCACCTTTAACATATATGACTGCACATTAACGGAAAAATATTCTTAATGGCTGTCTGTGAAATGCCGTTTCACGCAGACTCAACACGCGTCCACAATTAGTCGGTTATAACTGGGGTGATGAAGTACGGATCATATCCCACATGTGTTTGATGGCGAACAAATCAAGTGATCAAGCAAGCTAAGGAAAAAGTGATATTTGTTGGTCTCATAAGTAATGTTGGACAGTTCAAGCGAAATGGGGGCGCGCATTGTCCTGCTGACAAATAGCTCCAGGGAAGGACTGCATGAGGGGTAGGACTACTGGTCTCAAGACATCTGTGATACATTATTCATAGTGCATGAGATACATATAAGGCAAGAGCGTGAAAGAAAGGAAGTAGGACCCCAATTCATTACTTTTGGAGTAGGACTACTATGACAATCAGCAATGTACTTTTTCAAATGCCTCTTTCCATAGTATCTACGATAATTTTAAATTTACAATTATCGTAAGGTACGATGTAAATTAGTATTACACACAATTATTACAATAAGCGGTTTCAAAATAAAAACACTACTAGGTTGGTAAAACATAAGGTAGTAAAATAAATTTTTATATTATTAAAATTGCTTTTAATACGACCCGATTCCTTTAACTTACACTGGGTATATTTCTCTCTTCTGTATCAGTAAAACTTTTCTTGCGTGTTCACTTGTTGAAATCCTATTACTCAGTTTTCCAATCACGATATCTTTTACTTGACATAGTCTTGTGTTTGGCGCAGCTTGGACAAATATAGCCCTTGCACATTAAACCCAACCAACTAACCATCCTTATTAGCATAATAGGTAAGGGAGAATTCTACGATGCAATCAGTTTTATATTATAGTTTTTATATATTTCATTTTTCATTTCTGTTGTACATTTATTTTTGAAAATGAGGGGTTTAAATATCTATGGATACTGATATTTAAGACTTATTTAAATAGATTATTGTTCATTCATGTAATCAAATTGAAGATTATATAAATATAAGCATAGAAGAGAAATAATGAAAACAACACCACAAAAAAATCCTGCAATTTAAAAAAAATATCCCTGGCAATCCCTCCTATCGATCCCAGAATCAAAAAGAGAGGAAAAAATAATTTCAGGATAAGGGGTACCGATTCCCGAAAAATATTTTATCCTCTTACGCTCAGACAAGCCGAGGTAGAACTCTTCAGGAATCAGCTGCCTTGATAAATGATGAGGCAATGTGAGCTGCAGCTTTCTTCTGCGTTTATCAGCTGCCAGCCTATCTAGTAGGCCACTGCAAATGATGGAGTGGCTAGGATTCCGATAGGGCTATGGCCAGTTTCGCTGTATTCCCGGGGAGATCAGACAATGGCTTCCAAGTGCTTCTGTAAACCATTTGTTTTGGGATAGAAAACATCTAATTTATTAATCTGTCTTCAGAAACGAGTTAGCTGGCGATTCATTTATCTTTATGAACTTTAAAGTGCTGAAAAGTGCAGTTTTATGAGGATTTCATTCGCTTGCGTCTGAGTATTTATTATAAAATGGCTAATGTTTTGGCTTATGTTATGGTTGTGTTAAGTTTATTTTCCTTAATATTATGTTGGTATTGCCTTAATTTCATGTTGCATTGACATCTATATAATTTTTATATTTCAATATAACATGAAATTATGATGATAATTTCAAGTTATATTGATAGATATGAAATTATGACCTAAAATGAATATATATCTTAAAATATTATAACTTAAAATGAATATATATCTTGAAATTATGACCACAATTTCATGTGGTCATAATTTCATTATGGTTCATGTGTTCAGTCTTCTGATTTATGTTGTATTCATATATATGTGTCAAATTAACACCAAATTTTCACAGTGAATGATAAAATGTTAAATTACCTGGCTCAATTTTTATTTTATACATTAAGACATAAAATGTTTCGAGTTCATGACGAACGGTTCTTGTTTGATCGTTTCTGTGAATTTAGAGATTTAGAAATTAGAAAATGGAATGTCCTTTATCCGATTCACACATATTTCCTAATTATGCTTGTAAAACATAATTAGGAAACACAAACGAATGACTAATTAATTAGATATAATATTCATGATTTCTTTCTTCAAAAACAAACATTTAATTTCCATTCTAGGGTACATATATAGAAAATATTCTGTTGTCATTAAAATTTGAAAAGTGCAAAATAAGATTAAAAAGTTAGTTGGCCAAATGGATAACCGTTTTTTTTTTTTTCATTCTCTTTGAAAAATCACACCGATTTCAGAAAACTCTTCCCAAAAATTGGAAAATAACAGTTACAACATTAAATAATAGGTTTCGTTAAGAATTAATTTGGTGGTTAAGTACTGGTCACCATGACATCACTAATGACATACACCTATGAATAAATATATCGCAGAGAGAAAATCAAGTTAACTGCATCCTCTGCATTACTGCTTTATTTTGCAAGTGTAAAGGTAAACTTTTGCTCTGTTACTTTTCTGCCGTTTTCCCGTTGTTTCTTTATTCGGAAGACATACCATAAATCCAATTACAGAGGACGCCAAAACGGGTTTTGATGGTCATACCCGAATACTGAGCATCAGGTATATATATTCTCCGTAATTTCTTTCCATCCTTTTGCTCACAATGTTTATCGGCTATCCACATTCCTAACAACCCACTATCGATGATGAAGAAGTTTCTTAATCGATGATGACGCTGGAAGCAACTCTTGCCCCGTGTTTCGATATATATAGATGGTTTTCGCCCCAAAATCGATAGGAAAGAAGAAGTACAAGAAAAGAATAGAGTTCTGATTAGCCCCCGTTGTATCAAGAAAGGAGGCAACAATAAAACATCTTTTCTTTTTCTTTCTTTTTCGTATTTGACGTTAGTTTTGTTTCTTGGGGCCAACTTTTCCGTTGAAAGGTAGATTCCAATCCCCCTCCCCTTTTTGTATCTTACGATTGATTATTTTTTATTGGCTTTTAAAGTAAAAAGGGGGATTTGGGTTTATCTTGTTCCCAAACGAAGCGACTTTCGGGGAAAGAGAGCAAATACTACCAGAATGGCCTTTTATTTCGGAATGATTACTTCCCTGCGTTGTAACAAGAACAAAAGAACAACTACTTCTCGTTTTGTGTTTCGTTTCTCCTATTGTCCGTTTTTTTTGGTCTGATTGTTTTTTTTCTATAGCGAGGTTTGTCTACTCTAGGGTATGCTTAAGTGACTACGGCTGCGAGGGAATCATTTTCAATTTGATGCTTCGCTTACCCTTGCCTCCTTGGATACGGGACTTATGGTTTCAAAATATCATTGTTTATGTAAAATTAAGCAGTTAATTCCAGGACAGCTGTTTTGTTTATTACACTGCACAGCACGGAAGCACGAATTGAGATGGAAATGAAGGCATTTTAATAATTCAAAAAAATCAATGTCACTGATTGCTATATTTATAATATCATATTTGAAATCATATCAATATGAGAGTTTAATTTATATCGTCAACCCTCCAAGTGATCTCGACGAGATATCGCTCCAATTAAGGTGTGACCAATTTCGCTAATGACAAGATATCTCGTCATCGAGATATTGTCAATTTTTTAATGATGACGACATCAAGATTTGGTCAGTTTTCTTATAATAACTAGATATATTGTTCATCAAGATCTGGTCAGTTTTTAAAATGGATATATATCTTTTCCATCAAGACCTAGTAGGTTTTGTAAATGACAAGATACCTCGTCGAGGCAACCATCAGGAGTAACCCTTCAAGTGGTTTCTATAAGAGATCGTATTCGTCAAGATCTCACCAACTTTCACAACAGCATAACCCTTGCGCCATGAATCCCAACGAACCATCCAATTGGAATAAATTCATCAACCATGCCTAGAATCTTGATGTATCGGTTAGATTGACAAATAACTACTTCGAATTCTAAAAATAAGTCTTTAATTTATTGCTATCAAATGAATCAATGCGAATAAACTGTAAAATAAAATTAAAAACAATGAAACTATATTCACTGGAACGTGAGACAGTAACAAGCACCAGACTAACCATTGCATTACCAATTCAAAACATCAAAATTCACAACAAAATGCGATCTTCTCATCCGATTTCACCTGCTTTACGTGAACAAATTCAGCTGCAGTGTTCTTTTGAAACAGCGCGTTGATAAGCGATCGAAGCAGCGTTCAAAAGAACAGAGGAGCGGGAAGATATTTGTATTTGAACAGATGCGACTCCGATAAGTGCAGATACTACCCAATGAATAGAATCATTCATACTTTTCTGTCTCGCAAACTTTACTCTTCCTACATGAAGGAAATGTCTTGTTAGGTACCTAGTATTATACATGTAAAATGGAATAAGTCAAGAATGTTTATTGCGCCTAACTTTATCTAGACTTGCATTTCATTTTTGAGTATATGAGGAACTATATACATTAATAAATTATTTTACATACATACAGTCTAAATGCAGGATTTTATGCGTATTATTTACATCAGAATTCGAATGCGTTAGATATAAATAGTACTCGTTTCTGTATTTTAAGACTTAAGCCAGTTGCTAGCAAGGAGTTATAAAAGCGCATTGGCTCGTCTGTTTACATAGCTAAATATAGGACTTGGATCAATCATCAAATACTATTCTTTCATTCGAAAGCTAGAAACGCGATGCTTTTTTGATGTTTTCCAAGAAAATATTTCCGTGCATTCTAGAGTATTACTCTAGGGCTTGTCAGTCAAGATGCAAAGTAATCATATCGAAGTATTCTTATTCATGCCGATATATAAATCTAGATGGAATATAGAATCATTCTTTTTTTATTTGTGATCTTTTTCTACCTGCCTGTTTACTTTAAAAATGTTTTTTTCTTTCAAATTCAGAACATTTTTTGGTTGAAAAGATATACATATATAGCGAGTTTTTAAAAGAAAGCAGTTAATAAAAATATGCAGTTTCTATCAGAGAATTTCTGAGAAATATTTATCTTGGAAACTTGAATGATAGTTATTAAAAAAGAGTAAACATATTACGTATAAAGCAAATCGTGCTTGCAGAATGCTTTTTAGTTTTTGTAGTTTTATGAGTAGTTGAAATAATTCGTACGAGAAACTTCTTTTATCCAGATTGTAAAAGGGGTTAATTAAGGCAATTGCTAAAGAAATTATTAGTAAAAAGTATGATTTGTTAGCAAACAAAAAATAATAATTGGAATATAAAATTTTCTCATGGTAGACCCTGACTAATTATAATTTTAATCAGTCAAGATTCAACTGTCTGGATTTTTGCATTTTTGAAACAAATGATAGAAAAAAAATTTCATTGTACTTGTGGAAGTAATGTAAGAACAAATGCGATTAATCGTATACTTTTTTACAATTAACTAAAACATTAATGAGTGGAATGAGCAGTTCTCAGAAAACTTTACTAACAATTTTCTAAACTTAACTATTCGTGAACTTTCAAAGCACTTAATATTTTGAAGCAGAAAAAGCATTAACAATTCACTGGAGAGTTTGAAAATTTCCTACAGTTTTTTTAAACAACGTTATTTGGGGAGAGACTTTCTTTAATAACCACTTAAATGCCAGAAAAACTAGTACACCAGTCTGATACTTGTTAGGACTCAGATGAGAGTGAAGTATACAAACAGGACCATGAATTTGCAGAAGTATTATGTAGACATTGAACACCATACTTCGAGCAGAGCAGTTCACAATTCTGTAGTTATTCCGAGGTGTAGGATTCCAGTGTTCCACAGAGAATTGCATGGCATCCCAGATGTGTTTGATAACACTGAAATTTGGTGAATTAGGTGGGAATGGTAAAACTTCAAACTCAGATGAGTGTTCCTCTAACCCTTATTTAGCGTGTCTAGATTAGTGTAGTGACCCATTGTCCTGTTGTAAGAGACCAAATCCATCAGAATGAACGTAGGACATGAACGGATGTAAATCTTCAGAAAGAATGCATACATAGTGTTCACCTGTCAGACGTTTGTAGACGCATCATGTGGGCGATTGAATGTCAGCTAAACAAACCCTATTTCATCATGCAGCCACTACTATCCTGTACAATCTCCTGTTGACATGCAGGATCCATGGCTTTATGGGGATTTTTCCACACACGGATGGAAGGATGCATGTAGAAGGAGGGATCCATCAACATAAGACATTTGGAAGGATCCATGTGCACGAAACAGTTGGACTCATAAGACCAGGCTACTCGTTTCCAATCAACAAGTGTCTAGTGGCGGTGTTCCCGAGCCCAGGCGAGGTGACTAGCCGTGTGCCGAGTATTTATCAAGGGTACTGGAGTTGGGCGTTGGTTCCTAAGGCCCGCATCTTTGAGAGAACGTTTCAGTCCTCATATGGAGGTTTGTTGAATGTGTGTTTACGGGGACGGGGGCTAATGTATTTTGCATAAGTTCGTTTTTTTAAATTCGTTAACAAATTTTTCTGTCACTTCAGTATATGTACAAAAGTGTTTTGAAACTATTAAGAATATTCATCCAAAATTGTGTACATCAGATTGTATTCAAACATAAAGAAGGAATTATTGAGTATTGATCTGAGTCAACTCGATTTCTGAATATTGTTGTGTCTGGAAATCTTATAATGTAGAATAACTATAATATTATGGTAAATCACCTCTTCGTACCAAGTCTGACTTAATATTGTAAGATTTAATTTTTACAAGGTATAAATTAACCAAATTACGAATAGTTATAGCTTGTTTATCAGGTACTACAAATTCTGCCAATTTTTTTAGTGTAAGCTTTTAACAGAAATGCAAGATTAAACAAATAATTGACATGCTCTAATATGTATAAGACTCAAATAAATATATGTAAGTAGTGCAATACAAAATTGTTTATATTTATTATAAATAAAATGTACATGCTCTCAAAACTCTGTGGTACTCAAATATGCAGCTAAATATAGGCAAGTCTAAACATATAGCTTAAATGTATTCAATAAAACGTATTGATATCTATTATGAATAAAAACATTATGAATTTAAAAATATCTCGAAGTAGACATTTTAGTATTTCAATTATAAATTTGTATTAAATTGAATGCACTTAAACATAAAGATACCTCAAAAGTAAGGACATCAGATAGTTAACTTTGTATGAAGATAAAGAAGTGTTTTCAAAATCAGATAATTAAGCCGAAATTTACCTAAATATTGAAACATTCGTTGAAAGTTTGCTTCATAGCAATATTTTATGGAACTGACATACAGATTAGGACTTCTATTTTAAATATAGTTCAAATGTAAACTGCATGCACTAAATTATACATTATCTTTCGTATGATCAGGCCAAAAAATATTCCGAAATGATCTTAAAGATGCTATTCAATCTTGCTTTGATTACAATTCATGGAACATAAATACCATGTTCTCAGCAAGATGGTTTGACATGCTTAATACTTAATCCATCAATTTAGCATAGTATTCGTTCTGATAAGTTTTCTCAATTAAAAAGTTGGTACCATCCCATACGAATTATACTCTACTTGATCAGTACTCCTTAACAAAATACAAATACACGCCAAAATTGAAATACATAGGACAATAAAAGCATAGAACTTTGTATGTAGATTCAAGTATTTTAATTTGATAATATAGTCAAAACTTACCCGCAAAACGAAAAACTAACCAAAAGTTTTTCTGTCAATTTTCACTCTTTCTATTACCATTCAATAACTTTACTGTCTTTTCTATAACCATCAATTTTTTACCATTTCTCGGTGTTTTCCCATCTACTATTACTCCATAGAAATATTTTAGAGAGCTAACATTACAGATTATGCATCTTCTTTTTTAAACACCACCAAAAGTCCATATGTACACATGCATATAATTTTCAGACTCAAGTACACACTTTTTTCGTGTGATCAGGCCAAAAATATTCCGAAACAATCTCAACGATGTTATTAAGCCTTGTTTTGATTACAATCCCTGTAACATAAGTACCATGTCCCCAGCAAGATCGTTTGACATGCTTAGTACTTAATCCACCAATTTAGCATAATATTCGTTCTGATATGCTATTCCATAGATTTCTCAATTCAAAAAATTGTTCCGTGTTCCCCCAAAGGATTATACTCTACTTGATCAGAACTCCCTAACGAAGTAAATCCCTTTAATTGACCACTCATTAAAATTATAATTTTTTGCTGCAGTAAAATATGGCGATAATTAGCACTGTAAGGACTTACTCTAAACGAACCAATTAGTCTGAGTAAGAAGGTATTATTATAAAGAGGGGAAATAGAGGGAGTTTTGAATTTCTGGTTACGAAGCGATATTTAATCATGAATAATAAGCTGATTTTCCTTAAAGATGCCACAAAAGTCCCTTTCCTTTAAAAGTTGATCGCATCCAATTTTTTTACTTTATATGTAAATTACCTAGCAAAATAAGTCAGGGATGCACTATTGGATTCTCAGATGAAAAAACTGCCAATTAATGTTAATTGGTAAAAGATTATGAAACTTTTAACACTCAAATTTTATTTAAAGACAGCTGCTTTTAAGTGAGAACAATTAGGAAACTTTGTAAAACACTGTTTTTTAGCAATAAACATGAGTTTACAGATCAGTCGAGTCGATGCTGGCATTCAAAAATTTCTTCGTTGCTTAGGCGGATGAAATCTGGCGATGTTTTGAAAGTTTTCGAAATTTAATGATGGATGCTTTAGTTCATTTATATGGAATAATCACTCAACCATCTTATTTTCATGAGAAGTTTCACAAGTAGAATTTGAAAAAGATATATTCATAGTATTTAATTTCTACAAGTAGATGGAGAAATAATTAAATTTTGTTATTGCAAAATCCAGTGTTTCTTAAATTGAAAACTTTATTTCCACAAATCTTTTCTGCCTCCATTTAGTTATGTTTTACTAAAAACATAGATATGAGTAACTTATGCTGATTTTAAAGAGTCAATCCTATGAGACAGGGAATACTTCTTCTTAGTAATATCTTCGTTTCAGTTTAAATTTTTGTTTACAGCCCTTATATGCACTCACGTTCAAAGATTAAGGATAATATTGAGTTCGTATCAAGCAAGGTAACCTGATCTCAATCTAACAGATGATGCCTCAGTTGTTAGACATTGAATTGCAGCCTACACAACACCATCAATGACTACAAGAACAAAGACATAATCTAGTGTGTGAATAGGATTGCCACATGAATATTTGGACAGCCTTCTGGAAAGCATGTCTGTATGTTCTAAGGCCTGCGTTAAGGTCAGGGCTAGCATATTTCCTAATAGGTTGCTTTTAACAGACCGCGGGACATGTGGGTGCACTTATTTTACTCCACAGAGCTTGTGGATTATCCATTTGTCCTTTGAGACATTTCGGTATTTGGCACTGGATTCATTTTGAATTGCACAGCCCTTAATTTTGGGACATGCGCATAATTTGATCTCCAAGACAAGCGCGTAATTTGATCTCCTTTGACATAATTTATAATTACAATTCTCATCAAAAGCATTACTTAGAATAATCATATAAAAAATTGAAAATTGTTAGGTGCTATGAGACATGTGGTTTCATGGTCTAATTTTGACCTCGTGTAGGAAAATCAAACTCTTATGTTCTTTATCAACTTTTATCTCTATATTTATTTCAGATTCGGAATCATGGGTACTTTTTAGTTCAGGTTGTTCAAGCTTGACACAAAAACATCAAATACTCAGGTTTCATACACAATTGCTTTATAAACACCCTTAACTATTAGTTCGATATTTTAAAGTCGTCTTAAGAGACTTTCTTTTAAATTATATTCACTGTGAAGAGGAACATTAGTTTTCATACAGTGATACAGTAAAGTTCATGACCACTGGATGAGTCTAACTAATATCAAACCCAACGTTAGTAACGATAGATGTGAAAGACGTATTGTGGTGACCTTACGATTTAGAGTTGTTGGCCTACTATGATTACTGTTAACTGAAGTTCGGCCATCTTTAAGCAGCTTAAACTATTACTTCTTGATTCTCTCCATGGCATCCTTACCTATAATCTTCTTGAATCCTATGAATTATTATACAGGTTTTCTAAAATTTTTTGATGCTATATATTGTTTAACACTTTTCAGCATTGAAAATAAAGTGAAAATTCGAAGAGCGCATGATAAGCAAACACCCATTCACATCCTGACAGCTCATTTTAGGTTTGCTTCTGGATTGTCCCTTTACGATGGTTTTTTTGCTACATGAAAACCCAATTTTTTATCAAGATCTACGGATTAAAGTAATTTTAACCTACCAGGAAAAGTTGATACATGTGAATTAAGGTTATAATCACATATTAATCTCTCGCAATTCGGATTTTGCTCGTTTCCAAGAAAAAAATTAAGGGTGGATACAGATTAAGCATACACCATTTTATCAACGCCTCTTTTCATAGCTATTCCTTCTAATGCAGCTTATACCAGGAATAGTCTAATTCTATCACTAAGAAAACATTAAACTTTACATATATGGGGCTAAAATTTTAGTTGTGAGTACGAAAAATAACTTTTTATCTTATGCTAAAGCAGAATCTATCCATTTCTCTTCTAGCAGTCAAGTAGAGGTACGAATTTTCAGTTAATCTGGGTTAAAAAAGATGGTTAAGCAATACAAGAAAACTCACAGTTTTTAAATGATCTGCCGTTATATGCATTGGAGTCACATATAGGACAGAATTCAATGTCCTTTATTCCGAATTTATTTAGAAGTGCCTGTAAATAATTGTGACCTGTCTTAAATTTTAATTGTGTCCTGTCTTAAATTAAAATTTAAGACAGGACACAATTAAAATTTTCTGTATTAATTTAAAATTTTCTGTAGTCTCTTCGGATTTCGGGGAATTTGACACATTCGTACGAAAATTTTACGACAGATTTTGTCTGATATCTACTCTTTATATTTATATTAATTGAATTGAATGACTACACTTTAGCTTGTTGGTTACATGTTTTTCATATGCTGGAGAATTCTACTGCCCTCTTTCGCCAGTTGGTTGTTGGCACGTTCTTTTCCATAGATAACAAAAAGGAACTGGAAAGAAAACAAAAAAATGGAAAATCAGATTTTTTGTCCAGAAAGCCCTTAAACTGTGCATGTATGTATAAGTCAACAATTTTGTTCACTCATGCAGAAAAACGAACTAATTTTTATCTATTCAGTTGGCATTCTTAATTTATCTCCTTTTTTATACGAACAAATCTCCCGATTTCAAATCTCATAATTTGCTCTATTTCTTTGAACACCAAAAGAAAGGGAATAACTTTGGCATGTTGCCTTTTGACTTTTTGATTGCGAAGCTCGTCATTAATAAACTGTCTCCAAACATTAGAAAATTCATTTCACAAATTAAAGGACCATTCAATGTAACGGAGCTGAAACTCATCTGCCTGTAAATAAATTATTCTTCGTTGAAATATTCCACTCTTCTTTCCCCTCTTTGTTATATTTTTCTCCGGCATTCAAATCGCCCAACGGTTCGGAGAAAGTAATTAATATTTCTAAGCTGTAATCAAATAAAGTACTTAAACAGACAGTGTGATTTTGCATTTTAAATGTGCTTATACATCGTTAATTTAACTCGGAAGCTTTCAAGCGAATTATTTCTTTAAAGAATTTCGAAGTAAATATTTGCTTTATCGAGTGTAAACATGATTTATTCAAATATAATAAATAATTCGATGGATAATTATGTTATTAAATGACTGGGTTTTAATGTTCTGTTTTGATGGAAGACTATTTCTTTTGATGCAATCATGGAAAATTCAATAATTTTTTAAAAACTAGTGTGATTACTTCATTAATTCATGGAAGATATAAACTGTTAATTAGTTCAATAATACATCCTCAAAGTGAAAGAAAATCTATATATCGATTTAGCTAGTATTCATTTCAGTAATTAGGTTTCATTTCATGTGATAAGCGGGTAAAAGTTCAGAAAAGAAAAATTGAGTAACTCTTTTCAACAGCCATGGACATTTTTAATCGGTTTGTACATGATAATTGAGTTTCATTTAAAAGTGTCTATCGTTTTAGGATACTCTCATTTGACCTTTTATTTTATTTTAAATAAGGAAACGTAATATTGTAAAAATTATTGGGAATAACCTAAATATAGCAGTTTTGCAATCACTGCAATTTTCTTTTCACATGTAGATTCCTTGTTGAAAAAGCTAATTCATTTCTATGAATTCAGTGAATGACACATTTAAAATACTTTTTAAAAAATTATGCATGCCGTCAGTAAATTTTATTTCTTATAAATCTAGATCTTGCAGAAGTTATATTTAATGATGAAAAGATTTGAAGCATCGTCTACCTAAGTACCAATATTTAGATGCTACCTATCATAAATATATGATACAATATATTCACATAGCTAAACATGGCATATTATTCGACTCTTAGATACACGTAAAAGAAATTCAAATGAGTTTACATGCATGCTACATTACAAGATATACATTGCATTTCAAAATTTCCCATTTTTGAAAATGATACAAATTGCTGAAAAATGAACATTGCAAAAAATAATTTAAACAATGCTTTAGTCGTAAACATTTAAAGATCAAAGAGTCTACATTCTCAATTAGATATAAGCAAACCAAATCTTTTACCACCACTATGCCGATTATTTTTATAAAAACAGTCAATTAATTAGTGTCTATGAATGTTACCTTTTAAGTACTTTTTAATTATGATTATATTCAGTAACTTTTTTATATTTCTCATAAATGTAGATCTCGTAGAAATTTTATTTCATAATGAATAAATTTGAAGCATCGTAAGATACACATTAAAGATATTACTCACATGACACATAAAAAATGTGCACTACATTCCAAATTATCCATTTTTAAAAACGATACAAGTTGCTGAAAACTGTACAAACAAATATCTTAAACAATACTCTAACAAATTACATTTGAGCCAAGTGTCTGGATTCTTCTGGTAGATATAAGCAAACCAGCTCTTCATTGGATATATGTAAACCAATCTTCCAATGATTGATTGAAGACGACTCTTGCCATCAGTCTTAAAAGCACCAACACAAGCATCATTAGAATTGAAGGTTCACATTAAGCAAACTAAATCAAGATTCCAACGATTGAATGAAATATCTCTTAACCTCCTATACTAATCCTCCAGCAATCAGTCTTAAAAACACCATTAGAATTAAGTTCATAGCATACCAAATCAAACATCCAACGATTGAATTAAGACTGCAAATATCTCCTAATTATCTGATTAATAAATAATCTAATTTTAAAAACACCATAAAAATTAACCTGTCACAATTATATGTGCTTGATAATATATGTCAATGTTAAGCTGTATTCCTATCTCATACCGAAGCAGTCGGGATAGAAAGGTGCAGGGGTTTTAGTATAGAAAAAATTGGATAGGTTTGGTTGAATTGCAGAGGTAAATATATTGGACTGTGAAATAAGCACCGGCATTCAGTTCTTGCAGCAAGTTGTGTCGTAACTCACACCAGCCCACGGTGTCCCAGTAGACCAGGGAGGAAAAATTACGACTGCTTAATAACCACGGAATCCTGGGCTCCCAGATATTAACTTACCCCAAAGGGAGCTTCTAAGTGGGAGTTACGGTTACGAGGAACCCTGCCCAATATCGGTGGGGACGTCTTTTTTTATTAACAGCAGACATACTTACGAAATATTCTTTTCAACGCACTCCGCAGTGCAGAAACACATTTTTCTCTTGTTTGGCGAAGATTGCGAAGAGAGCTTTGGACTGGGTTCTGGGAAACCTTATGAGAATTCTTTTGGAGTTTTTGTGGGTGAGGGATTACGGAAAATGTTTAGAAGATAAAAGTGAACGAAGCCTGGTGTTATAGCTTTTATAATAATATACAATCCGACGTTATAGAAACTTTGTATAAAAATGGAATTTGTTGGACTGAATACGAATAACTTATTAATACAAATATTGCAATTGATGATTACATTATTTATATTCTTCACAAAATAATGTCGTGTAAGAACAGTGGCACATCTTAAAAAATCACATTTTGATATTAGTTTTAAATTTTCATTTCTATGAAAATGTATAGCATGTTATAAAGCACTTGATATCTAGTGATCCAGTTTTGCAAGTTTTCTGAAATGAATGTAGTTTTCCACATTGCCTTATACTTATTCCGAAAGTCATAATTTTCGAGTCGGGTATATTAATTCAACCCGTGAGATATGTACATATTAATGGGATTTTAAATCAGAGTTCTCGAATAAGACGTACTTTTTCCATCTCTGTCTTAGAAATTTATCTATCAAATACTATCCGAAGTTTCTGACGGACTATTCGATCACTATTGACAATTTATTTTCGAAACCATTTTGTAGTAATCATAAAATGATTCTTTCTTAGTTGTATTCTATATTTTTAATTTCATGAACTCTCGCAAAAGTAATTTATGTATATTGGTGACCTACTTGATAACCGACTTTTTATCATTTTACTTGAATTATAATAAGTGCATTCGAAATATTAACATATATATTGATGAATGTAATAAATAATATTTTTTACTCAAATATTGAATGCAAAGCTTTTTGGATCAACGGGATTTAATTTCATCATAATTATTTCACTCTTGATTACTTATTTTCTATTATGGATTATCTTTATGAATATTCCTCATTTATAACACGAATAAGAATATATAGGCAGTTAGTTTTTAAAGCGTATAACTTTTTATCTGACTTTTCATTGGATTACTAGAAGACTAAAAAAGCAAGATTCCTTTTCCAATATTTTATTTTTCAGAAAATAGTATGCCAACTATTTAGCTATACCAACAACACAAACATATATTAATACATAGATTTGACAAAATTATTCTAAGTTTTATGGGAAGAATATCAAAGCAATATCGTTTATTCGGTAGTGTATAACTTTTTATTCTACTCCTGACTGCTCAATGTAGACCTAGAGAATGTATCAGCAAGAACCGTGTTTTCTAAACTGTTTCGGAAAAGATTTTCTCAGTTGAACTATAAACACGAGTAGTTTATATATATTTTTTCAAAGAATTACAGGCAAAAATTATATGCAAGAGTGCTAGAAAAAAAGGACTGTTCAACTCTGTAGAAAAGCTAGACGTATACTAAAATGTAGTTTTTCTTAAAACTTAATGAGTGAGGACTTATCACATGCGTCACTAACCCTGTTAAATGTGGAAGTTGGAAGAAAGCACGAGCCCTGATGTAGGATTAATACTGAAGACTATCGCAAGCATCCTACAGCCTAAATGTTTCAGAGTAGATTTAATCAACCGTATATGAATATGGGTTAAACTTAGACATATTAATGAAATAGACGGAGCATGTGCGCACAGCTTCATGCTATTTCTTCCGATCCCTTGGTTTGAAGGTCTCGGGTCATGGTCTCATATATTGGAAGAAAGCATGAGCCCTGATGTAGGATTAATTGACAAGAGTGATGAAAAACATTAGTTTGCGCTTGGATACCCCTATGCTAATCCCCAAGTTCACGTGACCAACTCTTCTGAGATCTTTCGATAGCGATTCTAACCACATGCTCCGCTCCCTCTATTTCATTAGGTCGATGAGAGTATATGGATGGCATTACTATGAACACGACACTATGGCATTACTATGTATTACTATGACATTACTCTTATTTATACAAATACACAGAACAAATGTTCGCATCCTGTCAAAAAGTGCTCTTAAGAACACATATTATAAAAAAGTATGCTCTTAGGATCACATGTTGTGAAAAAGTACTCTTGAGATCACAGACGGTCAATAAGTTCTCTTAAGATCACAGATTGTCAAAAAAGTACGCTTGAAATCACATGTTGTGAAAAAGTACTCTTGAAATCACAGACGGTCAATAAGTTCTCTTAAGATCACAGATTGTCAAAAAAGTACGCTTGAAATCACAGGTTGTCTAAAAGTACTCCTAACCCTCCTGTTGGTTGTAACCCTCGACGAAGTATCTAACAAAACGACAAAACTAACAAGATCTTAATCGACGAGATATCTCTTCTTAAGAAAAAACTTAACAGATCTGGATCTGGTCATCATCGACAATATCTTGATGACGAGATATCTCTTCATTTGTAAAATTGATAAGATATTGATGGGCGAGATATCTCGTCAAAACCACTTGAAGAGTATTGCAGATAGTCAGAAGTACTCTGAAGATCACAGATTGTCAGAAAATACTGGTCCGGTCACAAATCGTCGAAAAGTAGTCTTAAGATCACAGATTGTTCAAAAATACTCTTAAGATCACAGATTGTTAAAAAGTACTCTTACGATCATAAGTTTGTCTGGAAAATATTTGTTCAACGTTAATGCTTTTATTGTAAACACCCGTTACTCTTACATCAAATCGTAACTTCGTGTCGTGGTTTCAATCTTTCCCCGTTCTTCACATGCAATCTCCTCATATGCAAGCAACGGAAAAAGGGCTATGAATGGAATTATTCCATAATCGACACACTTAAAAAACGAATACCGGAAACATTTCGAAGCTCCTTACTTGTGAAAGGAAATATTTTAATCGCGTCACAGCAGAGCCCTCCCGAGTCTATCAAGTTTTCAATTTTCTGCCTTGATAAGGAAGAGAGCGGAACACGCAATACACAGTGCGCTTTGCGTGTTCTGGAGCAATCGCGAAAACAGACATCGATTATATTCGGAAATTGATAAAAGGGTCGAAATCATCGGAAGGAAAGAGAAACGTCATCTCATCTTTTCTCATTTCACTGCAGTTCGAGGAAAAACAGAAGAAAAGATACACACAAAAAAGAAAGTCATTTTGTTAAGAACGGAAAAGCTCGCCGAAAACAAAGCTTGCCGAATGCAAAGACAGAAGAACGGTGGAACTATTTGTTTTATTTTATTTTAACAAGTCCCGTATCCTAACAAAATACAACTAAAAAGTTTCGAAAAAATACCGAACCGTTTGATTCCACTAAATCAAAACAACATTCTGTTCTCTTCCGTAAATATTTGAAAGTTTTTCCTTTTCTTTTTGTTCTGCTTCGACTGCTTTGACTTCGCGACTCCCAAAGTCACACTTTCTGCAGCTTTTTTCGTTCCATCCGTTATTTTAGGTTTTATTTGAGATTTTTTTTCTCTGGAAGCCCGTTCTGTTCTATGTAGGATCACTGGTAGAAAATCTACCCGAAAATAAACACCAAAGAGAATACTAGTTTTTTCCTTGTTTGAAGTAAGCCGACATAGAACACCAAGAGCGAAGACGAATAAAAAATACTTTAGATGATGGTATCTGAATCGCTTGAGAGAAAGATTGGTGTATGTCTGGGTGTTGACCGACCTTTCAAATTTACAAGAAATTTTAATTTCTTAAAAGTCAAATGGTATAAATCTACTGCAACCCACTGTATGAAAGTTTTAAAATAAATACTTTATATGTCTGAATGAAAAAGTTTAGTTTTTTTCGCTTAAAATATACAGCAGCAAAAAAGGGTTTGTGACGTGCTTTAGACTTCTTTAATTTAAATGGATAAATCAGGATCTCAATATATTTGATTAAGCTTTCAAGTATATTAATATCAACTTATTAAAAGATGATATTGAGCTTGAATCATGTAGGAACTAAGATACTGCAATTGTGGAAGTGATTTAAAAAACGTGCAGAGAGATCTAGACAAATGTTATTAAATAATTTGCAGTTTTATATTTTTGTGGTTTTATTAAAAATTCATCGAGTTTGCACCTTTACTGAATATCGTGGAAGCCTCTGCATAATATTTGTGTAATAAATATACTAGCTTTCGCTTTTCTGCAATATAATCCGTTCAATTGTCACATGCCGTACTATACTTTTAATTTAATAAAAGTTTGGTTCGAACTTTGGAAAACCTCAGAGAAGGGAAAGCTTTGTTTTAGATTAGACTAGTATGTATCCACACTATATTTGGGCATAAATTTAGTTTGGTGCGTTAATATTGATCGGCTTAATAAATAGAATTTCGTTAAATGGATAAAATTAACAAGTGTGTAAATATCATCGCATCAACCAGGCATATAGTAATATCCTAAAAACGAATAAAATGTAACTAGTATAATTGTGAAAAGGTTTAATTTACTGTACAAAACTTACATTTTATAATGATTAGTTTTTTAATGCAATTTTCATTGGATTTTATTAGTAATTTTGGTATGAAAATGTAATTTTGTTTCCTACGACCTCATTTAATACAGACATAAATTCAAGAAATTACGTAATTTGTTAACGTGAAATAAAATCAAAATATTTAGAAATTACCAATAAATAATAACTTTAACAAATTCCGTAAATGTAAAGTGCTGTTCAGAGTTCTTTGTTAGTTTTCATAACATTTCACATGCATAAAATTTCCTGTTAGGACAGTACATTATTATTATTTAAAATAAGGTAGATTCTATTGATGATCTTCACTGTTATTGAACACTTTAATGAATTTTAAGTTTTATTGTTAATTTAACTAATGATAATTGCTTGCAAGTCAATAATTGTTTTTCTTTCATATTGACGTGATGCTGTTAAAAATGCGTAACAAAAAGAATGAATTGAAAAATAGTAAAATGTAGTGTTTTTAGAATTACAAATAAGAATTTACCCAGTAAACTAACAGGTATAAATTCCTTCATAACTGTAGTTTTTGTATCTGAACAGAAATCATGCTATGTACCAAAATTCCACTAATTGAGCAGAGAGAATTCATAATTAACAATATTCAGGGATTTATTTGTGATTTTTCACATAATTCAACTGTTATATCTGCAGTTTTATTAAACATGAAATAATTCTCAGAAGTGTTCACAAGCATATATCCTTCTGCAACTTGCAGTTTTCCCTGCTTAACTAGAGACCAGTTTTTACCTTCTTGGCCAGTAGGATATTTCCTTCAACCAATAAATGCGCTTAGTTATTCATTATGTGTTCTCTCTCTCCTGTGGGGGAAATAATACTACACTAATTAAGTACTTGAATTAACATTACATTGGAGTGCTCAACGGGCTATTGACAAAGTTCCGAGATCAATCCCGAAGGGAAAGACTCCTTGAAATTTTGAACAGCGGTGAAATGACAAGGTCACTGAGAGCTGGAACCCCACCTATCAAACTTCCAGAGCACGCCAACACGAAGACATTTGAGGCCACCACAGATTTGACATGCATTATCCTCAATATATACGACGGTCTTTGATTGGATCGTGTTTCGAACTCGCAACCCTGGCGTCGGTAATCCACTATTCTTCCAACCGGGTTACTGCGGTCCCACTACACTACTTGGAAATTCGAATTTGATCACTGAAACAATAAAATAAATATGGTGTGAGTGTGTAACATTTTCTTTATAACTTAATTTTTAACCTTTGTGATATTCAGAAATCCTTTCTCGAACATTTTGCAGATTTAATTTTACTTAAATCATCCAATTAGCAGCATATTATATATAAGCCGTCTGTATTGCACGTTCAGGAACTAACTATTAACTCTCTGAGTGTCATAAGATTTCCGAACAGTGAAACAGCTCAGGTGTTGCCTCGTCATCTGCCCGTGGCTCAAAATTACGTGGTGTTGTCCTCGGATTTTTTCCTTTGGGATTGATCCAGGACCGTCATCAATAGCCCCCTGTGTTGCTCCAGTGTGACGTTAATTAAAAATTTACCTACCGAACAGCGAAACATTGCTTTTACACTAAACACACATAATGACTAGATAACTACATGGGTTGAAAGAACCATGGTCAAGAATATCAAAACTGGTTAGTAGTCTTGCATGAGAGACTGCAGGTTTCAGAACGGATATATTCGTGTGAACTCCTCAGAGGGTTAAATAAAAAAACAAATTACAGAAAGTGCAGATCGTTTTTACCATCGCTAGAAACACGAACTTTTTCGCCCATCGGATAAAAAAATTTGAATTCCTTTAAAACTATAGAATCACACCCTTAAGAAAGAGAACCCATGTAAGAGACTTCAAAAATCGCTGATTGAGAACATTGGGAATTCGCAATTACCAGAACTCCCCAGTTACTTAGTGCGTTTTGCTTCGATTCGCCAAGGACAGAAACGGTGGCGATGTGTTCCAGGGTCTAAGCAAACAGCAATCACTTACGAATTCCGCCCTAGTTTTGGATGTGCAAACAGACGTGCTTTCAAAGAAATTTCGACACGAATTTAAAGGATAAATTCCGTCCGGGTGTTTTTCTTTCTTGTCTCCTCTTTTCTTTCACTGCTCGTCCCGATCTTTTGTGTAGGGCGGCTCGCAATGAATGTCTTGCCACCCATGTGTGTGTGTCCCTGTTAAAAGATATGATCCGAAGCGAAAGCTCTCTCCCTTTGTACGGCCAGCTTAAGAACATAGAGCCCCCACGTTTCGATATCAAATTTACGGGTTGCAGAGGGTGGATAAGACATTCCAGGCTCGTGCACTATTTGTCGAGTGGAAATCGTTTCTTTTGATTTTCTCTTTTTTGCAAATACCTCGACTGAAAGAAGCGAGCCCCTCGGAAAAAAATTCAAAGCGATAGATTTTGGGTGAAAAGAAAAATCGGCATTCACAATGTGGCGTACGATATTTAGGAAAAATGATGTGAAGGAAAACGATTAATGGGTGTATTGGTCCAGTGGGAATACATGAAATATCTGAGATCTGATTAGAAAATTCAAATTTAGCAAGTCTCGTGAAAGATAATACAACCTTATCTTTGAATTGATAATCTTGATGGTGATCAGTTACACTGCTATATACACTACTATATTATAAGTTAAATTTTGTAGTGGTGGCTGAGTTCACAAGTAATACCATCCCTCCAGAATTTAGCATGATGTGTAAAAAACAGTGCAACTTAGTCTACCGAAATAATATTTAATGTTTGAAATCGGTTACACTGATATATACACTACAGTATTGTAAGTTAAATTTTATAATGGTGGCTAAGTTCACCGTAATATTATCCCTCCAGAATTTAGCATGCTTCGTATAAGACAGTGCAGCTTTGTCTACCAAAATAGTACTTCATGGAGATCGTTTACACTGCTATACATACTCCTATATCGTAAGATAATTTTCGCAGTGGTTACTAAGTTTACCACAATACTTCCCTCCAGAATTTGGCATTGACCCTATTTGATAGATGCTATCACTAGTTGACTGTCAATTGCGTGGTAGTGTATTGAGCAATGGTTAATTGTGACTGTAGTTTGCCTTTAGTAGCCGAAAGCGAAGAGGCTAACTAACACCGAAGAGTGAAGTCGTTATGGGAATAGAATCAGTGTCTGTTTTCACAAGGTTGGTAGTCATTGAATCGCATTGGTAATTCAACTCTTCATCGTGGACCATCCATCACAATTCGTGATGATTGTTGCGAGTGCCACCAGGTATTAGCAGAAGCTTTGTCTTTCGTGTTCCGTGGCCCTTATAATCTTCAGAAACAAACTAACACCATCACACACTTCCGTGTCTAGTGTCGTCAGATATTGGACCACTGTAAATGAGTGTGGTTGGGGTGAATAGAGCATGCCACTTAGATGTCAGGTCTATCTAGAATGCTATATTACATCGCAGTTAATTATATCTATGCATTATATCATACTATCGTATTTACTTTATTATGCTCACAACTAATCATATATTCACTTACACTTCATTAGTAAGTGCTGTTAAAACCATCGATTAACATTCTGAAGAACAGCTTTACAGCGAGAAAATAACCAACATTATCAAAGCCGTGCAAAATGCCCACGGCGACCATCTGGCTCAAATGGACACAGCACAACATACATATTGAATTCAATCTTTTAGGATTATCAAATCCTGATGTTATGAGTATGAATTTCACCATGCCAATGATTTTGACTCTCGAGCCCTTGTTAGAAGCAATGTTCCTGAACTGCGTGACTTTAATCCTCTGAGCGTTGCAGTTTAACCGAGTACTGAAGTATTGCTTTTACCCCAGAGCACACAAGAGAGCTAAATAGCCACATCTATCTATTGAAAGAATCATAGGAAGATTATATTGGTCAACAAGGTCAAAATTGCTTTTCATGCACCGAAGACTGCAGGTTTCGTGGGGTAATAATGCGTGTGAACCCCTAAGATGATTCTTTCGACTTTTACATCAAATGCTTTTTATTCTGTTTACACACTCAGTTAATACTGCCATTCAAATATTGATATGGGCAGCGATAATTGTTAACTAGGGCTTGATCCTTAATGAAACCATGCTACGAATATTTCCCCAATCTCTGTTATTACATCTTCTACTCCATAGGTAGGATGCATCGTGAAAAGTATTCATTCTTTCTGCTACTCCATGGGTGGAACTCTGAGGAAAGCTATCTAAGACTACTTGGGAGTCGACACAATTCCACCTAAATTGAGGCAACATCTTAACTTGTAAAACCTTCCGGTTTCTAATCTGCTGGTCTTCCAACTGGGCAACCGCGTCCCAATATTACTATGGGTTTTAATACCTATGATGTATATGTAACCGTGTGATTCAGATTGTAAGGTTCATAATTTATATAAACTTCCACGTTAAGCGTTATACAATTTTTAATTGTTCCGGGTGGATAGATCTGAAGCACATTTAAATTAGCGTAGGGAATTGCCACAATCCAATGGCTTTTAGCTGTTCCATGTGGCGACAAAATATATTGACATTAAATTTCGTCCAGAACTACCTTCTGAATTGCAGCACAGCCTGTATATTTGAAGTCATTACGGATATAGGGGAGACCATACAGGAGATTCAGAAGAGGTCCCGACGAGGACTCCAGCAAGGAATTCGCTTTTCACAAGGTGTGAGAACTAAATGTTTGGACATCGACAATTGACCATGGAGTAGCAACGCTTCCTCTCCGTGGTCTCAACGTCAAGACAAAAAGTGCCCTATCACTCCAAGTAGAATGAAGATGCAAGAAGGCAAAACAAGTTGTTTCCTGTCTAGAACTGGTGATAGTTTGGAACAGGTTTTTGCATCAGAGACTGGCCACTATAGAGAAGTCTCTGAAGCTAAGATGAACCACCAGGAGGTTTATTGAGTTTCTACTCTAAGATAGCGATACTACCCTTGATTATTTAGAAAACATTATTTATTCATTTATTTCAAAATTAAATCTAAGATCTTATTTATAAGGAAAGAATAGGTATATTTTTATTGCACACTCCGCGAAAATGTACATTTTGAAAAAAGTAGACGGTGAGAGAAATATATTGAGCATATATTTTAGTATTGTCAACAACGTCATGCTAAAGATGGGTCTTCCTCCAGAACAAAGGTCCTCAACACGATCGTTAATAATGAGGTGGTAGTGTAGAACGCATGTGCATATATAGAAATGGTAATTAAAAGCACAAGAGCATCTAAATTATCTTGATTGTTAGATATTCACTTAATACAATAAATTGAACAAGGCTTAAATATGAATGCGTTGCTGAATATACCTTATGACATTTGTCAACAAACCCTAAGTGATCAACAGCACTTTAAGCTCCGAAAATTAATTTCAGAGTCCATGAGTTCAAAGAAAGATCTAAATAACGAGCAAGTATATATACAAGCAGGATTATTATTATTATTACTTACCAAAATTAAGGTACCATGTTTAATTCTGTATTACATCTTTAGAAGTAAAACGTTTTTCATCGATTACAATCTGTGTCTAAATAAAGCACCCATAAAGCAAATGAAAATTTCTCAATCATACGATTTAAAAAACAGCTATCCTTAATACTTCTGCAAAACATGTATTATAAGATCTGGAGTGTCATTTACAGGGGCACTAAAGAAGTAAAAGCACGATTGAAGTAGGCAATGAAACAAAAATGCACATAAATTCAAAATTAAAGGAAAATATACATACAATTTTTAAATGTTTTAAGTATTGCAGTTATTCTCATTCATTGGAACGAAGGTTGCTATTTAAGTGTTGACAATTTCTACTTATCTTCAATCGATTCTGATTGAATCTAAACACCCTTCAATAACTTAAGTGCATCGTAATTTTGAGCTTTACCTATCTGTAACACTATCCTGGAGATCCATTTCTGATAGGGAACGCTAAATATAGCTCGGATATTAAGCTCGAGTACAGAACGGTTCACAATGTAGGATAATATTGCATGCGCTGGATTACCGTTTGAAACTGGTTAGTCCTCACACAGCAACAGCTTATTCTCGAAAGCCATACGGTGCATTGATTCCAATTTGTGTGAATTTAAGAGCACTTTAACAGATGACTGCAGTTTTCATCTAATAGTCGTATAAAGATTCATCACTATTTGTTACCCGTTATTCGTTGTATGCGTTTAGATAGGGGATATATGCAAATAGTCCTAATTTGCATTATACGTCTACGTACAGGTCTGCACGTTGGAAGCACAACTCGCTGCAACAAATGTCGTACCCATTTAAAGATATAATTAGAAGGATGCACGAATAACATCGAAACTGAGACAAAAAGACACGTCAGAACATATTAATAACCTCATCGAAACATGTTAAAGCAATTCTGCTATGGTAACATTAGACGAAGAATACACGAAAATTTATGTATTTCAATTTGACATGGTATATTATGGTAAATAGGTCGATTCACTTGGATTGTATCATGCTCACTTCCCTTTACTTGTTTCATTCACGTATCATTATGGTTTAGTTTTATCAGTAGTCACTACAAGACAATTGTGAACAACTACGAGGTTGAATTTGTAGCTCTACGGTTACTTTTGGCTACACGAGGTCTAATTAGACAAGAAATTATGGCTATGATAACAGTCAACCTTGAGTCTGGTTTTTGTATAACGCATGATGAGTGTCTGGGGACGACAAAACTTCCTCCCTTGTCAATTTTGCTGCTATATGTGAATCTTCATTGTATAAGCATAGTTCCATGTTCCTACGATACAGCCAAGACAGCATACACGAAACCTATTATACAGTCGATTATAAGATCTGAATACAGGGTAATTTACGTACATGTTAACTTTGCACCCATTGTACGTCTGTGGGATTATGAGGCCCGACTTTATATTCACTTCATTCCATACACTCATCCATTTATGGACTGATTATGTACAACCAAATATAAATAATACTAATAAAAAATCCCTGAAAAATGTGTGGACATTCACTGGTCAACATGATACCCAGTTCCAAAGAGTATTTTTGAGACAGTTTGGCTTAATATTAATCTTCTAACAGACCACATAAAATAAAAAATCATGTTCCTACTGTCTTCAGAACACTCAATGAATTTCGACTCAACAAAACAAGACAGAATTATTATAAACATTTTGTTACTAGATTTATATCAACCCTCAAAGTTTCTTTATAATCTATTTGAATTCTTGTGTATTCAGTTTATCGCTTTTCGACTATTTCATCATGGTTGATTTGGGGGTTTTATGGCGCAAGGGTCATATTTGGCCATGCTGCGCCAGACACAAGACATACAATATCAAGTAATAGACAAACACAATGAAAGTTTAACTGACACAGAAGAGAGAAATACACCAAAGGACGAATTCACCTGACAAGAATCGAACCTACACCGCATACAACTCGAAGATGGCTAGTGCAGTGAGCATATTCACTGAGCCATGGCCTCTATTTCATCTTGGAGAGTATTATTTATCTGTTAAGTATGATGAACAGGGAACACAAAAGCGTCTTGACTTTCCCTTTAGTAGTGTTACAACCATTTCAAATTATTCATTTTCATCAAATCTAGATATATTTGTCATTGTATTAATATGTACACAAATGCTGGCCATTGTGTTTAAATTATAGTAAAAATCATATTTGGCTATCAGAAATTATATAAAAGCTCAAGTACAAGTTTAAGTGTAAATTAACAATGATTAATTAGTTGCAATTTATGTAGAAAATTGACAAGCTGCATCAAACATGAGATAAAGCAAAATAATCATTGTAAAAATGAAAGAATTTACCTGATGTCAGTGTGATAATAACAGTAAACCGTTTTGTTATACTAACAATTGCATATGTATGTCGGAAAACGTATACCAATAAAAAAGAGTAAATAAATTATAATTTTTAAGTTGTCTTTCAAAAATAATGCTTTATATTTACTAGGAAACAACTCTTTAAAATGCTTATTTACTGTTTAGTGAACCATTGTCAACAAATTAAAATATACTATTTACGTTTTAGACATTCATTATATAATTATCTAAAACACTGTTTGAAGTTTGAATATATTCGATACTGTGCGTATTGTTTTAAATAAAAGAAAAATACACTTTCAACAAGTTTGAATGTGCCACGCTTGTTCTTTTCTATTAAAAGCTGCAATTAATTAAATTGCTTAATCAAGATGAATAAAAACGATTTTAGCATAAATGCCTGGTAATAAATCCATCAAGTTTTTCATTTATTTCTGAATCAGCATGGCGAATAATTTTCATACATTAAATGATTCACACTTCTAGTCTATTAATTATTTTAAGATGAGGAAGATGCAACTTCTATGTAAAATATGAAGCATGTTATACATTCCAAGTGACAATGCAATCTCATATACTGGGTGGTCATAACTAAATAGAAGGTCTTTAGATCCTGATGGTAAAATCTGCTGGCCATATTTGGGGAAAATACTATTTAGACTATGGTGTTTTGTTTTCTAAAAAATAGTTCAAAATTTCGCCACCAGAGAAAAAGTGATGCTGTTATCATGTAAATAGGCAGACTTTTTTACGGGTAATAGGTATGTTATGCGAATTTCACTATTATGATGTCATGTTTTTGCTAATGCGAGGAAGATGTAGAGTCGACTGTGTTAGATATAACTGATACACTACGTTTACACGATTGTGCCTTGCTGTTAAAACTTCGCTATATTAACATTATAAGAGCATGATTTGCTGGTAAAAGTTTGCTATCAAAAAAGTGGAATTGCTTCTGCAGCACTTCTGGAATACAGAATGATGAAGGGTTTAAGAAAAAATTCAATGGCTATCACAAATTTACAAAAAAAAATTATTTCATGTTTTGAAATTTATTGAACTTAATAAATATTACTTGACGAGGACGCAAACTTACAACAATTCAAGAACTTGCCACAGTTGCAACTGCCGAATTGGATCCCATGGATCCAACACTGTTGAGGCAGTATCCAGGCAACGCAATATGCCACATGTTACACTGGAGATGTGGACAAGCAGATGTTAATTACTGAACTTTTTCCTCGACCTCACCATTTCTGAGATGCAGGAGCTGCATTCAACCATTGCTGAGATGCAGGAGCTCGAATATACTTTTCTCTGAGGGTCCTAGCTCATATAAAAATCCAAGATGCATGGACTTGGCATACCCTCTAGAATGGTGAAGCATATTTCAATCAAAATGCAACTGTAAACAGGTGTAGCATTTGGGCTTCTAAGAACCTTCGTGAGTTTCAGATTCCCTTCCACTCATCTAAAATAACACCTCAATGTCGCTCTACAGCTTCCAATCAATAGTCCGATTTTTTTCGAAAACAGATCAATTGATGCGACGACTTGTTCCGTCAATACTGAGAGGTATGGAACCATCTGGCCAAGTTCGTCGTTTCGTAACTTCAACAGCCTGGATGTATCGAATCTACCGTACTTATTCAGGGTGGAGCACATTGGATTGCGCTTACAGCAAATCCTAAAGCAGCATTTTACAGAAGACCGAATAATTAGTCAAACATTTACTAACTAATCGCCTCTTCGATTTATCATCCCCTACCCCCTGTGACGTTTGATTATGAGATCATACAAAACGCTTAGTATACCAAGGAAATGTGGATAATTAAACAACTTTGAAGTTAGGGATTTTATAGCGCAAAGGCCATCTTTGGCCAAGCCCACTTTGAACGTTGTTTGGGATTTTATGGCGCAAAGGCCATCTTTGTCCAAAATCATTTTGAAGGATTAAATAACTCTGCACATCAAGCAAATCAATGGATCCATGCTAACTGCTGCTGTAGGTATATTTTGTTCATAGAATGCAGATTTCGGAGTACGTGCCAGAAAAATATATTAAGCCACCAATGTAAGTGATGCCGAAAGCAATAGTACTGTAATATGTCCTTTCCTATGCTATTATTTGCTATGCCTAATTTACCTTTAAACTTATATTTAGAATAGCCCTTTTCTCTGGTGTCGAGAATCTGAACTATTTTTTTTATAAATAAAAACACCAAGGTATATATCATATTTCTACCAAATTGTTTGAATGCCCCAAAAGACTTTTGATTATCGGACTATAAGAATCTCTTCCTTAATTATAAATGGCACTTTCTTCCTGGGCAAGAAAAATGGTGTATTTTGTTGGGCGTATTATGCATGTCCAGAGAGAGATTTCCTTTTTCATTCCAATTCACTAAAAGGTAATGTTTGCTAACACAAAAATGTCATTTCACTGTATGTATGTTTCTAGAAGGGTTGTACAATTGAAAACAGACACAATATTTAATAATATTTTTTATTTTTTACAGAACTCCAGCAGCTCTCATTGATTTGTAGACAGAAAATTGGCTTCTGATCGCTGTACAACAGATTCACTTATTTCCATATCCCAAGATGCATGGCCACCTAAAGTTGACATAGTTTATACAGAGAAACACAGGACAGATGTAATTCGTATGAACAGCATACACTTGCAGTTTTTGCATTTCAACATAAACGCATAACAGTGACACTTACACGATGGCAGTTTTATGAAAACATAAACAGGTCATTTTTGCATTCGGTCGATACAAATAATGGTTCACAAGAGTGCAGAAATATGTATTCCGTAGATAGTTTAATTTAATAGCATAAAAGAAGCTTTCGATTTACGCTAAAAATCATTTGTATAATAAATAATTATTTCCTTTGTTCTGAAGAGATAAAGCATGCTAAGTTTGTTTCAAATGCAATATAACACATGTTTACACTTTGTACCAGATTCTGATTCATAATGCATGTAGAATATCACGATTCAATGATTTTAATACTATAAAATCAATTGAAGTTTTACTTAGTTCGTAGAATATATTCTACATTAAAAAAATCATTTTATTATTTATGTTTGCCAAATACAATCTGACTGAAATGCATACCACTAATGCCATATCGTTTGAAGGAAATATGATTAGATCAAGTGAAACACATTATTTCTTCTGCAGGGGTGTTTTGAAGGATAGTAGAGATTTGGTTATTATTTCAAATAGTAAAAGCTTTCATTTTAAGTGTCATAAATAAATAGTATCCACATTTCTAGTAATAAATAATGAAATAGGCTATATCCATATACTTTAAAGGGCTTGTAAAAACTGTAACATATAAATAAAATTGCTTTAAATAAAGAGGATAGTTTTAAATACGTTTTATTCAGATGCTTTGATGTTTTGGATAAATTTCCAGTTTTTGTTCATAAATTTATAATGTTCGTCCTTTAGTGAAATATTAATTTCTATCGAAATGAAAGCGTGTGGTCTTAAACTCAGTTGAGACATCGTACTTCTCTTGATCATAAAACAATGTTCATAAACAAAGAAGAATGTCATATGTTCAATTCTATTTCCTAATGGAATCATGTTTAGAAATTTGTTTGATCATATTTAGAATAATATGGTTCATATTTTCAAACACAGGGAAGAGTAAGAATTTTACATTTTATGAAAATGAAATTCGTTATTGGGATTACATAAAAATAATTTCATAATATTTATTTAGAATTAAAATGGTGATAAATGTAAGAATACAAACAAAATTATATCCATTACTTCCCCTTTTGATTCTGTGTTTTACTCTCTAAAAATAACAAAATATATTAAAACTATAAAGATGCTTTACAATTGTATAACATCAAAGATAATACCAAGCAAATGGGAAATTTTTTCCTATAAAACATTTGAATGTATTACAATGTTAAATTAGCTTATTGTGTAAACAAATTTTTATCTTTATATCATCAATTATGTTAGTTTCAAAATAAAAATGCATCTTCCATTAACTTTAAAAATAGCAAATGTTTTTACTGGTGTTACATATGTTTAGAGTGCAATTATTGAAACAGAAACAGGGTTTCAGAACAGGAAACAGGATAAAAGAAACAGGAAACAGGCTAACAGAAACAGGCTAACAGAAACAGGAAAGCTTAAAAATTTAAATTAAGCGTTCTGTGTATGCAATGAATTTTAATGACATCATTACTTCGTGAACAAGATAACATGGGAACAGTTTCAACAAACAAGACGTCAAAGCATAAATACCACATAATAATTTAACACAAGCACGGAATATATACAATATGGAAAAACTAGTTGGCTTGCTTCTCGTAATAAGTCCTTTAAACAATACAAATTTTGAAATAGTTTAGAAATTTATTGTCTTTAAAATAAGCATCGTGGTTAAATACCCAAAAGAAAAGTATATAATCCCTTAAAAATACGATGATAACATATGTTGATGTAGTAACTTAATGATGTGACGTTTACAACTGAAATGTAAAATTTGCTGTTATTAAACTCTTAGTAAAGTATTTTAAATTCAATTTATACAGAATAAAGTTCATTACACTTTGAAAATGAATTGCATATCGTTATTCGCTTCCCCCTAATTATATGTTGTTGGTTGTTTGGGTTTTATGACACAAAGAAATTATTTGTAGTTGCTAGGAAAATTGCTATCTTCATAATTATTCAATATTTTTCAATAATTTTCTGTTTCTTCTCTAAATTTCACATAGATTAAAATGTTTATACGTGAGTTACAAAACTGTTTTCAAAATTTGAATGAATTTACTTAAAACAAGTTGGACATTTAAAAAATAACTTTCGTATTCAAAATTGTGCCTTGAATTTCCAAACAAAATTATCAACGTATTTGTCAGCAATTATTCGTTTTTATTGCTCCATACGTTTAAGATAAATGTTTTTTAAATAATGTGATCAATTAGGTTTTATCGGATATAATTATTGCACATTAATTATTTTATACAGGTTGCATATTGTATACAAGTTGCATATATACTTGCAAAACTCTTGGCCAAAGTCAAGTGATTTATTCGTAACATTATCCGTAGCAGGTTCCTAAATTATTTCCGCTGATTTGCATGTTTTTTATAATTTCAAAAATTAAAGCAATAGTAAACCATTAATTACCACTATCATTCATATAAGAAAGATGGATAAATCATTACTTATGCAATGGGTATAAGTAGCGCTTTTAATACGATGATTTTTCCTGTAAAAACTGTAAAGAAAAGGGCGTGATTTTTATGTTTTGTTTCATCAAGTAACTTGATGACACATCGTACTCAACAGGGAGGAAAGTTAAAGAAGTTGAAATAAAAAAGTTCGAACTAATGGTCCTTGATTTATTTCTGATCGAAAATCAATGGCGCTAAAGTTTTAATGCACCGAGAACTGTTAAGACCGAAGGGAGGTAGCTAAGAGTAAAAATTTTCGCACCTAAAAGTTTTAAGTAGAGATTAGCCTTCCAGAACACACCCTCCCCCTTGTTCCACAACCCCCTTCATATTTTCCACGTATAAAGTTTCCCTCTTTTTAAAAAAATCATTTCATTAAAATATTCTGCGTTCCTTTTTTGAGCTTAATAACAACCGAAAGACCCCTGGTACATTTTTCAAAAAACACGCATCAGTAATTAATTCAAGGCTGGATGGAATTTTTAGTTTTCACAAAACTAGCGATTAGGGCTAAAAATATTTCAAGCAAGATAATACATAAAAAAATTCAATGTTATTGAAATACCGAGTGTGCTGATTTGAAATTATTTTATTCCCTATGAATGGTTCAATGACTTGTATGGGAAGGAATGTTTCCAGTGCAATGCCCATCAATCGAAGAAAAATACGCATTAAGTTTTGAATATCACACGATCTTACACATCTCATATCCTGGCGTACCATCCTTGCTTGAAATCAATGCAGCGTTAATGATACTGGAAAAGCCCTCTCATACTATTAAACATAAACAAAATTTGGTCGAGATTTAATCTTTGATATAGGAATTTTAAAATCGAATCAGAATCCATTAAATTATCAGTGTTGTTTTATTGATCAAATAGATTATTTAATTCAACATAGTATGGATAGAAAGCATGCTTCATTTAAGGGTAAATTGTATGTTTCCATTATCTACAATTCAAGTGAAAAAATATTTATGGCCTGTTTTGGGCACGAACCACGATCTCTGAATCAGTTCAGCTTTTTAGTCATGCAAGCAATAAAAAATGTTAGTAATTGCAAATTTCGTGAAAATTAAAGCTTTGGAAATGTATCATACTAAACTTCTATATCATTCACGTATAACAAATTTATATAAATGATGTATTGTGAATATCCCCAACAATTTAAATGTCCTTAAAAGTCATTTTAAAATATTTTCTTCCAGGTTGTTGATCCTTTTTTGTTTTTAAAAAGCCCTTAATTTTGTTCCTAAAGGTTAAGCTATTTTTCTCAATAATCTAATGCGGAGTAAAAGCTGCTACGACGCTGTGGATTTAAAAGGTATGTTAATTTAAGATTGAATATCCTGGGAACATGATTTAAACACAAGCAAAAGGGCTTCCCATTTTGACCTCACTAATAGAAGTTGTTTGAAGTCTCAATATGAAAATCAAATACAGCATTAATTTTGAATCATGTAAATCATGAAAGAGTAGATATAATAGGCACTCAAGATAGATCTTCAATTTCCTTAAAAGCCACTTGGTACACCAGTACAATGCACTATGCCAGAATGAAGTTCAAAGAATTAATGAGACGTAATAAAGCGCCGTTGTTTGCATAACTAGATGATTGAAGTGGTCTTGTCAGAGCAGGACATCAATGGTCAACACTAGAGAATAGAGGAGGATGAATTAGATCTTATTTAGGAACCCCTCACACAATGCTAACTAATTGCTGTCATTTCGAGGTGGATTGCACGTTCACGTATAATTTCTGCCACGGCATGGAATTGTTAAGCTGATAATGCGAGTTATTCTGTGAATGCAGCAGAAATTTTAAATGATCGCAATAACTCAATTGCCATCCCTGAATATGTCTCTGAGTGAATACATTAAACTCCTTAGTTCAAATCTGGTTCAGGAAATTCTGTCAGAAAAAAATTGTGGTAAGCACTTGAATACTTCACGAATTTTAAACCTTTAATAAGAATTATGTGACTTCCTTGAAACAAATGAAGTCATTCATTTCGATGGGATGAATGGATTCAATGGAACCCTCCATGGTCAGCATAGTTGATTTGAAGGGTAGTATTAACCAAGAAATCTAATCAGAAAAAAGAGGACTAACTTAAGGTATACTTTCAATCAGCAATACTTCCAATCTCTTGATAGGCTTTGAGATGCAAAAGTATGCTTAATAGAGCTCTGAATTCTAACTGTGCATATATCATTCAAAGCACATATTGATTAATATAATGCAATACTGATGGAACAATGAGCCCAGTAATAGGTGCGGGGACCTTACACAATAACACCAGTATACTCTATGTGTAGGGGTATTATTGGAGAGGATCCTAACTAATTTAACATTCATACCCCTTAATACTTGATAATCGAGTTCTGACAATGACTGTTGAGTATTCATGATATCCAATACATTTCAACGCCCTCAGTGATATAGTTGGGGTATTCGATTCCATGCACTGTAATGGTGCATTTGCAAGTAGAATGTTTGCTAGAGCATCCAACACTATTTGTCGTTCCTCTAAATAAATCTCTAAACAGATAAGTACCTTAATGAATTTAATTTTTTGTGTCCATATATACGTTCATTGGGTTCGTAAGCCATATTAGTTTCAAAATTGAAATTATTCAAGAGTGCGTGATAAAATGTACCATCTATTCCTTTTAATTAATTGATATGTGTACGGTGGTTTCTCTCATTATTATTGCTGTTTTTCGAGATACTGAATCCTGCATTCAGATCAATACACGAAAAAGTTTGCATTAGAATATTCCATCGATTATGCGCATAATATATTGATGAAATATACTAAATAAACAAATATTTGACAATTCTTTTTGTTTACAATTTACAAATTTGTCGCAGCTACTAAACAGACTATTATCATTAGAAAGTTCAATGGTGGCATTTCGCCAAATTAGAATATTGGTCGCTTTCTTCCTTTCGTATTTTTGTCAAAATTTGACTACTTCTAGTGGTCAAATCATTTACTTTATAAGCCACATCATAAATGTTTGTGTAGATCAAATTAGAGAAATTCTACAGCTCAATTTACCTGGAGCGTCCGCTGGTGCTTACTACAACGAGCAGATTTCTCGGTCTAAATAGCATCATTCATTAAAAAAAATCCCCAAAATTGCTTATTGCAGTCGATTTTAAATTAAATATGTGTATAATATAAATTTGATAAATTAATGTTGAAGGTATGTAGTTGAATTACCGTCACGCTGGAGAAACAGAACTGGCTATTGGTGACGGTACGAGATCAATCCGGAGCGGAAAATTCGAAGACAACACCTAGTAATTTTGAGCCATGGCCAGATGACGAAATTAATGTTTAAATCTGTCTATACATCGTGGTGTGGAAAAATAAGCATTAATTTTCTTTTCCAAATTCCATTGCTATATTTTTATTCTACGAAATTTACAACTTTACTGTACATTCTGTGGCATAAGTAATCATATGCTTATGGAAATATTTTAAAATAAGTTTAAATATAACTACGCATAGAATCGTAAAACGATGTCATTTAGATATTAAAACTACTTTACGCAATTTATTTAATAAAGTCGAATCGACGCTGGCAGACGTTCTAGTGTTGAAGACATCAAAAATAATAATAATAGTCAAAACGATTCTTAACCAAACGCAATTATTTCGGAACACTGCAACATGTTGCAACATCCAATACACTGTTGCAGACAATCCCTGCCCGATATATTCCTTTCTTCTACCTAATATGCCACGCGTATTTTTTACCTATCAAAGCAGCATAGCCGGAGATTCCGCGCAGTAATGAGAAATTCCAGCTTATTCCATTCCACCCCGTCAGAACTCCTAAAGAATAGACTCCGCGACTCGGTTCTTCGAACGGAATACTTGCTTATTTCCGTTTTCGCGAGGCAAACAAGTTTAAAAAAATAATAACAATAACAGCAGAGCGGTTGGTGTTTCTCGTGCTAGTCCAGAGATTCGTATCCTTTTCTCCCAAGGGACAAAAGGACTTATAAAACTCTGGGGAATTCCTTTTATTGCGTTTCCGTAATCTTCTTACAGACACACTGTGTGTATTCGTACTTGCATACTATTGAAAATACTCAAAAGGGAAAAAGTAGAGCAAAAAATAATCGATTTTGACGAGGGCAATTCGATTCGCGATGCTCAACAACAGTGGGAAATAAAAAGAGGGAAGGAGGGAATAATAATGCTAAAAAAATATACTCGCTCCACCCTTTCGTGTTCCGTGTGGACAAGGGAATTAAGTCAGGGTTCTCAAATTGAATTTAATTAGTCACGAAATACATTTCACCACAACTCTATGTGAATAGTTAACTCATTGTCAAGTTCAAAGTCACAAACACGAGTTGCGTTGTGATATGCAGATTATTAAAAGTAATAATCAGTATAAAACACTGACAACTTCTTAGTACGATGTCAAAAGCTAATGCCTTTTATACTGCATTCATAAACATGTCGTCAACATATATTTTTACTAGTAAACTAAATAAATCTATCCCTTATGTACGATGGAAATGATATTGATTTTTTTTAGAAAACCTACTCAGATTACAACTCATATAACTCGGGATTCTTCAGATATACTTATGAAAGATTCATGAAAACTGTCAAAATGGTTCTTCGTAAGTACCAATTTTCACTGGTATTATTGGTACATAAAATTATTAACAAACAAGATTATAGTAAAAGGTGCGAAACAAATGTTTTTAAAGAGATGAGTAAAATTATTCACAAAACTGCATCACTAAGTATTTAATTTTAAAAACTATAACACGAAAATTGGTTTACTGTTTAGGATTTTAGTTAAAATTTCAACTTAGTTCTGAAGAAAGGTTTTGTGTATAAACATGTTCAAAAAACAGTTTTAACCATTAGAACATGAAATCTAAACTGTTTGTAACTTATCATTGTGACCCATTTATAAACAAGTTTTGTACAAATCACTCAAAATTATTTACCGAATTAAGCTGATGCTAAAACCGAACAATATTTTCTCGTAGAAGTTTAAAGACGGAAAATTCAATTATTTTATCAAATCCAGAATTTCCTGTGCAGTTAACAGACACTATAAACATAAAAAAGCAATGAACCTCCAAAAATTAATTTATAAATGTAGCGTGGATTTCAAAACACGATTAATAATACGTTAAGTCAATATTTTTCAATTTTGGAAAAAGCTCAGACGTTTAAATTTATTTCACATAAAAAGAAACACAAAAACATTCTCATCATCGTTCTACTTAAGTAACCCAGAAATACTCACTGATTCAGAAATTTGAAACAATGTTCTTACGTCACTTCACCCCCTGAGGGGGTTTGCAGTTTTTTTGCAGGGGGATGTTTTTCTTTTTATTACTTTTATACGATTATGTAGATATTGAAACATTTTTTTCAATTCAGAGGGAATTTTTTTGAAATTTTTTTCGAATCCCACCAAGACCCTTCTGAAAATAAAATGAACATTTCCCCAGGCGTTCACTGTGACGATTGTTCGGGGGAAGGGGGATGCACAGAAGCGCTTGCGAGTTCTTTCGTTCCTTTTTATTCGAAAGTTTCGAATTTAAGAGCTTTAGGAAAAAATGCATGCATATATGAGACTGTCAAGTATTTTCAACAGCTCCAAAAAATCCTTAGAAAAGAACAGAATCCTTGTCTCGGAATCTTGAAATTAATTATCGAATGCAACGAATTTAATCAAACACTATTGAACAGTTAAGAATTTTATAATTTGCTTTTTAGGGAATAGTTTCTATTCGTATCCAACCCCACGAAATTAAATATATATTTAAGAAACAAAATTGCGCTTATAGCCCGAATGCGTAACTGTGAGACTTTCTGTGAAGCTAAATGTAGATGGCGCTGGTGTTTTGCGGTAAAACGTGTTTCGTGTAAGTATTCCGAAAATGACGTCACTTGGCTACATTTCAAGGTAACTTCGACATCTACCGAATTGTATAACCTGATTTAAAATTCGGTGATTGGCTTGTTTTACACTGGAAATCCATCTCAATTGCTATTAATGTAGGTATTTAAAGTAGATTTTTATTAAATATAAATTAAATAGTATATTCTAGTCCAGTAAAAATCTGTAATCTTGAAACAAAAGATTACAGTTCAGTTGAGTTTATGTTTGCATATTGGACCGGGGCGACAATACAGCCATACTCGCAACAAATTTCTAGTCTTATGTGTAGAAAGACTGTAAATACCTTCCGAATACAAGCAATTTAGCTTTCACCATTGCCCTCTATTAGAGAAAGAGAATCTACAACTGTAGTAGTTTTGCGGCATGAAAAACCATGAATTTAGTCTTTCTACACATAAAACTAGAAATGTATTTTTTAATTGTGTCGATATTGCAGACAGGATACGATACAGAAATGTATAGCTACAGTTGAGTTTTGCTAAACTCAAGTGTTATACTGTAATGAAAATTCAACGATTTCATCCCTCAAAGTAGCTCCGACAAGATATCTCGTCCATCAAGATTTAACCAATTTTGGCAAGATGTCTCGTTATCAAGATATTGCTGATTTTGTTATTTTTAACGAGACCAAAATCTGGTCAATTTTTTTTCTAATGACGAGATATCTCGTCCATCAGGATCTGGTCAATTTTGCTAATAACGAGATATCTCATCGAGACAACCACCAAGAGGTTCGTGTGGATTACATCACTACTAGTTTGGTGAAATCGTTATAATTAACGATTTCACCGAAATTTAAGTTACCAAACCAATCAGCTTTAAAAAGTCAAATGCATATTGATTATGATTTTTTCCAGAATTATAAAGAAAGCAAGCCAACTGTTAAAAGTATGCACATAAGAACATCAATCCATGAAACATTCAAATATAAAAATTGGTCAATGTAAAAAAATCACCGGTACAACACAAAATAAGTTAAAGAATCAGAAATATCCCATGCCCATAATATCACGTAATATGCCTCTTCCAAAATGACAGAAAAACACCAAGAAAAAGATTTGTCACACTGCCGTCAACTTTAATTACCCAGATTCCATTTTCACTCATTCAGCTAAAAGTAAAATCAACCTTCAAGTTTTTAATTTCATAAACATGCTCTTAGAACAAACGGACCAATCCAAATTTCATAATCTCTTGTGTTAATGTAATTTATTGGAAACATGTAAAACCTTTAATATTGTATATAACGGTGAAATTAAAAATACCAAAAATAAATGAAAGATTGAGTTAAAAACTTGAATTTACTTAAGTTAGATTGATAGATTTACATGGCATAGAAAAACAAAGAACGGCTTGATTAAATACTAAAGAAAGTTAATTTTTCCATATAAATAGCAAATTTAGTAACCTAATTTGTGAAGGAAATCGACAATTTAGATAATTTTTGTTCTTAATACCACTAAAAGAAAATATTCAACAGCTTTTCAACTAGAGTTTTGACCTCCAGTTTGAACCTATTAACTTCCCTTTAATCCAGTGAAGAGATCTACTCTCAGGCATGGAGTATATATACGTGTTCCCTTTTTTATCCACAACCCACATAAATATATTTAAGCATGTTGTGATGTGAAAACTTGATTTTTCTAATAGATCTAAACATTGATTACTCTGAGAAAGTGTAAATTCATAAAGCTATACAATTTTCGAGAAACGAATTTGAAGTGTCATTAAATAATTACATATTTGAAGTTATAATTGAGAAAGTTACAAAAAATATTGTTCTCTGACAAAGAAAGGGAAAGCGTGTTGATATTACTTTCAGCGAAACAGTGTACACTTCACCATTTTCACATGGTTTCTTTTATAACAGAAAATGAAATGAGATGGGAAGATTGTTTCACTAGCAAGTTCTTACTTTTGTTTTCATTCGAAAAGTTTTTAGTGTGTTCAAAGCATTTTATAATCCTGGATAAAAACGAAAGGAATGATGATATAAAATCGGTATTACCACGACGCTGGCATTTTAAAACAGAAATAGATTGAGTGGTTCTTAAGGTTCCAAGCTTTCATTTCAAGTTATATTTTTATCAGCATCCAACCAGATAATAGTGCAAAGAAATCCTTTCAACTACAAAGATTAACGCACTTTTGTAGGGAAAATAACTTTTTGAACTGTATCAAGCATACACTAAGTACGGAATCATGCAAAAAATCGATTTATTTCATCCTAAACATTTGAAATCTAACTTTTCAATGTACCTAAAAGTGAAGCTACCAGAACAAAAATGATAGGTGCATTATGGCTCATTCCTTTCTGCCATGGTAATATATGTATGGTTATTAAAAGCTCTGAACCACCACTGGCAACGTGTACAAATGATTTCCCAATACAGCTTCAGACCTAAATTCCTTCAGACATTGTATATTTTATCATGACTTAAAATAGTGGAGAGCTTCAAAAAGCAAACAAGTAGAGGAGTATTCAAAAGGGAGCCTGGCTAGGATTGTTACCATCACGCCCAACGTCCTATCCAGGATTATACGGCAGACATATTCAATAGTTATGTTCGTCCCATTTACAAATGATTCTTATCTCATTTTGGTTCACATTTATATGATTTGTCTCTCGTAGGCTACGAGTTTGCGCATAGTTCCTGCTTGCTGGAGACCGAACCGCGACTGCTCATGTATCCAGTGGGTTGGCGAGCGAGCCTTCGGGCCTTGCGCACGAACACCAAGAAGAGGACGCACAGGCCGAAGAAGGCCACCTGGGCCATGCTGCCGACAACCACCACTGTGTAGAGGACAGGCCGAGTCAGGCATAATCCCTTTTCGCTCAGCTGGATGGCTTCAATGCCTTCTGAAAAGAAAAGTAAAGAAAGTTACAATTCTAAAAGCATAAGAATGTTTAATAGTTAACAGAATGACAAAACAGAATGATTAACTTAACCCGGTGAGGGGTTCACTCGCATAGTTGCAAGCTTAGTCTTTCCTACATGACTTCTACACAATTTTGAACAATATAATCTCTCCGAAGGTTTCTATTCTAAGGAAATAAGCAATATAATCTTTCCACAGGATTCTGTTCCAAAAGAATGGGCCAATAGTATAGTTCCAAAGAATTGTATTCCAAGTAAAAGTACCAATTGAATTTTTTTAAGTTGAAATAATCAATGGATTCTTTAGAAAGATGTAGTTATTTAATCATTAATTAATTAGTTTATTATTATTTAATTACGTAAATTACGGAATAATAAAGCTAAATGCAAGTGTGCAATATTTTATAAGATATGTAGTGGAATTTATGTCGCACAGGAGAGCCACAATTAGTAACCGTAAATATCCATCGTAATTTTGAGCCACGGTCAGACGACGAGGTCAACACCTGAACTAGCATCCCATTCTCCAAACTTCCACACCACGCCAAAGTGAGGACATTTCAGATAATGGCAGATTTAATGTGCATCAGCCCCCCCCCCCCATGTACAGGACGGTCTTTGGATCGATCAAGTTGCAAACTCGCAACCCTACGGTTGCGAATCTGCGACTTTACCAACTTAGCTACCATCCCCTCTCTGTAAAGTCTGGAAATATGTTTTTTATGCAGCTAGTAAACACTACACAAAATGATCCGTTACAGATAATTTTGTGCACAAATCAAAATAATACCACATCGATAAAACATGTCTTGTCCTTGCAGTCATATAGCATGTATATCGATAAAAAGGACACTTTGATTCATAGTACCATTTTCTTGTTAATCTGCTTCTTAAATTAGTCTTTAAATAATTATTCGTTTCTAAATACGCGAAAGAAAAGTTAAAAATTGAAAACACAACATGATGCAATTGTAACTATTTATTTCACTAAAAAGAGACTGCATCTACAGTCTTTGAAACAGATCCATCAAAACGTTACTTGATTAGACTCAAAATTGAATGAGTTCGGGTGAGATTATCTTCCTTAACTTCAAGTTATGTTCATATTTGTGTTTCTGAGCTGTCAAAAGCTATTAAGCACAGGAACTAGAAACTTTAAAGAAAGAGTATTCCCACTACGATTCACGATTCACAAGGCGGCGCTAAAGTGACAAGTTGCTTAAATATTGACACGAAAGACGCGTTTATAAGTCAATACTAGCAGTCATCCAGCATTATTGATCGATTAACTAGCACACCACATTGTGCTGTCCCATCTGCATGGCTAATATTGGCGACTCACTTGCACAGTGGAATCTTTGTAAATATTGAGTTACAAACCTCCTTCAAACAAGGAAGTATTGACATATTATTGACTGGGAACTGTCGGTACTTGCTTGACGATATAACCGTCGGCTCGAAAATTCATTTCAGTAAGTGGACATAGTTTAAACGTCCCAACAAACATAATAAGTAGTGCAAGAGATATTAAATTTTAAATATTTACACGGGGATACCAGTAATTAACATTTTGAATCATTAACAAAGGTCCCCAGAGAGCGATTTATTAGAGAAGGACATTTCTAAGGATTGTTTGAAATGATAATTTGAAAATCGTAGCACTGCTACGTGAGAGTATCAAACAATTGATTTTACATAGAATCATAAATACTATCATTTCACTTTTGGACAAGAAAATAATATGTATTTGTCTTAGAGCAAAAACTCATTAACTGACATTGTTTCGGAGACAACAAATGCTTATTTTCATGATGATGAGAAATACATGGTCATATTGTAGTGTTTAAAATATATACAGGAAGATTCACTCGGGATCTTACACCGAAACAGAGCTATAGTTTTGAAAGGGGAACTATTTCAAGCTGAAATTTGAATACAAAGGACCTTATCTGTTCTTACAATCAGATCAATATCACATGAGATAAATACCGAAAAGGTTGACCATAGACATTCGACCAGAGATCAATTCTTCGCTGCATATTTTCAAATGACAAAATCCTCAATATGTTAGAACTTATTACTTTACTACTTCTTGCATCATACGAGTAAAGCGGCGAATGTCAGAATGTACGGCAATAAGTATTCAAATTTAAACTTGAAATATTTTTCTATTTCAAAATTATAGATCTTTTTTGAGTAAAGTCCCAGCGAATCACCATATATAACACTATCAAATGCTTATTATTTTATTTTTTGACCAAAAAACTGAGTCTCTTAACTGAGTATAGTAAAAAATGCTTGTCAGTTAATGTGTTTCTACTCTAAGCAAACGATATATTCTAATTTTAAAGAAATACATTTTTTCACAAATGTAATCAATTTAACATTAAAGTTAACATTTACTTGAACATTGGACTTAACATTCAATGATTCTTAGGGATTCAGATGAATAAGTAATTTAAAATTTTGAAGCCATTGTAAGGCTCTAATGGACAAAATGTGCTACTAAATAGGAATATTCTAAATGGTTATGAACTACGAATTAGCAAACTACATTATACGAAACTGGTTTACCTTTTTTGTTACATTCCCATGCAATTAAAATTTATAGTGTCACGATTGAAACTTGGGCAATTTCTAGTTCTTTTCATGAAACATTCGTTGTTTTATGCTTAATAGTTTAGGAAATAGTATTTTGAGGCTCGATGAATCATTTGCACAATAACCCTATTTTACAACGATAGCATCCCATAAAAGTATCGATACATTTCTCGCGAAATGTAGGAAAAGAATGAATATTTAGTAATATTTTAAAAAGATATTATGAAATTCCCGATTCGTAAATCACGTGCGCTCCGTTGTATGGAGCCTAGTAAAATATTAAATGAATCGAAATTCAATAAATATAAAATACTCGTAAGTCTAGCAGCGTGGGGGCTCCAATAAAGGTTACGAAAGTAATTAGGCGATTGTAATTTTTTTTTTAAGTTTAGTTTGGATCACAGATTCGGAGTGGATGGTGCGACGTCCATGCATATTTTACTTAAATAGTTTTCTGTATATGCATATACTAAATCATTTATGGCAAGATTGTGTTCATCACAGTAATATCATTTTGCCGCTCAGGAAACTGTTACAGAAATATACTTTTGCTTAGATTTCAAAGCAATACATTTTAATGGGAATAAAATTGCGAGCCGAAAGCTCGAAGTCATGTGCTAAAAATGTTTAAAATAGACAGCCTCGGTCATTCTATTTCCAGATTCTGTTACCTCCGACGGAGCACCTGAAAACCAGGAAGGAAGAGGAAAAGCTTCTTATAAATTTTCCAAAACACCAGTAAAAATGACAGGTTAATGTTGGTTGTACGAGGTAAACATTTTTATTTTTTCTCTCTCCGGCGGATTTATTCGGGGATAAGGGAGAGAAAATGTCCGGGAAGCTGATAAAAAGGACCCGGCTAGATTTGGACGGCAAGAGGTGGTATTTATAAAAGCCGTAACTTCTGCTTAACTTGTCCTCACTCCGAACAACGCGGTGATGAAAAAATAAGAGGGAGGTAGGCCCAAGTTATGAAGTTTTTGAATAATCTTCCCCACCGCAGTCCGAGGGATTACTGTGGCATTTCGCGGCGATGCTGGAGCTTATTCTGGCTGTTGAACTAGTGATTACATGAAGAGCCTGATTCGATACCCGTGAAGTAATTCCGAGTGAAATGGGGCGAAAATGAGAATGTTAAAACTTTATTTTGAAGTTTTTGATGAGTAGTGGAAGTGAAATTTCGGGTTAATAAATGAACTCTTTCTGATAAAATCGGTCGAACAATTTCTAGCACTTGGATCACTTTGGTTAACCTTTTTAGCGTCACGATATTTTCTATAAGCATACTATTGCTTTTACCATGCACATTAATACTAATAGCCGCATCAATTGATTGAAAGGATTCATTAAACCAAGTCGTTTCAATGAAGTATCTCGTCCAAGATTCAGTCGATTTTGCTAATGATGAGTTACCACGTTAACACATTTCCCTATTATTTCAAGGAGAATAAAGATCCAAGTAGAAAAAACAAATTGTCTCCTGTCCAGAACTGGTGAAAGTTCAGAACAGGTTTTTGGCACAAGAGGCTTGCCACTACAGGGTAGTTTTCGACTCAAATATAAACTACCAGGATAGTTAACACATTCTATTGTGTGTCAAAACCTCCCAACCATAAAATAGCAATAAGGGCCCTTAACTCTCAATGGTTTCAACTAGTTAGAAGCAGTGCAGGTAAAGCTTAAGCTGGGTACCGAATATACGTTCATGATTACAAAAACTCTCTTAAAATAAGATATAAGATAAGGGCTCTAAGTAACTTCTGACGTAACAAAAGAAACTGTTTGTTTCGAATGGTAGTTAGCGTTGCTTCATTCAGTGGGTTTAACCACTGCACTAGCAGCTTGCGAGCTGCAGGCAACACAGGTCCGATTCCTTTAACTACACTAGGTGTATTTCTCTTCTGTGTCTGTTAAAACTTTCATTGTGTTCATGGAGAAGCTGAAGCTCATCTGATAGAGGTGCGGATTAGCAACCGGAGAGTTTCGAGTTCAAGATTCTATCCAACCAAAGACCTTCGTGTACGTGAGTTTTGCTGTATCTTAAATCTGTCATAGCCTCAAATGTCTTCACGTTGCCGTGGTATGGAAGTTTGGAGAGTGGGGATCAGGTGTTGACCTCGTCATCTGACCGTGGTTCAAAATGACAAAGTATAGTTCTCGGAACTTTCCCTTAGGGACCGTCACCAATAGCTCGCTGTCTTTTCCCAGTGTGACACAAATTCAACTACCTGCCTGTCTTTATCGTGCTTATGTTCATTTACTTGACGAGAAAAAATGCTGCATGGTATAGCTTGAACAGATCTGGCCCATGTGACATAAGAAAACAAACAATCGAATGGGAGTTTACTTTTCAACATGCAAAACGATGACAGAAATATTTCTTAAGTTATAAGATTAATAACAGTTAATAAGAATTCTGTACATTAAACTGAGCATTTCTATATACAAAGTGAAAGTGATAACTATGAAACAAAATGAAATCATCATTTGTGTGTTATTGGTATAATGAAATTACCTAAAAGGTATATCAAAAACAATTTTTGGTTATTGCATTTTCAAACCAAAATATCGAGAAAATGTATTAGAAAGTTCTCAAATTTTAAATCACTAAATATTTTAAGTTAGCCACAATTTGAAGTTAGACAAAGATTTTCGTCGATGTAAACTTTCTTCTAAGAAAGTCAGCGCAACACAACTTTCTGCCTCAATGATACGATTGTATGCTCGAACACGCATACGTAAATCCTTCCTTCTGATATAAAATTTAACTTATTAGATAATAGGTTTACACTCTTTAAAAAACATAAGTGTAATTAAAGGAGTGTAATCGACAGATTAAAGCAAAATATCCTTGTCCCAAAACTTAATGAGGTTAACAACTACACAGATTTGAATGAGGAGTAATAAAGATCGTGCGAATATTTATTCTTCCATTAATTAAAAGGGACTGGACGCTGTGCCTTAAACTGTTGACTTTTACTTAATTAAACTAGTTTCAGAAGTGCTACGGCTCACATTATCTTTGATAATGAATTCAGAAGCATATGCTGATGGGACTTCATTGTACAAATTGTTTGTCTAAGTATGCATGGGTGTAGCTTTTCTAAAGTAATTGTGTGATATGTGTAGTGCTTTAAATTATATACCCAACACGCCTAACTGTTAAAGAAGGCTAAGGTGTTTTCCGCGTGAAAATTGCACAATAAGCAGCAATATACTGTCTCTCACCTTTGTAAGCGATCCTCATATAAAATTCAAGAAGCTTTATATTAATAATTCAATTCAAGTCTATTTACCATTGTGTGTTTCGGAAGTGCAATTTTAGATAACGACTGTAAGGTAAAATATATTACAGCTGCTGGGGAAAAATCAAATCAGCCCTTCTCCTTTTCTGAGAGGGCCGCGGTAGCCTGTTTGGAAGAGTAGTGATATAGTAAAGTGACATATACAAATTTCAGAAAGATAGAAAAATTATTTAAGATATGAATTAAAATCTTAGAAGTCAATTTAATATTCAAGTGATCCAACTTTTCCATACTCATAATCCAGAAACTACTGGGCCAAATGAATATTGGTATCCGTGGCAAATTCTGTTATAAATTCGAAAGTTGACGTTCTAAGAACCACTTATTAAGGATAGTCAGATGATGAGGTCAACACATGAGTTGTCACATCACTCTCCAAACTTCCACACCACGTGACGATATTTGAGGCAACAGCAGATTTAACGTGCACCAGTGCCCACGTATAAAATGGTCTTTGTTGGATCGAGTTTCGAACTCGCAGCACTCTGGTTGATAAACCACAACTGTAACCAACTGGACTACCACTGCCCCTTATAAATAGTGCAGAATATTACTATAGATACTCAGTGGTTGGTTGTGCTTTTATGGCGGAAGGACAATATTTGTGTCCAAGCTGAGTCAAACAAAACAGATAATATCAAGTCAATGGACATACACACAAGGAAAGTTTTACTAACACAGAAGAGAGAAATTAACACAGAAAGGAATCGCACCTTCACAGCCTACAATTTGCAGGTTGTTAGCGCAGTGGGCAAACCCACTGAACAACGAAAACCCCAGGTATTAGGTGTGCTGACCCAACTACTGGAGCTAATTGGGTAATGGTAACTCATCCATTTGTTGACTAGTCGAGAAAAAACTTCAATTTAATAATCGAAGATGGAGAAAATGTGAATTCGGTTCATGTGCAAAGAAACATAAAACCTGATATCACGTACCAAAAATATGTGCCGAGTCGAGAGAACAATACAATTCCGGCAAAAGTACCCTTTAAAGTAATCCAATCCAATTTTTTCTAAGCGTTATAATACTTCGAATATCAAAAAGCGAGTATTTCCCCACCAGTTTGATATTCAACGTACAATGCGCCAGCGATTTCTGATCACAAGGAAGCAAACTGACTGGCAATGCCTATTTCCGAGTGCACTTAAAATTCCTTCCTTCACTTCTATCCCGTAGATTAACGCAAGAAAATATTTTGAAGGAACTGCCGGTATGGGAGCACTTATGTCATCTTTACAGATAGCAGTGAAACGTGAACCGACAACCAAGTAAGACTCCCTCTGCGATTAAGGTATCAATCATTTCTTCGTACTTACATCGGATTAAATAAAAAAGCTCGAGGTCCCTTGGCTACGCGATTTATAATCACTCATTTCTCCGGCCCTCTTTCTTGACGAATAGTGATTTGATTATTTGTTTATAATTTATGAAATAGAAACATGATTTGATTAAATGTGTGTGGCACCATAGTGTGAACATGGGAGCTCGAAAAGCGATGATGATTTTTCTCTTTCATTTACCTCTAGGGACTGGGACGCAATAAATCAAATTCGGATTAAATTAAGGGAATGGCGTTGAATTTTTTTTAAAGAAAACGCGTTTCTTTTTCTGTCATGCGTGGAATTGATCATCTTTTCGGATAATTAGTCATTCTTCTACTGCGTCTTTCCAACCTTGAGGCATGTCTTGGAGTGTGGGGTTTTTATACTTCTGAACTAAGAAGCTCGGGCGATGTGCTATTATTTTTAAACATCGATGTGATGGTCTGTAATTTTGTGAAACGTTTCGCTTTTCGTTGTTTTCTGTTTTGAGCTCCTCTGTTTCTAAAAGTAAGAACGACTCTACGTTTTAAAATACTTTTTGCACGCACATGCTACTTCCGAAACTTACGTCGATGATTTTATTTCATTATAGATGTGATTATAAGTTCATATTTTTAGAACTAGTTTCCATTTCCGCTGAACAATTACAATTTTAGGTTTTTAATATAAACTATTTGAACAAAAAAATGTTTTATACCTTGACTCTCCAAGTGGTTTTGACCATCAAGATCTGATCAATATAGCAATGATGAGATATCTCGTCATAAAGATATTGTCGACTTTTTTATGATGATGAGATCAAGATCTGGTCAGTTTTCTTATGAAGTCTGGCCATCAGGTTCTGGTCAGTTTTGAAAATGACGAGATACCCCATCTAGACAACAACATGGAAGGTCAATCTTTCCTGGTGGCTTATATCAGCTTCTAAAACTGCCCTGTACTGGCTAGCTTCTGATGCAGAAACCTGTTCAAAATTGTCACATGTTTTGGAAATCTTCATTATGATAACGAGATATCTCGTCATAAGCCAAATTGGTCGGTGGACGAGATATCTCGCCCAAACCACTTGGAGGAGCGATGAAATCTGTATGCATGCTTGAGTCGCTCCACAGAAAATGACAATTCATATTTCACAACACAATTTCAACTTTTCTTATTCACTTCTATAAACTGACTTCAAAATCATTAAATAAATTTTAGTCTTATCAAAGCTTAAGAAGATAATCGCATAATCATCTTACATAGGCAATGACAAATAAGATTCCGATTCAATTCCACCTCACCAAGTCATCTGCCGATGGGAACTGATTGAACTTTACAGCTCGAAATCCCCTCAATCCTGTCTACCTCTCGAAATAAATTGATGAAATCGGATGATAACTCTACAATCCCTGGGTCCCAAGAAGAATAACTGCATTAAATCGATATGGTAATTCCCATCGATTCAATAGCCAAGCGCTTTAGACTGGCCGATTCCTGCGACATTATTATACAATGACTACAACAAAAGAACTAACTAATCTTACACTAACGATCCCATAAACATTGATGGCATTACCAGATATACTTGCCTATTCACTCACTCCCAGCCCTCGTTTTCTTCCTGCGCCAAGGGCATTAAGCCGGGTCGGTAATCAAAGGATTAAGCTCTACCATCCGTTATTACAGATGTAAAGAAGCACGGGGGGAAGGTAGCTATAATCACTCATAGCTTCCACGACCTGTCACGAGCTTAACGGGCAACCCCATATCCCCCTCTTCTGCTGTGTTTGGAACTTAATTTGGGGTCGTTATCGAATTGGAAAAGGGAGAGGGGTGCCTAGATGATGACAACCCCCGCCCGCACCACCATGGTGTCTTCCCAGAGGAAGATTTGGAGTGTGTAGGGGGATTCGTTTCTTGTGGGAGTGATTAGGAGTTAAGTATTTGGGATTCCATGTGCCTTTAAGGTTGTAGTTATTCCCGAGATTCTGATCGGAACGGATTTTCGTTTGATTTGGACTTGGAGTGGCATAGGTTTTCGTGGACCCTTTGATGTTCACTGGAGCGTTTCAAAGGGTTAGGGGATTTCTGTTTTTGGAATGGCGTACTTGGAGATTGTTTGCATTTATCTTCATCAAATTGAAGCATTGATCGGAATAAAATGACTATCTTTAATGTTTGATGGGGATTAGGTTCCGGGAATTGTACTGGTGTATGTGCCATCAGTTTGCTGACGTGATTAGATAATGCGACGTAGTTGTTTGATGTAGGACTGTGGCAAACTCAGTTGATTTTATGAGGCGACTTACAGCGGACTGAGTATGATAAAGACTTACAGCGGACTGCGTATGACAAACTAGGTCCTAATTGAATTCAGTGTATCGTTGAAAATGCTGCTGAACAGTAATCGCGTTACCATACTCCTAAACAGCATGGAATCCAATTCGCATTCTGTGCAATACATTGTGCACGGGATATCTCCCTCCTTCCTATGGGTGTGAGAAATGATACAATATTTCTGAGAGTGCCACCGCGTTTGACTTAGTCTATCTAGACAACCGTAGGCGCAACACTGCGTTGTGTGATTTTAAGACTGTCGACAAAATATATTCAAATCCATGAAAAACCTTTCGCAGAGGTTTAAACTGAGCATTTTAAAAATTGTTTTCTTGTGCAACGGTGAATGCTTTTGACAATATTGTGGTTTATCTGGACAATCGTGAGCGCAACACGACTGTGCGTGTGAGGTATCGTTTTAAAGTTCATTATATATATCTAATATGCGAAGACCATTTCCCAGTAATAAAATTATGTAAGCTACTCACATATCATATACACGTGTTGGCTGTAACGAATTCAACAATCTCTGACACAATACTCGACTACCTCATTTCAGCTTTCCGATCTGCAAGTCGTAGTCCTACGTTCCAAACTGACGGCTCAATCAGAACTGATATTAATGTTTTTTATAAGAATGGGACCTCACAATAGGACAACTCAGATAATAATGACTAGTAAAATATTTCCGTATTCTAGTATACAATATAGTTCGATTCTTCACGATGAGTGATAGTAAGTAAATGTATCAGTAGAGCTGAGTGGAATTAGAAAGCATGTAGTGTATTCAAATTTGGTCTGTATGATTAACCATACAAGTGGTTTCGACGAATATCTCATCCATTAAGACTGACCAACTTTGCTAATGACGAGATATATCGTCATCAAGATACTGTCGATTTTTTGATGATGACGAAATCAAGATCTGGTCAGTTTTCTGCTAATGGCCAGGTATCTCGTACATCACGATCTGCTAATGAAGAGATACCCCATCAAGGCAACTACCAAGAGGGTCAAATGTATCAAAATACAGCCATCTTATTCTTTTCAACATTAGATAATTGTATGATTACTGAAAGAACTTTTCATTGAGTGTACTCAAACTAGTGTTGTGAGGCATCAGACACTTACGTGCACACCATTTCAATAACTCAATCCTGAATATTAAATGTGGAGGTAATGTCTACTTGAGACGAGTACAGCATAACTGGTACATATGTATAGTTACATCAGAGATTGTAATGTCCAATCACCAGATCAAGTTTGCTGACCAACCTTGATTATAATGGATCATGGATAATGAACCTTGAATTATTGATAATATACCATAGCTAGATCTTTAGGAAGATTAATATCGCAAAGACCAGTAAATCCAGTGATATTTGAGGTATCACATGCTTAGTTGTCCTGTTTGTAACAAATTTAAATCGATTTGTGAAATATTGCGATAATCTTGGTTCACAAGGAAAAGTAATATGATCAGACTCAATCTGTAAGAAAAGGATACGGTGGGTGTGAAAATTGGGTTGAAAGCAACCTCTCAATATTTGTAAAAACACAATAGCGTAATAATTTGGAAAATAAAAATTTAGTCATTGGTTAACATAAGAAATTTAACGTTGATATTTTCAATTTATTTTATGTAACAGATACGTTCGAATGTGATAGAAAAATTGATTTTTTATCTATCCTACTCTGATACCAATTCTATAAACACTCAACAATATTTACATATTATGTAGAGTTATCTAGATATTATGTTGCAAACTCATTCGACACAGCAGAACCGATTCTTAGGAAATTCACGATGACGAAAGCGTAAGGAAAATGTTTTAAACAGTTTCATTTATAAATACTATCAGAACACAACTGAGAAATTCGAATAAAACCTCTTTAGCAGACTATTCAAGCATTTTAAAGGACACAATATTTTATCATACTTCCTTTTAAATAAGGAATAGCTAGACGTTTTTCCGTTGGATTTTGAGTTTGATACTAAAAATTTCACATTCTATACATTTCAAGCTGCGTTTACATTTAAGATAAAACAGACTCAAAGGATTTGCTTTTCGAACAAATGCATAAAGAAATTATCTTACAATTTTAAAGTTAAAACTATATTCAGATTTTTAAGAGCCTAGAGTAAATCGGAATATAACAGAAAGGTAAATAAAAATATGATTAGGTTCCTGCAACAACCATATAACAACTATACATGCCGTTTTAATAATTGTCCTGAAAAGAACTAGCTGAGTTATAAAAATAACAATATTCGTTATTCATTAAATTGTAAACTGTTTTGTAATGTCTAGTTTTCATTTTACATTGCCTATGAGTATTACTATGTTTGATTTTAATATTATAAATAGGGTCCAATAATAGCTTTACTAAAACTATACAATACATATTATGTTATATGATTATTTATATTATAAGAACTTCGTTAGAATATATTATATGCGTGCGTATTTGAATTATAAAAATATGTAATGGGATAACATTCTGTATAAAGCAAAATTTCTGAATTAAATATCAATCAAGAGAAACCAATAAGTTACAATATAAACTGATTTTATAATTAAGAATATATTTTTGAGAAGATTATAGACAACTGTATGATCATCTGATGTATGAGGTAATGTCAATAAGGCTCTGATTAAATTCTACCGAGCACGCTCAGTCATATACTGTGATCACTAATTTAACTTTACTGAGTACAATCTTGTGGTGCATCAGTTTACGCATGAAAATAACTCGCGGGGCTCTGGCAACGGATTAAATTCAAATCATGGTTTTCTTTCAGTTGTGCTGCGTGGGTGCACTGCGCATAAGAATATCGTTTGCTTCCAGCGATAAGAAAGATTTGAGATATTTAGAATAAGTGTTACTTCTTATTCTACGTCCGATTTAACCGTCTCTTTTCACTTTGAGAAAAGAGACGGTTATATCGGTAGATTACTCAGCGTATTATGTTTACTTGATGTTTGATGTATTTTAAAGTTCCTTTTTTACCTCCATCGTTATTCATTGAACCAGTCAGCATCTTCATATACCCATAATCTCTTCAATCCTCCAACCATTCGATATAAGCTTATGAAATCGGATGATAACTCTTCGGATATAAATTTGCTGGATCTCATCAAGAATAAGTGCCTTAAATCAATATTGTAAGGTTTGGTGGGTAGGTAATTGAATTAACGCACTGGAGGCAACACAACGGGCTGTTGGCAAAGGTCCGACATCAATCCCGAAGGGACAACTGATCTAAGGACATCTCATAATTTCTCCAACCTCCACTCTACGCCAACGTGAGTATATTTGAGGCCATGACAGATTTAACATGCACCCCCTCACACACAAGACGATCTTTGGTTGGATCGAGTTTCGAACTAGCAACCTTCCAGCTGCTAATCCGCTACTCTTCCAACCAGACTACCGTGGCCCTGTTGTAAGGTTTGAGTTCTCAGTGATTATACTACCTATAATCATTTACTTTGTAATCAAAGAATAAGACAAGGATCCTGACTTCTTTATTCACCTACCCAGTTATTTCATAAGCAGGACTTGAGAATACTTAAAGTGAGTCAATCTTGCTTTTAAAAAACAAATTCTCGAAAAAGTATTTGATTTTTTAATGCCCAACTACTGTGACCTCTTCTGCACTTCAAGGGATGAAGTGGAGGTTATTTGTGAGTGAACACCTAATGGGTGAGCCAGCTATTTCTAAGTCACCAACACCCATGCGTTTAAAAACCGGAACTCAAACCCTGGACAAACAGGATGTCAGAAAAACTCTATGACCGCTTACCAGTTAAGCGGCTTTTCCTTTCCAAAAACGAAATTGAATTTGTCAATTCTGTGTTATCGTAAATGTAGAACATTATTTTTAATCTCTTCAGGCCTTAGGGTCTTCCCGATCTTTTCACTCTATTATCAGATGAAAAATTATCGAAAATAAATTATTTCTTAAAAATAACTTTGTTATAGACTAAACATTTCAATCTGTTGCAAATTTCTCAAAAGGGATGGACGAATAAAAGTTATGGAACGAAAGGAAATTCAAAATTTTGCTAACATGCTTATTTAAATTAAAATTTTCCGTACGCTGTTAGATTTTAGATAACACAGATTGTGATTTCATGAGTTATCGACGACATCCACCGATTTCGTGCCACACGGATACTATTTTTACACGCAGACGGAAATTCATGACTGGCCTGGGACTTCAACAAATGAATGTGTCTGGGAAATTTTTCATTCTGGCAGATATTGATGATACGATTCCAAACAGCGCTCGGGCCCTCGCGGATGATCCCTTATCTTTTAATACGAAAGACCCCCGCATATACCGGATGATCATCTCTCTTTTAAACAAAGGGTTTTAATTATGGAAAGGTTGGTACGGATCGTTGCAAAAATCGGATTATTTCAGTGCGGGAAAGGGAAGTAATTGTAGGGTGGGGATGGAACAAATGGGGGCGCGCATTGGGGCTTATCAGGGGCGCCGGTAAGGAGCAGTTTCGTTTACAAAAGCGGAAAGGAACTGATAGGGTGATTTATCTTCCGATTGAAGGTTTCGAGTTTATATGTTTAGGAAGGCAATTCCAGCCCTTATCGCACCCCTGTATGAATGTAGCTCACTCCGGTGGTAATTACAATCGCATTTGACTCCTGAGTTTTGGCAGGCGACATGGCGGTTGTCTTGTAGTGTGGGGACATTGGCTGTTGTTATCTGGATGGCTGATGTGAAGAAAAATTCGTGTGGTTACCACAATGGCTGTAGTGGATACAGGTAGGTCATTAAGGGAAAGGGGTTCACTGAAACAGGAAGGGAGTAGGTTGTACAATTCCTCAGTGGAAGAAAGAAGTAAAAACTACGTTCTTGTAGTATTGTAGATTTAATAAGAATCTAATTCCTTGAACAGTTCACTGAGAATCCGTTAGCCCTTTCAGGGGTTATAGGACCCCTATAAGAAAGCAATGCACTCCGGTGGTAATTACAATCACATTTGATTCCTGAGTTTTGGTAGGCGACAGGATGGTTGTCTTGTAGTGTGGGGACATTGGCTGTCGTTATCTCGGTGGCTGATGGGAAGAAAAATTAATGTGGTTACCACAATGAGGGTAAGGGATACAGTAGATCGTTAAGGGAAAGGGGTCCACCAAAACGGGAACGAAGTACGCGGTGTAATTCCACCATGGAAGAAGGAAGTAAATACTAGGTTATTGTATTGTAGAATAAATAACAATCAAATTCCTTGAACATCAGAGAATCCGTTAGCTCTTTCAGGGGATGGTAGGACTCCTGTATGAATGCAGCTCACTCAGGTGGTAATTACAATCGCATTTGGTTTCTGATTTTTGGTAGGTAATATAGTCTCAGGATATGGGTTGGCGTTATCTGAACTGGAAACAAATTCTTGTGGTTACTACACAGGATGTGGGGATACAGGTAGATCGTTAAGGAAAAAGAATCCACTGGAACGAGAACGGATAAATTGAAAAATTCCACCCTGAAAGAAGGGTGTAAATTCTAGGTTCTTGAATAGTAAAATAAATTGCCATAAAATCCCTGGAACTGAGTAATGAGAATCCATAGCCCTTTGAGGGGCAGCAGGACATCTGGCGTCATACCTCATTGAAATGGTTAACCATCTGAGCATCACGAGGTTTGCGAGTAGGGATCTTTCCACACAACACACATAATGACTAAGTAACTATATCTTTTAGTTAAAGGAATACTAGGAAAAATTATATTGGTCCAGAATGTCAAAACTGTTTAGAAGTCATGTAAGGAAGAATGCAGATTTCCAAACAGAGATGCGCGTGTGAACCTCTCAGGTAAGGCTAGGTATATTAAGATTGCAAGGTATATAAATATTCTCTCTGGTACTAACACCTAGGAGTGTTTTTAAAGCGTGGTGAAAAAATATAGGGGCCCCTCTATCTCTTAAAAACTAAAAAATACTAAATTTCTGATGTGTAACATATACATTCATATAATATTAGATTATCAACCCTAAAACGTTTTTCTAAACAAACATTTTTCTGGCCTAGTGATTTTCAGAGTATTTAGTAAAATTACTATTCTATGAGTTTTAACGTTTATTGACATTAATACGTATGTATACCATAATAATGTATAATATTATGACTGTATTATAACAAAACATTCTAGATAGACATGCCACCTCAGTCGCATGCTCTGTAAAATAGTACAGTGTCTCAAGACATTACGCACAATAGTGTGCCGCGGTGTGAGTGAGTTAAGAACGTGAATAATGTTCTTGGTTGACAGCCACCTCCAAAATACTGTGATCAAAACAACCAAAGACGTTTCGTTAAATACTTAGGTACAAAAAGAACAGATATGTCTAAACGAAACAGTATTCAAAGTACTCATTTAGCATTAAAATACTTCGACATTGGATAAAGATATGTGGAAAAGATTAGATCATCTTGAATTTAATTTTTTTTCGATTGAAACAACTGAATATTGTTAAAACTTGAAGTAACTATTATCAGACAAACAATTGAGAGTCATCAAATCGGTAGAAATTTTAAAGTTAGAACGTAAGATTACGAATTCTTCTTCAAAAGTTTTTGAACTCTACATCCAGCGTAATTAACTCGTCTCTCATATTTTGAAATTATATTGATGTATAAAAACTAGCCAAACGACACGCATGACGCATCATTCTCAAGTCCTAACCTCAAGTTCAAAGAAGTTGATGCCAAGCTCATCACTACAACAAAAGAACAGAAACCTCCAGAGCCTAAATCCGGCTTGGACCTCAGACTAACCGAGCCTCACCCATATCATTTTCACTCTCATTAACTGCCCAAAATTATATTTTATTTTTTATCTACAAAAAAGGCAGTAAAAAAAGGCGATCATCACCTCGACCCAGTTGTTCATATCTTTTTTTTCAACCGTTTCTCGGGCACTAAAACACTCTTAACAGGGGTCGAGGCACACACCGAAATTCGACCAAACAACCTTCCCAGATCACCATTAGGGATCTTTAGCGAGCGCTTCGCCATAGACCACTGGGTTTATCACCTTCCAGACAACAATTCGTTGCAAGTGACCGCTTAGCGCCACCTCTTGACTCGTCGCTACCCCACTACTTATTTATCTTTTTTTCTATCTTCTTGCCTTGCGTTTTTTTATTTGGAGGGCGGATGGGGGTTACAGAGTAGGATGGTCCGTTGCCTTGCTATTGATTTTTTTTGACGCTGCCGAGGTTTTTGCAAGCAATATATATATATATATATATATATACTGCTGGTTTTCCCAAGGATTGGCTGAGAAAAATATCCCCTGTAAAGCATTGAAATCAAATGTGCTAAATTGACAAAAAACGTTATACATACCATGTTTTAAGATTAAAAAAAATCATTTAAAATTATAATAAATATATCATTGGCTTATAAATGCAATATACTTAGTCAAAAATCGCCAATACCTGCTGATTTTCCCCAAGGATTGGTTAAGCAAAATATCCCTCGCAAAACATTGAAATCACATGTGCTCAACTGACAACTTTGTAAATGCCATGTTTTTAGGTTTTAAAAAGACATTTAAAATTATAATAAATATAGCGTTAGCTTATAAGTGCTATGTCAAAGAACTTAGCTCTAAGAAAAAGGGGGAAAAATTCTACTCAGTTATACTATACTCACTGAGTGGGTTCACAGGAAGAAATCTAACCTTCATGCAACACAAAAAATTACATAATTGTCTTCACCATTCTATAGAACCCCACATTTTGGTTTAAAAAGATAAAAGACTAAAATCTCGAAAATTTTGACTTTTCACTTGTAAGCCGAAGTGGGTTTCACTTGTAAACCGACGATATTATTATCTACAATGAAGTTTACATTACATTAAACAGCGATTTACTTGATAAATTATTCTTAAAAACTATATTAAAGGCAGTTTTAACCTTTCTCTTTACGTAATAAACTTTCCTAATAGTATATTCAGATATTTGAGCTTTGTTGTTTTTCGAATAACTTTTGGTAAACAATTTACTATTCCCAGTTGGTTTCATAAGTCATCTATCACCCAGTTATTGATTGATTTCAAAGAATGATTTATGACAGTACTTTTTACTTAAAAATAAATCTTTGAAAGAAAAATGTTGATAAAAATGCTTTACTTATTAACACATGCATTATATCCACACAATGACTGCACAATCTGTAACTGAGCAGTCACTTTTATACTTGAAAAACATAAAAAATTCATAAAATGAGTAGAATGTTTTTTATTATTATTCAAGCTCTGTAGGCCTCGGATAAAAAAGTCAACTACACTCTTGCTGTATATTAATATAGTCAGCTTAAATATGACTTATGAATAATGTAATAAATTCCAGTAGATATGCAAAAATGGAGTCAATATCTGTTATTACCCGGTCCTTTATCTAAAAAGGAACTTGCTAAAAAACGGAATATTTAGTACCCCAAACTCTTACTGAAGATTGCTTTACATGAATGTAATACAAATGGAGTTGCGCAGAAATTCCAGCAACTTCTAACTATATTTATTGCAGTACAATTATTTTGTTTAGGTTCTTAGCTGATATACTTGTTTTATTGAAATACATCTGAAGTTCTTAGTCTTATATGCTTTTCTTTTTTAGTCAACACACTCCTGCCCAAACATCACTGATGTAAGATAATTAGAAAAGAAAATGAACACCGCAACTTCTATTTACTATCAGAATGCTGAACTGAGAACATTTATCAAGCTTGATATCAACGTTAGCTCGCTTCGATTATTATCATGTGTTTAGTCATGTGTGCAAGGAGAACTTTGTCCAAAGGAGAATAAGTGAAGGTTAAAGTCTATTGTCAAAATATTTCGATATGCTGTTTAAATAGTAAAATTGTTGTTTTGTATCTAATTAATAGATGTCCCTTAAACCCATGAACCAAAAACAGCATATGACGACGATATAGACTAGACATCATTCCACCATGTTTTCTTTCCAGAATCCTAGGATGAAAATGTCATAAAAAAGCATAATTTTATATTAATTGTTTTAAAATCACACACTCAACATGGATGTGGATATTAAATGTTTTATAGCTCTCCCGGTAACGATCGGATAAACAAAAAAAGGTATGGAAATTAGTCCAAGGCAAATAATATTCGTGAACACCAAGTGATTTATCAATTAAAATTAACCCTCTATGGGCCCGTGTAACTTTCAGGTCGCATGCTAATATATCGACATTTTACCAAATAATTTCAGTTTTTTCGCAAGATGACGTATACGTCTTAATTATACGAGTATAATGTCTCTGAGATAACCAATAACAATATTGATGGCGGTTGGCAGCACCATCAACCTGAAATATCAAAGTAAATGCCTTGCAAGTTGTCTGCAGATAGAAACCAACGGAACCATCTTGTGCAATTGACATTATTTGTGCTTCTGTCGGTGTTTACTAAGCAAAAAAAAAGCGTACATAATAGCTCTGGGTTTGTATATCAATAACAACTTATTTGTTTGCATTTCAATAATCATTTGTTACTATTTGTATATAATACAGTTTTGTGACTTTCAGGTTACAGTGGGCTATTATGGTAGATTTCGGTATATTTAGGATAATGTTTGTGCTTTCTTCTATTTTCAGATTTATATATCAAATACCCAAAATATGGATACAAAATCACATAAAAATAAAAGAGGAATTAGAACGTCCAAATATGGTAAAAATATACAACAACACATGGGTGGAGTAGACTTGGTCGATTCATTGATAGCGTTGTATCGAATAAAAATGCTATCAAGGAAATGGTACCATCGTATAATGTTTCATCTATTAGATTTAACGGTGGTGAATACTTGGCTGCTATATAAGAGAGATTGTTCATCGCATTCTATAATCCCCAAGCGTCAATATACTTTATTGGAATTTAAAACTGACATTGCATCTTGTTTATGTCAGGAGCACAAAGGAATCAGTAGGAAAAGAGGGCGTCCTGTTTCAACTTTCGTAGATAAGCAATTAGAAGGAAAAAGGAAAAGGAGACAAAATACAATACTTCCATTACAAAACGTGCGAAAAGATGAAGTAGCACATTGGCCAATTTTTTCGGACAACAGAGGACGCTGCAAAAAGCCGGGGTGTAAAGGAGTTCCAAAAATAAAATGTTCCAAATGCAACGTACATCTACGTTTAACGCCAAGTGCAAACTGTTTTATGGAATTTCAAGCTTAAGCTTTTATGCAGAGAAGTGCAAACATTGTAAGCCGTTGTTACTTCAAAGTTACAAAGTGAATTAATTATAATAAAATTGTTTAAACTGGTAGATTTTTTTAATCTGCATATATAGGTTGATAATTGTTGATTTTCCGTTGCACAATTTTTTTTTATATTTAAGAACAAAATTCGGCCCATAGAGGGTTAAGAAACTTTTAAAAGTCATATTGACAGGAATACAACTATTGCCATGAAAATGATCCATCAAATAGAGACGAGGGCGTCTGTGAGCAAAGGGGTTTTAAACCCCTAACTGAGCTCTAACACTCTAAGTTTTTTCTAAGGGGAGCTCACACACACCTTCAGCATTCGAAATCTAATTCGAACGTATAACGAAATAGAGGAAGTTCTAAGAAGAGGGGTGATCCCTTCAACATAACAACTCACTATTCTTGACAGTGTCCATCAATATATATAATTTTTGGCAGGAGGTCTAAACAAGACTTTTGTCTAGAAAAGTATACTCACGCAGCAAACATACAAATTTCCATTTCAGTTTTAAAATGTAATGAGAAATTACAATACACAGGAAACTCTTACATAAAATATTTCAAGTTGAAACGATCTTCAACAGGTCGAATGAAAGATTGCATTTCTGTTCAATATCGATTATATTTGTACCCTTTTAAAATCTATTTGGTTTGATTTTATGTGCCAAATATTTTGTATTCGTATTCTACCTACAAAATGAATGCATTTACAAAGATGTCCAGTACATTCTGTGTAGAAGGAACTATCATATAGATCTCAAGCAAATTTTATATGAATACTTTTCTGAGATGGCGAACTCGATTTTTCTAAGAAATTTAAAATAAAGATCTGGGAATTTTTTTATGTTGCAGTCCCCATTCAGTTGTTTATTATACATGCTCAGAAGTAGGTATATAAGCAACTCGTTTTAAACGATTTTCATAAACCTCTGAAAGATAAATGTATTAATGTTCTTTATTTCATCGCGCTATAAAGATTTTTGAAAAGGAAGGCAGTCATTTTGGTTGTAAACAATGAAAGTGTTTACGAATGAGGTGGTTGTGTAATTATTTAAGGAGAGTTCTGAATTACTCCAACCATGCCTCCCACTGAATACCAAACAGTAAAAAGGATCTTGAATACAAAAAATCAAACATTCTCAATCTAACATTTTAATGTATACAAAGATATAGATAAAAAGAAAGACTGGAACTCCTTGCTAAGGTCGCAATTGCCACAGGGTCTACTGAGCCACTTGTTTTCATTTCAACCATCCAGACATGAAAGGAACCCACCTCAATCGTTTCACTGATCTTACTGACGTCCCAGTGAATAATACTGCTGATAGAGTTCCGTTTTTTATTTGTGTTTACATATTATATTGGGCTGACAGACAGACGTATGTAAATAAGGCTGAGGTGTGGCGTAGGATAGAAAAAACAACAGTAAGGAAAAACCATTCTAGCACTGAAAACACTGGAACGCGCACTTTAAAATCGGGTAGGAATAACAAACTATTTAGACCCCTGAATATGCAGCTAGTTCCAATTACCTTTTGAGTCGCAAAGAAAATGATCGTAAAGAGAAAAACAAGCCAAACCTTAATACAGTGGGAGTTGCAATTGAACTAGTGGAGCATTGAATGAAAACAGCAGATTAAGTAGATCAGTATTGAAACGAAAGCAATACCACAGCAATTGAAAAAACCACAGCAGTATAGAGTCTACGAAAAGATTTGCATTTCTTCTCGTATAAGATCACAGCAAAGAAATATTTCCGGCAAAGTAATGTGTAGAGGACTAAAGATTTAGAAATTGAGCATGGAGATAGTGAATTCTGTGGTGAAACTATTCGTTTTGCAAACTAAATCAATATTTTTTATAACTTTCAATTTGAAGGAAAACTGACATTTACGCCATTCTGCCAACGTCGTTAGCTAGCTCTGAAACTTCGTCAATCCAGTTTTTTAGAACATCAGTTCCATCACGAAAAACATTGCAACTGTATATAAGAGCAGTATTGAACTTTGAGATGTAAGGATAAAGAGATGAATATATCACAATCCACGTTTTTCCCAGATTGTTTAATACTACTCCAGCCATCTTGTTTACTTTCGTTATGTTTCACTTGTTTACTGCTTTGCCATGTTTCTTTAAAGTAAATTGTACGCAGTTAGAGTAATTTGTTATGTTCAAATGAGAATAACTGAAGGTTGAAGAACTCATTTCGCCTTTATGCAAACATTTAGGTAATCGTCTAAGTAGTAAATTTGATTTGTTTCTCAAACAATCCACCCCAACTGATAAATATACCAGAATACAAAGAATTTGAAAATACAGAAATATTGATATTGGAAGAAATTCTCTCAACACTACAATTTTGAGAAGCTGATACACGCTTCATACTATATCAATTATGCTAGCCTTACTTTTGCTGCATTTTACAAACATGATATTGATTAATTTTTTATTCCGGCATCGTCGCAAATATCGATTCATGCGACCTTCAACAATGATGATATTTAAAGAACCTATTTGTAGAGTAAACATTTTTAATCTTAGTTTCATCGTAACACATCTGTTCTAAAAAACAAAATTGCAGGTGTGAGACAACTACATAAACAGTAGAAGCTTGATTATTTGAGGTAATTTTGATCGGACGTCGCATAACCAGATACTCGGATAACACGGACGTAGTAAAACAAAAGTCCTTACAAATTACAGAAAAAATGCACTGGTGTACAGGTTTTTGTACTTTTGACACAATATACCTTTGCACATTTCAGTTTGATAGTTCTTGATGCTCTCTGGTGGCATAGCCATAACTACTTGAAATAAGCTGTAGAGAGCACTGATGTTGTACTAAAGTGTTGCTGCTGAAGAGTAATTTTTAGCCACAAATCCAACGTTTCATCGGAAAAATTATTTATTTTTTATAATTTTTATTATCTTATTTTGTGAAATTTTATTGTACTACCAGATAAAGCTTTTTATTATGATTGTTTCTGTATATTCAATTTCATGTTTCACATTACTAGTTCGTTGAATTAACTAATAATTTCAAAATGTGACGGCTTTTATACCATTGAAAGTTAGATTAAGTCCAGCTTGTACCTTTAAACAACGTTCAAAGGAACCTTATGAGTAAAGTCTATCATTTGCAAATATGTAGTTCTTCAATCAAGTCCAAAACGTTTTTTTGTTTTTTGACCTATTTGTCCTTATTTGTGTTCTAGACAAAAATATCAAGAAGTAAAACCCGCTTAAAAGACCCTATTCATGCAGATGCTATAAGATCTGTAAGTTTTTCCCTTAGTAGACAAATATCTCTCCGTGAAGCATACAATGTAAAATTGGATGTACTTCATAAAGTTGCCGTCGAATTTCAAGTGAAGTTCTTAAAGAGTTTTTGGACAAGACAAAAAATATGTTTATTCCAGTGGGGATGGCATTTGGTATAATGAAGGATGATATAGTTTTAAAGCTTCAAGGACCCTTTTAATCTGACAAATTAAACAGCACTGTTAACTTTTGAAAACACTTTTTCCAAATGCAAATGCAATGTAAATATTAAATCTAAAAACAACGTTTAGTACAATTAAATTTAATTACTGTTATTTATCTGTGCATTAAAATATAGTTACAAATGATCTCCCTAAAGATATTCACATATGCCTTTTTCTGATGTTATTTATTCTCCTGTAAAAATTATTTGAAATGGCAGTGTGTTCAAAAGTTCACAAAATTCCGTTTTAAGGTATATGACCATCTTTGTATGACCTTTGTATGTAGCAAAATATCCGAGTTGAATAGGTTTATCTTAGGTCAACAGACTAGATACGGACATATGGATAGGTTTACCCGGACCACTATTTATCTAGACCTATTATTATCTATATATATTATTTATATAGACCTACTATTTATCTCGTTAGTTAAATCGTTTTAACACTTTCTATGATGGTGGACCACCTTAAAATGTTATGGCTAGGTACCTTCTTAAGGCAAGGTGTATGATCTAGTTATATTAACCCTCCAAGTTGTTTCGATGAGATAACTTGTCCATCACGATCTGACCAATTGTGCTTTTGACGAGATATCTCGTCATTAAGATATTACCGATTTTTTTATGATTACAAGATCAAAACCTGGTCTGTTTTTTTCTAATGATGAGATATATCGTTCATAAAGATCTGACCACGATCTGCTAATGACGAGATACCTCGTCGAGACAACCACCACGAGGGTTAAGACTGCTATGGTATGTACAAATTTTCCTATTTGATATTCTGATTTCTGGAAGTGCTATAGATATACGATGAGACAAAAAGTGTCTTGGTAATAAAAGCAAAATTTTGATTATAGGCAAAACACTTTCATATAACGTGATAAATCTACGTAAATAATTTTTTTGCACACTGCCCATCGAATGTTAAGTCATCCTACAGTAATAATCGATTCCACGTTTTGATTTATTCTTGCAGTTACTCCATTTCTATAAAAAATCTTTCTGCAATCATTTTCAGACTTTGTAAATTAACAAGCTAGACAGAATTGTATAATACCTTGGAGGGTGCCCATCTAACCTTAGGGCTCGGTAGCCCGGTTGGAAGAGTAGCGGATTTGCAACGGGAGGATTCAAAACTCGATTCAACCAAAGACAATCGGTACGTGGGGGGCTGGTTCATTTTGGTCGTAGACTCAAATGTCCTCACGTTACCGTAGTGTGGAAGTTTGGAGGGTGAATGACAGCTCAGGTGTTGACCTCGTCATCTGAATGTGGTTCAAAATTACGAGGTTTTGCCTCGGTCTTTCCCCTTCGCGATTGATCCCGGACCGTCACGGATAGCCCGTTGTGTCACTCTAGTGCGACGTTAATTCAATTAGCTTAACTCAACCATCTAACCTTAGCCAATAAACATAATTATTAATTTATTGTGCCTCTCTAGTTCATTATTTTATCAATGTTTTATTCTAGCTCAATTAGCATCGAATTTCCATCAACACAATCCATAAAGAAAAAATTGCTATGAAATATATAATTCATTTTCACTAAATACCATACATATAATTAAGCAAATCCGTCGTGCTTCAATTTTTCCCGTACGAGTTAAGTCTTCCAATTTCAAAAAGTTTCTGTCCTCCTCTTTAAACAATCAATATCGGAATAAAATTAGCCTGTCATTACCATCGCAGCCTGTTTTATTTATACACGGTTCTTTCTTCCCGTTCTATCCGCAATATATACACCTGGCAACACTCAGTTATTTGCTTGAGGGAATAATTTAATGAACTATTGTCCCTTTTCGTGTTTTCTAACCATCTGGCAACACCGGAGATCTTCCCCGGCGCTCTGCAAGACTAGTTGAACTTTTGATCTTCTGCAATGAATTCTTACTTTTCGTTTTCCGCTTTCTTTTGCACATTCTCCTATTTAAAGGGTTCGGGATCATTTTTCAAGTTCTGGAGTTTTAATGCGGTAGTTAAAAATTCTTGCATCCGCTCTTTTTGATTTATGGACTATCCGGAAAGCAGTTGAGCCGGGCACATGAAGACACTCATTTAAATTAATACCGGGATTTAACTGAACTATTTCTCTCTAGGCCTATTTACTTCTCTGACAACCGAGAACAATAAGAACGCGGGAATACTTTTCCGGAAGAGGAACGTGTTCGAATCGCTCGCAACTCGTGCTTTTGGGTTTTTTATTGTCCGACGGAATGCGATAAATCAAAAATTTAGTTCGCTGCTGTGCAAAAGAATAGGGATTGTAAATAAACTCTGATCCGCACTGAATGCGTTGGTTCCACATTTATCTCGTTAACTCATTCATTTTAGTTTTCACTTCGACCATTCTTAAAGGGAAGCATTGTGTATTTTAAATTTTGTATTACTGTTTTCAATGCTGATGAGTCGGTAGAGCGTTTTATGGGACACAGAATCCCTTGAAAAATAATTTTTGATTTTATATTTACAACAAAATGTTTCATGTATCTTATTCTAATACATGTAAAGCATGTATTACAAAAGATAAAAAATCATATTCATATAAACAATAATTTAAAAATTCTATTTTTTAAAAAATATTTCACTGTTTTAAAATTCTTGGCACTGAAAATTTTAATTTTCTTTACATATTTTTGCTTCATTTTCATTCAAGTATTTCTCACAATTTTGAGCAGGAGTTTGTATTGATTGCTGTTATTTATTTTGCCATGAAAAATAGTCATAATGAATTTTTTGATTTTTTTAAATCTGATAATCTTCTGACTCATTATTAGAGGTTCAAAGTTATTAAATGCATCACAAACCACAAAAAGTTTAAGAAATCTAAATTAATTACAACAGAAGTCCTACTACTTAAAATATTTTGTGGTCATGAAAAACAGGAAGCTGAGAAAAAGAATTCTATACTTGTAAAGTTAGTCGGTTTCACGCCTGACATTCGAGGGAAAAACTTGAACCACTCGCAAAATAATGTGAAACTGAAATTGAATTGCATTGACTGTTAAAATTGTGCACACAATAAATTCAATTATTAGCGAACAATAAAAGAAATTGCCATTTTTAAGGTAATGTGGCAACATAATATTTATAATTCTTGGACAAATTTTAAACAAGCTCTGCTGAAAAATTTAAAGAGCTCTGCTATTTGAGTCTCAAATCCTACATTTGAGTGATTCTTAAAATGATGATAAAGTTTTAAAATACCAGCACTGATTCGAATGTCTAGATACTGGAGTATTTTCCATGTAAGATTAGATTTCAATATTATTAGACTGGGGATTTATTGACTATTGCACTGATGGTTTGTTATTTGTTTGACAAAAATAAAATAATTGTTACGACACCGTGAAAATGTAGTTTAGAACAGCATTTCCCATGAGATTTTACTTTAAATCGAAATGTCTCCTTTAATTCTTTGTTATGTTTATGCCTCTTGAGGACTTTTCTTGTTCTTTCTCTTGCTGTAAACAGAATTAGACCTGATATGAAATACGACAATGAGATGCTGATGAGAGCAATGACTCCAAGAAGGCGGACACAGAAATCCCAAACAATCAGATATTTCGGGAAGTGTTATGGTCAATATACAATTTCTTATTACGATTTCTGTATGCTCAACTGATGGAGCTGTGTCGCAGTTGGTAACAGTTGGAATTGAATTTTTTTTACGTTTTGTACGATGCCATGTCTTTTACCCCTCTGTGTTCACTTGTTTATTTTTTGAAATGCATCATGTGTTACCCTCCATGTGGGAGCTCTTGCTGTTTTGTTCTCAATTAATTAAAATTTTATTGATGATAATACATTCGCTTAGTGTTTCAACTTCAAATGCATCTTGTTTAGAAAAAGGGCCATTCCGTGTCAAATTGACATAGCCTAAACCCCGGCCTCTTTGGGTTTTCTAAAAAATCTTGGCTATTTTGTTGCGCACACTAGCGAGAAAATTGACACGTTGAATCACATTGAAAATAAAATGGGGTTTTACAGGGTCATGTAATATCTTTTTCATCATGATTGGACAACTAAGTCAACAGATATTGGTCTTTATGTGTATTGATTACATGATTGCATTTGGAATATTTTTTTTCACTATGCACCCTTGCGTGTTCAAACTTCAAAAATTTTCATGTAAAAAAGGATCGATAGTGTTCCATGTATTTTTGAAAAATATAAAATGATTTTTTTTGTAATTCAAGATCAAAATGAGTGACCCTGAAATTAAAAGGTCGCTCAAAGGGTTAGGTTAGATATCAATAGAAAGGTCGTACATTTATCTGCAAAATAATACTCTTTTTAGGGATGATTGTATTCAGTTTTAGCTAAACTAAAATCGTGAAAAATTGCCTAATCTTCCAAATTTAAAATTAAAATAAATAAAATGCTCATACAAGTAAGAAGATATAAATTTCCCAATTTTCTTTCACGTGGCCGTTCAAAAAAGGTTGAAAATGCCACTTTTATGTGCCGATTGACATGGAATGATCCAAAATGCACTTATATTTTTAGTTCGTTGCTTTCTTGCCTGCAACAATTATATTTTAGAAAACTTTTCTTACAGCATAATTCAACCATATTTTTTTATAAAGTTTCAATATTCTTCCACTACTGTAATTATTGAAGCTAGTTTTGTTTATTGAAAGTAGGGTTTTGCAAACAGAAACATTCGAATTATTATTTCTTTTTAAATACATTGTCAACTGAAAACGCATTTTCATTTTAGCATTTGCAAACATCTAAAACATCTACATTGGCTTTATACATGATATCGTATATGAATATTTTTAATATCTTCCAGCAAAAAATTGCTTAGACGTTCGTCTTCAAAATTGAAATTACATAAAGGATAGAATAAGTTATCTATAACCACGCAATTTCTAAATTTAAAAATAGGAAAAATTTGTTTAATGGCATGGTTGCAATTGTAACAAGGTAAGGTGGAAAAATGCTTTTTAGCGTTTGGAAATCAACAAGATAGGAAATAATATCGTGTGTGGTTTTCCATAAAAATTTAACTTTTCCTCACAATGCCCTAATCTTCAACTAGGTCTGCAATCCTCTTGTTAACCTAACAATAGGTGCAGTTATCAGTCAACACAGTTAATTATTGCAACAAAGAATATCACAATGTCTATTAGGTTCCCCTATAAGAACAAAATTTATTACAACCATATGCGACCGACATGTACCTGATACTGTTGACAGAATAATATATACTATGTGTTAACACTTCGAGAGATTTCGACGAGATATCTCGTCCATCAAGATCTGACAAATTTTTCTAATAGCGATATATCTCGTCATCAAGATCATTTTTGAAGATGACGAAATCAAGATTTCGTCCGATTTTTGTAATGGCAAACTAACTCGTCCATAAAAATCTGGTTATTTTTGCTAATGACGAGATACCTCGTCGGAACAACCATCAGGAGGGATAAAAAAAGAGTGCTTTTGTTGCCACCATTCAGAAATAAGAAGTTGATTTTCAGCGAAAATAATCCATTCGTTTTTACTATGTACACATTGTTTCGACCAGTTTGAGAAATAGTACTCTTCAAGGCCCCCGCAATGGTTTTATCGAAACAGAATTCAAATACATTCTCCTACAAACATCTGTTTCAATTAACATCATGCAGTTGATAATTTCGCTCAAAACAAACACTTCCAATAATAGATCAAAGCTACATCAACAAGCATATTTAGCAAAATTGATCCTATTTTCCATTTGGATGGTTCAGTTCTAATGCTAAAAATATCTGTAAGGTGATTTTAGGCTAACAGTTCTAACACAATGCACGTTTCCATTTACAAGGCCTCTAATAGTGACTTCAACTACAAAGAAACCGTCTTGAAGTAGGGAAGCATGCTTGATTACGCTGCACTTTCGATGATGGTTTTTATTCCTCTACAAATAGCAGCAGCGTTCCCAGACTACCGAACTCCCTGAAAATATGCTACTTCTCATAATTAATACTAGATAATTCAATTACAATCTGTACTTCTCGATTTAATGAAGCACATTATCCCATTCAAAATGATCCTGTCGACTAATTAGATTTCATCGATAGGTTCATTGAAATCGAATTCCCAAGAGCCTTTTCCGACCGGGTGAAATGGGAGGGGAAAAAATCGGAGCCCGTATCGCATTGTGTAATTAAATAATCTTAAATAGGTGCCTAAGTGGGTGTAACGTCGATAAATACCATTAATTGTGTTCTAAAATCAGATACGACTGCTGCGAACTAATGCGAATTTCGTCGCTTAATTAAATAAAAAAGAACCCATAATTTCCAAGACGAGGATTTTTCTGAATACCACTTAGGAAGTCGTAATCCAATCAAAAGCGCTGCAGACAATATGGAGGATGCTCTTAACTAATGCAAACATGCTTATCAGTTATATTTAAAACTGCAGTGTTTTAGTTCCTTTCAGATGAAAGCACTCTTAAATATATTAACAGTTACAAATGCACTACATCTAATCTAATTTTATAAACATTCGTTTTATGATTTAGTTAAATGTTAAGTTAATAAAACACTTTTTATTCGGTAATAATGTGCGTTAAAATTAGAGTAACTAGCAATTTTCATATTATTTTTAATAGCAGTTAGTTATCAACACCATTTTGATTTCTCGGTGAGAATAAAAGACGATCAAGTTTAATAGAACATTTATATCAATGGAAAACTCCAGGTTTTTACAGTTCTTAGGTTTTTCAGTATATAATTACATAAGTTGTGAGTATTTTTTCAATTTCAAATAAGAAGCACTAATGTTATACAATCATTTCCAATTTTATTTTTTATACCTGTTCTACTATAGTATAAAAATCAAATATAAAAACGTGTGTGTTTTGGGACCTTGAAGTATATAGATAGTATTTTCACTACTGTTTAAAATTGAAATGCATGACTCTTATAGAAGATGCTAGGGCTGAAGGGCGCTGAAATACAATTGTAATTTGTATTCAGTATGTAATCGTGATCAAACCAAATTCTCCATATGTCCAGGCTTAAGTACACTATTCGATTAAAACTTTACATTCAACCGCATGAGAATATTATGATTAAATGTTTCTAATAATAAATATTTTACCTGATTATTATTACTAAAATGTAACAAATAATAAATATTTTAACTGATTTTTGTTACTAAAATGTAATACATAATAAATATTTTGACTGATTATAATTGCGAAAATGCAATAAAAATAAAGATTTAACTTTTAATTTTTTAACTTCTTAAAGCGAAACACTTTTTATAACATGTTAATGTTATATTGAAAACTTTAACTGTAAAAATAGTATTTTTCTTAGACTTGTTAGTATACAGTACTAGGTTGTTCTTAGTAGACCTAATAACAAATAACTTTCCATGATTAGATAATATCCAGGCTCGTACCAGGTTCTGAAAATCATTTGTCTGTCAACTGTTTGACATTTTCGACCCATTTAATGTACAAAATTGAGATAAAATTAAGAAAGAATCGTAATGAAATAAAAATAAGGATTTATATTTCAGAGAATAAAAAAAATTTAATTTATGAAAAATGTTGACTAAATGATCGGTACCTGACGTAGTAGTAAATTTGCGCTGATTAGTCATCTCAGACGACTGCGGGTGCTTCCCGCTGCTGACAACAAACAGTGGCGTCTCCATCGTAATGTCTGTCACGACGTCTCCGGACTGCAGTTCCAGTGTCTTAGTGTCGGCCAGCTCCCTTGACCTCTTTCTGCGACCGTAGGACTGGTGGACTTCCTTTGTCCCGTCGTCCTCACAGATAACCTAAAATTGAAAGAAACAGTCAACATCAATTTAAAATTCAGAACTCTAAATGCACTTCAGCCTACGAGCTGTAGGCTGTTCAATTCCTGGACCTAACTACTCCTGTATGTAGTTCTGTCCTCTTGAGTCTAAAACTTTGTGTGTATGTCCATTTACTTGACGGAAGAAACGCGGCTCCTAACTAGCATAAGAGGTGATGTTTCCATCTCAAAAAGGTAGCAGCTGTCTCATATAAATCTCATCATATATGTCGTGGTAAGGGAAATGCATTCAACAATTATGTCTTTTACACATATTTTATGCCACGTGAAGCAAAAGCATCGCGTCGTCACAAAACAACATTACTAAGCACATCGCAAATACATGGTTTAGGTTTTTATCTTGAGACCAAACTATTTACATAGCGCCTTTCACCACGCGGTTCACTAATTGAGCTGTTCTCATTCGCGATGTAAATAGCGTTCATGTGATTGAGAGAAAAAAGTAGTATGCCATTGACATCTGAGCGTCTTATTCGCTACGTATGTGATACCCATCGATTATCGTCAGTACATCTTAAAAACATTGCTACTTGCGTTGGCTAGATCTGGCTCTTACACCATAACAGCCACCCAACTCTATTCTATGTCAATATCCTGTTGTTTCTTATTCCTCAAGGCATAGTTCTAAGAAATTGACTAAATCAAGTTTCGTATCCAAACAATCTTAGAAATTCAAAACAAGGTTGGGGCTCCTAAAAGAAACCTCGTTATCCAGTCTTACAAAGGATGAAAAGCAACCAGTCCCTATTTTACTTCAACATCCTGTTCCTTATTCCTCAAGGCATAGCTCTTGGATAAACTAAGTTCACAGTAAAGAAAATGATATAAATAAAGACGAGGTAGGGACTTCTTAAAAGATTCTGCTCAACCAGACTAACAGCCTGGTCGTCGTCAATTTCTAGTAAGTTGAAAACTTTATGGAACCGAATGAAGAAGGATGATCAGGTGTGGCCGCTCACAGGTCTACAATGACAATGAACAGTTTGGGGGTTTCTGGTTTCTGCCACTCATGAGTGTGAAACTGAGATGATCGCTAAGAAATCAGCTATAAGTAGATGAAACCATAATTAATTTTAGCTTTTCTTTACAGAAAATATTCCTTGATAGGTTAGATATCTATATGGATATAAAAGCCCTCCTTTGCACTTTAGTGTCCTTGAAAATACATATCATTTTAGCATTGTTTCTAGGTAATATTATGGTGACTATCATATGTGTCAAACAGTTTTTGAGAATTCAATGCTAAAATATGTGGGAATCAGAAAAATTCTTTACATCCGTTATGTAACTCAATTTATACCCGAGATTTTACGGGAAAGCTTAACCAAGTCAATCGTCCTTTGTCACATGTCTAGAATTATGCCCTATATTGAGATGAAATTACAAGATTTCCATTACCGTGCCTTTGCCTTACCGGAAAAGGGAAATGATTTTTAAATAAAATTTCAGTTTCAAAAAATATTCTGTATTATAAATGATGCAAATACTCATACATCTTCCCAGACGCTCCTACCTAGACAAAAACCAAATCACAAAATTGCGCCCAAAGTTTGGATCTGCAATAACCCATAAGCGCTAGTTTGGCAGGACAAACTGAAATACTTGAATTCTTTCAAAACTGGTTATGATTACTGAAATATTCGTTTAGGAAGCAGACAAAACAAACTGTCTTGTTTGCCCAACGATTAGATTTAATATTCTCAGTAAAAATACCATTAAAACATACTTCACTATACTTATCTGCAATCTGGACTAGTTATAAAAAACAGGCTATAAACGATAACCGCAGATCCCGCGGATCATAATTGCCATAATGATTTTACCAATCGTAATCAAAACTTCAAAACTAGTTTAGAAAGTGAAAAGTGTAGCATGAATGAGATTAAGTACTTATTTATTATTGATAATTACTACTTCGGCAATTTGATGGGAGACTAATCAAAGGAGTGGAATAAAATATTTGCATGTTTTTCGAGACGCTAAAATGTATTAATTTACTGATATTAATGATTACCTTAAGGAGGTTTACGTTATTGAATTATATATATTACCTTTTGCTATTAAAATTAACAAAACTAATGGCGTTTTCTATCAGTTGATTAAAACCTAGTGATGCGATTATTATTTACACTATTTTGATAACATAAAAATTCCACCCTTTTCCTAGAATCAATCATCAAAAGTTGTCAAGTACTGAAAAATCTACTAAAAGTTCCAAAAAGTATTGAACCCAGACCCATTTTACGTAAGTGATGAATAATTCAAAAGTTAGATTTTAAGCGTAATTGTTTTGCAGAAGACATATTTATATTTATACGTCAATCCAATCAGCATACAGGTAAATCTACATATAATCCAATAAGTAAAGGATATTTCCTCTGTTAAAAGAACATATCAAAACTCATAAAATCTGGCTAGTTTCAAGAGCAAACCTGTTCTTAAAGAAGTTTAAGATAAAAAATCTAAGATTTTAAATAAACCACAAAATTATGATTACTGAAATATTCGTTTAGGAAGCAGACAAAACAAACTGTCTTGTTTGCCCAACGATTAGATTTAATATTCTCAGTAAAAATACCATTAAAACATACTTCACTATACTTATCTGCAATCTGGACTAGTTATAAAAAACAGGCTATAAACGATAACCGCAGATCCCGCGGATCATAATTGCCATAATGATTTTACCAATCGTAATCAAAACTTCAAAACTAGTTTAGAAAGTGAAAAGTGTAGCATGAATGAGATTAAGTACTTATTTATTATTGATAATTACTACTTCGGCAATTTGATGGGAGACTAATCAAAGGAGTGGAATAAAATATTTGCATGTTTTTCGAGACGCTAAAATGTATTAATTTACTGATATTAATGATTACCTTAAGGAGGTTTACGTTATTGAATTATATATATTACCTTTTGCTATTAAAATTAACAAAACTAATGGCGTTTTCTATCAGTTGATTAAAACCTAGTGATGCGATTATTATTTACACTATTTTGATAACATAAAAATTCCACCCTTTTCCTAGAATCAATCATCAAAAGTTGTCAAGTACTGAAAAATCTACTAAAAGTTCCAAAAAGTATTGAACCCAGACCCATTTTACGTAAGTGATGAATAATTCAAAAGTTAGATTTTAAGCGTAATTGTTTTGCAGAAGACATATTTATATTTATACGTCAATCCAATCAGCATACAGGTAAATCTACATATAATCCAATAAGTAAAGGATATTTCCTCTGTTAAAAGAACATATCAAAACTCATAAAATCTGGCTAGTTTCAAGAGCAAACCTGTTCTTAAAGAAGTTTAAGATAAAAAATCTAAGATTTTAAATAAACCACAAATCCAACGTCATTGCTTAAACCCTCCTGTGGTTGTCTTGGCAAGGTATCTCGCCACTAGCAGATCTTGATGGACGAGATATCTCGACTTTAGAAGATAACTGACCATATCTTGATTTCGTCATAATCAAAACAGCGGCAATATTTTAATGAAGATATGTCTCGTCATTAGTAAAATTGATCAGATCTTGATGGAGGAGATATCTCGTCAAACCACTTGGAGGGTTAAGCGCGTATATCTAATCATCACTTTTATTTGGTGACTATCTTTGAAGAAGCACCCAGTTTGTAAAACGACGTTGCTCCTAACAGGGACGGCTCATCTGACCTTGTAAAATAACGAGGCGCTCTACTCGGATCTTTCCCTTCGGGATTGATCCCGGACTGTCGTCAATAGCCTGTTATGTTGCTCCAGTGCGACGTTAATTCAACTATTTATCTACCTAACAGATGCAATCACTAACATCCGTGCCCTTATCCCCGAACCGAGATTCGAAAACGGATCTACCGGATGCCAGGCAAACACTATGACTAATAAATCAGGTAGGTGGTTCTATTATTGTAAACTACAGAGTTACCATTTATGAGTATAGGCATTGCATCATGTAATATTTCTATTAAACATATTCGATCTCTATGAAATGAAGCGAGATTCCTGCTTCAAGAGGACATAGCGAAATCTAAAATCAAGAACCATTTCCGTGACAGTTCTACTCCCTTATACAATACGAACCTCATCCCGTAATTTAAGTTACTAGATAAAATTACACTGCTGGCCACCCAAATTGCAACACCAAGAAAGACAAGAGATATCACAACAAAATTTATTTTGTAGATAACATGTTGACCAAGTATCAAATGATTAAATTTATAGACTTCTGTGAAGTGTGATTCCTGCCAAAATCAGTAGCCAGAGTAGCCGCCATTGTTGGAGATCACCGCTGCCACATGCCTCGGCATTGATTCAAAGAGACTTTGGATGTGTTCTTGGGGTACAGCAGACCAAGCAGCTTCCACACGTTGCCAAAGTTGATCTGGTGTGGCAGCTGGGGATGTATTCTGGGTCAATCGTTGAGCAACCATGGACCACATGTTTTCTATCGGCGAAAGATCCGGAGAGCAAGCTGGCCAGGGAAGCAATTCAATCTGGCGATTGACGAAGAACTCTTGGACAATGCGTGCCACGTGTGGTCGCGCATTATCCTGTTGAAATATGGCTGTGGGCAAGCCCTGAAGGTAAGGAAGGACAACTGGCTCCAACACCTCGGAGATGTAGCGCTGGCTGTTTAAAGTACCGACAATGCGTACTAGAGGAGTGCGAGAGTGATATCCAATACCGCCCCATACCATACTACCCGGTGCAGGACCAGTGTGGCGGTGCATAACGCAACTGTTCAGCATCCTCTCTCCACGGTGTCTCCAGACTCGAATCCGACCATCGTGGTGTTGCAGACAGAAGCGTGACTCGTCAGTAAAGACAATTTCATTCCATTCTGCCGTCCACATCCTTCTTTCATCGCACCATTGGCGGCGGAAACGTCTGTGGTTCTGCGTCAAGGGTAGACGAAGCAATGGACGTCTTGCGGACAGACCACTCTGCTGTAAACGGCGTCGAATGGTACGCGCAGACACTGGAGGATGCGGTACAGACTGAATGTGCTGTGCTATGGTTCGTGATGTGGCTGAGCGATCCGTCACTGCCATACGCACAATATGCCTGTCATCACGTGAAGTGGTGCACTGAGGTGGATGCGATCGAACACGTCGGTCCGTCGTACCCTCCTGCATCCAACGATCACATATCCGCATTACAGTTGTTTGGTTTCGTCCAACACGACTACCGATTTCCCTGAAAGATAATCCACAATCTCGGTAGGCCACTATCCTTCCTCTGTCGAACTCGGATACGTGATCAAAAGATGATCGCTGTTTTCTACGAGGCATAATTGATCGTTTTTAAAAAAAAAACCACAAGAAAAACACAATTGCCGTACTTGAAATCGTCGAAATCTCCAAGCCTTAAATAGCGCTTTGAAGTGGCGCCACAGGCGCGCGTGATGTGCGTCTGCGCTGAAGTTCTAATCATTTGCATATCTCACCTCCGCTAATGCATGTTGTAAATTTCATATTATTTGCATGCTTCCTTCAGGATGTTGCATTTACGGTGGCCAGCAGTGTATAATAACAGTTTACCATATATATTGTACTCCTAGACATCCTCACAAATTTGTCATCCTTCAATTTCTACCCTATTCATTGTTTAAAGATGAATGCATCATAAATCTCACTGAACAAATATTGTTTTCTCGTTCTGCAACGATTCGGCAAACTTAATTAAAAATGAATACTAGGGAAATAACACGAGATCTATTCCATACTTTCACAAACTAATTATAGGATAGATTACATTTTCATTTGATTAAATAAGCACCTCCTTATGAAATCAAAGCGTATTTAAATCAAATCGAATCTCTGATAAATGAATGCTGCATATGCTGACGCTTGTCTACTCTGATTAAAGGTAATGAGAAAAGGATGTAAGCAGAGAATGAATTCGTCGGGGATGATGGTTTACATATGTGAATGAGATTTTATGATACTGAATCTAATTGTTCTTCTCTTAGAAACTTATAACTGTCGTAATGCATATATGAAACGAAAAAAACGGAATTTCTGAAAGGTTGGAGTTCGACGGAAAGGTTAGAATAGACGGAATTGTGAAAAAGATAAGAATAAGCTTTTGTTTCCCTCTCGTGAAATACATGATACATAATTATATTAATTATATATATAGTATACGTCATAATGTCAATTATAAATTCCCCTTCAAAGCTAGAGCAAAGCTACTTTATGCGAATATATTCTTAACCATTTAATATGAGACTCGACTTTCGAGTCGCGTCCACTGAATCTCACAATCGAAAGAATTAATTACCCCCTGGTGGTCGTCCCGACGAAGTATCTCGTTATTAGCAAAACTGACCATATTTTGATAGACGAGATCTTTCGTCATCATTAAAACATTGGGAATACCTGACGAGATATCACATCAAGTATTATGAAAATTGTTCAGATCTTGATGGACGAGATATCTCGTCAAGTATTAGCAAAAGTGGTCAGATCTTGATGGACGAAATATCTCGTCAAAATCACTTGAAAGGTTTATGACTCATATTACAAGATTAAATATTGGTAGTTTGTGCAAACATACGTTTTACTTCATTCATAGACTATTATGAATACATAATTTTTCTAATAAATAATTTCGCATTAGTATATAGGAAAAATAGAAAAATTTTATTTAATGAAAACATAGTGTATTATTCTTTTAACGGAAGTTGGGGTGTGGAAAGGATTCTCGGAATCTTCAGTCTCACTTGGTATCGTATTCGATGGGACCTCTCGATTTACAAATGGCGCTACATGCACAGAATTCCAAACATTAAGCGCGGAACAGTAAATCAGATTAATATTTGAAATTCTCCCCAATTGGGGGCTTCAAACTTCACAAGTAACTTGATAATTGAGAAATCAATTATCTACTTCATAATAAAATAAAAATCACTCGATCATAGATTTTAGATTTATTTAAACTCCTCCTCTATAAATGGTTTCGAAGAGACATCTCGTTCATCAAAATTTGGCCAATTTTGCTAATGAAAAGATATCTCGTCATCAGGATATTCCCGATTTTTTATGTTGACGAGATCAAGATCATGTCAGGTTTTTCTAAGGACGAGATATCTCGTTCATTAAGATCTGGTCAGTTTTGCTAATGACGAGTTACCTCGTCCAGACCAGGAGGTTTAAACTAACACTTCGTACTAAAGGAGGTTTAAACTAACTTTTCATACTTTAGGGAAAAGAAAATTCTAGGGTAAGAATATGGATATATTTGATATATGAACATATGAAGAATCTGAATATATTTTATTTTAAAATTTGAAACATAAAAATGAGTGAAATTTTACTTAAAAGAATAATTAACATAATTAGCTATAACAATAGCAATATAAATTATATTGCAAGAATAGAACGTTAACTCAGAAAAAACTAGTACAGAAATTAAGTAATGCAAATATAAGTTTCATTTGAAATCTCGTGTTTGCTGACGGATACAAAAGAGAACTGTCACTTCATTCTTATCTTTTGGAAGTAAATAAAATCAGTAATTTATTGAACTATATTTTAAGCTTCCATCTTAAAATGGTCTTTTGTGCACATAGTAACTTACGAACAGACTAACATATACTCTAATACGAATAACAGAAACGTAGAACTTATTCAAAAATATATCTATATCTTAAAGGCCCGTGGGTATTAAGTTTTACAAAGCATACGTTTTTACCAATAATGCAAATCACGCATAATATACTGACTGCATATTATTGCTTAGTCACAATTTGTGATGCCCTAGAAAGATTTTCTTCACAATGGATTGAATTGTATTATTGTAAGCACAATAGGATCACACCTGACAACAACACACGGAGACATTGGCGAATTTCCCCTCTCGCAAAGCGGAGTCAGTTTACAAGCATAATATTATAACCCCTATTTTAAACTATGATTCCAATAAAAAAAAGTCTTTTTAGAGAATCCGATGAGCAGGAAAAATAGAATCAAAACTGATTTACTCCGTGTTCGATTTGTATTCCATCGACAGGAAAAAATATTTTCGAAAAGTTTAACAATGCTCTTCTCTATATACAATTGTTACATTTTCAGATACTCATTTGAAAAGCAAATACCCATGTGAGAGTTTATTCGTCCCTCCAATCAAGTTTTAGGTGTATTCTTAAAAATATGCTGATTTTTTCGGTTCTTTTTGCATCTCAAATGGTAGGACTCCGTTCGATTGCATATTGTATGTAGGTAGAGCAAAAAAAAATTATAATAAATCGAGAACTTTTTGAATTTGCTTGGGGGTGAGGATGTTTCAATGGATTCGAAAAAATAAATATTTTAATTTAACACGGAATCCTTACGAGGAACGCATTCATTCTTCTTACGTCTTTTTATAAAGGAATCTGTCCGAGGAAATAATACTTATCGCTCCTAAGACGATATCGTGAAAAAATAACAAACGTCCTTTGGAATGATGGGGAAATAGCTCTCAAAAGGGAATGAATTGAAAACCGTGCGATGCAGAAAAACTATTGAGTGAATGAAAAAAAATGAGAAAGAAAGATGCTATTTAAGGAATGAAAACAATCTATGCACGTATGCACCCTCTTAAGAAATACATTTCATTTCTACTTTAAAATGACGCTGGTATGTCGCTTCGATTCGACCGGATTTAATGAAAATAGAAACTTGTGTCACACGTATACCAACTTATTAATATTGTATTCATTCTAGAGTAAGAAATATGTCGACCGAAGGACTTTTATAAATGAATAAACTGCGGAACATGTGGTTTCCAATTTTGGATAGGACCGTCTCATTATGTTATGTAAAAAATAAGAAAGAAAGGATACTTGAGGAATGAAAATAATCTATGCACTTGCGAACCCTCTTAACTCTCCTGATGGTTTATCTTCGCGTCGAAAACTGTCCTGTAGTGACCAGCCCTGACGCTAAAACCCCTGTTCCAAATTGTCAACATTTCTGGGTACGGGAGACTGTTTTCCCTTTGAGTAATAGAGCAGTTGTATTTCGACGAGATATCTTGTCATTAACTAAGCGTCATATCTTGACGGACGAAATATCTCATCGAATCCACTTGGAGATTCAAGAAATACATTTCATTTCTACTTTAAAATGACACTGGTAAGTTGCTTAGATTCGACCAGATCCAATGAAAATGTAAACTTGTATCACATGTATGCCGACATATTAATATTTTATTCATTCCGTGTAACAAATATATCGACTGCTTGACTTTTATAAATGAATAAACTGGAATCTGTGGTTTTCAATTTTGGATAAGACCGTAATATTAAAGTTATATCGAAATGCAACGATAGACTTGGATTATAACAATAACACAACTGTTTCTATTAGATCTGGTCAAAAGGTACCCTAGATCTTATTATGGTAGGAGATGGGAACGTGATATTATCATAAATAATTTATTTCTATGCATATACACAGTGCACTATTTAAATAGATTGTCTAAACGTCACATCGTCAACTGCAAAGCCCTCGGTTCTAAGAAAAACTTTAAAAAGCTACAATCGCTTCCTGTAGTTGATAACCTACACTTGAGGCCAGCACTGGTAGTTAGTCAGCATATTATGTTTACTGAATCATGATTAAAGCTACTTTATATTTTTATCTGTCTGGTTATTCATTACATCAATCTTCATATGGAATTACCTCCGTACAATGGAGAACACCTTTTTCCAACCATCTGATATCCGATGTTTTCCTATACATGCATATAATAAAGATAGTTTCGGATTAACCCTCCGTGTGGTTGTCTCGGCGAGATATCTCGTTATTAGCAAACCTTACCAGGTCTTGATTGATGAGATATCTCGTCATCAGAAGAAAACTGACCAGATCTTGGTAGACGAAGTATCTTGTCATTAGAAAAAACTGACCAGATCTTGATCACGTCCTCATAAAAAAATCGGCAATATATCTCGTCAAGATCATTGCCGATTTTTTTATGAGGACGTAATAAAGATCTGGTCAGTTTTCTTCTAATGACGAGATACCTCGTCCATCAGATGTACTAATGGTTTTGCTAATGACAAGATACCGCGTTGTAAAAACCACCAGGAGGATTAAGGTGCCAAAATGGAAACATTTTAAATTATAAGATATCATGGGTTCGAACCGTAAGTTACTCAAATTGCATTTTATTCGAATTTCCCAACTTTCCAACCAATAGATTTCAGGTACGTGTAGCTTGAGTACGTACTTAGATGACTTTCGCATCATTTTTAGCAGCACATTGCAGAGGACACAATGTAAACCATCATCCAAAACACTCACTGGTTCTCGTCATTCAAAGCTGTGTTAGAGACTAGCATTGAGCACATCTAATGTGTGTTGTGTAACTGAACTACTAACCACCTTCCGCTACGACTATTGCATAAGGGATTCGTGCATTCATCGATTCCTGAAAGAGCATATGTTGAGCGCAATGACTTTCCAGCCTATAGATTTCAGAGGTGCGTGCAGTTTGTACGTACTTGGATATTTCCCTGTTAGCTTTGGGACGGGACTAGGAATCATTTGCAGACTAACTTCGCCCTCCATCTTGCTTACATCGGGGAGTATCATAAAGATTAAGGTACTCATTCCACCCTAAAATAACGTACATTTGAGGAGGTAGGACTTAAGCACCTTCACATTAAGCTGACAAACATTTATCATGAGTGCAGGTGGTTGTTTTCCATCTCACTGGAGAGCCAATCCAGAATCCCTCCCAATGCGAATTTCAAGTCACTTTTCCTTACGAAATTGCATCGATTCACACAAGTTTACATGCATGCAATAAATTTAAACTGTCGACGAGGTATCTCGTCATTAGCAAAACTGATCTGATCTTGATGGACGAGCTATCTTGTCATTAGCAAAATTGGTCAGATTCTGATGGACGAGATATCTCGTCGAAACCACTTGGAGGGTTAAGGTACAAAATTCCAAAAGGTGAAAATTGACGATTCGTACGTTACGATTGACGATACACGCAATAAGTTTAAGCTAAAAATATAAAAAGGTACTATCTTTAAAGAGTTCATAAAAGCTAATTATAGGTTTAAAGTTTAAGATACATTTTATTAACTGTTTAACGGAGAAAAGAGGATTAAGTGCGAATCGTAGGTTTGTTCCGGTTGTAAGATAAGAAATGCGTATATGGTATTGTAATTAAATGAATAAGTTTATTTAAATAACTCAGAGCTATGTGTTTATATTATGCAAACAAAAGTGCAACAGAGATGAGTTATTGATGTTAAATTAAATCAAAATTCTCGTTCTGATTGAACGTCACTAGTTTTTGTAGCGGAAGCTAATAATTATTAGAAAGGAAAGCAATTATCAAGACGTGTTTGGCTTTAAAATAATGATGAAATCGAATACTCATACAACATTTTAAAATATTAGATTTCGAAAGGTACGTTTGCAAGTTGGTTTTAGTTGTTTTCATCATGTAGAATGTAACACCTAACATTTCATTAACCTTTTACTTTTTAAAGTTCACGTGTGTGTGTACTAAAGCGACAAGTGTGTTAAGTAAAATATGTCGGATAGGTAAATTACAAATTTAAAAATTGCCATATATTTACATATCTGACGACATTTGAGAGTAATTGTAAGTTAACGGATTGTTTTATACGTGACTAATCTACATGAAAAGGTATTCATCGTAAATATTTTACTTTGCAGATTCCATAATCATGTTTACTTGGATAACATTAGCCCCATCTCAGCTATAAGAACATACTTTAAGAGTAAGCAACCATTCTCACAAAAATAGTTTTATTCAGCCCATATTTTAAGCAAATTGGTATAGTAAAAACTGATTATATCGTCGACTTGCAAGTGAAACACACCAAGAAAACAGTTCTGAGAAAACGAAGAAATAAAAATGCTACTCCCCAAGTTCTACTCACTGTGTTTATCAAGAATATATCTAACCTTTACGCAAAGAAAAATTAATTAGTGTACACCAATGTAAAAATCACCACATTATGGTTAAGGAATACTAAAAAACTCATATCTGGGAAATTTTGACTTAGTTGTTTCACGTTTAAGCCGATGACATGTTTTACATATTTTTAACATCTGAAACAAGTCATCACAAACCTCCTTAGAATACGTTTCCAAGACAAAAAGATTGAATATATTTCTATAATTTGGACAATAATGAGCACTTCATATATAATTATCAATATTGAATAATCATCTTATGAGAAGTTTAACATATATGCGTTAAACTAGAGCGAAAACGAAACGTGATTTTACGCTATCAACAATCAAAGAGACCTATTTATCGTTTACTACATCGTAAATTTTGAGAAAAAATATTTGCTTCAAAACAAAATAAAAAGTAAAACTCAAATAGAAACATCTTATCTAAGCAATCCCAGCCGCTTGAGTACAGCAGACTTGTCTTTAAAATTTACGGTGGATGTACATTTACAGGATAAGCCAATTTATGTCGTTCCCCCATAATAAACAATATATTTGAGTCCCAGTGTCAGTCAGAGGGTACACATAAAAAATATTCACAACTCCCTTTTAGCCCCCTTTTCTGTTGATTTATTTATAGAATATAAAAGAACCCGATCTGTATTCCATGCTTCCACCGAAAATGCAGCAACGAAATATGTCTTTCAATACTCGAAAAGTGTAAAAAATGAATAACAGTGCTATGTTCGAAAGTTTATGACTCTTAAACATATTGCAGACGTCCCGTCGACACCTTGCGATTTTTTTAATGGCGAATAAAAATATTTTTTTTTCGTTCTGTGTATCTCACTCTTCTGGGATTCCCCGTTTTATAGTTTGGCCGTATATTTCAAATAATGTCCGCTGGTTTTAGATTCTTGGGATTTCTGAGAATCTAGTTGACTCTGACCATTGCATACTGGTGAGAATATAACGAGACTGAAATGAAAAATAGTTTTGTCCGTAGTGTCGTGAGATTCTGTCTTAATACTCCTGGAAAAGTAGAGGATGGACGTTTCTCCCCGACTGCGGAAAAGAATATATTAGGTTTTGAGAAATTGAGGACGTTACTCTCCATTTGTTTATTGGTATTGTCTGTTTCATTAGCTATAGCAAAATATTTTAATAAAAATTGTGTCTGTTTTAGATTATTATGACTTCAAAAGGAGATGATGGAATGTTTTTTTCTCGATGTCTGCGAAAGAGAATATTCTGTTTTGAGAAATTGCGGACCTTTACGAGTATGTACTCCATTTCAGCTCATTGGTGTAATTTGTTTTATTATTTAAGGTCACATTTTGTATGAAAATTGTGTCTGTTTCAAATTATTAGGACTTCAAAAGTAGGGGATGGACAGTTTTTTCTTGACGACTGCGAAAGGGAATATTCTGTTTTTAGAATTTCCGGTTGTATATACTTTATTTTAGTTTATTGTTAATTGTTTCATTAGATATGGTAATATATATTAATGTAAATTGTGTCTGACTTACGTTATTATGACTTCAAAAGTAGAGGATGGACACCTTGACGACTGAGAAAGAGAATTTTGTATTTTGCGAAATTACGGATATGTTTATGTATTCCATTTTAGCTCATTGGTGTTATCTGTTTCATTAGTTATGATCAAATATTTGAATGAAAATTGTGTTCGTTTTAAATGTTTGACTTCAAAAGTAGATAGGTGGACATATTATTTTTCTTGAATACTGTGGAGGGATTATTCTGCTTTGAGAAATTTCTGACGTTTACATGCTCTATTTCAGTTAATTAATGCTACCATTTTCATTAGTTACGGTCGAATATTTGAATAAATTTATGTATGTTTTAAGTGTTTATGACATATCGCGCTATACTGGAAAACTAAGCTTTACAACAATGAAAAAAATGCCTAATGTATGAAACAAGAAAAACATTTTGCTCCTAGCTGGTCTGAGGATTTCTTAATATAATTCATAACTGAGTAGTACTATTAAAGAAAATATCAAAACTGTACTTTTTAATATTAAAATATTCCAATTTTTTGGTCAAATGAAATTAAATTTCCTTATTTTATATCAAAGGTGAGTGTTTTCATTTGTGTATACCTACGGCATATTAAAAAATTGTCATCTAAGCGTGGTTAAAAATTACGAGGTGTTGTTTCCCGTCGCTAATAGCCCGTTGTATTGCTTCAGTTTGACATAAATTCAAGTACCTACGTCATATTAAGAGAGAGTGCATGTACATCTTATACTGCATGTATATGGGATAAGACGTAAAAACTATGCAGGAAAATTAGAAATGTATGGAAATTCATCTTATAGGAATAGGAAGGAGGTACGGCCATGCGATATATCGAATACGATCTTCCATAAAAAATTCCCCTCCCACAAGCAAATATGAAATGGCGCCTATGATGATAAGGCTCACATTAAAGAATGGTACTAAGAAACTTTCTTAAGTATAAGCGGAAGCAAATCTTAATCGAAGTTTAAGAGCCAAAGGATTCTTAATCGATCAAATAATGAAAACGCAATTTCAAAAGAAAATTATGTATTCAAATTAGCATTTTGTAGCATTAGCCATACGTATCAACCAGATAAAGAAACACCCACGAGTATACCAAAACAAGAAAAGATATCCTTCCTGTTCTGCCTCCATCCTCATAATCCCTTTGATAAACCTCCAAAGAAAAATATAGGCATAAAAACTACTTAGACCAAACTTCTTTTTAGGACAGATAAAAAAATATTCCTTCAAGAGGAAATAAAAAACCCTCCTTGACAGGCTATGGAATGGTATGGAGCAATTACTTTGGCATGACATTACTTTAAAATTTTAAGTCTCCTTTTGGAAAATGAAAAGTTGGGGATTCGTTTTTTTTTTCAGTATTTCTGCATGCGGGAGCTCCAGTCATTATTTCTCGACTAAATTTTTCCAAGAGACCTTTAAAATTCTAGGTCAGCCGAGTAAAGTTTCTTTTTTGCTAACATTATTCCTGGGGTTTTTATCAACTCTCTAGTACTTTACTTATTGCCCTACCAAATTATTATTCCAAAAAAGTATTTCCTAGTGAAGAAAAACGAGGAAATCATGTAAATGACTCCCTTAATAATGCCTGGAGGAAAAGGGTGTGAGAAGATCCCATACCATCCCCTCACATAGTGTATGTGCTTAAAGGGCAGCACAGGAAGGGCTCCTGTAAAGTGCCCTCCTCTACTGGAAATTAGTGAGTAGTGTTCTGTTCGAGAATGGTGTAATGAGAAAAATACTTCACATTTAAACACTGAATTGATAATACAAATTAATGTATAGATTTTAATGGAAACATGGTTGGATTTTACATATTGGACAAATTTTCAAGATGTAAAATTCATGTAAAGTGCACACCAAAACGTTTGTTTACTTTTAATATGTCAAAATGACATTTAAATTGGTCACATAACATACCAGGACGAATTGGATGGTTCAATTTGAAAGGAGAGTGACTCAAACTTTTGAAGTAGTTCATTTTTTTGGTGGTTTCAAGTTCTATGAGCTCCAATTACGGAAAAAAGAGGTCAAATTGAGCTACTGTTCTGTGAGAAATAATTCCCACAAAAGTTGGGGGAAAATATCTCCAAAAATTAGAACTATTATTTTTTTAATTGGATAATCCAGTTGTAAAAAAAGGTGACAGTGGTTAAAAGATATGTTTCAGTACAAGCGAATTTCCATTGCTATTGATAATTCACACATGATGGATTTTCTATGAACAAATGGAAATTGTTCTAATGCTTTCGAGGCTAAGACCTATGAGCATTATTATATCTATTTCCACTAAAATACTAATTTATGATAATTTTGCGTTTTTTCCTTTACCAGCATAGATCTCCAATTATAGAATTTAGTTTCTGTGTTTCTAGTTTCGGGAGAATTTCATTTGTCATCAAATAATCGTTTCTTACACTTTGTTCAGTAAAATGTTTCTCATTTTGTAATATTTTCTTATTACTTACGAAAGACGATGTACTTGCACAAGGAGCTATATTTTCTATCGCATCTTATTAAACCAAACTCATCAACCCTGACGCAAAGTACTGAACATTTGATACTGCCAACAAGCATACACATCCATGCGAGTATACTAGTGAAAGAATGAATGCTTTATGGGGCATAAATGAAAATTTGACTGAGCTACAGTTTCTAAATTTCGAAATAAATTACTAATACGTTGCGGTATTACCAGTTAACTCTATGTAAAATTAAAGAAACTAGTGATTTAAAGCAAGAAAGCAATTTTAGTATGAAACTTTTTCACATGTACCTTTTAATAGAGCTTATTAAAAATCAAGCAATACATGTTTTTTAGAAGTTGTAGCTGAAGTAGTTGTTTCTAGTTTGCGTTTGTATGGGCTTATTTTCCCAAAGGAAATTACATCGGATAAATAAATTGACATTGATTTAAATACTTCATTCTAATATGCATCTGAAATTAGTGTTATAGTTCTTATATATTTACATTCATCAACATAATTTTGTGATATAAGAAAAGTACCGAGATGAAATGTATATTTATTATTCTTGTAATAATTACATAGACGGAAATTCATTAAAATTAGTTACCATCCAGAATTCGATCAACTTTGGTTTGTCGTTCTACGGTAATTATTAGCTTCACGAAGTCCAGTTAGACCAGAACGGTTTCGATAGGGTAGTGTAGAATTTATTCTAATGTTGATTATATACAGTTAGAGCAGTGATTCTTAACCTGGGGTGTGTGCATCCCTGGGGGTGCGAGAAAGCATTTCCAGGGGGGCGAGAAAAGTTTCAATGGACGACAGCGATTTAATAAAAGACGATGTTATTGAAATACGAATCAATGCACGTATTCAAATGGAATTTGAAAAACTGGATTTAAAACAATTCTGGTGTAAACAGTTAGAACCATATACACATCTGGCAAAAGCAGCATTGCAGACTCTTTTACCATTTGCCACTACCTACCTGTGTGGAATGGGACTTTCATCACTTTCGCACATAAAAACAAAAGTCAGAAATGCAAGTGATGACTTACGCGTGGCTCTTTCAAAAAAGGAGCCTTGCTTCAAAAGCATAATTATAAATAAACAACATCGTAACCATTAAAAATTGAGATGTTGTTTTGTATGCATAAATGTATGTCATTATTTTCCAATAAATAAATTATCTTGCAATTAGAAGTAATTTCCCAAATAAAGAAATAGAAACACATTTTTCAAGGGTGTGCGAGAACTTATTTTTAGATTCAAGGGAGTGCCGATCACTAAAACGGTTAAGAACCACTGGGTTAGAGCATACTGTGCAAAGATAGTTTTCAATCATAAATCGGATTAAACTTTGGTCCATACTGCGTTAAATGTTTAGGATACAATGATTGTATATGACAAGGCGAATAAAAGAACTTTACGTTAATGTATCTTTGTATAACCGTTATGGACAGTAAAATGAAAAATATTAAAGTCAACAAGCAAACCGATTTCATAATAAAAGAAAATTTAAGTACTGTCAGTCTACCTCAAAAACGACTCCAAACAGAAAGTCTGTACCTGTCTTGCGTGAGAAACGAGATCTAAAGGAGATTCTTGATACATCCTTTTGAAAATAAATTTTCTCTATGAAGAAAAGCTCAAAATTTCTTTTCCCGTCCTCTATAGGTTAAAAAAAATTTATACTAAATTTTCGTTGACTTATGGTGAATTAAAAATATCGCCAAAACTTTTGAAAAGTCGCCAAAAGTTTGAAAAATAGTAGCTTTTGAAACGATTTTGCTTAAAAATATACCCCTATTCTCTAAAGTTGAAAAATAGTAACAAAATGTCGTCTTTTAGTCGTCTGTGGCAACTATGCAACTGGCTGTCTAGGATGGTTGGTTGTTTTAGGGTGTTATGGCGCAAGTGCCATATTTGGCAAGCTGTGCCAAACTCAAGACAACAACCTTTTATTGAAGAAAAGCAACCAGTAGAATGGCTCTCCAGGAGTTTGTGAGATAAGACGATATCACTCACCGTCACTTTTCGCCAACCACCCATCGCCAAATTCGCCCAAATCTCAAATGTACCAGACGTTTTTATAGTGACAGCCAGAACGCAAACCATCTGGAGCAGCTCTCCTGGTAAACATACATGTTATGCTGTTGAACAGAGCAGAAGGCAGTAAGTAAATGAATATAAATTTGAGTAAAATATAAATTTTGCAATGAATACTACCCTCCATTATATTTGCTACATTTGTGACACATATTTTAAATAAAGTGAAACTAAATCACTCTTCTGCTTTCAATAGTCACGTAGAACATATTTCTTTGAGTTTAATTTATGTTCCATATATATTCAGGCTACAACAGATCCATTTGAATTTATGGATTCAATAAATTATACAGCAGGCGTAGTCCGTTTTTACATCCACCTGTCTCACGTTCCAATCAATTTATGACCTAACTAAAGCATTGAGCGTAATCCGATCCTCAGTACCCCTGACAATAACTACGAATTTTATCACGTAGACCACTATTGGATAGCGTTTCCACTTTCGCATTCCTGAAAGACAGGTTTTCAATTAAGGAAACAGCTTGTCCGTTGTATCAGCGTAGAATTTGCTGGAAAAAGTGCAATTAAGACGATTTATTAGACTAAGTTTTTTCTCTGCTCTTCAAGTGGACATAGTAGCGATAACAGGGACAGGACATGCACCCCTTTACCCTAGAAGTATTTTCGCCAGGGAAAAAGCCTTAAAAAGTACTTTTCTTGGGGCTTAACGTGATTTATGCTTATTTACTGCGACAAGCGGCAATTTATAATCGGAATCACATCGCCAAATTTTTATCACTGATTTTTTTACTTTACCACCTTAAGAGTTTTATTTCCGTCCTGCCTTCTTTTTCTTCCGGGATGGCCGTGTGGAAGAACTTAATTTTATAGCAGTTTTTTCCGGTGTGTCTTGGGGAATGCTTTGAAGCAGAGTCTGGGTGCCTTTCTCTCTCCCTTTTCCCCTTTTATTCCCGCAACTTATTCCCGGACAAGTAGGATTCCGGGAGACGTGAGAACGGTAATAGCTCTCCCTATCGATCGGAATTGATTTTGCTTTTATTGCCGGTTTTCAGGCCGCTGGACGGGAAATGAAATCATAGTAGGCCAGGATATTGTGCAGTGACCAAGGACTAATTGGAAGCCGTACATAGGTGGCGAGAAAATTGAAATTGTTTACGAGTTTGATTGAAAGATAAGTCATGTTTCGTTTTGTCTTTGCTCAGAAGAGCATTGCAGATGCTGAAGTTACTTTGCTTTGCAGTTGTAGGGTACCGTATTGGATACTGAGATAAATAATCAATGCTGTGGAACACAACATAGATTTTAGTAAGATTCATGGACGATTTTAAAGCCTTTAAACATTTCCCATGTACCCGCATTTGATGATTTGACTATTTTTAAACAATGACGGGATTCAAATGTACAAGGATTTTGTGCTTTGACCATGATAGACTAATTGGAAGCGTCCATAGCTAGCGTGCAAATTGAAATTATTTATGAGTTTGATTTAAAAACATGTTTAAAAACCCAAGTTTCTTTCTATCTTCGCTCAGAAGTGCAATGCCGATGCTGAAGTTTTTTATTTTGTAATTGTAAGGTACCATGTTGAATGTTGAGATATATAATCAATGTTTGGAAATACGACATTGATTTTTGATATGATGCGAAGAATAGAGCAGAGTACAATAGAATCTTGATTATACGAGGTAATGTGGGCCAAGACCACCATCTCGCATAACCAGAAGCTAAGATAATACGGATGTGGCAACACTACTGAAAAATTCATAAATCAAGGATTTGTGTCACAATATGTATTTATTGTGATAATGTTATAATAAATATGTACCTGAGTTGTGTATATCCAAAACCTTATATTGAAAAAGTCCTAAAGATCCTGTTTCGCAGTACTTTTAAACACGTAAACTGCAGCATTTCATCTTTCGCATCAATGTATACAATGTATACATCAATGTATACAATTCTTAAACGGCGTTTTTTTATGTTGATGATGAGATGTTTTTAATATATTACTTCTGAAGTGTAGTGGGTCTGGTTGTAAATATGCCATTTAAATATTTTTGTTGTAACAAAGCTACTATTGTTGACACAAGCTACTATTAACTACAAGATGTAACCAACCAACCAGCCCTTCAAACCAGTCAAAGACAAAGTACGCTCACTCATGCTTGAAATTTTTTAAATCTAATTCGGCTTGGATAACACGGACACTTGGTTAATCGGACAATTGGATAATCAAGACTCTACTGTGTTTAAGTACTTCCCACATATCCCCCATTTGTTGATTTGGTGAAATTTTTTTAAACAATAATGAGATTCAAGTGTAGAAGCATTTGTTTGAACATAAAGTGATTCAGAAACCAATAATTGCAGCAATTGCTTTAATCGACATTTAAAAACCCAATAGATATAGCTCTTGATTTTTGGAGTTGAATAATTGCTGAAATCTAAAGCTACTATTAACTACACAAGACGTAGTGATTTTGATGTTTTGCATTTGTGATTCATTCCTTTTAAAATATTACACCATCGCCTGTCATCTACCCTATTAAATATCATAATCCAAGTGGTAGAGGAAATTACTGGAAATATCTCGTTAAAGGAAATGGGAAGTCAATCTTAGAAACCATGTCGTCAGAATTTTCGCTGGAAAAAACATCATGGTGATATGAAAACTACCATATCAGTTTGTATGCAGTTCAACAAGACTATCTCGCAAAGAATATTGCTTATAAGAATAATCTGATTAGCTTTCGCGATACAGACAAATTCAATACTGTACCTAGAAATAATAATGTTAATATTCGTGTTCGACGTATTAGTGCTAGTATTAGTTCGAAGTATTAGTTTTTCGTATTAGTGCTTATACTAATACGGGAAAGAAAAAATAAAATAACAAAATATAATAACGTAGACACAATGAATAACTTATACTTACAAAACCACATGTGAATAAAGAAAAATCGTTGTTTGATTGAGTATATGAAGTTAGAAAAAATAACTGAAGTGGAATATCTCCATCTCTATGACCAAATCACGAAGCTTAATCCTTATAAATTGAGATCATTGTCACTTTTATGACATTCATAACTAATTAGTTATTCTCAATAAGGTAATCAATAACTTATGCATGAATTTTATTTCCGAACTACAATACAAGAAATGCGACGCTGCAAAAAGTTCGACTAGACAGTTAACGAAATCCTGCATCCTATGAAAAATATGAGCTAAAAATATGAGCTGAAAATAGAAATATTTTCTTTTCTATTTTTCATACTTCGAAGCCGTGCTTCTTAAAAATGGTATTTATCTATATTTGCTATATTATAAACATATGACATATACTTTTAAAATAAATGACATAATTCCTAGATTAATTGTTGCCAATAGGATTATAGTCTGGAATAAATTTTATTTTCTTTGAATCAAATTCCATTCACTTTACTTTGAGTACTTTTCTCCAAGTCCTACTTATGGTTTGAAAAATTACACAATATTGAGTACAAATATGTAAATATATTTCACTAACGTACGTGGCACAGAACTTGGTGTTATTTGTATACTGGAGAATGGTAACAAACGATATAAACAATGTTAAATTATTGAAGTTATAAACAAAATGCGCAGACGTTTTGCACGGATATACTAGTTACTAGTAAATAAAAATAATTACAAAGTTCTTGCCACAAAACGGGAACTGGCGGATAACATACATTTGTTCAGAAAATGTAGTTTGGAGTTCAGAAAATTTAGTTCCACAAACGAATATCATCAGTCTTCAAGTATTTATATTTTTTGCTGCGGGACTATTTGCTTCAGAAATATCTCTGTTTTTTACCAGAGAAACGTTTCTAGTTTGATGTGAAAAATATGGTAATGAATACATCCACGCTCACTTCGTATTAAAATGTTTGCGAACATGTGTTATTAAGATTAAAGCATAAAATATTTGGGAAAACCTTTAAGAATTCACAAATCCGACGCTTTTGGTAAACTCAGAACCTGAGAAAACTTCCATTTAAGTTGTGGGATTCAAAATTGAAGATTGTTTCTTAGGGGACTGAAAGAGACAGCTTTGGAGTTGAACTAAAGATGTAAGTCCTCAGGTATTGGACTGAAAATTTGACTCCTCATAGGAATTATTGAAAACTTAAGTCTTTCCAGGAGTTAGAATGAAAATTTATGTCTTCTTAGGACAGTGCTTCCTAGGACCGGTCATATAGAGGCATTTAAATATCAATAAAAGTTTGACTATCAAACTTTCTTTTCCTGTTATTTTAATGTTTTGGGATTTTTAACCCTCCTGGTGGTTCTCTCGACGAGATATGTCGTCATCAGTAAGACCATTAGCCAGTCTTGATGGACGAGATATCTCGTTATTAGATGAAAGTTGACCAGATCTTGATCTCGTCATCATCAATAAATCGGTCCAATCTTGATGAAGAGCATTCAACTAGCAAAATTTGTCAGATGTTGATGGACAAGCTATCTTGTCGAAAACACTTGGAGGGTTAAATAGATCTTCACGTTCTGAGACATGCTAAGACAAGTATTTAATCAACACAAGAGTAATGTTCGAAATAAACGTTAGATTTCACGTGCAGCCTGCGACAACCTCGTGTGGAATCAATATAGTCAATCAGTGTTCATTACGGATGAAGATACGGTTTAAATTGAATAAGATTTATTTCACCTCGACGGCTTAGTTTTGAACATTTGACAAGTGGGCTCACAAATAACTTCAAGCAATACTCGCATATTTAATACCTGTATAAATAATTTTAAGAATTATTTTTTTATTCAAAAGTATCACAAATGAATTGTTTCAAAAATATTTTTTTAATCACTTTGTAACAAAAGGGGGGTATTTCAATTAACGTCACACTGGAGCAACACAACGGGCTATTGGTGACGGTCGGAGATCAATCCCAAAGGGAAAGATCCGAGTTGTAACAAAAGGGTAGGTAATAACTATTATTTGTTTGTAAATCAATCAACATTGCACCTATTTTTGTCAGATTGACAAAAAACTATAATCTACCTTTTGATGTGCAATAAAATCTTAATAGCTTGTTTTATGTGGATAATGAGGTGAAAAAGGTTGAAATCACAGGTTTAGAGGTTTTACATAATACTTGTAAAATGCTTGAAAATAAAAAACACTTAGAAACGTAAATTGTTATAAATTATTATGATCTTGACTGATCTTAATACTTGTCTTAAAACGAGTCATGGGCCTTATGATAACTATTTAAAAAACGTGATTGATTGAGGTATAATATAACTAAGCTATGAACATGAAATAGGACTAGCTGATCCAGGGATAAGACGCCATATTATATTGGAACAAAGTCAGAAGAGGGAGATAAATATGTTTAAGAGTCAGTCCATAGGTTTTAAAAGAGGAATTGGTAATTAGTGTGTTCCTGGGGAACTCGACCTAGGAATGAAAAGCGAGTATTAAGTAGTGTAGTGTTTCGAGATTTCGTTACATACAGGCGTTATTAGCAATGATAAGCAATAGATAATGAAAAACGTATCTTACCGGAGTGCAGACATCTAAGCAGAATGAGACAGTCAATTGGAACTTCACGGTGCTCTCGGAAGCAAATTTAAACGCCTGAAAAGGTGCCACCAGAGATTTAGAGTCTCCGGACCTTTCAAGAGACGGAAATATTGCGGGTTCCACTGGGCACCTAAAAGGACAGTTAAAATATTAAGCTTGATGAATCGAAAGACAGAAATTTTTAAATTTGACAACTTATCAGACAATTTTATTAAATATACGTAAATAATGTATTTTTTAAAATTTAAATTACATTTAACATTCAAAAAATATCTGAACAATGAAAGAAACATCCGAAACGACAGAATCGGTTCAACAGACTCTGAACTCGAATCGTAGTGAATCGGAATCTACTCAGTCGTGAATCAACCACATTAGCCATGGAAGTTCAAGTGACTAAGTTGGTTTTTCCACTTAGCTAGTGACCTGCGAGTTGTAGGCGGTGCAGTTTTGATTCCTGTACTTATATCCGAGATGTATTTCTCTCCTGTGTTAGTAGGGCCTCGGTAGCCCGGTTGGAAGCGTAGCGGATTAGCAACCGGAGGGTTGCGAATTCGAAACTGGATAAACCCAAAGGCGTTGCGTATGTGGAGGCTGGTACACGTTAAATCTGTCGTGGCCTCGAATGTCCTCATGTTGGTGTGGTGTGAATGTTTGTAGAAGCCAGCTTAGGTGGGATCTCGTCATTTGACAGTGATTAAAATCACGAGGTGTCCTCGAATCTTTTCCTTCGGGATTGATAACGGAGAGTCGCTAATAGCCCGTTGTGTTGCTCCAGTGTGACGTTAATTCAACTACCTACGTACCTCCTGTGCTTGTAAAACTTTATATGTGCATTTCAATTATTTAACGTCTTCTCTAGTGTGTTTGGCGCAGCTTGGTCATATTTGGCCTTTGCGCCATGAAATCCAACCCAACTAATTAACCATGTATTAAATACCACAGGGGGCAAACCAAACGAATACAGAAATGAACAGTATTTTTTAACAAAGAGGAGCCGCCACGGCAGTGCGTTTGCCCACTGTGCTAACAATCTGCGATTAGTATTTGGTGTAGGTTCGATTCCTATGTCTACCCTGGGTGTATTTCTATCTTCCTGTCTGTCAGGGGCAGCGGTAGCCCAGTTGGAAAGGTAACGGACTAGCTACCGGAGGGTTACGAGTTCGAATCAAACCAAAGATGGTCTTGTACAAAGGGGGCTGGTGCACGTTAAATCTTTCGTGGCCTCAAATGTTCTCACGTTGGCGTGGTGTAGAAGTTTGGAGAGTGGGGTGCCAGATCAGGTGTGACCTCGTCATCTGACCGTGGTTCAAAATTGCGTGATGTTGTAATCGGTACTGTCCCTTCGCAGGTTGATCCCGAACCGTTGCCAATAGGCCGTTGTGTTGTTCCAATGAGACGTTAATTAAATACCTACTTATCCTGTCTGTCAATAAACTTATTGTGTGTTTATATTCATTTACTTGACGACGAAAAAATATAGCTTGGCCAGGTCTGGCCTCCCTTTCACTATAAAAACCAAACTTTTTACAACAGGGATAGATAAATTAAGAAGGTTCTTGAATTTGCATCGTACTGGTGTAGCACAACGGGCTATTAGCGACTGCACAGGTAGGTAGGTAGTTAAAGTCGCACTGGACAAACGCGCTATTGGAGGAAACTGATCATGGATGAGGCATTGCCATAATTTTGAACCGCAGTCAAGTGACGAGGTCACCTTCCTGCCACCTGTGTGTGTGAGCAGGCATCTCACTCTCTAAACTTCCACACCATATCAAAGTTAGGACGTTTGAGGCCATGCCAGATTTGACATGCATCAGCCTCCACTAACATGACTATCTTTGGTTGGATCGAGTCTCGAACTCACAACCCTCCATTTTCTAAATCGTCATTCTATCGACTGAGCTACCTCGGCCTCGGAACTGTCGTGGAAAAGGTTAGTTGGTTTGTTGCTCCAAGGTCACATATTTTACGAGAATAATTTAAAAGAGAGATACCTAACCATTAAAAATATTCAGGTAACGATTCGAATCTAGGGTCTGTTGAATCTCTTATGGCGCAAATCACTTGGGTACATGACGAGGTTAAAAGTAAGTGAGCAAACCTAGCACTAAAATAAACAAAATACGTTTTAAGGGTATTCAATCAATTCAAGTTCATATTTTAGCATTCGTTTAGAATTCTTAGTTTTACCTACACTTAAGACTAAGATTATGCGAATTCATATGTCATTTCCATAGCACGTTTCAAAACCAGCAATTTAATACATTAAATCTAAGCAATTCGTTTAAAAGATTTATAATAGGGAACGAATTTCAATACCTTTCATTCGAATTATGAATTCCAAACCGAGAGATTTATGACTAAAGGGATTCTGTTATTCAATTTACGATTATTTAGGTCGGCTTAATAAATGATTTCCACTAAATATATGGATATTTGACACAGGGTAAATATTTATTATTAAATAAGTAGCGTTTCAAATTCCTAAATAAATCTATCCTACTTAATGAGAGCTTTTGAGCCATTATGAGAAGGGGCATGAATTCGAAGATCCAATTTACAGTTAGAGTACGATAGCAAATCAATTGTATGTCCACATGATAAATTAGATACCATACCAGATATGTGACCAATCTGTTTCAAACGTGTTTTGTAACTAATTGTTTCAGTTCTTGACATAAAACATCAGATATAAATATATTTTGTTAGAAATAACTAAACGCTTGTTAATGAATATATGACGACTTTTGGTTCGAAGATCACTATGGTATACTGAAGGCTATTTATAGAAGAGACAACAGCGTGAATGAAGTGAAATAGCACTCCAAACCATAATGTTTGTAGCAGGACTACCATGACCCTCTGAAATGCACCCTTTCGCATGCCTTTCCCTACTGTATCTACAAACAAGGGTCAGGTCATCATAGATCAAGAAATTGTTCTTAGATTCATAAGAAACAATAATTCACTTGTATTCACCGGTCAAGTGTTTTAGGGCCGCGATAGCTCAGTCGGTGAAGCTACCGATTAGCAAACGGAGGGTTGTGAATTCGTTACTCGATCCAACCTAAGACCGTCGTGAACGTGGGAGTTGTCGAACAATAAATATGTCGTGGCCTCAAATGTCCTCACTTGGCGTGGCGTGGAATTTTTAAGAGTGGAATGCCAGCTCAGGGGTTGACCCCGTTAGCTGACCGTGGTTCAAAATTACGAGGTGTTGTTTTAGAATCTTTCTCTTCGGGGTTGATCCCGGACCGTCGGCATTATTCCGTTGTGTTGCTTCAGTGCAACGTAGTTGACGTCTGGTATATGCTAGACCGCCAATTGTACCACCCAGGAGTTTAAGAGATCTGAAGTAGCAGCTTCAGAGTGTGTGGTATAATTTACCACATTTCAAAAGGGTTTTGTTTGATTCCATGCCACGCCTTATATTGTCATGTATGAGGCTTTACAACTCATTTATATCCGCCTCTGATGTGATTCTACAATAAGAAAGAATCCTCTAAATTCAAAATTGTGATAATTTCTTTATCTCTTCAGGTAAACTACACGTGCTAAGTGTCATTCCGATCGAACAGAGTCTTCAGAGTGTTTCGATCTGTGGCATAGTGTATATGTAGTGGATGAAGTAAATACATTTCTTTATTATTATTATTTTATATTTATTAATGCAAATTCTATTGGAAAATACATGATATTTATAATTCCAGATATAAAATAACTCATAAAGTAATGACTAGCTTAATCGAAGAAACATTTTTTAATGGGGAAAGCACGAATCCTATGCTGGTCTTGTGCAAAACCATCTATTCAAATTTTCCAATACACATTTTGTGAAAATAAAGACAAATATGTGACAAAGAACATTACATCTTTCTTTAATAATTCTAAAAGATGTGAGAATCAAAACAAATGTTCTGTCCGCTGCCTCAACGCAGACGTACTAGTCAATAAAGCAGTTCCTCCAAATTTAGTCTCAATTGTTAACCTTCTAAGTGGTTTCGTCGAGATATCTTGTCCATCAAGATCTGATAATGGTTATGCTAATAACGAAGTACCTCGTTGAGACAACCACCAGGAGGGTAAACTATTGTTACAGTGATACGTATAAAAGTATCTGGTACCTTATAACACTTAAAAACAGATGGAACTGTCTCTATAAACATTTGGTCCTGTAATCATTCTGTTACCTAGAGGTAAGTTGCGGGATAATTTTATACCCAGCTTTTCAGCATCCATCACTTCGTAGGATCAAACTTGGAGATTCAACCTTTTTGACTAGCGCGACAGAATAGCTAGTAATGATGTTAAACCACTAACAAAGAACTCCACCGATCTTAAAATCTAATATGCAAGGTAGAAGAAATAAAAGAGACCAAGCAAACAAAGACTTACCCCCTATCATCCACCAGCATGACAGTCTCGGTGCCCTTTCCGCTCCTCGCCAGAAGTCCACTCCCGAAAATACCAAAGACAGCTGCAAAAACATCACCAAAAACCCTCATCAGTATTCACGCCACAATACAAAGAAAGTCTAATACATTTTGACAGGTATTAAACATGTTAAGTGAAAATATCTCGAGCATGGTAAATGGTACTGTCAGGTTCTGGGGGTAATGTGTTTTGATCAGACACAAATAATGTCGCGTCCACTTCCGGTGGATAGTGATACATTTTGTTTTTCGGGTAGTATTAAAAACCGAGGCAGGCTCAGACTCGTTTAATGAGTGTTCCTTACACTTCGGGGGAGGTGAAGCGAATCAATACTTTTTGTTTCTTCAAGTAATAAATCATGGTGCCACCTGCGCAGTGAATAGAAGGGGCACATTTGTATTGTTTATGGAACTTAGATCTGTAAAGTGTGGAGATTTATTTTTGTTATCAAAAGAAAAGTTTGAAAAATCGCGCAGTTTTTCAGGCTGTATTTATGAGGTTGAGTTTCTTTTCCAGCTGCATATTTATGAAAGAGTTGTTTTTATTTAAATTTGTGCGTCGAAGGAAGAGATATCGTAGAACTAACGATGAAGCATTTGACTTTATGGGACAATTTGAAACTTTCCAGAGAAAAGTCGTCTGATAATTGAATTTAGAACATAGTAATCGACTCCATTTGCAAGGCCACTCATACAGGTGTTCCAATAACAAGGACGCCTTGCAATAATGGGGCCGCCGTGGTTCAGTAATTTATCCCTGCTCTAGGGATCTGCAAGTTGAAGTGACACAAGTTCGATTCCTGTAACTTATCCTGGGGATATTTCTACCTCTTCTATGTCAGTAAAACCTTTCTTGTGTATGTCTATTACTTAGCATTGAATGTGGTATGTTTGACGCAGCATGGTCAAATATGGCCCTAGTGCCATAAACCCCAATCAATCCACCTTCTTACAATGCGATTGGATCCTTTTGCCTTAAAATAAATTGCCAAATGATTAGCCATTTTAACGACGCTAAATATATTTATCCTTAAGAATCGTTGAATTTCTGAAAATTATGTATACTCCATTTTTTAAAAAATAACTCGTTTATCATAGTTCTAATACGCGAGAAAAATAAGAAATACTTAATCCCTAGAGCGCTAGCTTTCGTTCTGCTTAATAATTTGAATTCTTAAAGGTATTACCACCTATTTTCTTACTATAATTAAAAACTCTCTTTTACAAATTAATTATGCCGTTCAAGTTTAATTATCTTTCATTTTGCAAAATTAATTCAAAACGAGGCGCGTAGAATTTTTACCACCTTTTAGCTAATACCTGCCTTTTCCTGGTTTCTACAAATTAAGTAGCTTGTGTCTAGACGAAGAATATATTGTACTAGGCAAACAGCAAAGTTGGTAAACGCTTGCTATTTTTCACTCGAGACCTTTTAATTTTCGCTGTTGGTACATCCACTCACATAACTATTAATGATTTTGAAGATCAACATGCCCTGAAGGTACCCTTATGAATTTAACAAGTACTCATGTAAGTGCTATAACAAACTTGTATTTCGAAGGAAGTATTGAAACAATTTATTAAATTCTAATTCGGTTGATTATGTTAACGTTAAATTAGCTTTTTTTATTTTCATCCATCATTTTTAACTAAATTTTTAACTTTAATTCATTGCGGGAGATTTTTAACTCCGATGAGAGTCGTGTTATTTTTGTCATTCCTATATATAACATTCCTATAAACTATATTCCTATATAGTTTAATATTCAGAGGTTTAATAAATATCAGATTTATCGCAGCACTGAATATTAAACTGTAGGAATAGTTGCTATTCCTAGAAATTGAATTTATTTCTTAGGAATAGTATAAATTATTCCTAAGAAATAAATACAATTTTTCACGGATTTGTAACAATATGGGCAGAATATAACTCGCAAGTGCGTCTTTTGCGATATTTGATTTGATATTCTTTTGTACACATACGCGATATAACAACTGTAAAACATACTGTGTAGGAAATGGCTTCCAAATAAAGCTCTTACGAGACTTATGCAGACTTTACAATATATTCTTGATAATGTGGCCATCGTCTTATAAGTGAAAGTTGAACATTAAATTAAAATTTCCAATACATGAGTTTCTTGGCTTTTTTTAAACTAGAATCTAGGTTATTCTTTTTTGTATGGTTAGATTTCTCTTGAAAATGGCACTTAGTGAGTTTAGCTAGCGAGTGGAGTTTCTCCCCCATCGTTTTCACAGAACTATATTTTTTGAGTGTTCCACTTTAAAGCCGATGACATACTGACGAAGAAATTCTACTGGACATGGAAGGCTGTAATGTCGCTGAAATCTTCAGCAATCATAATACAGAGAAAGACGATGAGGACGAAATAATCCAGCCTTCGAATCAAATGCTGAAATTTCGTTTAAAAACAAATAAAATATGATGTTTTAATGCTTTTTATATTTAAATAACCAGGTAAATACTAAGCATTTAGGTACCATCAGACAAAAATTGAGTATATTATTCAATCCACTTAGATATGGAGCCTGAGGTAGGACAAATCCGCTTAGGTTCGGCAAAGAGGTGCGCCTTTTGCCAGGTTGAAAATAATCAGTCGCAACCTTCAAAGTAATCAGTCCTGAAATTCAAACAATATTGTTCTCTATTTTTCTGTTACTTAGATATGGTCGTAGGCGGCGAATTTGAATAAGTAATGTAAACTTATTTATGTTAATAATTGTTTCAATGTATCCTCTGATTCGTAACTGAAATATGACATCGGTTTGTATGAAGAGAGTAATGTAAACTTATTTATGTTAATAATTGTTCCAATGTATCCTCTGATTCGTAACTGAAATATGACATCGGTTTGTATGAAGAGGGTAATGGATACTTTTTATGTCTATCAGCAGAAACTTAAGCATCGTAAGACACTTCGAGATCTTAACTGAATAAGTGAAGCGAATGTGTCCTGCGTTAAAAATTCATATCCGTGTCTCCAACCAAAAATATGTGCAACCATCAGAGAACAGTTTAAAGTGCATGAAAGCTAGTTATTAATATAACATATGAGGTTGGTTAGTTATTTTACGATTCCTTGCTCCATTTGTAAAGGGGTCACCGTGACTCAGTGGGTTTGTGAGTTGTAGGCGGCGCAAGTTCGATTCCTCCCTGGGTGTTTTTCTCATTTTTATGTCAGAAAAGCTTTCCTTGTGTAAATCCATTTACTTGATGTAGTTTGGCCCGGCTTGGATGAATATCACAAGAGCATCATACAACCCAACCCAACTAACTATTTATAGGTGGTGAATTAACTACAGCTAAATTTTTACTATTATTAAATTAAGTACAATTATTTGTTTTTTGAGTAATAGAATCCACTGTAAATTCTCTTGCTTTTCGTGATTGGCTAAAAAGATAATTGTAAGATGTGTTGCTCTACTGTCGTTTTTCACTACAAGAATTTGTCTAAGAAAGTCTTCATTTACACTGATATAGATATCACTGTTAGATAATTAAGAATTTTTCCAATTGTAAGTGTTCTAAGAAAACACCACTTCTGTATTCGTGATTTAGAGCGGTTTTATAAGTAATGTACAAATCTTATAGATAAATAGAGCAGGCTACGACGGAAACTTTTTCGAACGCTCCAGGCATTACTGGTCAGTGTGATGAATGGATAAATTGCCGTCATAGTCAAAAGTTGGATTAACCAAACCATTTATAGATAGCTCAAATATTATCTCGATCGCACTTATACTACTATTGAAAATTTATATCAGACGTATAACACGAAAATAAGGAGCAAATGAGTGTTTAGTTCAAAATGAATAAATTTTGAAAGTACATATTTAGATTGTGAAAACTTAATCGTTTGCATTAATAGAATAATGTAATTTCAAGAACTATAATGATTTCATAGTTTTCTATATGGACTACGATTCGCGGAATTTGAATGAGACACCTTGTAGTTTAAAGATCTAATGGTAGACCAGAAATCCATACAATAGAAGCATTAGCGTCATCCAACTTTATCGGTTCAATTTATCCGATCGAATAAAACCAGAGTTCAGCAATAGACAAAACCATACAGACACCGTGACATAAAAACGAGAACAGCATTCTTCCGAAATAAACACCAAATGGATTTTCAGTTGTTCCCCGAAGACGCCCTATAAGAAGCACACAAAAAATATCGAACACGTAATACTGTTAAGTTGGAAGAACTGTCTAAAAAACAAAGCACTAACCATCTAAATCCCCAGCCGTTCTAAAACTCTTCGGTAATCGTCGACGAGATTCTATTGTGTCTGCCGCAAGTGGCAACGTGTAAACGGCGACGGCCATCTTGACGAATGTTATTCGATTTTTGAGAACCATTACTGTTCAACGGCTGATCGTGAACGGAAATGGCTAGCTCATTTTTCAGAGTGTTTAACAACTTTGAGGATGATTTGGCCTGCTCTCCCTTCGTCCCCAAACCCGTTTTTTTTTTAAGATCAATGGTTGCTTCTAATGGCAAGTCGTTTCGATGCAACCAGCGTATGGGATTGAAGGGAACAGTCGTTATTTTTCAATCCTGTTGATAGTTCGGGGAATTTATAAAGCTGGGGGTGTAGTCTCTTAAACGATCAAAAACTGATAAAAACAACTTAAGAGAGGGTAATAGGGATTAGATCTCCCGAGAAGTGTGGAAGGCCCATAAGCTCCTGTTGCCACTGACACTTTTCCTAGAAATTGTTTAGTACAGATCACGGATTCCGTTCACCCTAGTGGTCTAAAATGTAAGTTGAAGAGGAATGGTTAGATTTCTAAAACTTCTATTCAGATTTATGTGGAACGTGGTGGCTTAGTTGGTAGAGTCGCTGATCAGCAACCAATGGGTTGCGAATTCGAAACTCGACCCAACTAAAGACCAAAAAAGGAGAGGGAAGGGGATGGTGCCAAAGAGGGATGGCGCACGTTAAATCTGTCGTAGCCTCAGATGTTTTCGTGGTGTGTAAGTTAGGAGAGTGGAATGCTAGCTCAGATGTTGATCTCGTCATCTGACCGTGGTACGGAAGCTTGGTGTATCATCTCATGTGTTAACCTCGTCATCTGATCGTGGTTCAAAATTACGAGGTGTTATCCTCGGATCTTTCTCTTCGCGGTTGATCCCGAACCTTCACGAATATCTCGTAGTGTTGCTTTAGTGCGACGTAAATTCAAATACCTTCCACAAATTTATGTTTCTATGAAATATTTTTTTCTGTCAAGCTAATGTAGTTGTTGGTGGTAGTGTTTTCTCGGCGGTGCGTGTTTCCTATACGTATTCCGAACATGACGTCACTTTGCTTATTCTTCGAGTACGATTTCAGCACTTCAGAAATGAAAATTCTAAAGAATGAATTACGAATCATTATATGATGGTCGATTAGTCAACATCAATTCGATTAAACGCCAAATGCCACCAAAACAGCGCAAAACTACATTTTAAGGTAACCCCGTTATGCACCATGCCAAAGCATTTTAGTAGAAGGAAAATATTCACTTTCCGACTGGTTTGTTATTTGACACTGAAAATCCATCTCAAACCGTCATTTTTTTTACTTTATACGAAGGTTAATTAAACCAACTACTTATAGCATATGCCATTGTACATACGCTAAATAAGTAGCAGCCTAGATAACATTGCCCAAGTAATCAAATAACGTCACCTAAATGCAAGAACTCGAAAAAGATATATTTTGAGTTATCCTTAAATTAACAAAGCTGAGATAACACAGAATTTAATACAAAAACTAGATAACTTTTTATGACCACATCCACTGTATCTATCGACTAATGAAAATTGTAGGTATATAGGTAATGTTATGAATTAGCCCCGTCAATTGGAGTAACACAACGGTCTATTGGTAACGGTCTGGGATCAATCCCGATGGGATAGATCTGAGGGCAACACCTCGTAATTTTGAACCACTGTCAGATCACAAGGTCAAAACCTGAGCTTTCACCCCACGCTCCAAACTTTCATACCACGCCAACGTAAGGACATTTGAGGCCACGATAGATTTAACGTGCACCAACCTCCACAAACCTTGTCCAACGATGTTGCCCCAATATATTTTTCTTAGCTGTTGAAATTTAGGAAGAACTTACTGCAGCTCTTACCTTTGATATATTGGATTAATTTTGAGAGAGCCATGCTAAGAGGCATATAAATTAGCATGTATACATGACCAGAAGTAATGTTACCGCTTATAATATCTACGTTGTTTGTAGTACTTATATCTCTAATAATTTCTCTTTCTCTAGCGTATGCATCTATCTTACCTGTAAGTACCCTATATTTAATATTTAATATACCCCTATATTTAATATACCCCTATATTTAATATAAAACACCAAATGGTATTTTTGAGCTAGCAAAATCGAGTTTCGAACTAGCAATCCACAAGCTGTTAATCCTCTACTCTCCCAACCGAACTACAGCGTCCTCTATAGTTACATATGTAGTTGGAATTTGCGGCCCCTCATGATAGATGCGATAAATGAAAGCTTCTCATAGCAAGAAACCAAATTAATAATGGTTATATCTATATGATAAAAACAGCTTACATTTTAGCAAATCTATCTTAACTCCGAGCATAGGGTAAATTTAGGTTGAGATTATATCCCTTCACAATTATAAACAGTGCCTAACATCTATTTAAATTAGGATCCGTATCATAAAATTGGATCCAGTGTATATTCCTATGCTGTACCAACACCTCGCAAGCAACACTTTTCCCTGAGCCTGTTACCAATAAACGTCATTACATAGCCGGCTTTAATTTATTAGAGGTTGCATTAGAATATACGCTCTGCTTCCAAGAGAGATTTGTTATTCGAGGAGAACACACATTTCATTTGTTTGTTTAAAATGCTCTATATTTCTCAACACTTTATTTTGAGGAGCTGTTTGAATTACTCCCCATAAAATGGAAGAATAATGGTAAAGAAATCGACTAAGTACTTAGGACAATCTAATCAAATACCTCGGAGCCTCCTCCATGCAAACAAATTCAAATGCTATCAAAGGGCCCTAAAACTGCGCACTGTGTTTAATGTTTCCTCCGCTTTACTTTCGTTTTTACACCCGCGCATTAGGTTTTAAATCAAATGAAATGAATGTTTCTGCTATCCTTATACGGAGGACAGCTGCCCCGCTTCTAGTCATAAACGCTGCTCATAAAACGGGCCTCGGTATGTTAAGGAATATTACTTATACCCGTTACACGTTCTGTTTTTAAAATAAAAATATCGTTAAAATTAAAAGCATCAAAGATCATAAAAACGCACCGGGTTTCATGGATATTTATATTTTCCCAGGAAAACCCATGCGTTTGCTTTTTTTTCCAAGAATACTCTTGATGTTATACATTTCGGCGTCATGAGATGTTTATTAGATTCTGTCTGAACTGGATTTTTTGAGCATTACTTGTAAACTTGTGTTGATTTGTGGGTTTATTCGTGGTTTTTCTATAAATATTTGAAAGTGTGTTAGAACAACATGCAATAAAAATAATAGCAGATTGAATAACATTGTAAGAGGGTCTACAATCCTTTCCAAACTAGTTCCCATTAGGAAACAGAATATTGAAAGTTAGGCTAAAACCATGTTTCTGCCTCATGGACGAAAACTAGAAATCAAATATTTCAAATAAAATGTAACGTATATAAAAATGTTTTCAATGTGCAATAAAAATAATAAGAGATTGAATTGCATAGTAGAGTGTTTACAATTCTTTCCAATTAGGTCCCATTAAGAAACGACATATTGAATATTAGGATGAAACTATGCCTCACACATGGCTGAAAAACAATTATATATTTTAATGATATATGTCTTCTCATAGTCGATTATGGAAATTTACTTAGATCACAAACAGAATTAATAACTTTCCCGCAGAACCTAAGTACAATTTGTTATTTTGTCCAAAATTACCATTATTTGACCTCATCGCAAATTCCCTGTAGTTCTGTTTAACTGTACTGAAATATATATTTGTAGTTCCACTTCACAGAGCTCGATGGCAAAAAATTAACACTGTGATCAATGGACATAGTGCAGAATAATATTCGTATTTTTATTATTTTTACCGGCATTCTTGTCACAGAAAGGTATCCATCTCAAATTTTAAGCACTGCTAAACTAATCTAGTATACACTGAGTATAAAGCATATTACTTATTACAACACTCATTCACCCGTAAAGAAAATAAAACACAACTTTTATTTTACTTTATCTAACGCAAAATATTATTTGTCATATTTTCACCCGAACAAATCTACGAAAATTGAGTAGTAAATTAGTTAGTTAATATACGGAATTATATATTCAATAGATTCTTAATAAATTTCTATAGACATTCATTTTTAGAGATAAAGTATGCCACTACACGTTTCACTGTTATATTGAACAAAGGAGTTTTAAGAATTATTTTGACGTTCACCGAAAGATTGATTTTAATAAATGAAACGCGTACCTATGATTTTACAAAATATAATACATTAATTTGGTGTTGTCCTATACATTCCTGAGTCAGATGTCGTCGTGAGCATTTTAAACAGCTTTGGCTATGTTGATTGTTCTATCGTTGAGAATCCGGGCTAGTAATCGATGGTTGGGAGAGCAGCTACTATTGCAGGGCAGGCATTAATATTTCAGTTATAAAGTATGTAGGTTGAATTAGAAAAAGTCCGAAGAATTTACGTCTAGGAAGCAACACCTCCTTCAGTTGTAAGGTTGGTTGGTTTTGGGTTTTATGCCACAATTTTGGGCCATATTTGGCCAAGCTGTGCCTATCACAAGGCATATAATGTGAAGTAATTGTGAAAAGAAAGGACGGAGAGAAAGATCGCTTGAACATCCGGGGTTCGCGATCCCCATGTTTACAAGAGGCATTGAAACCCATACTGCAATATACGCAAAAGAATAGATCACTAGGGTACCCCGGGTACCTAAGCCTGTACACACCTAAAGTTGTGCCCCAAGGATCAATTACGAGGAGATAACTATTTTACAATATTAGGAGATTTTATGTTGAAATTTCATCTACATAGAATTGATTATGCATACATACTGGTTCTAAACCATTCTTACCATTTTATTTAACTCATTAGTTAGACCATCTTCGAGTATAGATCACTAATCTGGTCCCCTTATATACATCATATTTATGAAACTGAAATCGTACAAAATAAATTATTGCGCTGTATTTACTTAATGTTTTTTCTTTTGTTTGCCTGATACTTAAACCTGCGTCCGACGCGATTCGTTCGTTTAGTTTAATTTCTTCAGAAAAACATGAATATTTTATATTTAACTTATTCTTCAAACATTTGAATAATTATATTGACTCTTCAGAATTATTTTCTATCACATAATTTCATACCGATAGTCATATATTAATATTGTAAGATTTATTTCGAATCCCTTTTCCTCGTTTCAATAAGATTACTTACATCGTTTTTAAGAATAATGCTTTTAATAGATTTTGTGATTTTCATAAGTCATTCTTGTCATTTTGATATTTATCGTAAATCATTGCCATCGTTCAAAAGAATTAGTTTGAGTGGTTTTTTTGTAAAAGTGGTAATCTGAGTCTTTCTGTTCTCTCTTAATTAGGGACTATAACTGGATTCTGTCTAGAATCACTGAATAAATTAACAAAGAAACAAATAAATAAATGATAACAAACAGTATTTTTGTTTGGTGTTTCTATATTTTGACAACCATTCTGCGGTAAATGAGAAAATTTCTTAATGATATTACGATAAACATCTCATGTCTCACGGTAAACAGATACGATTTATAATTATCCCTGCATAAACAAAGCTCACTGACACCTCATACGGTACGTCGAATAAATACTACTTCGTATTCTTCGGATGATTTAGCGAAGTAAAAACTGCTTGTACTGATATCTGCCACTGGAAGGGTATAAAAACACAAGACGTGACATCCATATATATTGTACAGAAGGGGGAGGAAGAGCAGGTAGTAGTGTGGATTACGGAATTTCTCCTGACTTCTTATTTTTTGGTTCAGCAACCGGTTCCTCCATCAATTTGCAAGCATCCCACCCTGTTATGACATCCGAAAGGACAGATATTCAGAGGATCATTCAGCTAAATTAAAAAGAGACGAATAATTATCTGGTGTTCCTGTTTTGAATGATGTGACCACCCTGTAGGTCTTGGATTATAATGGAGTTGTAATTACCAATGCGGACATTGTGACCTCAAACCAAGCCATTTTAAGAAAAGAAGTATCACAATGTATACATGCGAGATCATTTTTATGATCGCATTCCGCCGATATATATATTATATTGTAGAAAAATGATCCGGGATTAAATTACGAAGTTTTTATATTTTCGCCTGTCAAAACAACTGAAACAATTTGCATAACATTAGTGCATTTGCATCCCTAATACATCAGACGAAAAAGTTTCTCTACCAAAGAAAAACAACTGATATTTGAAAGTAGCCAAATTTTCCTTAGTTTTTGGTAGCTTTTTCATAAATTTTTCTTCCTCTAAAGTTGCATTGCGACGAAATTATTTGTTTTCTTTTCTACATTATACTTTGATGTTCGTATTTCCGCTAGATATACAGGCAGCCTGGGTAAAATTAAGATACAATATTCATTGCTGGATAATTGATTCATTGTAAATAAATCGTTCTGTGTACTAAATTAGTAAAAGAGCAAGAGTGATTTGTGATCTGCGATACTCACAGATGTTTGATCGTTATTTAGAAAATTTATGGTCAATTAGAAATATCATTGTAGGTGATTTCGTGGTCAGCAAAGCATGCGAAGTTTTTAAAACTAATGAAAAGTCAAAAACCATATCGTAATTTTCGTTACGATGTCCATATAAGCGATTGTGGCTCAGTGGATTTCCCTACTGTGCTAGCACCCTGCGTATTGTAGGTGGGGGAGGTTTGATTCCTTTGATTTACCCTAGGTGTATTTCTCCCTTCTGTGTCAGTAAAACTTTCCTTGTGTTTATACTTGTTTATATATTGTTTTACTTGACGTTGTCTGTATTGTAATTGGCGTAGCTTGGTCAAATATGAACTTTGTGTCATAAAACCCAACCTAGCAACCATATAAACGATATATGTTGGTTTATTTCATGAGAAATTTTACTCTCTTATGCAAAGTTCAAACTGTTAAGTGCCTTTATTCGAAAGCCTTAGTTACTTTTCCTTAATTTTAAAAACATATTTACACTCATTGACTTTTTCTGTGATTTTGCTTTATTCTAATGCAATATTTAAGTAAAACTATAATCAGTTAATATTGGCTGCCATGTAATTATTATTGGTAGTGTGAAGCAACTTTTGTATACTATAAAGTGCTTTAATTTATTACTTCCTGAATGATTGCCGTGCTCATCCCAGTATGTATGTCTCCCTTTAAAACAATAACAATTTTAAGATTGGAACAAAACTGAGAAAATTATAGCACTGCTTACTATACTTAATTTAAGGCATGGACATGAAATTTAAATTTTAAATATATAGTTGCAATCAATTTTCACAACTATCGTTATCTAAATTAGTTACAAAGGTGTTGACAAAATGTATATTTCGTAGCTTCATTACACTCTCAATGCGAATCTTGGTTAATTATAAAGTTTACCTCTTACATTTGCGTTACAGATATTTACAGATATTATGCTAATAAACATCGTATAATAACACAACGTGCATTGCACTATCTCCTTCTTGTTCATTTACATTCAAATGATGACATTGTTTCACTACTATTAGCATAACACGACATGCGTTTTAGTTTCTATCCTGTATGAGGCAGATAACATTCTGCACTGATTTCAATCTTAACCAGTGTAAACGTCAACAATAAACGTCAATTGAACTAAATTTATAACATATTCTATGCAGCCTATTCCCATAATTATCTTCAGCGATGGAGGTTCCACCTGAACAAACTGTCTCGCCATATCGACGGGTGGCATAATGCCATCCCAGCAGCAACATGAAATATCGTCACATCGTAAATTCAGATTTCACTGATAGCAAATCACCTTTCCAGACCCAGACATCGCTACCTCAAACATTCCTCACCGACAGCGAAATTTAGCGAATTAACAAGTCCCGGAGAATATTTCCAGTTCAGTCCATGCATGAAGAGCGCAGATTCTAAAACACAGGACAATTTTTTGGTATAAGCTCTGTGCGCTCGATTAATTTCAGATAGTTACGGCCAATTTCACCCAGCGCTTGTGCCTGAAATTCTTCTTCACGTCGCAAGTGAAACTGAAATAGAGCATTATAAAATGACCATTTGTTTTTCAAGCGGAAATACCTAAACGTGAGCTGTGTGACCAATCCCCTTTCGGCGCCCTTCCGCCGACTTTCCATTCCACGCGGATATTGTACTTTTATTCCTAATGGTTTTACAAAACGGTAGGATTTGTTTTAGGCGTTCTAATATTAACTTTTCAGTTTGTTTCGGTTACATTATAGTCATAGAAATGTCGTGACTTCCCCTAACTTTTTCTGGCTGGTTGTCGGAATATTTTCCATTTAGTCAAATCATAAATAACGAGTTAGCAAAGCCACGCCTCTATTTATGCAAGTATTTCAGAAAAAAATTGCTTTTAATTTAATAAGTACCCTGTTCCTCTGCTTATTTTCATGTAATGAGTTTCGACTGTGACATTTAATATAAGAAAAGACATTGCTCACGATGAATGTCTCATTCCACTATAAGAACATTTATTTAATGTGAATTGCTAGTGAATAATGTATAAAATACAATGTTATTATACATTTAGTGTGAGTAAAAGCATTACAAATATCAATGATATTCAATGTATAAAGCTACAGAACTAAAATAAATGATCTATCAATACTAAAAAATTAAATAACATTTAATGAATACTTGACTTTTTAACTAATGGTAGATTGCATGGGTGTCAAAATTTTAAATTCTTTACAGAACGTTCTATGGCTATAGCCCGATTCCTGCAATTTATACTGCATGTAGAAAAGTGTCTTAGTTATTTCGCTTTTGCGCTTGTAATGGGCATTCTAGGATATATGAGGTCTGTCCGGTAAGTATTCACTTATGTAATATAAAACATGATATAGTTTACCTAGGACTTTGGGCCTAGTATCCTTCAAAGTAGGCACCTTGGGCCCTCATACACTTCTCCCAACGTATTTCTCACAAACACTATTCAAAAACTATGCAAAATCCATTGTTGGAATCACCACCACCTGCTTCGTCGTGTTTCCTGAATCGCATTCACGGTCTGAAACCTTTTTCCTTTCAGAGGTGATTTTAGCTTTAGGAAAAGCCAGAATTCGCAGGATGCCAAATCTGGGCTGTAAGAGGGCTGAGTCACTTGGATGATTTGATATTTTACCAAAACACGTGTTTAAGACGTGATCAATAGGCTGGTGCTTTGCCGTGATGAATCTGCCACTCACCAATTGCCCACGGCTGTGGCAGGTTACTTCGTGCTGTATCTTAGCAGGTGAAGAACATCGAGTATTTACTTCCTATTAAGTGTTTAGCCTGTTGTAGGGTACTCTTGATAAACACCCCTTCACAATCAAGAAACATAGTCAACTTGGTCCTGACGCCGCTGTGACTTTGCCACACCTTCTTCGGGCGTTAGAAAAAAGGCTTTTTCCATTGGAAAGACTTAATCATCTGGATAGACTGAGGACTAATTTTCGAATGTAACTCAAATTTGATGCGAATTCGTTGTTCTATTAACTCGATGATTATGAATGCAACGGTCTCACAAAACATGTGCTCACTCAAGGGTGTCTAGCATCCAATGGATTAGTGCAATGTGTTCGTGTCTTCATTCATGTGCATCAATGCCCCCTCTCATTGACTGCCAAGTTACATCAAAGCCACACAAACCGCGACATTTTTAACGATGGCTGGATACTTTCTAGGCAGATCTCGTACATAACGAAAATTTTCTGCAAGTTGCGAGAGCCTTTTTCTATCAAACTAAATATGGGTAGTTGTAGTGTTTTTCTGGTGAAAAGTGTTTCTTGTACGTTTCCGGACGTGATGTGACTCGGCTTGCTTTTCGAATGCGATTTCAAAACGTCGCCAGTAGAAGTTCCAAAGAATCAATTCCGAATTGATAGTTGATTGTTCGGCGCTAATTAGATTAAACGATAAGGGTTGTCAAAACGGGGATAAATTGCATTTTAAAACAACCTCGATATGTATCATGTGAGAGCGTTTCGGTAACAGGAAGCAAAATTTCTATTACCTCCGTTCTTGCCAATTAGATTGAACGCCGAACGTTGTCAAAAAGGCGATAAATTGCATTGTAAGGTAAACTCGATATGAGTCATTTGAGAGCATTTTGGTAATAGGAAGTAAAATCTCCTCTTACGTCTGCTTTATTTGTTTACACTGAAAATCGTTCGTATACGAATATGACTATAAATGAAATATTAATAATATATTTCTTAAAACTAGGCTATTTATAGTGTATAAATGAATAACACTCCGGAATTTTTAACACAACATTTTCAAATCACTATTTCATCCATCTCGTGATATTTATTTAGCTGTTTGAGACATACTGGAAACGGAAAAAAATGGCAACGTTTGTCACCCAGAGAATGTACCAGACTATTGCAAATGTACCAACATAGATGATAAATCAAACTCAAACATACATTTGCAGAAAAATGAATTTATTTCCACTGAATCCGAAGCACTTCATCGCGAACAAACATTAAAATTGGTCCCCTTCTTGCCATCCCTTTCTTGCTTCTGGTAGAGGTGGAGATTGCAAGAAAATGAAAAATAGTTTCGTCTCCAGATTTCCACCGTTTCTTGAAAGAAGACTCGCCGGATGAATCTCCTCTACGCTTCAGTCCAGTATATTCTGGCGTTAGTTCAAGGAAGGGGAACGGATAAAAGAAGCGGGTTCATTTTTCATTGGGGATCATTCCCCTTCGACATCCCTTACCGCTCAATTAAACATAAATGGAAAATTCTTAACAAAATTAGGCCCCGGATCGTGAAGTCACTCGACCTTTCAATCCGTCTTGAGAAAACTTTTAAAAATAAAAAATAATAAAATGACCTGGGCTAAAGGAAATAAAAATCGTTACTGGAAATGACTTTTTAGTCTGATGGAACATGAACTAATTTTTTTTCTTTTCATTTTATTAGACCAGATTGAAATTTTTTCCCCACCTTTACAACATATAGCTGTACTTTTACTTAATTCCCAGGAGAATTGGCATAATTGGACAGTATGGAGAAAATGGGGGAAGGTTATAGAGTCTAAATTCTCTGTATCGTAAGTATATACAATATTGTCTCACTAACATAACTGTAGAGCTTCCTAATGCTACACCTTCGAATTATTCTATTAGAAGCAATGTAGCTAGTCACTGGTTTTAAGACCAAGTTTCTTCAAAACGAGAAAGTGAAATCTTGAATTCCACGGGTACAAAAGTACTCATGAATGTTTTTAATCTCCTCAATATTGTCTTTCCAACATAACTGTTGAGCTTCCTAATGCTACACCTACGAATTATTCTATTAGACGTAATGTAGCTGCAATCACACACATACACTAGCTTTAAGACCAAGCTTCTTCAAAACGAGAATGTGAAACCTTGAATGTCACGGGTATAAAAGTTCTCATACATATTTTTAATCTTCTCAATATTGTCTCACTAACATAACAGTAGAGCTTCCTAATGCTACACCTTCGAATTATTCTATTAGAAGCAATGTAGCTAGTCACTGGTTTTAAGACCAAGTTTCTTCAAAACGAGAAAGTGAAATCTTGAATTCCACGGGTACAAAAGTACTCATAAATGTTTTTAATCTCCTCAATATTGTCTCTCCAACATAACTGTTGAGCTTCCTAATGCTACACCTACGAATTATTCTATTAGAAGTAATGTAGCTGCAATCACACACATACACTAGCTTTAAGACCAAGCTTCTTCAAAACCAGAATGTGAAACCTTGAATGTCACGGGTATAAAAGTCCTCATACATATTTTTAATCTTCTCAATATTGTCTCACTAACATAACTGTAGACCTTCCGCATACCATACTTTCGAATTATTCTATTAGAAATAATGTCGCTGCAATCACTGGTTTTAAGACCAGGCATTTCCAAAACCAGAAAATGAAACTTGAATGCTACGGGTACACAGGTACTCATATACATATTTTTAGTATTTATTTCACCAACATATTGGTAAAAGGTTTTCCAGTGTTAAGCCCACTCTCGAACTACTGACGTTTCCACCAACGTTGTGCTATCCAGTTATAAGACCATAACGTTAGCGAACCCGTAAATGTCATGGATACAAAAGTACCATTAAAAGGTTTATCCCCGAACAGAGATGGAACAAAAGGCCTTTACGTCACATCTCCTTTAATCATTCGTCCCCGGGGGTTTCCCCTTTAACAGCACGCGCTTCCTCTGGTAACAAAGCCCTCTAAGAAATGAAAGAAAACTGATGTGCGTGTAGTAGTACATCAGGGAACGGGGCAACAGATTTATCCGATGTACTTAAGGGAGGCGAATTAAACGCACATGTTGTTACGGAAGAGAACTGGACGAAAAGAATCGGAAGAGGCCCATGAAACAACAGTGGGAAATGGAGGTGCTTTACGGTAGCTGCTTGGAGAAATGGTGGCTTGTTATGAATGCCCGGTGCTTGGACGGAAGACGGATCCATCTCAATACTTGCATTGCTGCTGTGAAGTATGGTATCAATTGAGCTTAACACTCGGCACTCGTTGTAACGACTTCCTTGCGAAATAGCGGATAGGTCGTTACCAGGAATGGTCGTTGTATCGAATTTAGTTTGAAAGTAAAGTAAAAATGATACTGGAGTGTACTTTGTTATGTCGAGTTGAGTGTTAAATAAATAGTGGATTTACCACTATAGCGGAACTGTCACAATTAAAATCTAATGGTTGTTTTTGAGTTTTATGGCGCAAGGGCCATGTTTGGCCAAACTATGGCAATCACAAGAAAGTTAACATGAAGTAATGGACAAACACACACAAGGAAAGCTTTTTTAACCACTTTTGGTAGATAATCAAATTTATTCAAAGTATTATAAAGTTTTGTCACGCATTTACTTTACAAAACGATTAAACTCACTAAATCTTGCACTACTTTTCCATGTTTAAAAAAATTACTTTAATTGAAAGCTACACTCCATAGGCAAGTAACACTGTCATTCTAATTCACATTGACTTTCTAGAAGGTGCGTGGATTCCATTGAAAACCGAATCTCTGAATTGAAAAATGTACTTCAAGGTGTAGCGTGGTCTCTAGGAAATGGTAGGTAAATTGACGTCGCACTAGTCACACCACACAATGGGCTATTGGCGAAGGTCCGGGATCCATCCCGAAGGCAAAGATCCCGGACCGACAAAGTTCCGAGGATAACACCACGTAATTTTGAACCATGGTCAGATGACGAGGTCAGCACCTGAGATGACACCCCACTCCATAAACTTCCACACCACGCCTAAGTGAGGCCGGACAGATTTAACGTGCACCCACTCACGCGTACATGACGGTTTTTGGTTGAACCTAGTTTCGAACTCGCATCCCCCGGGTTGATAATTCGTTAATCTTCCAACTGGGCTACCAAGGCACTCTCAAGGAAACGGAAACTTGTATGTGAACGATCCCAGACAGTCGTCTATAGCCCGTTGTGTTGCTCAAGTGCGACGAAAATTCAACTAACTACCTTCCATATTTCAACCAGTAAATGTGTATTTAGTCATTATGAGTGTTGTTGGTTAAAAGCAAAGCTACAATAAACTGAAATTTGGTGCAGTTTAGATGGTTAAAATACATTTCTACCACGACGTTATTCTGCTGTTACTTCTCACCCTTAATCCATGAGTGGTCTCCTCACATATAACAACACAAACCAAACATGTCTCAAAAGATGAACTGGTCTCGTCCAAGGGATTTCTTTAATCGAGGAGTCCACATCGCCTTCCTCCATCTCGATATTCGTCCAGTCCACCCGCATCAGGAGAGCTCCAAATATGAAATCCAGTCCAGGATAAATTGAAGAGGAGGCATATGTAGGGGGGATCTGGAGTAGAGATCGGGCCATTTATTCCGTGTCAATCTGCCCGACGTCATACGTCAGGTGGCATGAGAGAGTGGGATTTTTTGACAGCGGGTAGGGGGGATCGAAAGCGCCCTGCTACATCGAAAATAGATGTAACACGCCCGGCTACAGGAGCGGGTTTTTCCCAGCCTCTCTCTTCCCTGACCCTGCACCCTATTACAGTAGCTTCGATTTTATACAGGCACCGGCATCTAGTATTTATATCTTTGGTGGGAAGTGTGGAATGGATTTATGTGGTGAAAAATAGGCGATGGTGGAGGGATGGTGTATTTGGAAACGTCTGAAACGCTAGTCCTTCTAATTTCATACCTTACTGTTTAGAAGTTCGTACTATTCTTAACACTCCAAGGGGTTTCGACGAGATAACTTGTCCATCGAGATACGACCAATTTTGATTATGACGAGATATCTCGTTTTAAAGATATTGCCGAATTTTTAAGATGACGGGATCAAGATCTGGTCAGATTTCTTCAAATGACAAGATTTCTCATCAAGATCTAGTGTATTTTGCTAGTGACGAGATACCTCATCAAGACAACCACCAGGAGGTTTGCAAGGTTTATTCCCGTACAGATATAAAACAAGTAATAACTCGTAAAAGTCATCAGGATACTGCGGAATTTTTTACGATGGCCAGATTAAAATCTGCTCAGTTAATTTTTCTAAGGACGAGAGAGATATCTCGTCTATTAAGATCTGGTCAGTTTTGTTAATGGCGAGATACCTTGTCAAGACAATCACCTGGAGGGTAAATATAATTCATTTATGTTAACGATTTTAGCAAGACATGCGAAATATAGTTAAACTTTATCTATCTAAAAGTACTTCCTGGTGGAGTTGGGTTACATTTCTATATACACTATTGTATAGTAAGTTAGTTTTGGTGGCTGCTGAGTTCACCTCAATACTCCCCCTCCAGAATTTAGCCGTGGCTCAATTCGATTGAGATTGCTACTATTTGATAGATTATCAGTTGAGTGAGAACATGATAGCTATATTAAGATAATGGGTGTACTTTCGTTTGGGTGGTCATGCCATAGATGTGAAATATAAGTAGACTGAGTAGTGCTATTCAGAGGAGCTCTAAAAAGTGTGACCAACATGTCGACTAGTAGCCACGTGACTGCTCTGTTTAAAATGGACATGGTTGGCCGATTTGGCAGTTTATTGCCCCGTTTGGAGTTATAACATCTTATAACAGGGTAGATGTGTGAATATCCATTTCTAAAGGGACGACTAAAATGGTGAAATCGCCAAAGTCTACTATTATGTCGCACGAACCAATCAAATGATGAATCAATAGATGGGCGTCTCGCCCATCCAGTGGACGAAGCAGCTGTTCGTTTCCAGCTGGCAGACGAAAGTATTTTAAGAGTCACGTTACTAATAATTTTGGTCCCATGGTCCTGGGCACATAAAAAAGTTACTATAATTCACTCTACTTTTATAATTCCTCTATGGGTCATGCAATAGATGGTTGTGACTTTTGACAGTTCTGTATTGCCTTTAGCTGATGAGTGTGGATCACCATGTGATGTGAAGGCTAAGTGGCAAGAAACAGTGATATCATGATGGGAAGAGGAGCAATGTGATATCACAGGGTTTCAGACAGTTGTTGGTAGTGATTGGCATTCCGACGGCAATTCAACTGCCTTATTGTGGATAATCCATCGATGTGCGTGCCGATTGTTGCGAACGCCATCTGGTATTTGTCAAAAGTGCCCTCTGACTTGTTTTTTAGAAGTACGCACATGCATCACGTCTACCAATCACTAATCAAGCAATATGTATGAAAATCAGTGCAATTTTGTGCAATAAAAAATATTTCATGGTGGAGTAAGATTCTATTGTATTGTAAGATAATTTATTTTTGTAGTGGTGACTAAGTTCTACTCAGTCAAACATGTGTAGGTGATTATGGATACTATAAAAGCAATTATTAGACTAAAAATGGTTATGTACCTCATATTCCAACGTGTTTATTGGGAGAAGGATGGTGTGGGTAAAAAAGCTTGATGCAATTTTCATTCCTTCTAATTTCACGCCTAACTGTTTATGAGTTCGTGTTAATCTCAAAATATTTTCGCTTCATTCTCGGAAACTCAAAATTATTATTAATATTTCACATATCGATTTTAAAATACTAAGTTGAAGATTTAAGCTAGTGGATGAGATGATATTTCTGTACAAATTATTGGCTTAGCGATTAAAATTATTTGTTTAGAAAAGTATTCAGAACACAAAAAAGAGAAAAATAATTAGTGGCAATCGTAATGAGTGGATGCAGAATATACTTTCTACAAATTATTGATTTAACGATTTAAATTGTTTGTTTAGAAAAGTAATAAGAACAAAACCGCAATGTTGTTAAAGGCCATCCAAATATTTTACTCGATTATCAGTCTGACTTATTTTAATGTTCTGATCTCATGTTCTCTTAAACGAAACAAATAACTCAGCCTCGGTGAATCAAACCTCCTAGTCAAATTTAGTATTGAAAACTATTACATGCAATTAATGAATATCACTAAAAACGAGAATAATCTTTTAACCAGTTTCAACCCATCAAATGAGTTATTATCCCTCTTTTACTAATACTGTACGGCAGGTAAGTACTTGAATTAACGTCGCACTGGAGCAACACAACTGGCAATTGATAGTGTATGGAAATGCTGAAAATAATTATCGAATAAATAATTTTGTAATTTCTAATTATGAAATACGAGAAATTATTTACCTGTATATCTTTATAAACTTTTAAATCCATTCCTGTTGAGAAGTTGATTTTCTACAAAAGTTATTGTAACCCAAATTTAATGTTTTATAGATTGAACAAATCGAAGAAATTATCACCAGCTTAAGAACTATTTTAAAAATGGCTACTGAATGCTTCAAATTCTTTCTATAAAAATGTAAGGATAGATGAAGCGCATTTTATAAACGGCACGTTTTACAGAATATACCACTAATGATAATGAAATGGTGAGATCAGTCTAAACCCAATTCCACAATGGCAGAAATGCATTTCTGATTGCCGAACTCGACAACCAAAGTCATCGAGGCGTGGACTATCGTCACTTTTACAATGAAGTGTGTTATGGAAAAGTATAGGAAAGTTTCTAACGGAAAGAGGTATTGCTTCCCCCTGAAAAAAAGTAGACCCAATCGATGAAAAATGACAGGACAAGAGAGGGGTGTGGTGGAGGGGGAGGGAGGCCAAAGAAAGGAGGGGGGAGTTTTGGGTTAGCCAAAGGTTTGAAATTGGAAATCGATTCTGTTAGAGGTGAAATTGGCACCAGCTTGTCTGAACCGGATGACGTACGTTTTGACTCAAAGTTTTCTCGTAAAAATCAAAAGCAACCGAAAAAAGAGAAAAAAATGGAGAATATATATGGAAAGAGAGAGCGGGGTGAATCATATCGAATGAGTAGGGGTGACTCAAAAGCAAATGTTATAAGACGCCGCCTCACTTTCTTTTGGAGGCATCACATTTTTTCTCAATCGAGGTTTAAATTTAAATGATAAATATGGTCAGGAAAGAGAGCCTGGAAGTTTTGAACGATATGTGGGTTTTTCGATAAACTGGGAAAATATATTCCTGTCAGCATAAAAGTGGCTATGTGCATAATATTATAAAAATAATTTGCATTGATATGCGCGTTCGCCGAAGCAATATATCTTTATGTTGCAGAAAGTCGTGTAATGTATGCAAACATTAAGCCACGGGATTTTTTAAAAACAGGGCAAAAAAGAGACTGCCAACATAGATATTCGTTTAGGGCTTTGTAAAAGTCATTGGGTTTAACCAGATAATTTTGTTGGCTGCCAAGACGCTCGATAGTTTTTGTAAAGGCTGTACCATGATTTGCATGATCATGGTACAGTTCATGATACATATTGGAGATTTTCTTCTTATCAGTGACCATCTTTGGAAACTGATGGCCTCACATCTAAGAGTTGCATTGATAATTATAAACGGATTTTAAAATTACAAGTGTTTGAGGGTCATGCAAATATTTTGTGTTGACCTCAAACTTATGAGTTGAGCTAAGAATTATGAGCTGCTTATAAAGTTATCACTGTAAGACGTGCAAATATTTGGTGCTTATCAATGCAATTCTATCTGCATTGCAAGTAATGGAGGAAAATGTAATTATTAATCATTTTCTAGCAACGTTATAATTTTCCTCAAAAGAAACTGCGAAATCTAGTTGAAGTAAATATATCTAGAGAATAATTTTCAAGTACTTTTTGATGTGAATACGTCTTTAAAATCGGAAGATAAGATGGGGCATGTATGAAAAGTTTAGCGTTACGAAAAAGTATTACAACTGTTTTGTCTTATGATTTTAGAACTTGAAAAACATCCAGAAGATAAATATAGCGTCGTGTAGACAAAGGATGTTCGCACCTGACATGACATTCGGACCGAGTGCGCAGGTGCACTGAGCTAGGGGAAGGGATCCGCAATATGTCGAAATTCTAAGATGTTGGGTGAACTGCGAAACAGTGTAACTTTGGATTCCATGGAGTGAGGTCTGCTTAAGTGGTGTCATTCGAAAACTACCGAACTACGTTACAGCGTTTGATCAATAGAATTGTCCTTCAATAATAATATCAAACCGCATTTTTATCGTTCAAACTGTAATTTAATTGTTGAATATTCACACAATAAACAATCATTCCAATTCCAGTTTGATTCATTCATTCCTCAATGAGTGTTTGTGTACGCAATAGGTGGCTACAGTAGTATGCTTAAAGCGTAATAGTATATAAAAATTTAAAAATACAGAATTTGTAAATCACAACTTACTTTCATCTAGCATTTCCACTTTTAAATACAGTTGTTCTCCAAGTTCCACTCCTTTCACCTCATACCCGGATGCATTGACCACCCTCAATCTTACAGGTGGTGTGGCAGCTAACCCTGTAATCACTTGTGTCAAGCTCTGCAGGTCTCTATAATACAAGAGAAAAAAAAATTAAAATTCGTTTTGAACTCTATTAGGTGTGTCACAAAGTTTTGAATATTTACTACTATTAAATTTTATTTAACCTCATATTAGAACATAGATGTATATCATAGGTATTTTTTGAGTTTCGTTATGTAATTAGTATATTTTTCCTAATTATATTTTATGAATATTTTTCGTTATACAATACTAGTATATATTTAAATATTTAACTGTAATTAAAATTCTACATGCAGTAATTGTATTCAATAATAGAAAATGTTAGTATAAATTATTTTTAAGATCCCTTCAACCCAGTTATTAGAGTTTCCGATTTTTGTATACGCTACAAAAAAATTAACAATCGCGAAAATTTGGGAATTTTGAATTACCTTTATATATCTTCGGCTGAGAGCAGAAACTCATTAACTGACATTTTTCGAAGATATTAAAGGCTTATTTTCGTAATGATTAGAAACGAATTGCACTATTGTAATATGTTTAAAAGATATATTGCACTCTCAAAATGCTTATAGTTTTTATTTTTTGACCTAAGAACTTATAGTTAGTCTCTAAACAGCTGTACAGTAAAACATGCTCTGTCAGTTAATGAATTTCTGCTCTAAGCCGATGATATACCCACGCTTATGATAAATTGAGTTTAGGTAAGTATTTCCTAGTTCTGTTAATAATGTTTAATTCCATTTCACAGACTTGTTAAATAACGTGAGTTTATCCTTTGACGTATAACCCAAAACTTACGTCTTAAGGTTAATCTATAAATCTTGGTACGCTTACAATAACTATTTAAATCCAATATCCAATTTTCCTGATACTCACAAATTTCTAAATAAACACTTTTACAGCTTGAATTCCATCACTTTTAATGAAAGCAAAGGAACAAAATATTTCACCAACTATATTTCACACTATTACAGGAATTTTCAGCAACATTGTTTAGCAAATAAGCTGAGAACTTATTTGGTATACAAAGCACAGCATAAGCGATAAATTTCATACACAAAGCCATTGAATTTTTTATCTCAATCTAAGAGGATACGATAGAGAAATTTTAATTTCCGAAATCGGATAGACATAAAAAAAAACCTTCTCTCATCACAAACATTACTTATCCGTCGTCTATCAAGATGAAGAAGGCAACAGCACGCATTCAAACTTTATTTAATAAATTAAAAAATATGAAGCGCTCTCAGACTTCTCTTGATTGAAAAATGAAGGGGATAGTGTAACAGACGCTTAAAATAATCATGTTTCATTTTTCTTATCACGGATATCCTACAGATATACTGTGTGGATAAGGAAGTTGTGCCCGGCGATATAAATGGTTATCGCATCGGGTGATTTCTTAAAAGGCAATCAAGGAAGGGAGAAGTTTGAAATCATGATTTCATTCATGTCGTGTGGACGAATCCACACGATCTCTTTTCTGATTAAGGGGCTTAACTTTTTCGTCTGCGTAGTTATTAAGGAAGGGGGCGTAGTGAAACTGAGATTCGGAAGAATGGAAAAGGGGCGGGGAGTAAAATGCCCTAAATGGCTTGTTCTTATGTAATAATTTATCATGTTGATTGGATCAGTATCACGGTTGCAGTTTATCGCCGTGGATAGTTTTTATTATTGGGTCTGAGGGAGATTGATCTTAATATGATTACGCTGGTTTTTCTGCGGTCATAGGTTGGTGGAAATTCCACTCTTTGTTTTTGTGACTGTATGTTAACTAAATACCATCTCCATACAAGCCATAAAACATAATACAGCGAAAATGGATGGGGAAATGTTCTACTCATTACTCCCTAAATGTGATGGATCATGGTAGCCCAGTTGGTAGGGTCGCGGATAAGGAACGGGAGGGCTGCGAGTTTGAATCTTGATTCAAACAAAGATAGTCGTGTACGTTGGGGATGGTGCACTTTAAATCTGTTGTGGCCAGAAATGTCATCACGTTGGCATGGCGGGGAAATTTAGAGAATAGGGTGCCAGCTCAGACCTCGTCATCTGACCTTGGTTTAAAATTACAAGGTGTTGTCTTCGGATCTCTCCCTTCGGGAATGATCCCGAACCGTTTATTGGAGAGAGGGAGACAGTCACCTATTGGCTGTTGTGTTGCTTTAGTGCGATGTAACTTCAGCAAGTATCTAATTAATCAATGTCACACACATATTTAAAAACTTTCTCATTTTAATTATTTATGATAATAAGGGCGTTTTCGTATTTAACGAATTAATCATCCAGCACAATTTAAATGGATTCATCAAATGTGTTTTAGTTCAATTCCCAAAAGGTATTTGTTACGTAAAAGTTACAAAGAAAATGGATAGTAAAATTAAAACAAAACATAACTAAATACAATGGTGTTTTTATAACAATTTTATACGTTTACAATCATGTATTAACTAATAACGAACTGTTAAATAGTTACTTCGTTTTCCCAAAACAAAATATGGTTGTGGCATTTTCAATTAATTTACACCATTAGAGAAGAAATAGCAGCACTTTAATTCTCAATGAAGACGAAACCATCACTAATTTTATATTTAAACACTCAACAAATTGACCCAATAGAATAAAAATCACGCTCTTCATTTTTTATCCAGTGAGTATTCTCAGCGGTTTTAAAACATTTTTTATGATACACTTTCGAATGTCTCCTGTGAGTTTAACTTAAATTTTGCGCTTATTTGATTTCTTGTCTGCGGAGTCCTTACTGTAAGAGTTAGTAAGGGAAGCTTTCAATTAATTAAATTAAAATGATAAGACATTAGAGCACAAGGTGTGATCAGAGATTGATCCAGAACACCTTTTTATAATAATTCACCGTGATATGGTAGTTGAAATGTGATGTATGCAGTGTTGAAATGGCATACTCATTTAAAATCCTCATATTTTACAGCACAGTGCATTTGTCAATTTACACTGCGAGTATGTCAACAATTTCTCTGTTCTTCAAAGTTGACGGTAATTGCACACTTTTAGATGAAAAATCATAACATTAAAAAGATATTGTGGTGGAGATGTCGACAAGCCATAAGTCTATGGTTTAGCTAATATAGTAGGTTCTTAATAATAAAGAATAGTGCAAACACTTATATAACACGTACACTTACCATTTTTTGTACATTTCAATGTTATTATCATGTGTGTAATTTAAAGATCAATTTTGTTTAGTATTATATTTTGTACTTGTCTTTTTAACTAGTTACTGAAATAAAATGCATCTATTAGTCTTAATGTACTTTTTCATTGCCATTGTGAAAATTGCCGTATATATTAATTGGTAAGTAATATAAGTAGGCGAAAATTAATAGAAGAGACATTTGCCTTGATTGACGTCGCATGAATTGACCCCTAAGAATATAACAACTAATGAATAACTTAATTTCAGAGAGTATTTTACGATTTCCAAATACATTCTTTAGTTTCTCTATTACAAGTTGTGAGCAGTCTTTTAGAGCAATAGTCAAATATACAAATAGAATCTTTCCAAGTATTGTTTCAACCAATCGATGGGGATATGTAATCATTATGGGTGATGTAGGATTCTGGCAATACTACTCTTATAGGAAATAGCTTGACGCTCAGATGGTTAATATTCATGAAACTGTCTTAACTTTCAGATCGTCATGCATACATTTTCACACCATGCAAACTACAGTTTTCCCTTCATGGTTTTTAAACCAGCTTTAGACTTTTTTGGCTATATAATCTTCGCTGGGATTCTTTCAACCAATAGATGAGGCTATTTAGCCATTATGTGTTTTGGGTAAAGGCAATAGTGCACCTCTCGGAAATCTGTTAAAGCTCAGAGGTTTAATTAAGCTAACAAGGATAAAAGAAACGAAGCTCAAAGATAGGATTCCTGACGATAGATGTGGTTGGATGACCCTTTGACCCTCTCCTAAATCCCCCCTGTATGTTCGCATGTAGCTGTATGCGAGAGTAGTGTGCCTATAAAATCGGATTGCAATGGTGAAAAGATTGTTCTGATATATCTACTAGCCCGAGGGGACAGGAATCCTCATTGAATTCGTATACGGCCCCCAGGATCCAGTGAACCCGGTTATCCCTCATCCCGAGCTTCCCGTCCCCACCACGTGCGGGGATCCGGCACCCGACTCCATCAAAAAACTTCCGCACCCCCGAAGAACTTCATCAACGGTTTCTTAGGTTCAACCATCCAATCGGGACAGTGATAATCCCGATCAATTTGCATGCGTCGAAAGATGGATGCTCCCGAAAATATGCCGCCGGAAAAATTTGCATTTTTATGAGAGGAGCGGAGAGAGAAGACCGACTCTATTTGTAGTTTTATTATATCTCCTCTCGGCTGATGGAGGAGAGCATATTCCTCCGACTCACCCTCATGGTAATTTTTGGTTTTGCCTCTCGGGCAGAAAGGGAGAGAGAGGGGTGAGTTTTCTCGGCAAAGACAAAGAGGGTGAGGTTTTTTCCCCACGTCTGCTGTCTTTACCCGTTTTGCGGTGTTAGGGAGTTATGTCAGGGATTGTGACGGAAGGAAGTTAAATTTTGTTGCCGAAGTTGATCTTTTTCGTGTGGAATTAAGGGAAGATGATGGGTATTTTTTTGTGCCCGATTAAGGGGACGGGTGTGTGTTTTTGGGTCTAAACCAATTACGGAAGCGTGACGGAGGGACGTTCGGGATGGAATTTCAATAGGGGTGTTGTTGTGGTGGCTTATATTCTAATGGCGCTTTATCCCGTTTTTGTGCGGTGAGTGTTTCGAAATTGAGCTGTTTGTTTGAGGTGATCTCGTTTGTTTTAGGATGTTTGAGAGGTGAGATTTGTTTTGTTGAATGGAAAATAAAAAGTGATATATGGAAATAATAATCTTCGGTGGATGTTTTCTGAAACGACTTTAGAAATGTCGAGTTCATTCGTAGCATCCTATTATTTTTGAGGGTAGAGTTTTATGTGCTGTAGAGCATTGATTTTTTTTGTAAGATAGAAGACAATTATAGTTTTACAAACAAAAACTTAAAAGTGCTATTTGCGAAGCATGGTTTTTATGCTTTAACAATTTATAAAATCTGCTCGTGAATGTTTTTATCTTATACATAAAGCAGAAAAAATCTGCTTGATGAAGCAGAAAAAACATTCATATGCTGAGCTCTGGCGTCATAAAATTTCCACAGTTTATTTTTTCTGGAATTTCTAGGTCAAAGTAATTATTTTCAGCTAGATACGTCGCTCCCTTAGAACTATAGAAGTAAAAAATATTAAGAACATTGAGTAAGAAGATATAAATCAACATTAAACGTCAAAAGCTGTCACAAGTCGAGCAATCGGAGGAGGTGAAAGCATCAGTACATGAAGAAGAGAAAGCTCAAAAAGCTGTTCGACGAAGCAATAAATCTGCTTAGAAATCAGGTGCCACTTGATTTGTCTAAAGCAGCAAAAGTTTTGGAAAGCTTATCTGAAGCGTTATGGAATTTGTATTGCCTACTTTTTCTGGAATTTCTAGGTCAACTCAACTGTTTTCATGCCCTTTTAATAAAATTTAATATAGAACATTACTAAAAATTGTATCTTCTCACCTTGACTATCGTATTTGTTTTAGTGCGCAATGGTGCACTTTATGAACTTACTCTATCGTGTACACATTCAAAAGTCGAAAAAAATGTGACAAATTATATAAAAAACCGTTGTGAACAGCAATTAAGAGGAAGAGACCAATATTTAATCTCCCTCAGCTTTACTTAGTAAGTATGTTTTTCAAGAAGGTATCTAACCTTTATGCAAAGAAATAAATTCCCCAGTAGACCTTACCAGCCTTAAGATTACCACAATATGATTTAAAAAGGTAAAATATTCATATCTTGTAAATGTTGACATTGTTTTGAAATATTGTGACATCCATACTATAAAAGTCCTAAATTTGAAAACATTCCATTGAAAACAAATTTACAGAAGTTTGAAACTTATCTGAAAATATAGCATTTAAAATAGTATTCTGTCCTCACCAACAATTTCCTCATTTTAATTAGTTTCAAATAATATTATTACTATTCTTGTGTGGTTTTTATTCTTGCAATGATGGCTACCACGCGTTATTAGTTGGGAATTATAATGCACATTATGAAGAAATATGGTTCTTTTCTGCATATCACTTGCATGCCATCACTAATCCGCCTATTATGAGCCTAGTAATGAAACTATGCAATTTCCCACAATCGTTTCTAGCAATTTAATAATCACCAGTTAAGATACAAATCGATGACCCAGACGGCGATTCGAACATGCAACCTTCCAATATCGATTCCATAAAAGTCTGAAATTTGGAAATATTCCATTGAAATTTTTTTCAGAACTTTGAAACTTTTAATGTTGCTAAATATGTAGCAATTAAAAGTCACTTTCCTTCAAACACTTTTTTCATTTATTTAGTTTTAAAAACAATTATTACTGAGATAATATTCTTGCATTGATGGCTACCACGAGTTATTAGTAGGTAATCATAATACATAGTAATTAAAAGTCACATCCCTTCTTTAAACCCTTTTCTGATTTCATTTAATGTCTTATAAAGAATAAAAACCGAGATAATATTCTAGCATTGATGGCTACCACTGGTTAATAGATAGGTAGGGTATAATGAATATACAGAAATTAAACGTCATGTCCCTTCTTTAAACACTTTTCTCGTTTCATTTAGTTTCTTAAATACAATTAAAACTGAGATATACTGTATTCTACTTGATGGCTACCACGAGTTATTAGAAATTAACAGTCCTATCTCTTTTAAACAGTTTTCTCATTTTATTTAATTTCCTAAAATCAATTATTATTGAGATACTATTCTTGCATTGAGGCTACTAGTGGTTAATAGTAGATAATTGTAATGAATATATTTATATTAATTAAACGTCACATTCCTTCTCTAAACACTTTTCTCGTTTCATTTAGTTTCTTAAAAACAATTAAAAGTGAGATACTATTATTGCATCGCACGGGATATTAGTTGGGAATTGTAATAAATATATAGTAATTAAAAGTCACATCTCTTCTTTAAACACTTTTCTCCTTTTATTTAGTTTCTTAAAAACAATTAAAAGTGAGATACTATTATTGCAACGCACGAGATAGTATGGAATTGAAATAAATATACAGTAATTAAAAGTCACATCTCTTCTTTAAACACTTTTCTCGTTTTATTTAGTTTCTTAAAAACAATTAAAAGTGAGATACTATTATTGCAACGCACGGGATATTAGTAGGGAATTGAAATAAATATACAGTAATTAAAAGTCACATCTCTTCTTTAAACACTTTTCTCCTTTTATTTAGTTTCTTAAAAACAATTAAAAGTGAGATAATATTATTGCAACGCACGAGATATTAGTAGGGAATTGAAATAAATATACAGTAATTAAAAGTCACATCTCTTCTTTAAACACTTTTCTCGTTTTATTTAGTTTCTTAAAAACAATTAAAAGTGAGATACTAATATATTGGATCGCACGGGATATTAGTTGGGAATTGTAATAAATATACAATAATTAAAAGTCACATCTTTTCTTTAAGCAGTTGTCTCGTTTTATCTAGTTTCTTAAAAACGACCAAAACTGAGATACTATTTTTGCATTGATGGCTGGCCACCACATGTTATTAGTAGGGAATTATAATGCATATTATGAAGAAATGGTTCCCCATCTGGTTCTTTTATGCTTATCTCCTGCATGCCATCACTCGTCCGCCTATCACTCCCACAGGTCCAATAAAGCTGTAATCTCAGAACGAGTTTATATCCTATTGCTGGGAACCTCGGGGATGTACGAGCCTTTCCAGAGAGATGGGGAAGAAAACCAAAGTTAGAGTTTCACAGAACAAAGGCAGGAAAAAAAGCGTACAGGATGTTACTACACCGTTTTATTTGCAGGAGATAGATACAGAGAAGGGGGTAAAGTTTTTCGGGTAGCAGATGCGGGGTAAAAGCAAATAAATAAGAAGATCCTCGGACACTCTTTTAAGAAACATTAATCTTGTATTTTGAAGTTGCGGCAGGATCTCGCCGAGATAGGCGCAATTTTTCAAAAGGTATTACTGGATTAGGCGAAGAATGGGAACTTTTTTGCGCTCTTTCCCCGGCTCTGCCTCATCTCAAACTGCAGGGGGACCGAAAATTTCTTTTGAAAAAAAATTGGAAATGTTTGAAAGGAAAAGCATGGGAGGTGGAATTTTTTTAATCAAATTGTGTTTTTTATTTAGAAAGAATTAGGTATACATAAGAACTTTGTTAGCATCTGTTCTTTTACATTATCCAATACACCGTTAATGAGCTTCAAAGTTAATATGCTACTGGTTTCAAAGATTGCATGAGTGGTTTTAATATTTGGAATATCTATAGGAATATCTATCTTTTTTAGCAGTCTACTGTCTAATATTTATAAAATTATGACTTGTATGTCATTAGAGAAGGTATATGCATGAATGTGTTCAGGAGCAAATTTTAGACTTCCAGTTTTATTAGATATTTCTATAGAATTTTCAAATTATTTAAAAATATTTACTGCATATATACTAATAAGTAACAAAAACGCATGTTCTTGTTAACCCTTCAAGTGATTTTGACGAGATACCTCGCTCGTCCATCAATACTTAACGAATTTTGCTAATGACGAGATATCTCGTCATCAAGATGTTGCCAGTTTATTTGCTGATGACGAGATCAAGATCTAGTTGGTTTTTCTACTGACAAGATATCTCGTCGTCAAGATGTTGCCTTTTTTTCTTTTGATAGTGACGAGATCAAGATATGGTTGGCTTTTTTCTAATGACGAAGTATCTCGTCCATAAAGATTTGGTCAGTTTTGCTAATGACGAATTACTTCGTCGAGACAACCACCACGAGGGTTAAATATCTTCCAATCGATAAATATACAAACACACACATGTATTTCATTTCGAAGTTTTAAGATTCTATTTGACTGTATTTGATCAGGTGTAGTAAATTATATTCTAACACATTAGATATTAGCATCGTATATGCTGAAATCGTATTAGAAAAGTAAGTCAAATGACTTCACATTTAGAATACGTACAGGAAACACGTATCGCACAGGAATATTACTGCCACGTGCATTTAGCTTTGCAGAAAGGTCTTTCTTAGGAATCGAATCCACATCCCCTAGAAAACACAGGTTGCTAGCGCAGTGGACAAACCCACTTTAAACACAACTTCCAAGAATTTTCTTAGACTATTCAGAATTACAGACCACCAGTTGCACTCTAATTTATTCGCAATAAATACGAAATATTAGTTTTGATTTTCTAAGTTGGTTGTGTTTCATGGCCCAAGAGTTTAGCCAACTGTGACAAACGCAAAACAGACAACCTTCAAGTAATGGACATACAAAAGGAAATTTTTCAGACTAAGAAGAGAGAAATATATATATATATATATCTGACTTCTATTGTACCAAGCATAAAAATGAGTGCTAATGTAAATGCATGTAATTATGTCATAAATACAGGCACAAAGCTCACGTAAACCAGCAACAACTGACTCAATCTGGAAGAATCCATCAACGCTGCAGTTTACGACTCATTCCATTTTATTCGACATTACGCGTTGGGCAAAGGACGGAGCCTAAACCAACTCAGCCCGCCAGCGTATATATTATTCGGAATAAATTGGACGAAAAATGTGAAGGAATTTTCGGAATCTTTCTTTATTCTTTCCCTTCCCTGCCCCATCCTTTTCGGAACTAAAGAGGAAAGAACTCAAAGAGAAATACGGTATCAACTGTTACGGATTCCACAAACGAGATTAAAGTGGAGGTAGAGAAATCTCGTCTCTGTGGTAAAAACAGACCCACCCCTACCGCTGGCAACTGATGACTATCACCGCGCCATAAATATTTATTTATTCTGTAACCCAGATATGTCCGTAAAACCCAGGCGTCTACAAGTTGGAGTTCTGATAAGATAGGGGGTATGAGCCATAAGTCACTTTGCCTATACATCTGGGAATGAGCATCTTTACCTTTAAGGTTATGGAGTTTTTAGTGGATAACTAAATGTGCGCTGGTCTGCTTGTTTCCTCACCATCTTTCCCTAGAGGAAGTTTGTGATTTTTCGATTTGGTAATGGATTTTACCGCCGTGGATAAATAAATAAAGCTTGTCTTTCACTTGTTGTGTTGTTAGTCTTTTTTTGTGATGTTGGGAATTGCATTAGGATGATAGTGGGCACTCAAATAGGATTATGGATGGTGGCGGTATTAAAATTAACGATATAGATTGGAGAGTAAATGTCGAATGAATACACTTGTCTTCTGTGGGAATTCGGAGTTGTTTTTCATATTTGTATTTATAGATGTAACTTTCTGAACCAGTACCAGAAAACAGTTAACTGAAAAACTTAGAAAACTATTTAAACACAATAATTTATTATTACATAAAGGTGAGATCTACTGGAGATGATTTCATATTGTTTTAATTCAAATTTTGATTATTAACCCTCCAGGTGATTCATCTTTGCGTCAAAAACTACCCTGCAGTGACCAGTCTCTGATGCTAAAGTCTATTCCAAACTGCCACCTGTTCTAGGCAAGGGACGATTTGTTTTTCTTACTTGGATCTTCATTCGCCTGGGAGAAATAGGGCAGTTTTGTCTCGACTAGGTATATTGCCATTAGCAAAGCCGACCAGATCCTGGTGGACAGGAATCTTGACATTAGCAAATTTGACAAGATCTTCGACGAGATATCTCGTCGGAACCACTTGGAGGGTTAAAGAATATATTGTAGAAGGAAATTCTTTTTTTGGTATGTTTTGAAGATAAAAACTTTGAGAATAGTTTTATTTTTTCATAGGGTAACTAGTTATGCTATAAATAATTTTGGTCTAGCTTTTTACGAGTAATTACTAGGATGTACTTAATTTCAAGTCAGATATTCTTTATATATATGATATTTGACGTATGAGCAAAAGAAAATATTGTGATCATTGCCAACAACATTTTATGATAATATGCCTTTAAAAACATAAAAACTAGATTTATTTTGCTTTGAACATTTTAATTGTTACTAAATTTTTGAAAATGAAGTAGATGTATGAGGTGATATAGTTTTTCAAACTATAACAAACCAATTGCGGTACTTTCAAAACGGATAATTTAATGAAATAATTAAACATTAACACTGCTCGTATAATTATGTGTATGAAGCACTTCTGATGACCATACACTTTATATTGGGTATCAAATAATATTTTGTTGCACGTGACGATTGCTAATGTGAAAATGCATGACACAGTAAAATATTTATCTTAGTTCTTTTTAAAATATTAATATAAATTAGTAGCCAAGAAAATTCAACTGCAATGTGCGTGATTGAATTCAAACCATATCGCAAACCTAGTTACAAGTGTGCCATGACCCAATAAAGTCGGTTTTAAGTTTTTGAATGATTATATGAATGCCTTACCTTAAGTATATCTCCTGTAAGATTTCCGTACCACAAATCGCGAAAAGTGCCAAATCTATGATCACTAACAGTCTAGTACTTATAATGATTTTTAAAGGTCCAAAAATTTTTGAATACCTTTGTAGAAACGTCTTTTTGAGGTGTGGCACTTTTGCACAAGGAGTGCGAAGTGCTTTACATGCTAAAACTATTTTACTTGTTTGAGAAGTATAAGAATAATTTTAATAGCAACATTCTTATTTTTTAAGTAATGAATTCACCCAAAATAAATCTATTGGAAAGATCATGGCACTATTTATGAATAGGAATGGGATAACTTATTATTTAAAAATATTTATGATAAAATACGTTCATACTACTTACAATGTGTTACAATATCTTATATATTTTTCAATAGCACATATGTATAAATCGTATTATGTACATTTCTTAGCATTTTGAATACCGTTCATCACCGGAATTTACATACACAAAGAAAAATCTGAATATCTAATCTGTTAACACAAATTATCGGTTTCATAACAACTTTAAAATTGAGTAAACAAACTGAAAATTTTTTAAAGCAGAACGATCATTAAAATTCTACGCTTCTGCATTAATCTGAGTTTTATAGTCAACAAAATCGCAAGATTGCATAGCTTTTATACTAACATCTCACGCTCAATGAAAAATATTGCCTCCGGCACCATTCAAGAGCAAGAAATGAATTTTCTCAATCTCTAAACTCCCCCACTGAAAGGCACTTCCAGAAGTCAATCAATACATCCCGTAAAATATTTTCCCAGCCAGTAAAAGTGGGAGATCCGGATGATTAGTCGAGTAGACCTCTTACACTCCAGAGAAGCCTCGAGTAGAAGAATTCCTTCCCAAACAAACTTCTGCAGCTCTTCTCCAAGAAAAATTGCAGCAATTCTTCTCGCGGAGGATCTCGTATCGGGTGCAATCCATTGTTCAATAAGCTATTGCCGAAGGAAGATCGGATCTAAAATCGACGGAAACTACCCCCCAGAAAAGTAGCAGGGGGGGTGCGAGGGAGAGAGAACTTAAAATTAATAGCCAGACCCCATCGCATCGCTCGCCTCGTATTACTCATTACTAAGCATTAGTGATCAGCAGCGTGAAAAGCGTTCTCTTGCACACACCATTAGATGCAACCGAGTTCCCCTGCCTCCGTAATGATTGCTATCGATTTGTGGTTAGAGATGTGCGCACATGGAGGGGCAAGTGGAAAATTTTCCTGGCCAGTTTGGTGGTGGGTCTGGGGCCGGGTCATTATTTTCCGTGCCAATGGTTTTAGAGTTGTATTCTAATGGATCGGCTAATTTCAAAGCGGTAGGGGGATAATGCCTCGAGAAAGCGAGCACGGGTTCTTAAATGAAAACGAGATATTCCTCATCCACGAATGGATGGTTGTCTTCCTCCTTGGGAAAATCGAGGATAACTGTATGCTTGAAAACTATACTCCTTTAAATGAAAGACCCTTGTGGAATTAAGGTGCATAGATATGGGGCATTTAAAGGGTATAGTGGGATTGGTCAGTTGGGATAAATCGATGCTGGACGTCGCTGGAGCCGAATGAGGCGCTGGATTACGATTGCGTTTGTGCTCATTTAGTTCAACATGTATACTTCGATACACGTTGAAGCGAGTTCTGTGTTTGGTGGTTGCCGCAGTTTCCAACGGTAATATGGGTGTCTTCTCCTTGGTAGGATCGAAGCTCAGTGTGTACTTGATAACTATACTCCTTTAAATGAAACTCTTGGGTAATTAAAATGCATAGATATGCGGCATTTAAAGGGTGGATTGGTCTGTTTAGGGAAGTGGAATAAATGGAAGTAGAATTGATGCAGTACATTGAAGAGCGTTCTGGGTTCGGTGGTTGTCAGTTTCTAACAGTAACGTGCATGTCTGCTCCTTGGAAAGATGGAGACTCGCAGGTTTTTTTAAAGCCACTCATTTCAATGAAAGACTGAGGAATTAAGGTGCACGTGCATGAGGAATTTAAAGGGTATAGTGGGATTATTCATCTTAGGGAACTGGAATAAATATTAGGAAGATCGATGCAGGATGTCGCTGGAGTGACTGAAACGTTGGATTACCATCGCGTTGGTGCTCATTTCCCATACTTTACGTGATGTTTTGAGGTGTCATGGGTGTATATTCATAATGATTCGAGACACCTTTTGGACATTTTTCGCTGGAACGACATCGTGTAAATAATCTAATATTGTCCCGGGATAAGAAAAAGCAAGAGTAATTAGTGTTTCAGAACTTTTTGAAATAGGGGTCTCTAATTAATAAAAAGAAACCTTTACGGCTTAGGTTAAGATAAATTCATAAGAAGGCTTTGGTTAAGATAAATTCATAAAATAGTGTGATGTACAATACAATATAAGAAATTGTATATTGAAACTGCTCATTTTTTAAGATTTCAAAACGGGAGGCATGTTTGTGCCCTTAGCTGCACCTTTATGAGTATGGGATCGTCTCAAAATTTTGTCCTATTGGCATTATTGTATATGAAAATTATAGGCACGTTTGAGCATTATGATTTTTAACGCTTCGAGAGCGCCAAAACTATTTGCACAGTATTAAATTGGAATAAATGTCAATTTTAATGTTTATACTCGTTGTGTTTCGTACTTACAAAACAATGTAAACAAGTGGGAATTTAGTCAAATATTCAGGGTCAATTTACTTACAAAAGCCACTTGCAGTAGTTGTCTGGTTTCTGTATCGATAAGAATCACTGTTGCAGTGAAAGGAAAAAGACTAATTTTTTGCTATTGTCAAGGTAATAGCAAAACACGTGTAAACATATTTGTGAAATTTTTCATTATATTGAGTTATACTGCAATGTCAAGCTATGCTCAAATGAGAGAACAGTTTCTTTTTATCTTCAACACCAGATGAACAAACCGATAAAATTCTATCAAAAATAAATAACAATAACAGTATCATTCGTACATAAAATGTGAAACACAAAAAACTGAATGCAAACCAAAAGATTTTATTCTCCTTAGCCGTATATAAATATAAGAACTGACTGCTTTATGGTGACGTGTAGTCGAGACTTGCTTCCGGAAGTTCGAATAAACTCCAAAAAATAAAACTCTGGAATGGAGTCTTTCACTCAGAAATAGTTAACATCATTTAATGTACATAACGAAATCCTTTGAATTTTCAAAGCCCCATTATTTAAGATAAGGCATTAACATATTAATTATATTTATGAGTCTCGTTAAAATTTGCTGTACTGGTTAAATTTCTGGTGTTATATCCCATACTGTCATTAGCTGCTACTAGCATCGCATAAATTGAGCCTTATAGTGTATAACCATGATGCATGCATTTCTTAAGTGGTTTCTAACCGCAATATAAATTACTATTTTGTGATTAGAAATGACCTGTCACACTCATATTACTTTTGCTCTAACTACTTTATTGAGGAAACTAAAAACCCTCAAAATATTATTCTAATCATTTTTGAAGTTATGAGTTTATGATTATACCTAAACTTTGACTTAAAAATACAAGTTGAGAAGTTTAAGCGATAAAATATCTTCTTTAAGGATGAATGTTGTTGAGTTCATGTGCTTATGCAACTCGCCATTTCATTTGCACTTTTTTGTCATGGTAGACATTTTGTCATAAGTTGTAATATAATATTTCAGGACACAATTTTTCAGTTTTGATATTTTGTCATTATAATTTCAGCAAGATAGTGTCTTATCATTGCTTATAATCTATAATTCCGAAATACTTGACTGCCAGATTTCATAACGTGATGTTGCCGAAGCAATTGAAATAATTTTTAATAAGTAAATAATTAAAGGGACTGAAATATTGTAGGTAGCTTGAAATATTGCTCATAAAATAAAACATACTTCATTTCAAAGAAATGTAGAATCAGAAACAATACGAATATGTGATAATTTGTTTTCCAAATTTCACTTTAATAATTTCAACATCTTATGCATATTTGTACATATCAGGAAGCATCAATAACAGTTGCACCCTCGGGGCATATCTTCTTTAGGTGTATACGGGCTTCACGAACTCGAGGTACCATAGTGATCTATTCTTTCCCCTTGGGTTTTACTGCCTTCTGGTGTACAGGGGCGTCGCGACCCCAAAATGCCCAAGCGATATTTCTCTACTTATCTTCATCCTTTCTTTTCACAATTACTTAACATTGGCGCTGCTTGGCCAAATATGGACCTTGCGCTAAAAAACTCAAAACCAACCAATAGAAGTAGCAGACTCCATTCGCATTTCCGCAATAGAAATCCTAGAATAACCACAGAACAGTTATAACAATAAGCTACCATTTTACGTTTGAAGCATAATTTTGCCTTTATACTTTTCCTAAAATTTTTATTAGGAACCCTTTATTTCCGAACTCTATCAGTCAGTGTTCACTTTATAGTCTTTCTGATTAAGGATCGTTGGTATAGATCTGTCCATGTTCAATAAAACACATAAATCACGAATGAAAATGTTGGACTACTGGACAAGGATTCAACTTTTCTAACATCACAAATTCGTAGCTAATCTCCCATTAAATTTTATTTTGGATTAAAATAACAGATGCTGCACCACTCCGTGCCACATTTCAACCCCCAGATATTGATAAATAAAACCACTCATCTGAGATATTTCAATTGACCGGAACTACTGAACCAAAAAGCAAACTTCGTAGTAAACTCAGCAGGCCGGTTTATTGCCTTTCCAATCAATATTCAACAAGACAAAGCAATGTTTAGTTAGAAAACTGAAAACCGATTGCCATGAAAAGGAGGTGGTGACAGTGAAAAATGTTCTGCAATAAATTCCTGTCGTCTTCGAACATGATACCCGAGAACTTTGCGTCATAATTCGAGCCAATGAGTGTAAAGCAGTTAATTATTGATCTTTTACGTAAAGTCATTAGAATTTACCGTTGAGTCATTATATTTGGAGGGTTCTAAAGTTTGGCTGAACTTTATCTTTAATAGTGATGGAGTAACGTGTCAAAATTGTTTTTTACCAGTATAGTATATATTAGTTATATTACTGTGGAAGTTTGCTCGTTTTATTACAATCGTCAAATCGATTAAAATAAGAGATTTCATCTTTTCTCCTGTAAAGGATTGGTATGAAATTTTCTCCACAGTAGGTTAGATATTTCATTATTAAAATTGTTATATACCTATGTGGGATATTTTGACGTTCTGTGGGCAGTTATTTTGTTTGATTAATAACATTAAAAGCGTAATATATTGATATAAAGTATGAGTATTATAAACACAAAAAGTAAAATATGTCAGTAAAATTTGTTTTAGTTCGCGTGTGATGTAACCACAATACTTATATCTTCCCATCATCCATAAGTACACATAATTTTTCAAATTGAAATTCATGATAGATGATTCAATTGCCAATATTATATATAATTGAGTTGATAATTTAATATGCATTGTGTTGACTATTATTGCTAAAGATTACAGTAAAAATGATATTTGATAAGTAATATTTACCAACATTAAAATATTTATTAATAATGCTAACGTAGAATTTTTTAGACTTCTTTACTGTGATATAAGTCAAAATAACTGAGATATTTCTTACTTATCACCCTTTTTGCCAAAGGTGAAAGTTAAGTATAAAATTTAAATGTTTGGAAAGTTCAACGAGAATTAAACAGTCTTGAAATTTGCGTAGTTATCATATTTCCTCTGATTGTGAAGGAGAGGGATTAATCCCTCTTTTAGACTTTTGAAATTTATATCATAAAATATATCATGCTCAACGTAGATTCGAATGAAATCTTGAAAATAATTTTTGTTTTCTTATGCTTATATCTTAAGTAATAGCAATCAAGCTAGCCCTTGGGTAGCAGCAAATGACAGTAAATCAACAAATCTGATCTCAAACCTTCATTATTAATAATAATTACTGAAACGAAAAACTACGATTGACGATATTAAATATTCGTTTCGTAGTTCAATAAAAATAGCTACATAATTGTTCCTCAGAGACATTTCGGTTTGAATGAAATGGATAATAAATGTACGCTAAATAAAACTAATAGAATTGCATCTTACAGATATATAAATTAGAAACGAGGATACTAATCAATTTATTTTATTATATGTACAACTTTCGATAAACTAAGATTTTAATTTACTTACAGATATTTTGAAATCATATGATTATGAATAAAAGATTACATTTCACGCACAACACGCACCAAATGCTAAATCAGATACGGCAGTCGAAACATTAAATTTTAAATTATGTACATACATATTTCATAAATTTTCCTAGCTACTTACATTCCAGCATAAGCTATATTCCCCCTTCCATATAGTTTAAAATTTAATTAATGCATGGAAATAAGAGTTTCATTGGGATCATTAACAATATATACTCAAACTTCTTAGTGTTTCTCTTCAAATTGAACACAATACAAATTAATTTCAAAGCTATCATAGCGAAGATTTAAAACACAAATGTAGGTATTATTCAAATTTAATTAAATGTAATGAATAGTTAATGAGAGCATTTTCATCTTAAATCGTTCATTTTTTCGTAAACACAAATAAAAATAAGATTTTGATAAGTCATTGGGTTTTATGGTCTGGCCACAATTGAATTGTTTTTAAGTCAATGCGTCGATTAGATTTTTTAATTGATTCATCTTTGGGATTCAAAAAAATGATCGTTATCAGATAGGAACAAAACCCGGAGATAAGAAAATATTATTTACTCACTCATAGTTATTACTTCTAAATAACCTCACAAAAATCTATCAAGAAAATATAGCTCCTAAAACTTTATTACAGGGAACAGAGAACATCTTACAATGTTAAACGGCGACAGGATTTTTGCAGTGTTTCAATATCATAACTAAAAGCAGGCCATCTTCAGAGTTATATAAAAATGCTCTCATTTTGCAGACAAGGCGATAAATAAAATGAAAACTAAAAGAATTTTACTTGCTCTGAAAGCCAACCCCAAATGGGTCATGGACGCACGAAATCGCGTTTTTTCCTCTCATCCGTAAATGGACACGACGTTATTCCAATTTCACAGTGCGTGTCTTTGTCACCTTCATCAAAAGAATAAATTAAGTAAAAGGAACAACGTGTGATGTTCGCCACGCATAAAAAAATGCGAATACCATCAAATAGGATGCCACTTTCCAGTATATAAAGTTGTACCTTCACTGTCTGGATCATCACAAAGCATCCACTGCTCCTCAGAGTTGGTTGTAAAATCTCTTAAACCGCATTTGGCTGAAGCTTTTACTCGAGTTACCATGGAATCATTTATGAAGATTCTAGTGTTGATGAACATCCTGGTCCTCACTTTCGCAGGTTCTGAAACATCAAAAGATCTGCCCTCGACTGCTCAGTCTGGACGTACAGGAAGGAAAAACTACGGTGTGTACAGACCTACCAAGGATTACGGTGATGACGGAGACGACAAGGACGACACCGATGACGACTCAGAGCCTAGTCTCCCTAACCCAAGACCACCCCAAGGAAGTGGCAACGATTACCCCAACTTCAACAGCTACAAGGGCTTTGATCAGTTCAACAGCTACGATCCCCCAGCTAGGTACCCCCAGTTTGCCCCCAACTACAAAGGCTACCCATTCTACACCCCATATTGGAAGGGAGCTGCCAAACCTGGTGACAGCAACCCTTCAGCTCCAGCCAGTCCTGCTCAAATGATGGAAATGATGATGGCCATGAACAACATGGGTGACGATGCAAAGCCCGAAGACACTGGGATTCTCTCCAAGCTGGTATCGGATCCAAAATCCGTTGCTGCGGCCGCTATTATACCACTTTCAATCGTCCTAGCTGCTACCGTTCCGGTCTTCATGAACTATGTGATGACTGGTGCATCCACTCCACTTGTGTCCACAACTGCGACTGGCAGCAAAGAAGGCAGAAATCTCGATGGTGGAAACAATTTAGATACGGTTTTGGACAATATTGTGAGATTCGCGAGAGCACTGGACAGTGATGATTGCATCCAGAAGACCATTTGCAAGGCTGCTCATGGAGATGCAAATGTTCCCGGTTCTGACTACATCAAGAAGGCGGCCACAGCTGTAGCGCATTTAGTAAAAGAGGATTGGGTGGACAACTTGGGTGTCAAACATCTGATGGATGGATTGAAGCAAGGCAACTGTGCAGATGTATGCAGCGGAAACAACGTGAGACCCAGGGAACGCTAATGCAACAACTGACTTGAAAATACTTTGAACTTGTACATACAAATTGTGGATATTATTGGTATGTGTTTAAATGTGAATTCTGCTCAATTTTAATAATATGCAATCGAAATACATAATATATAATGATTCAAAAATTTTAATTCGTTATGATTAACTCAGAATCAAACTTTTAAACTACAAATAAATAAATATATATATATATATAATAAGGAGGGCATTGACTTTAATGAGGTAATGATGATAGTCAAGAAAAATATATACATTACTTCTAATAGAGAGAGTTAATTCTAATATAAAGTAAAAATCTAAAAATCGTTTTAGTTTATCTTTTATAAATGGATTAAATGAATGCTTGAATTCATGCTCACATTTTTGTTGCTTGAAAATTCTACTACTTCACTCTTCTGTTATTTATTTGTATATAAATATATCGATGTTTAGATTTAATTTAAAAACTGCTGTGCAATTGGATTCACTATCACTGTTTTTATAAAATGTAGGGAATATAAATGACTCCATAAAAAGGATTTGTACTCATAACGTTTGTTTTTAGAAATTTAAGAACTCCTACAGAAATGAAATTACCTCAAATAAAGTCTCGACCAAAAAATTTTGTTTTTCACTATACTTGGTATGTAAAAATAAAGATATGAAAAGAAATTCAAATATAGAATCATAATAAAAATTATATATTGTAATTAGATTCAATGAGTAGGTTGCAGTATAAATTTCCAACAATTATTTTTATCCATAAAATTTTTATTTAAATTGCAATTTCTCACCTTGTAATATTCATCTACATTTATCAGGTTTACAGTAATTAAAATTATATAAAAATATTTGAATTAAAAACTAAACCTTATAAATTATAGAATAAAATATTACCAATGGATGGTTGAACCCGTATATTTGATTACTATAATATTTGCCTTGGATTCCAATTTGTATTTTTAATTGTTTGTGATATGATAGTTTCGTAAATTATCATAAAAACAAATAATAAAATGCGTTTTTATCATAAAAATAGATTCAGACTGCATATTAAGTATGGACTTTTATAAATATTCTATTTTAAGAACTCATTCTATCTGATTGATTGCGTTTTAATGTTTTATTGTAATTGTTTTCGAGTTAATATATTTCACTCACTGAATTTAGTGCATTTTGCTTTTATAAATAAAACATAATTATTTTATAAGTGATGCATACTTAACTTCTTCAATTGATACAAATTCATAATCGTGGCCATATATGTTCTCACTAATATGAAATGTGCTCAACTGTTGCTTCAAATCATTATGGAAAATCGAATGTGCTTTCAATGATCAAAAAGTATTTTACTATTGAATTATTGAAACTTCTTTTCAATTTGCAAAGAGTGTTTATTTTACTGTCAGTAATCTTACTTATTGATAGTCTAGGGAATGCCGTCTTTGTCTTATACAGATTTTCCTTTGCAAATGATTGAAAAATATGTGATATTGATAAATCAGCATAAACTCGTAGCAAAGCACAAAAATAATTTTGCGTATACACAACAATATTTTCTTAATTTAAATTTATTTGCACAGAATTGTAGACACTCTCACACTTGTACAGTGTGTTTAGATGTTACAAACTTTGTATTACTGTAATATTTGAATATTTCAAGAAATATTGCCCATTATCGTATTTAAATACCAGATTTGCATACTTAACTATATAAAAATTACAAATTGCAAAACGAAGTTCATTGTCTTAATTTGAAAAGTAAAACTTATTTTTAAAGCACTTTTGACTATGAATACAAGATACAGTAAAGATTTATTAAGCTTTTTAATTTTGTGAAATATATTCCTATTTTTAAGAAAGCCGTTTTCCAATATCAATCATAAATATAATTTATACATTTTAAGAGTATTTAAGTATTTGGTAATGATAAACCAATAAAAAAACAATTTATATCTGTGTAGTTAAATTTTAATTTCATTTAAATTATGTTCGATCTCTTACGTTTTTACTTTTTTACTTTTGTCGCCTATAGATTTGGCTTTTAACAAATAATAAAAACTATGATAAAATATTCTGTTCTATTATTTTCAGTTTGACATGAAAAAACAATTTTTCCAAATACTGGAAGAAAGTAGGTTTTACGCAATTAATAAAAATGCATAAACAACCAAAACGCATAATTCAAAAAAAATATTCAAAACATGTTAGAAGCAAATTAGTTTTTCCGCCTTCTTATAAGACATGCATTTCTTCTCAATGTCTCAATTAGATAGTGAAGTAAAATAGATTGAGGAAAGCGGAAGAATACGAAATTTTGGTATTGTGTATCTTCGAAATGGGATATTTGTCGAGTACCCACCTGTTATATACCTAGTTTCAAAGCACATACGTTTGTGGTAATAAAATCAGGAAACACCAAGCCACCATATTTGCAGAAACCATTGATTACTCGCCTCACCTAATTACCATATTTAATGAAAATATGGTAACAAGTTTCCTTTTTCAATCATGGAATGCACACATTAAGTATTCTGCATCAAAGCCCTTCATAATGAGATTAAACTTCTTGTTATAGTCTAATCATGTGAAAATGAGAATACTTATTCATTTATACGTAAGATTTAATCAGGGGCTGCATATATATGTAAATTTCTCTGATAAAAGTACATGAATAAATTTTTATGCAGCACACCATTCAAAGATCGACTATTAAATTCCGTGTACGTAGGAAACATATTAGAACGTAGAAAGAACACAATGGCACGTAATTAAAAACTAAACTAGAAAATAGATAAAGATCAGTATCGTCTATGAAACAGCTGAGAATAACCTGCAAAAAAACTGGTTGTGCTTGTCAGTATATCAAATTGTGAATGATGGGTGCACATGTATACTTACGTTACGTTATCATACGTTAATGACTTAGTATGACAACTGACTATATTATTCGTAAGACATTTGAGTAATTCTGTTATGTATGCACTTCTATATTGGCTTTTGTATTCAAAAGATTTAATTTACGATAATCTATCAACTGTCTTCTGAACTGCTTTTGAATGAGTTAATCATTCATCAACTCTCAGCTTTCTGAAGGATTTGAATACTATTCTACTACAAAGGCAGATGTAGAGTAACTTATCGCAATATTTCGATTTTGAAATCATTGTAGAACCATGTTAAGTCAATACGCATCGTTAGTATTAAACAAAATGTACATATGTATTTTACATTAGCAAATATGCAATATTAGGATTCCATATCGTATGAAAACAGTTTCTGTTTTATGTGAAATAAAGTATAAAATTTTTTTCTTAGAATTTGAACTTTTTCAGGCTTTTGAAAAAGTTTAAATGTAATATTTATCATAATTCGCAATGACATTTTGGAAATAGTTTATATTTCGAGGATTTCATTTTCATTTTAATGTTACTTTATACATAACAGGTGTCAAAATCATACTATCTTAGTTGTTAAATTGAAAATAGTTTGCAAGGTAAAATTTTAACTCTACGTTTTTCTGAAACAACGCCTCTATATATGAAAATGAGAATATCTAACTAAAAACAAAAATCTTTACTATATTATGTAGTTGAAATGCAATGTTTTATCCTGCATATGAGTAGGTGTAAAGCCATATGAAGGGGTAATTTCAACTAACCCACATACAAAACGCTTTGTATTCAAAATGGTTAGTTTTATCAGGAAAAATTAAGAAAGAAAAACAGCATAAAGTATATTTTACTAAAGATCTTACCATGCTTTTGAAATTATAAATTGTTTTTGATATACTGAAATAAGCATATAAACATTAAAATCATAACATTGTAACATAATGTAAATGTGAACTTAGATAACATTAAAATGTAATTAACGGTACTTGACAATGAAAAGATAAATATATAAAAGAGTACAATGTATTGTAGTCAACTTTATCTGAATAATGTTTTTCGAAATGGCTATAATTGCTCTAACAGCTTATGAATGCTTATTTTTATTTGTAAGCCTTTCAGTAATCTATATTGAATACTGCATACACACATGGACCTAGAGAGGCGTATATAGGCACATATTCAAATTCATATAATAAGCTAAGCTTCTGTTCGGCAAATTTAAATATTTTGTAAACGCCTTCAGATTTCAAAATGAATGAATACCATTCACCATATTTGTTTACTTAAGAATACTTCCAAATATACTCGTGTTTACTAAATTATGAATATTATTATTTATCACCTAAAACAAAACAATATTTGCAAGTTTTCGAAATGCGTTAAATTGAGCTGCAAAGTTTATAATTTTCCATCTCTCTCTCACTTATCTTCTTTGTTGAACAGTATTTAATAAAAAATTAATATTAATTTATTTGAAACAAGTCTAAATCAGCGAATGTTTTCAATTGTTTTCAAATGAGAGAATCAGGCATTTGCTTATCATAGATGAAAATAAGAAATCCTTAGTGTTGAAAACAATTCATCGGTGGATTTTAAATCAGGATATTCGAGATATCTCAAAAATTATGTTATTTGTTTGTGTTATAATTTTGTATGTTTTACAATACATATAAAAAATATTTATTTGGTTTCTGTTCGCTTTGGATACAATGATAACTATATTCATAGGAAAAAACATAAATGAATAAAAATGAAGTAGGTATCCCCACTATTTCACTGAAGGAATAAAATGACCGATTCCTTATAAACCTTAAGGAATTTATATCAAGTGGTAAAAGCTTAAAGCTTGAATTATGAGCTTTATATCACATCTTTATAAGTAGGTATAGGGTATTATCTGTTTAGAAGTTCCGAAAATAAACGAAACGTGACTAAAATAATCTAGATTACAACGAAACATAAAATAGTTTTTATCCTCGGACAGTAAAATGTAGTTTCTATGCATATGGTATTAAAAAATAGTACAATCAATGTGTGGATTAGAATTATTTCAAAGCAGAAAAGAAAATGCATAGGAAAATGTGCATGTTAGTGATTACAGTTTTGCGTGTGGAGAGATCATAAACATAAATTCGCAACCATCAATAAGATGCATGCTGAATTTCAACAGTAACTAGATATGAAAAATTGCAAAATTTTTAGTTACCTACTCTTTTTCGAATTAGACACCATTCTACATATATTTTTCGGTTTTATTTTTGTATGTGTGTGCAAGTATCATCTAAAAAAATTCAGTGTTTTAATAGGATTTGATACATTTGATGCAACATATAATTTAACGAACATGTTATTTAACATCAACATCTTTTTGCAGATTCCAGGCTAAAACAGATTAATACCCATATCCTTTAAAACACTTGTATAAACTTGAACCAAGCAGTGTTTGAAAATGAAATGTAAATTTAGCATCGAGATTGCGGCTGAAACTCATATTGTTTTTTACTAGTATTGCTGGAGAAACAAATTTTAAAAAATTATAGAATTCAAATTCGGTTACTTTATTTGTTAAATTTATTTTTTATCAACTATAAATAATTTTCGAATATTTGGGACAGATGATATATGGATAATACATCTCTGTATGTGTCTTATTCTCAACAGAACGAAAACTCTGAAATTAAAAAAAACTGCTATTTTGATTGACTGCTGCTAGGATTTGAAACTGTATGTACGTTTGAGTAAAGCAAATTTAAATGAGATTTTGCTGATCTTGGAAGAATATTAATGTCATAAAATATCTGAAATAGGACTTTTGAAAAATTAAAAACTTTATGTCATGTAGTGCGTTTCCGACGAGATGCCAGTAGACCTTGGGTCAGTCAATTTTTGGAAAGATGAGGTGAGAAGTTAGGAGGGATGTCATATCAAATGTTGATCGCAGTGGTTGATTTAACCACACCAGTTCACTATCACTGTTTTCGCTTTCGGCTCCGAACGAACCAGAATCCGCGCTCTGAACTAATTTTTTTGGAAGCGCTTTGTTTACTATCCTATTCATCACTTATTTTAAAAAAATACTTGTCCCATACCACGTGACTCTTCTGCTTCTCACGAGAGCCAGACTATAGTGATAGAAGGTCAAAGTTGAATTATAAGTTGAAGCTATGTTAACTAATTAAATATTATTAATGAGTTGAAGCCATGTGATCTGTTAATATTTCGTTGAAAAGTGATTCCCTTAAAAAACGCTATCAAATAAATATATCTTTTTTAAATGGTAATCGATTACCTTTGGTTTGAGTGTACAAAATACGTTTAATTTCAAAACAAGTTATTTTGAGTGCCACTAAATGGAATTTTTAAGAAAAATGTAAATTCTTTCGGAAATATCAATCATGAATACCGTATCAAATTAATTTGTCACTCCTCTCTTTATAGTGATGATATTTGGAAATATTGCGTCCCTGGTGAAAGACTTCCTTAAGTAAAAATATTGATAAGAAAACTGCAAGTTCGAGATTATTAGCTGTAAATTCGTCACCTTTACGATTTGTGTAACAACATTTTACATAAAAAAAAGCTTGAGAGAAATTCATAATCACTCCAAAACTTAAAATTGGCTTTTGTAGTAGTCACCTCAGAATCACCTTTTGTAATTTTGCCTTACACCAGATGTATGTGAAATAGAATTTATGGATGGATATACCATGTATTCAATTTGCGTCTGAAGGAAAATGAAGAAATTATAAAGGGAACGAAACGGCGTTAAAAATTATTTTCCAGCCACTTAAATAGTATTAGCATTTTTCCGTGAAAGAGAAAATATATTGTATATTATGGTTTCAATCTACATTAAACCAATTCAATCTGAGTAATGTTGGATAATACTGATAATAATGCATACAATTCTACGTTTCTACAAACCTCTTAAGAGAATAATGCAAGCTACAGCTAAAAATTCATTGGTCTCAATTTTCAGCTATGCTTTTTGATAGAAATAAGTCGAATATATCGTTTTAGATCATTTGAGAATGAAATAGATATTCGCTATATGGTGTATACAAATTATACGTACTTATTTACTACATTCACAACAAATATGTTCTATCATTTGCTCGGAATGCAATAAATGCATGTTGTTGGGGTTTTAGCATCCGATTACATACTTAGGAAAATTTCAGTGACATAATTTGTGAAAAGTGATTTCGTTTAGATAAAGCATTAGAATTTAAAACATTAACTTTCAATCTATTTTATACACGTACATGCGTGTTCTATAAGTTTAATAACACCTTTAGACATTGTTATTTCATTAAAAAGCTTTTTAGAGATTTGATATGGGGAATATAGCATAGTAAATTCTCTACAGTAAAATATTCTACGAAATTCAAACTAAATAATGTCGTATTTTTATTTGGTGGATTTCCAATCAAAAGAATGGTGAATTTTCTACAGTGGATGGAAATCCTCTACAGTAAAACATTCTATGAAATTCAAAGCTACGTAATATCATATTTTGATTTAGTGGAATTCCAATCGAAAAAGGTTTGGGAAAGTATAACAGAAAACGTATAACAATTGTGGTAGAATATTGAAAGAAAATGTTTGCATTTTTATACAAATCTCTTAAAGCAATCGTGTAGCAAAAACAAACATAGAGAGGCAAACTAAATCTTTACTGTTGGAGAAAGATATTAACTATGGATTAGAATTATTTCAACTATTAAAAAAATCTTTAGCATTAACATACAGTTTTTACAAATATGAGGCCTTTGTTGCCTTAAAGTATAAAATATTTGTTTTCATCAAAATTCACTTCACAAAAAATTATTCTCCAGCAGCTTTATTCAACTCCTATACCACTACTGAAATTATGTGAAGAAAAATAAAAATGTATTCAAACTAAGTCATTGACAAATCTCTATACGGGTATAATTCAATGATAATTACATATAGTAGATTTTACCGTAAGTGTGTTTCTACGCATCAATTGAAGCATATTTTAACATCACACATTTTAAACATTCATTTCTACAAAATTTTGTACGTAGGTTAGGAAACTATCTGAAATTACTCTCCATGCTGCATGGAGAAGAAAGTTCAAAACCCACACCATTCAAGATCAACAGTCCGTGATAAAAGAGACACCGCCTTAATTCATTCTTACACTTTCTCCGGCTCATTCTCAAAGGAATACCTCCACAAAAGTATGTAGTTCAAGGTATATTTATTCATCCCAACAGAATGTATGAAATTCCTCAAACGGATACAAACGCGAAGTATATAAGCAATATCATCATTATCAAATTCACACATCCCATCGAGCTTGCCTTCTTATCTCGTATCTCCTATTACATCAGCTATGAAGTCTTCACTTTTCATTTTATTCCTTCTCTATGCTGCCGGCTTTGTGTCAGGAAAGCAGACGAAGGAATTGAATTCAACTGAAGAAACCGCACGGAAATCTAGAAATTACGACAACTTCTTCAGCCCAGAAAACTTTGGTGACGACAGTGCCTCTTCTGAAGATTCCGACAAGCCTGTGTACTCGGATGCCGGACCACCAAGTCCTGACTCGTCCAGATGGGACGCATTTCCTGGTTACACCAAGTACAAGGGGTATGACAAGCCAACCAACATTGGTCAAAAATCTGTCCAGTACTACAAAGGCTTCCCTTACTACGCTCCTAGTTGGAAAGGCGGGCTCGACGATGCCGAAGTACCACCTGCAACCGACGACGAAATGGTGGAAATGATGGTGATGATGAACGCCATGAACAAACTACAATCGATTTCGTCGAAGAAAGAGGAAAAGGGACTCCTGACAACTCTGCTATCTGAACCCAAGTACTTCCTTCTAGCGGCTCTCATTCCGGTTTCTATCATGCTGGCATCATTCATTCCCATTGCTGCAAATTACTTTACTTCTGGTTCAGGACTACCATCGGTTGTGACAACTCTGGCTTCCAGCAAACTGGCACGAGCCTTCGACGATGCTGAATTGATGGCGAGAATATTGGAGAACATTGTCGAGTTCGGCGCAAAAGTCTTAGAGGATGACGAATGTATCCAAAAAGTTGTCTGCGAGGTTGCGTTGGATCAGGGTGGCTATGATAACGTGAAAGTTGTGGCTGGTGCGCTTCGACGATACGGCAGCGAAGGATGGTTGTCCAGAATGGGTGTCGAGGATATCGTGAAATCATTGGAGAAGGGTGATTGTAAAAGGCTTTGCAGTCTTTCCAGCAGTAGAGGTACAGACTTCAAGTATTAACTATGTTATCATTTTGTGAAAATTCGATGCTTAGATTCTTACTTTTAAATTGAATGTTCTTCAAAATCGCATGAATGCATAATTTTCAATAAATTTTCATTTGATTTTAAAAGTTAGTAAATGCTATTTTCATTTTTTTTTCATTTTTTATAGAACATAAAACAATCTATCAATTATTTATTATAATGAAATTCTAACTAAAAACGTTGAGTAAATATTTTACAGATATATACTGCAAAATAATATTTCTAATTTAAAACCTACAGAGACGCTTTCATAAGAATATCATTCATAATCGTATGAAATCTTTGCAATTAGAAAACAGGCGTTAATTCCTGATTACGATATAGTATTTGAATGTTTTTTAATTCATAAATTCCAAGAAATGCTTATGAACATCTTTAGTGCAACGTAAAACATTTCCTTTAAATATGCCAATTAAAAAAACGTTTTACTTTAAATATATTAACTTAAAAACATTTTATTTTAATGATAAATTAAAAATAACTCTAAATGACTATTTTAACATTTCAAAATAACTATTTCTTAAACGAAACTGAAGATAAGTATAATTTATTTAATTATATATTCTAATTCATTCCATATTACAGCTTTGCAAATTATTTTTATTTCTTTGCTTGTTATTATGATTCTGTATTTAACGTTTCCACTAGGCTTAAAAATAAGGCTGTTGTGTAGTGCATACAAGTAAGAGAAAATAGCACTAAAGAGTAGCTCCATATGAAGAACTAATTGATTTAGAAATTAAACTACCACGTAAAGTCCGCTGACTTGTTGAAAAAGGATCAAGATTTGACTAATGGAAGAATGCGTGCACAGAACAGATACTATGAAGCAAAACATTTCTTACAGTGTTCCGACACATTCACCCGTAACTAACGGATGAATGTAGCGGAACACTTTAAAAATATTTGCATTACATTTCCTTGTCATTTTGAGTAACTATGGAGGAGTCTGTCACTAATGCACGCTATGTAAGCATTTTTTTGAGGATTGTTGTAACTAACTTTGAATCCACGTTGAAACCACTTTGACCGTTACACGGAAACATCAACCAACCTCATAATTTTCAAATTGTGTTAATATTACCAATTTTGGAGATTTTTGGAGCACAAATAACAAAATGGGTTAAATTTATAGAAATGCATCTGGTAACACTTTATGTAGCTTTCGGGCGCAGCGAGGCGAAGCCTCGCTGTCCGAAAACCAAAGTACTTAAGCCTAAATGGTAATACGTTCTGTTGCGATGTAAAGAGAGCAGTAATTTTAACTGTTTCTGACAGAGATTATTTTGGTTGTACGGTCAAGAAACCATGAAGTAGTAACTAGTTTGTAAATGCGTACAATGCCATTAACTTTCTTAAATAAAAAAAATCATATTCTATCAAGAGAAAAACTATATTTTTCATTCAATTCAATTCGCAGGGATGTAGCCTCCTTTATCTTTTGTCGAAATTTTGACATTTTGAGTTTCTCGTTCCGTCTCACTCAGTAGTTGTTTGAAATTTACCTATTTAAAATATATTTCCGTTAGTTTTTTTATTTGAATAGATTTAGAAGTATAAAATATGAAATAAAAACTTAAAATAATTTAAAATGTCATATGCGTTGAATACCCATAATAGGGAAAATAAAAATTTGAATATTCTGTATTTGTCATGCTGCGCGCATTTGGAATGATCCGCTTTATTAGGCCATTGAGGGGTTCTCACGAATAACTATTATACAACCTGCGGTTTTCCCTGCATGACTTCCAACCAGTCTTGACCTTCTTGACCAATAGAATATTTCCTGGGATTCTTTCAACCAATATAGATGTGGCTACTGAAGTTATGTGTGTTGTGATGTAAAAGCAACATTGCATTACTCGGAAATCTCGTGGAGCTCAGAGGTTTAAATAGGTATGTTTCGAAGTTTAAATTTGCACGTCTGGAACGCAGAGAAATGATTATATTGGCTTATTCTTTACTTTACATGCAACTGTTAACTTCTCACAGTGAATATAACTTTCAAACTGATCGTAGTAAAAACCCTTCATTCAATCCTATTTCACAGTAGATTTTTCAACAATAACATCAATTTGTTCCTACAATCCATTAAAACACAAGAAAATGTAACATACTGCCATTGTTTATTTCAAATTTTACTCTTCAGAACTATCGCTATAAGAATCTATATTGGTGGTAGCCCAAATGATAAAGGAAACAGTGGAAATGATATACTCATCGAATTCGCCAATGATTCAACTAAACTAAAATTAACAAATCCTGGCCACTGCCTGTTTCTTCGAGCTGAATTAATTGTTATTAACCAATATTTCGAACACATTGTTTCTTTTTCAAATCTTTATAATGATATCGGAATACTAACTTATAGCGTAGCTTGTTCCAGCCCTTAAGAAAATACTGGGCTGTTAGAGATATAACAAGCATTTGAAATCATACAAAAATTTAAACGCATGCCGTCTCAAGCTGAAATCCATTTCAGCTTGAGACGGACACCATCCCACAACACGGACAATGGACACCATCCCACTTTGACATCAGAGGAAATAACATTGCTGGCAGACTGGCCAAAAAGAATTCTTTAGATACTCTTGAGGCGCCTGGCATAATTTCTTCTAAAAAATTTGCAACTAATGCGATATTACGAATTCTTCTCAATCATGACTGGTACCCGGAAAAATTCTGGGTCTCTTCCTGAATTACAAAAGGATAAGTGGTCAAATATATTTTCTAGTTTGTCCTGGGGGAACACGCCTCTAGTAATCACACTTTTTCTTGTACTTAAATGAGCCCTTCAGACTTGTTTCAGAATCCAGAAGCCATTATAATTTCTTTGTGGGCGAATGATTTGTTGGACCTGATCAATCAGGCTCGGAGGAATAAGAAACAACATTTTACTCAAAACAAGAAGATATAGTTCATCTAAATAACAAACTGCCCACTCCCATCTAGTTAAGGAAAATCACCAGAGTCCCGTCCATCGTGTCATCCATCTTGATTAGCGAGGTACGGAAAACGAGCGTTGTCATTGAGCAATCATCAACTCGGTAGCTCGCATGATAGCAAAAGAAAAAGCAAATTTCCAAATGAAATCGCCCCAAGTAAAAAACGCCAGTAGAGGAAATGATAGGAATTGAGCAAAGAGGAATTGGTGCTTTGTTGACTGCGTTTATCGAGGAATGAAAGAAAAAATAGCAAATGTAAATACAAGACGCTGCCTCCAGCTGCGATGTGCCATGTCTCAGGGCAGGTGTTGTTAAATCTGGTCAGTTTTATGGGCGCGCGACGAAGCGTACAGTGAAAATTGGACGACCACTTAGGCATCGTTTTTATTTTATTTTCTCTCAAGGATTGAAAAATAATTACCTTTATAGTGCCTACAGGGGATTTGAAGAGAGGGAAGTAAATAATAGCATTGGAGATAAATGATTTACAATACAGTTTGAAAATCATAGGGATTTTGGCTTTTCTGAAGAAAGAAAGATATCGGGATTATTGATTTATGTAGGTTATACACTTGAGACTTTGTTTTAACGTATTATTATAGTTATATGAAATTCTATAAAATTATATCTAAAGCATATTACGATCATTTTGTTTTTGAAAGATGACTTTTCATTTACAATTCACATGTTTATAGTCGTTCATCCAGTTTATCTTTAAGTTGTTAATATATTTACTCAACTAAAAAGAAAACATTAAATCGTATTTTACGTTACTGGGGATAAAAAATATTAAAAAAACGCACGAAGTTCTAAATTTTTTCATATAAAGGTTTATCAATTATACGTGAATTTTAATATTTGTTTATGATGATCAATATATTGTAATAGGGTTTAATAGTTTGTTAAGCCAATTTAACAAACTCTAAATATTAGAAAAGTAAAACATAGTTCAATTTAAATAAAAAAGAATCAGCATCGATGAAAAAGTCTTATGTCATGAAAATAAATTCACAATTTTAGTTGCAAATGGCAATTAAGCATCTTCATTGATTCCAAATTGATCAAATGCTACTAGGACTTAAACCAACTACACTCATGTCCAAAAGTTAAGCATAATTGGTGTTTATGTGAATATTTCAGAAAATCTACATCGGAATGGAAGTAAATGTGATATGAGGGTGTAATAGGGTTATAGAACAAGTAAGCAAAGCAAAACAAGGATAATAATGACTTTTATTATCCAAAGAAAAGGGTTGAAAGAAAAAGGTTCACAATACGAGTGTCAACTTTAGTGAAACAGAATGATTAAAACTCTGTGATGCTGAAGTTTAATACGGTGTGTGTGAACCTCTGGTAGCCACGCATGCTGCACAACGATTTCTCATACTTTCGAAGAGGTTATGGATGAGATGTGTGCTCAAAGAGTTCCAAGCCTCATGGAGAGCAGTTTTCAATTCCGGAACGGTGCTTGGTGGGTGGCGGAGGGGTTCAATATGTCTCCCAAGCATACCCCACACATGCTCTATAGGATTCAGATCAGGAGAGTTGACAGGCCAATGCATGCGGCGGATATCTCCACTTTGAAGGAAGGCGTGGAAACAGGGCTACATGGTGAGGACGCTCGTTATCATCCATAAATATGAAACCAGGGTAGACAGCACCTCGAAACAGGCGAACGGTAATCTCAAGGACTTCGTCTCTGTATCTTTGACCGGTAACAGACAAAGTGTCAAAGATATGGAGGTCTGTGTGGCCATTCAGCATGATGCCTTCCCAGACCATGATTCCCCTGAAGGAAAACGATGTTTTTCCGTGATGTTTCCCGGGTGAAAACCCGGGTACGAGAGAGAATCAGTTTGCAGACTAAATCTGGAGACTCGTCACTGAACATGACATTGCCCCACTGTTATCGACTCCACTGCGATGTTCCAAACTCCACTGTAAACTCGCGCGTTTCTGTGCAGACGTCAGGGGATGCAAACTGCTGGTCGTCTGGCATAGAGACCAACGTATCCGAGTCTCCTGTAAACAGTTTGTCTCGAAACTACGATTCCTGTGGAGGCTGTTAGGGCTGAACCCAGTGTCTGGCAGAACGGTTCCTCTGACGTCGAGCAGTTATCGCCAAATATTGGTCTTGCCGAGCGGTTGTAACCCTTAGCCAATCTGGTACTGGTCGTCGGGTAACATCTCCAGTGGTTTGAAACCTCTGCCACAGTCTGGAGATCACACACTGAGGCACATTCAGAATTCGAGAAGCTTCGGTTTGGGATCGACACTCCAATAATTCATCCCTTCACAAATATGTCCAGTTGGCATCTTTGTGACATCTTTCATCCTTATTGATTGTTAACAACGCTCCGTACCACAGGAATTGCGAAATTTCTGTCTAAAATGGCCATGCCGCTCGAGGTTGTTTTATACTCGTTCCGATGTGCGCCGGAATCGACATAGATTGAACAGTTTTGTATATGCACAATGTTTTACCATCGTCCCACGATTCTCCACAAGTGATTTTGAACCATTGTATCCATATTTACTCCAATTCTTTCGCATTTTACGAATTATGCTTAACTGTTGGACACGAGTGTATATAACAATTTATTTTAACGTTTAAGAAAATACAAACAAAAGCATAAGCAAATTATGTCTAGACAATACAGAAATAGAATGTACGTATAATAAAATTCCGGGAGACAGATATTTTGTAAAAGCAATTCTGATAATAAATAGGTATCGTCAGAATGCAAATAAATCTAAGGAACGTTTTCGAGAAACTTTGACTACTTTCTAAGCATGGGTTTTTAAAACAAATTCAAAATTATACGTGAATAGTTTAAAAAATATTTTTAACATACATTTATAAATTCCGATGTTACAATTTAATTGTAAATAATTCATTCATATACTAACTGATACAAGATTTTTGATACTTTTGTTTAGTAAATAGTATTCCAAAATTCAAAATATCCGCATCTACGGATAGAGATTCAATACTTCGAAGTGAAAATTCATCACATCCCTTGCACATTACCAAATATATAAAACGTATTATATATATATAAGCTTTCTCAAAATTATTGAAATAACAACCTTATCACACACATCTTAAAAGAAAACTTTTCCCTCGATATACACACAAAATTGAATTTCTGAAAACATATTTACTCAATAAAATAAAAAATTAAGGTACTTCTCCAATTTAAACACCCCAATCTCTCAACGGCAATTGATACAGGAAGAAAATAATGTTTCTTATACATTAAAGCTGCATCGCTTTAAGGATAGCGATATTCATTGTAGGAAATGGATTTTCAATATCTTGATGTTCAGTGCCATCAAAAAGAAAGCGAAAAGGTTTCATATCGGAAGAAAAAAGCCGTAGGAATTCCACACAGTCGAGGAATCATTTGTTTCTGCATGAGATTTTCATCAACAGTTTTTGGAAGATTTACGACTGGAAGGAAAACAGTCCGTTAACGATCAACTAACGATAACGATGAATTGGTTCGGTAATGATCGTCAGCCACTTCCCGATAAAAGCATAAACAACTGAAGCGAAAAACTATTTTTGTCGTGCGAATAAAATCAAATCAGTGTTGCAGTGGATAAGATACAGATCTTACTTTGTCTCACAGAAATATTAATCATCTTCCTCCGATGTATCTTATCGCAAATGCAAATGGAATTAAAAAAGATGGTTGCAAAGCGATATTGCAATCGATGAAAATTCTCAAAATATCATGCTCAGCACATCCGAAAATTGGATTAGATTTAAAATGAATATTCTACAAAGTAATTAGTGCCGAATGTGTTACTTTCTATCTCGCTTTTTTTTTCTTCGAATAGTCTGATGATCCTCAAACGTTTCTTCGGATATTTTGAGCCTTCTTACTGACTGGGTAATTTATGTATCGGTTATTTTCGTTCGAATGATTTTGTAATGTCTGGAACTTTACCAGAAAATATTAATGATATTGAATATTTAATCAGCTAACTGTCTCATCTTTTATTGTTCTGAGCTACCGTATCACAACAAATCATTAAACAAATTTATTTTGTTGAAGAAACCGGTTGAAACGGGATCAAGATAAAATGTTAACTGTTACATAACCATAAAAATGAAGGATTTGCTTTAGAAATTGTTTCCTGAATCGTTCCCATATATAGTCTAATTAGCAGTGGAGACATGGAAACAAATTTAATTGTATAAATTTTGATAAAGCGAGGGATAACTATTACTTACAGAAAAGAAAGATGTTATTTTCCTAAGAAAAATATGAAATAATGAAAATTGTGTTATAGACTGAGTATACCAATTGGTTTTATAAGATTAACTACACATATATTTATTACATCGGAAAGTTCATATCGGCATGTTGCCACAGTTCCTCGTCAAGTAAATAAATTATTATTACGTTAAAAACTGTATTTAATCCCCTCCCTCCTTGTGGTTTAAATAGAGTTTCAACCTCTTTGCTTCAAAGATTGACTGCCTTGCAGGGGCCAACTTCTGATACAAAACCTGTTCCAATGTCAGAGTTTCTTTTGTCAAATGTCACCAAATTTTAATTGACAAAATTATACATTTATTGTTAATATTTTAACCTTGTCTCCTAAATGACCACCTTCATATTTCAGATTTTATGCAAAGTTGTTTTGAAATTTTGATCTGGGTGCTAATGTGGGGATATCTCTATTTCTCGGTTGTATCAGTATTTAACCAGAATTCTCTAATTTAATATTTAATAAAATCAGCATTATTTATTCATAACGTTTACACACATGCATGCTGTCAGTAAAAAGTAACCCTACTTACCCCTCAAGAACCTGTTTGCCACCACGTAGTTTTCTTTGCACCTCTTCATAATCACATGCCACATCTATTCTTCTATCTGTGCTTCTGAGGACAAATGGATGATGCTGGACCACTACGCTGTTCACAAATGTACCGTTACCCTGAAAAATACATCGTATATCAAATCTTTACTAAGATGTCAAGCACTTTGTGAAGCAGTTGACAACAGACACAATACATATTTCAACATTACATCATACTACGTAAGCCCGGTGAATTGGTGACGACCTCACGATGTCTTCTATAGACATGAAACGCAATATACATAAAAATTTATTAAAAAAACACGGATAATGTATTGAGGGGAAGGTTTCATAATCGAGTCAAAATTTCCCTAAAAGATTGCTCTCAAGTTCAGAAAAGTAAAATGTGCTCTAAACTGTCTCTGTTCGTTAGGCAAACAAGACATTTATTTGAATCTACAAAGTTAAATCTGTGTAAGTAGGCCTGAGTGTCAATATGTTCTATTGTACCTTTAGCAGCAAAATTGGCACGTTTTACGGTACCTTCTGGGCCTTTCTGAAATATATAAGGTCAATGGGATCCAGTTGAGAAATAAAAAGTTATTTATGGTCGTTGTGTTCCACATTTATGTTTTAAAGTTTTGATGGTACTGTCTGAAAACTTTCCTAATTAGCATGAAGAAATGAACAGGAGCCTTTGGAAACAGTGAGTGTAAAAGAAATACACGGAAAAAGTATGTACAAATATTTGATCAACTCTCACAATTTTCGACATAATATTGTCCTAATATTGTTTTTATGATGATTATTTTAGCAGTTCCTTGTCTAAACTGATTGAATAAAATCCAGATGCTCAAATATTTGATTATCACGTTATTCAAAAATGGTAATGTATTACTAGGTCCAGTAGCTTTTAAAGGTTGAGTTTTGAGTTGTAAAAACTGCCGGTTTATACTTCCATAGCTATGAAACACAATAATATTTAAAGTCTACTTTTGTTTTGTTATTTTACTCTTAAACCTGTTCTGCACAATACTGTTTTTGATGCTCTTGTTTTTATATCTACCCAAAATAAATTTTGAGAATTATTTGTTACATCAGATGCATTTTTATCATACATAACAAAGATATAATGAATCGTAAGACATGTTCTAATAATTACTGAGTCTAGTTTGTTCTATTAAATCGAACATTTAAAAAATAATCATACAAACTGAATATCCAGTGTTTCTGTGTGCGTGCTTTTTCACACGCACGTATTTGTAAAATATGAAAAAGGGCTTATGCTAATAAAGTAGTTTTACGTATTACAGCTCTGAATCTAATACGTGCTACACTATGCTTGGTTTGACGCAAAGAAATAGTTTAAATATGCAGCCTTTATAAATGTAATAGAGACTGAAATATCACTCTTAACATTTTTGTTTATTGAATTTTTTTAGACCTTATGTATCTCAGCTTTTTATTTCCTTTCCTCATACATTTTACTGCAGTTAAGATTTTTATTACAGGTAATCAACGAAATCCATAGTAGCTGCTTCCAAGGAACCAAGATATATAAAAATGGATAGTTATAAAACTATTTCTTAAAATTTCTGTTTTCACAAAACAGGCTTTGCGAATAAGCCATTTTATATTTTATTTTCCTACTTCATATTAAAATTAATCATTCGAAGATGAGTTTCATCTATAAGGAGCTTGATGTAAACATTTCAAAAGCTCCAATTGTTCTCATCAAGACCTCATTTTTTCATTTATTTGTTTGGCTAGACATAAAAGTCAAGCTCAAGGATTTTTTGTTATTTAAAATACGTTCGATCTTAGAAAATCAAATTTTGGGGAATACTATGTCCATAAGTATAGTTTTATGTATTAATTTAACTACTACCATTGTTTATAAATTAAAACAAAAATAGTATATATTACAGTAATATAAGATTTTTTAAATTTATGTTTTATTCCTGAACATGCTCAATGAATTGTACCATTACTTGTTACAAGCCTTCAAATTATTTTATTTAGCATTCAGCAATATCTAAAGAACTGATTTTCAGTTGAAGAACATATCTCTATTTAAGAAAACAGAATAAATATATCAAAAAATACAACAAAATGTAAGGATATAGCGTTATATTTCCTTTGCTTCAATCCCACTTTCACTTAATACTTACAAGAACCACATAAATCACTTAGCCGTTCTTACACGGAAAATCCCTTCTCATGTTCAGGACAGGGAGCAAAATATTTGAAATATTTTTTGCACTGCTTCTTCACCCGTAAAATGATAATGACACCACGAAGTTTACGAAACCAATTTTCTTGCTATTGAGAATATATTCCGAAACGCTTAATCCATTTCATGTATAAGCATAGTTACGCAGTCATCAAACAATGCATTAGAAAGTAAAGTCGATCATAAGATACATAGGTATTTCCCTACACCAAATAACCTTGGGCTAAACAAAGTACACGAAATAGAAAATCATTTTATGTGTATTAAAATCTTTGAACAAAGATATGCTCCAGAAAAGAGAACCTCAACTTAGTTCCGGATGTTTTTCAACAGTGAAGAATGTATGCGTACGACATAAATCCAGCGAACAGTATATCAATATCAATCTTAGAACATATTCAATCGGTGCTTTTCAAAGCAACATGATGATCATTTTTCTACTTTCATGCCAATCCACGACGTGATTGATTCCAATTCACTTTCTGCAGTATACATGCCCGAAGGGCTAGTGTTAGGGCAATTTCCCTAGAACGTAAACCAAGATCTCGTAAAGAAATTCTTTGGATATAAATGAGAGCTCATCTATCTCTTTTACAAAAATATTTGCATACAGACCGTTTCTTTGGATTTCCGGGTTTCTATAATTCGCTCCTGTGGTCCGGCTTTTTTGAGGTAATCGTGGTACGGTTACTTACATAAAAGCACATAGTTTTCTAGCAGTTTTTACCTCGCGGCGGTTTTAATAAAATCAATGAACCAAAAAACCCGAAGTCGGAGAATCTAACAGAGAGAAAGCAATGACTTACTCTTCCTATTTTTCATTTGATAATAATTCAATTTTTAAAAGGTTTCCTCGGATTTTTACTGAAAAAGCTGAGGCAAATAGTATTTTCTATTCCTTTATCTCATAAGAAATTGAAGCAAAGTAAATTGTTTCCTGTGCCTGGAAAAATTGTTGTGCAAACAATTTACTTTTTGCTCCGTGATGGTTTTTACCAGGGTTTCTCTTTTTTGTGTATGTTACTTATGAACGGAGTTCTGTTTTTATGCTGGGAAGATATTGTCATTTTACATTCTTTCTAACAACGGAGATCACATGCAAATTTTACTCGGGCTTTTTTACGTGAATATTGTTCTCTGAAAATGTAGTCCTTAAAACTAAAAGTAATTGTCCTTAAAATACCGATTCAGGGGGTATGTGATTAATAATTTTTAACTATTTGGGAAATAGATTTTGTCCTGGTTATAGTTAGGTAGTGTCCGCAAAAGTCCGTACGGGGATGATAACGTATGTGACTACCCAAAAATCCTCGTTTTGGTGAAAAATTTTCGATTTTTTTTTATTTGTTCATTTTATATGCCACACATTTAGGTTCCAAAAATGTTTTGTTTTTGTTTTTACGATAACTAGAAGCAAAGATATAGTATAAATAATAAACCGGAAGTGAAATTTCGGATAACGGAAGTCGACATTTAAAGAGCCGTAAAAATGTAAACAATTAGTTTGAACGACTATTTTCTCACTCTCGAACATTGTAAATGTCCAAATCTTTTTTTGAAATAGAGTCACGTTTCCTTTATTTATTTTGTATCACTTTATTTGCATCTGGTAACTGTTTCTTTACTTTCTTTGAATGCGTTTTCTGAGAAACTGCGTTTTGCTATTTTTTTGCTTACGATACATATCATATCTCAAAATGTTTATAAAATTTTGAAATGAAATTTTACCACAATGTTTTATTCATTTGTAGCTATGTTATGAACCAAAATCTAACCTCTCTATATTTTTGTATTTATTTTAATGACTATTCTTTTGAAAAAATGAGATTAAAAATTGAAAAAAATGAGTGTTTGTACAAAGTTTGGAATATTTCAATTAATTTTAGACCTATTGTAAATCTTTTGGTTCATAACACAGAAAAATATGTTAGTTATATACTGTACAAAAATTATTGAAATATATTCATTAGAATTTGCTATAGAAGGTATGGCGTAAATATATAATTTGCACTAAAATTTTGCTAAAAATTGCCTATATTTTGGAAGTTAATGAAAATTTCATTGAAACTACATTTAAATTTATAGTTTTATATCCCATTTTAATTAAAAACATGTATGCTTCAGTAAAATTTTATGTATTTTAAAATAATGCTTCGAAGGTAGTCACATACCATAAGGGAAAGGCAGCGAAATTAGTTTACTCGGCCCGCAGATCAGTTACGACCTTCCCCACATTTTATTAGGTTCGCAGATCAGTTACGGCCCTACACATATTTTTATCAGGGCCGCAGATCACATACGGCCTTCTCAATGGGTTTACTTGACCCGTAATCAAGATACGATTCCGCGAATACATTCTGTCCGGTATAAATCTGGAACGGAAAGATCCGAGGAGAATACCTCGTAATTTTGATCCATGGTCAGATGACAAGGTCAACATCTGAGCTGGCACCCCATTCTCCAATGTTCCACAACACGCTGGCCCCAAATATCTAACGTGAGGGTATTGGAGCCACGACAGATTTAACGTGCACCAACCCCAGGTGCAAAACAGTCTTCGGTTGGATTAAGTTTCGAAATCACATCCACCCTTGTTGCTGATTCACCATTCTACAACAGGGCCACCTCGGCTCCCTGAATCAGGCAAAAAACGCAATGCTCGCTTAACAGTTTAACAATGGCATTCGGATAACCAAGAGAAAGAAGTATGGTCATCACAATTATTTTCCGAACACCTGCTCGATGAAGGGCGTTCTTTCAGAAACTCGAATGTTTTGAGAAATGGGGGCATGCTGAGGTTTGCACATGAAGCAGCTAATGCTTCAGGGATGACTCTAACCGGAAAGCCATCTATTTTACAAATATGATTGCAAGGATAAATGATAATATTTTCAAGTTGACCCATTCAGATATTTTAATAATTCAACAAAACTGTAATTTGAGTTTGAAAAGCGGGTAGAAAACATCATTAACCATGCTTAATTAAAAGTGTCACAGTCATGGAGAGCCATAAAAATTATTAATAACCATAATAAACCGATTCAATACTCTACCTACATTCAGCATCACAAAATGAGCGTCAGGGCTATTAACTCCACACAAACGAGTATCACCACGAACGCACATAACAAATTTGAGTGAGTACGAAAAGGAATGCTAAAGACTTGCCTTATCTTCAGGAATAAAAGGTTTACATCACGATTCTCATTTAGCTGCTTGTGTGGGTCCAAAAAAGGACTTTTTTCATGGCCTCTGTCCGGAAATGTAGATTTGACAATAGGGCAACCACAATGGTATTTAAGAAAAATCTTCGCAACACCTAATTAATATTCAGCATTTTCATTCAAGATTCAATTGGCACAAAAGCCAGGGATCGCAATTTACGAGGGGGAGCCTTTTGTACTAAGTCGTGGCCTGAACTGTCAGATGTGAGGTATTGATTACTCTTTTGCTACTGGGAGTTTAATTAAAAAAGAAGAGAAAAGGGCACATTCAAAAGCGTTGCTCGCTACTGAGTCAGAGAGATTGATTGGTTTGTAAGATGGGTATAATTAAGAACCCTTTGTTGGGAAACCAAGGAGAAAAATTTTATAATAAAACGTTATCATATATCATTTTTGTTTTAGTCTTTATTTCATTTATTAGCTTTCCTTTTAGGACGTCTTTTTCTTTTCCGTTCTAAGCCGTGGGAAAGAAGGATCTGTAAGGCAGGTGCTTACAGAGCTTTTCGGATCTTCATTTTAATTTCACAGATCAGAGATCCACTTTAAATAAACTTTCAATGTTTGCAATTCATTTTCTTGTAACACGGAATTGACTTTGTGACTGGGGCTTCTTTCTCGTATCCCGTTGGGTGTAGACGCTTAATGTGTTTTATATTGTGTTTTTACGTTAAACCCTGCAAGTGGTTTCGAAGATATTGGTATATTGAGATACGAGTGATTGTAAGAGAGAAAGTTGGGGTAAGAACCATATACTTTTCGTCAAGCTGTGCCAAACACAAGACAGATAACGTCGTCAATAAACTTACACACAAAAGAAATGTTTTACTGACACAAAGAGAAATACACCTAGGGTAAGTTTCGGGTACCGCCGTCTACAACTCGTAGATTCTAAGTGATGAGCAAACTCCTCAGAGTCACGGCGATCCCTGAAAGGTACAGAAATAGAAACCTACCGTAGCTGTGAGCAAGTGGATACAGAATATGACAGGGGATGAACTAGTTTATGTAACATATTTATTTGAAGTTTCGATTTAGTGTTGTTTTTATTATATACAACTTCATCAAAACCCCAATGAAAAGATCAATCACAAAGACCAATTCACACAAGACTCCGCCTTTCCGAGATCCAAATAATACTGATTGCGGACCTTTGACTACCAGACATCCCCACTCATCTGACCTAGAGCATATTTCCAACTTCAGCGTCGAGGAAATGAACATCCATGCTTATGGGGAGGAACCAATTCCCCACACAACACAAGACAGCCTCAAATAAATGAACATACTCACACATGGAAAGTTCTACTGTCACAGGAAAAAGAAATACACCCAAATTACATTACATGAACTGGAACACCGCCAACAACTCGCAGGTTGTTAGTTGATGAACCACGGCGACCCCTAAAAGGGTCAAAAATAGAAACGTGGCTTCAGTGTGATACGTTAAGCAAGTAGATAGTGTGACAAGGGATGAACTAGTTAACGTAACATATTTATTAGACGTTTCGCTTTAGTCTTGTTTTTATTATCTACAACCTACCTCATCAAACCCCAACGAAAAGACCACTCACAAAATCACACAAGACTCCGCCTTTCCGAGCTCCAAATCATGCTGATTGCAGCCCTTTGACATACAGACATCCCCGCTGACATCCGCGCTCATTTGACCGAGAGCATATTTCCAACTTCAGTGTCGAGGTAATGAACATCCATGGGCTTGGGAACCAGGGCCACCCCTCTCCCACATCTCCATCCCTCCACCATCGATTTTAAAATTAATCCGAGCGGTATGGGCGGTATTTGCCGAAGACATTCCGAAGTCCCAGTTGATGGATTAGCGAGACGAGCGAATTTTGAGAGAATTGCGCTAGAAAATTACGCTCTGTGCGGATGATTTCTCACGTCTAGAGCAGGCGAAATCACGCCGCCACCTACACACGCCGGTGTACGACAAATTTGCATAATAGGGAGCTCCGGCTCCCCCTGATTAAACGATTGCAATTAATGAATCCTTCGTGTGTGCTGTGGAATGCCTGTCGAGTGTGGTGCTGAGTGGTGATAACTGTAGACGTAAGGGTCACCACTGCAGAGCGGGGATTTTGAGAAATCTTGCTCGGATTGCTGGTTGAGGTGAACTTTTGTAGAGTGACATATTTCTCATTGAATGCATAACGTTTCTGAATTGGATGTATAGAGAAGTCAAAAGATTTGCAGAAATGAAAGGAAGATAAAAAGAACCTAGTGTAACTGGAATGTTAACCCTCCAAGCGGTTTTGACCAGATATCTCGTCCATAAAGATCCGATCAATTTTGATAATGGTGAGATATCGTCATCAAGATATTGTCGATTTTTTAATGATGACGAGATAAAGATCTGGTATGTTTTACTCTAATGATGAGATATATCCATCATTTTCCATCAATCAATCAAGATACCCATCAATTTCTGACCACTTTTGCTAATGACCAGAAACTTCATCTTCAAGATGTCCATGTTTTGATATTGATGAAATCAAGATCTAGTCAGAGTCTTGCTAATGACGAGATAACTCATCGAGACAATCAACCGGAGGTTAAGAATTGTATTTGATTTGAGGTTTGATGGCACAAGGTCGGAAAACGGATAACCGCCAGTGATATGTTATATCAGTAGACGCCGAGATTGATAAGGGATAGACTACAGCTTATTTTACGAATGTGTTACAAATTGTTGCCCTTACTCCATAAAGTTTAGACATCTTTCAAAATTTATTTTGCTTCAATACATCGGTGAATCGGTTTAGTTTTACCCAGCAAAGCAAAGCTATACTCACGGGATAGAACACGGAATAGACTGAATAAAATTTGTCATTTTCATGCGAATGATAAAGATTAAATGTATTTACACGGATTATACATTTATTTATACGAATTATGTTGTTACGTTTGAATCGTATGACATCAAATTAGTCTGTATGTGTCAAACATAAAATAGATATAGTTTGATGATAAACAGCATATGGTTTTGTCATTATATATTTCATAAGTGATCACTGACTACTTGATACTCATTAAGGTTCTGTACCGTCGGATCTTGCGTTAGATTGGTACGATAGAATTAGAATAAATAAAAATATTTGTAATTCTGAAGTAAAACTCAAAAATTTAACTACGTTAAGAAATGTACAATGCGATATCTATAATATAAATTTCAAATAAAAGATTAATTTAAACTGGAAGATATTAAATCCGTAGGTTATGTAATTGAAATTAAAGGATAATTAAATCTAATATAAGAGTTGTTATGCTTCATCATACACAACACATACTATTACTTTAATTATACAATATTCCAAACGTTTAACACATTCAGGATGGTGTGCATTAAATAATAAATTTATTTTAGTTACTAATGTAAGAACATTCTGACTAAGCGAAAACGCTAATTACATAAGTAGAAATATAATTATACTTGTATATACGAGATAAAGGGCTTACACACAGAAGCAATTTTCTCCTTTCATAAGCTATGAGTGTGGATGCATATGAAGTTATATCTAATGTAAGAGAAATTACTTAGATTACACATTCAGTACAAAATTTCATTTCCTTTTCTCCTTATCAGCACATTGTTTTGATTTTTAACCTTCCTGGTGGTTGTCCCGACGAGTTACCTCGTCGTTAGGAAAACTGACCAGATTATGATGGTTGAGATATATTAACAGAAAACTGACCAGATCTTGATCTATTCATCATCAAACAATCGTTAATATCCTGATGGCGTGATATCTCGTCATTGGAAAAATTGGTCATATATTTATGAACGAGATATCTCGTCATTAGCGAAATTGGTCAGGACTTTATGGACGAGATATCTCGCCATTAACAAGAGTGGTCAGATCTTGATGGACGAGATATCTCGCTGAAAAGACTTGGAGGGTTAAGCATGATCAAGTATTCTTTTCACAGTCAGATGGCATACGGAAAGTGTTATTTAGACTTCTTTTTCCGATATACCTATTCCTGCAACGATGGGAGATATATCCTCTTTTTTGCAGAAAGCATGGAGCATCTCTTTAATATGTGAAACAAACAGCGCCCAAAGCGAAATTTCCCGTCTCCTGCACTTTTCCAGAATAAACACTTTCTCGGGGGTATTTTGAGGTTTTCCTTTTGCGCCCCTACGTGATTTGAATGAGAATATACCCTCTCTAAATGTATTCTCTCCGCGATGTCAGAAATTTTCGCCAGAGACAATAATAGTGTATATTTTGGACTGGGGTTTAGACATCAAAAGGGGAATTTGTTTTATTGAGGCGACGGAGTGAAGGAAAAGTAAACTTGTTACAATTCATCGGTTTTTAACGAGCTTAAGACTTTTTCATTTCGTACATTGGTTGAAGAGAGGGAAGGTTTTGAATTTCGGGGAATTTTTTCCCGCGAATCAATTGGAGTGCATTTTGCCCAGGGGTGTTTTTCCCATAATTCTCAGTTTTGGGGATTCTCTTCGAATGTCGCACGTTTCTCAAACGTAATAACGGTGCTTCAAAGTATTATCAGGTGATAAAATATTCTGTCGTGAAATTACTCTCATGGAGCTTCAAAATATTGCATCGGTGTTTTTTTTTTCCTACGGAAAAATACCATAATATTGTTTTGAAGGGGTTCTAAAAAGTAGAATATTTTATGCTACCAAAATAGAATAAGTGAGACTTTTCTTTGAAGGATGGTAAGTGGGAATTTTTCGTCATTGATGTGCAAAGGAACGTAGATATTAAAGTATAAGTTTATAAAGCTTGCATTGGTTTATCAAGTAAAATCGTGTTTAAAGTAGTATGAGTTTTATAAGGTTTAAGGGTGCTTCCAAAATAAAGTATTGCTTGGGGGAATGCTTTCGAAATTTTACATCTAAGTTTCATTTATTCTTAGAAATATTTTGTCAACAGGTTTAGAGTTATATTAAATTCAGATTTTCTGTTGCCAGATGAGAAACGCATATTCGTTTAACCTGAAGAATATTGTATATCCACATAATTCTTATGCTAGATACAATTTAACACTCCTGGTGGCTGTCTAGAGATGTCATTAGCAAATCTGACCAGATCTTGATCTTGTCATCAAGAAATATTGGCATTATCTTGAAGACAAACTATCTCGTCATTAGCAAAATTGATCACATCTTGATGGACGTCTAAACTACTTGGAGGGTTAAGGTGTACTATACATTTCAAGATTTTTTAAGATTTTGACTTCAAAAATCCAGTTTTTTTTACAATAGGCCATTGGTTTACGCTTAAAATCATTTCAGTGTGAAAAAATTAGATTAAGCTCATCATTAATTATTTATTTTATATAAAATTAGCTAATTAGCAAACTTTTTGAACAGTGTTATCTCAAATTCTAACTTGTTCAGGAAGGTAATTCCTGTTGGAAATTATTTCTATTATTCTTCATGTTTGGACCTTCAATCAATTTGTTAGATGAAATAGGTTTTTACAATTTTTTCCACCAAGGAAACAAAAAAATTTAAGAATTTTAGCATTTAAAAAACAATTAAAAATTAATTACTTAACTAATAATTGATTGAAAGTCAAAACATCCACGGTATTATATATTATAATGATACAAATATTATTATAATATAATAGTTCATTGTTGAGTTTTTACCTTATGAACAAAGCATCATATTGCAAAAACACTGTTCGTCAGAAATTGAGTTTAAAGCTTTGGAAACCTGTTTTACATAGTAACGAAAAACAATTGTAACTATAAAAATATTGCAAATATTTAGATCTTGGTATCATTTGAAAGCTGAGGATCTGGAAGATATTCCCAAACAATAAAAATCGATATTCTGGTCAATTTTTGTGATTTCTAGTGTATATACACCTTAACGAAGAATTGTGAGTGATTTAAACCTATAAAATGGAGTCACGTAGGAAAATGTGTCTTTGAGAGTTCACGGCATTAAATCACTGACTATGTGAAACATTTGACAAATTATTTAATGCCATCAATACATTATTCAGAGAGCAGTTCTTTGTTTGAAGAGGTTCAGTCCTGTAGCACATTATTCAAGAAGTAGCTCTTTGTTTAAAGCAATTTAATGCCTTCCATGCATTGTTCATAAATCAATTATTTGCCTCCCATCTTAAAAACTAAATAAATTGATGTATGAGCATTTGTTGACTATAAACGAGTGTTATGTTAATAAGAGGGTTAAAATATATTTATGTGTTTAATTTTCCACTGCAAACATTTCCGTCAGAGCGATCTAAGGTTGATATTCGGTATTATTATTTCAAACTTAGCATGTCTATGTTAAAGACGAACGTGAAGTCAGTGCAATAATTTCACTTTTAATACTATATACGATTGTTTAGAAAATATTATCCTGCATCATCTAAACACAAGAATCTGTTGCAGTTATCAAAACGTAGTTTATCCTCCCAAAATTGTAGGTACATAGTTTTTCTTTTCGAAATATGTTTTTATTTTAAAGAATTGTGTTGCATTAGCCTTACTGGTAGTTATCTCAACGAAGTCAAAAACTCTTAATAGCAAAACTGACCGAATCTTGATCATAAAAAAGTCAGCAATATATTGATGACATCTCGCCATTAGCAAAATTTGTCAGGTCATGATGGGCGATGTATCTTGTCGAAACCACTTGGAGGGTTAAAACCTTCATAGATACAAAATTATAATCTATTAATAGAATCGAAAGAGAATTTAAAAAGAATACAAATATTTAGGTGTAAAACAAGTGCCTTGATAAAGTCAGTTACAATTATCAAGGCATTTCTTCTTTAACATATTTTCAACACCATATTGTCAGCTAAGAGCAGAAACTTCTAAGTGAAATTTCAATGTAACGTGAAATTTCTTTCGGAGTCACTAAATGTTTGTTTGCATGAGAAATACATAGTCACATTGTTATCTGTTTAAAAGATATATAATAAAATCAAAATGTTTATTACTTTTATTTTCTGACATAAAAATGAATAGATGGCTTTTAAACAGCTGTAAGGAAACAATATTTATGTCAGTTAATGAGATTCTGTTCTAAGTGGACGTTATGAATTTATGGAAATACATCAATCCTATGCAACGGGAAGCTCTAGTAGTTCAGTTGATAAAGTCGCGGGTTAGCAATAAGAGCGGCATGTGTTTAAAACTCGATACAATCAAACAACCTTCGTGTACATGGGGCTAGTGAACGTTAAATCACTCGCGACCTTAAATGTCCTCACGTTAACGTGGTGTGGAAGTTTGGAGAGCGGAATTTCCGCACAAGTGTTGACCTCATCTGATCGTGGTTCAAAATGATGCGGTGTTATCCTCCATTCTTTCCCTTCGGGATTCATCCAGAACCATTGAAAATAGCCTTGTGTGTTGCTCCAATGCGATGTAAATTTAACTACATTCCTTGGGAATGGTGTTTTAACATGAATTTAACATATGGAAACAAAATATGTTAAATGATACTTGTAAAACTTTTACAGAAACTATATTTTAACATTTAAATTTCAATGAGAACAAATTCCAATACAGATGACAAATTTCGGTAGAATAAAAGCTTTTCAAACCGCTTAGATAGTTCAAGCTTCCATTTTGTTGTTCAGTAAACCCCAGCTATTGAGAAAAGCTTTCAAATAACTTTAAATAAAACTCATCTTGTTTTGCAGTCTCCTCTTCGTGAAACAAAATGTATTTAGTAATGAATATACATGATTTTTCGCCACTTAATCACCCTCATGCATTTTCATTTAAATTTTCGTCACACCACGCTCTGGGATTTCCTGGCACAAAAGGCAGAAAAAACCCTTGATGAAGCTGTCAGTTTGACTTTTATGTTCCGTTCAGGTCTTCTCCATAATATTCAATCTTCCCGTACAAACTATCATCCCACAAAACATCATTCTTCCACCAACCCTCTTTCAGGCGAGTGAGTAATGTTTTGCAGCCCCCTTGCACCCAGTTCCTCTGCGTCTTTTACATATGTATGAAGCGAGGTATACTCGAAGAGAATGTTTAATTGCCCCACACGTTAAGTTCCATCATGCAAATGCTCATCAGGCGTCTTTCGGAACTCCTGGATCATGGCTTCCAGTTGGGAATAGGTACGGCGGGCCTTTTGTGTGTGTATTTCGCACTCCTGCATCTCTTTTGAAGGAATCGGAGGAAGATAAATACTTGCCTTCCTTGAGGATGAAATTAAAACTTATTCCGCATTCAGGTTCTGTTTGCTTATGCTTTCGAGTCCCACATGTTTGGTTCTAGTGTAAAAGTAAAGATTCAAAGCAAATGGTGACCGAAAGTGCCGTTAACATGCGACTTAAATCGAGCTTTACAGGTGTGATGATTGCAACGTTTCTCTAATCTGTTTGCTTTGTAGGATTGCTGAATGTATACAATGTATGTTACTGCGAAAAGAGGACATTTTAAGCTTTAGATTTGTATCAGAATAGCTTGCAGTAATAGACATATTTGTTAATTCGAAATAATCAATGTCGAATCTTCGGGTGCTTGTCTCGACGAGGTATCCATCTTGTCATTAGCAAAACTGAACAAATCTTGATGGACCAGATATCGTCATAAAGCTGACCAATTCGTGATCTCGTCATAAAAAATTGGCAATATCTTGATGAGGAGATACCTCGTCATTAGCAAATTTTATCAGGTTATGATGGGCAAGCTACCTAGTCAAAAATACTTGGAGGATTAAGTTTTAATAAACTCGAGACTGACACTATGAATTGGTTTCTAAGTTACAGATTTGCTATTATATTTAGTATTTTGTATTATGGTCTGTTCCCACATTTTTAGCGTTCCTCAAAGCGCCTTGAACTTTCTTTGCATTTTAACCCTCCTGATGGTTGTCTCAGCGATGTATCTCATCATTAGGAAAACAGATTTGATCTTAACGGATGAAATATCTTGCCGTTAAAATAAAACTGACCAGATATTGATCTCGTCATCATCAAAAATCGACAACACCTTGAAGACGAGATATCCCGTTATTAGAAAAATTTGTCAGATCTTGATGTAAGATATATATCTCATAAAAATTATTTAGAGGGTTAAAGGTTTAAGGCTGTACCAGACGGCTCTGGCAAGACTTAGAAGCGAGCACACAAGATATGACTTATTTTAGAGGAATTGAGAACTTTCCGACTTGTCCGCGCCTGCACAATCTCAGCAACTTCTCCCCGTATTTTGGATTGTATCGGTGTCTCTGTGGGGCAGCTTCTAGATGAACAGGAGTTGGTCGCTGTACGACTTAAAAAACATGATATTTATGATTTGGAATAGCTTTCACCCTGACCAAGGGGATTAGTAAGAACAGCATCAGTATTTTGTGTTCATTTTTAAGTCTGCACTTTCACAGCCCAACGCATGAGAATACTTATAACCTATATTTAGGTATATAATAGTTTTATTAATCAATCTTTTCATGATTTCAGCATTTGACATTTGCTTTCTAGCCATCATTTTTGTTAACGTATACTGAAAATAATTAATGGGGTTGATATCTGAACTTTGAGTCCGACAGCTAATGCATCTTTCTACTTCAAATGAAGCCTAATAGACTTCGAAATGTGGTAAGGAACCAGATTGTGCATGAAGAGACATAAATCTACTGTACGTGAAAATTCCATATGATGAATAATACACTTTACTCATAAATTAAGCAAAATGTTCTGAGAGAGGAATACATTTTGTGTCATTCTAGGCTTTTACGGCATAAATTTCGCAGGAATTTCTATTAAGACAAGTAAAATGCGTTGAAAGCTACATCAGTTACATAATGCAGTTTCCACAAACTCAACAGTACTAACTTTATGCCAGTAAAAAAGATTGCTGTAGTGGAGGTTGGCTCACGCGGAGCAGGCACATGGATAAGGGGAGTAACAAATCAAGTTTCATGCTCTTTAAATCAGGTATAAGTGCATAGGTTTGGCATTTACTTGAATAATGGTTTATTTTTGACTTATGAACTTCGGAGGGAGATTCGGGATGGCTTGGAGCTAGCTTTGTTGAGAAATTGTATTTTAAATAGTGTTATCAAATTTAAACCAAGAAACTATATAAATATACAGATGAATGTGTATTATGTGAACGATGTCTTAAAATTGAGAAGGGGACTGCCTTAGCCCGGTTAGAAGAGTAGCGGATTAGCAACCGGAAGATTACGAGTTCGAAACGATCCATAGACCGAAGGGTACATGGAGGTTGGTACACTTTAAATCTGCCGTGACCTCAAATGTCCTCACGTTGATGAGGTGTGGAAGTTTGGATATCGGGGTTCCTACTCAGGTGTTGACCTTGTCATCTGACCGTGGTTAAAAATTACGACGTGGTTTCCTCGGATCTTTCCCTTCGGGATTGATCCAGGACAGTCGTCAATAGCCCGCTGTGTTGTTCCAGTGGGATATTAATTCAACTACCTCCCCTCAGTATTGAGAAACGATCAAGAGCTGACTTCTAGCAGCAAGATTCCACCATTCTACTCCTCTGAAAATATACATGTTATGTCTTGCTCATCGTAATAACTTCTAATCAAATCCAATTATCATCAGAAACTAACATCCTATAATATGATATCCAATGTGCACTGAGCGTATGATTTGATCGTGCTAATCTGTCTGCTTCGCTTATTTGTTACATGTTCGAATTCTTTTGATAATATATATTTTTGTTTACACTAAACTCTGAAATCCGTGTCAGAATCAGGAAAACTCTTACTAATTTATAAGCAATATTACATAATTATACATTTTATTATTTAAATTAAATAGCTGTTTTGACCAATATAGTTGCAAAAAATATACAAAAGTAGATATTTTGATTTTTGATATTAGATTTTTATGGGAATGTTTTCATCTTTCAGCACATTTTGTCATCAATTTAAACGTATCTCTATAACCCAGATAATGAACAAGTATGTAATTATTTCTTACAGATATACTATATATAACCATATCGCATTACTAGAGAAATGCAAAAATTAAAATTTCCAAGATATGGTTTCGACCTTTCTAAACCAGAATGTGTAAATCTTTAGACAGGTAAAGTGTGTGTAAGAAAAGTTTCTTTGTCTAAAGGTTAAACTTCTTTTCGAGAAACCACTGTAAGTAGACTTTCTCTTCTTCTCATAACTGTCCTTTTGTAACTCAGTGTGTTTCACTTGTAAGCCAATGATATACAAATGAGTCAATACAACCGAAAAATAAAAGATAATGCATACCAAGTTCTTTGTTCCACATGTGCGCCCATGTAATGGCATGGTAAGAGCTACTTCTCCATTAGATCTAACAGATACTGCATAGCATTCATAGGGATGGCCTAGCGCGTACAGGCGCCCTCGGAAAGGAGTTATTACTTTTACGATGGCTGTCATAGAAGTCGCTTCACAATGCATATGAACTGTAAAATAAAGTAGTGTGATTAACACATGAAGAATATCATTTGAGAAAATTTTAAATGCACATATATACTAATAAATTAATACCAAATTAATATAATTAATAATTTAATAAATTATTAATTTCAAGTTCTTCAATGGAACAGCTTGTCCGTTTTTGGGCATTACACCGGAAAACCCAAAATCCAATCCAATCGAATTCACAAAACTTATTCACAGCTAAATTATTCGTGTTTACAGATCACTGAAGCATTTTATAATGATTAAATATCCAATTAGGAAAGAATTTATTCACAACTCTGTTTTAGAATCCTATGTAAGACAAAATTTTAAATAAAAGTTCTTTATTTTTTCTCAAAACGTAAGAAATTAAGAAAACTGTGAATTCAATTCAGATTCCTCTGGGATTAATTTAAATGTGGCTTAACATCTACATTACTATGAATAAAGTTAAATTTTATTTCTATTTATGAAAGCTCAAATAACCTTGTCCGATGATGTGGTTGTAGCGTGAACTTCAAATCTGTTCTATTAATATTATCTGTAGACTAATGTGTGAATTATTTATGAGATAAATAACAGTGAGGAAGTCCTTAAATATTGTTAGCTGTATTTTCATCCTAATAATTATGGAAGCGCCATCTATAAAATTTGTCTTTAATGTTTTTGGTAATCAAAATGCTGGTATAAAAATATAAGATGCGTCATAAAACGCGTCAAAGGTATAACTCACCCAACCAATAGTTGGTATCTAGAGTGAAGTATCAGATACTAATGGATCAGATACTATGCAATGGTCAACTCGAATAGATTAAATTTGAAGTGAATGTCTTTATGAGACTAACTATTCAATTAATTTAATACAAAAGTACTTGTATTATTTGTATTATTCTGCTATTAAGCACTCGAATTTTATGAATATCCAAACCTATATTTCATAAAATTATCAGAAATCCTCAAGAACCTTAAATAACAAATTATCTAACTCAGAAGTCTAGACATGGAAATCCTAGCTGAACCGTTTCACCTTTCGGATATCAATCAAAATCGAACCAACCCGGCAACTTCACCCAGAAGGCTAATAGCGCAGAAGCACGAAACCTCTCGCAACCGAAGAATCGAAGACTTCATTTCACACAGACAGGAGCCTAACGAACAATGAAACGCATCCGCCATGTCAATTCACAGCGTGATAAAGAGAAATTGGCAATAATTACAGAACTACCTGCAATGACAACCAGAGATGGAGTTTTATCGTCGAAATAAATTTCCAAATCGTGAATGGACTCATGCCGCTTTCCCTCCTGCGTGTTGACCACGGCATTTAACTGTTAATCATCCCATTCGGCCGTTCGTTCGCTTCACCATTTTCGAACATTTCCCATTGTTTGTTCCTTCGCTCGCTCATAAGAATCGTGATTCACTTTGCGAGGTTCTATTACCGGAGCAGTCCCCAGCTAGTTCATTAAGTCAACCCCGTCGACCACCCCTGCAGCATACATATTTCGTGGCTGCATTTAAGGACGCGCCAGGGGAAATAATGAAAAGATCGGCCATCTTGAAAGTGGCAGACAACTAATTCCAAATTTTACGTCGACCTGATTCTGTATAGTTTTCAAAGAAAGACATTTTTCATCGAAAATGCGATGTATACAAAAACTTTTAATATTTTATTGAATTAAAAATTTAGAAAACATTGGTATTCATTCAATCAAATGCTCTGATCTTATAATATCAAGTGTAAATATGTTAATATCAAGAGAGACTCTTAAATATGAAGTGAAAATGTTATAAATGAAGAGAAACCACTAATATTTAAACAAGTCAAGCGTAATATATATATTTTAGAGCATTATATATAGAAAGCATTGATATATGCATTAAATCAATAGCTTTGAAACTTAACCCTCCAGTGGTTTTGAAGAGATATCTCGTCCATACAAGATCTGATCAATTTTGCTAATGATGAGATATCTCGTCATCAAGAATGCCTATTGAATTCCGAATAACGAAGATATTACCATTGCCCCCATGACGAGATAAAGATCAGATCAGTTTTTTCTAATGACGAGATATCTTATTCATCAAGATCTGGTTGGTTTTGCTAAAGACAAGATACTTCATCATAGAGGTCAGGATAGAGGTCACTAATCTTTGAATAAGGCTAACGTAATTTATAAATTTTAATGCAATATATGTTTAGAAAACATTGATATTCATCAAATAAAAAGCTCTGAAACTTAAAAACAGTACTTAAGCATTTGAAAAGATTATTCAGAAATTTAAAGTATTTAAACATTTAAAATTGTGGAAAACAAATAATTTTAGGTATCGAATTTTGGATTATCATTCAGTATGATTTTCGTAAATTTCTTCTCAAATCTCTGCTATAGCTAATTAGCATATGGACACAGATTCCTTTACATAATGAATTTAAGATAAATAACAAGGTTATTTCTCAACGACGAATACCTAAAAAGTACATACCAAATTTTCAAGAACATGTTTGTTCTTTGGAATCAGACAGGAATAAACCCTTTGAAAATCAGGTAAATGAATATTCCACTAAAGTACTAATAAAATTTGATATTTATTTTTAGTGACTGGGTCAATCTTGTAAAGTGCGTTCAAGATATGTTTTAGATTTATGGACAGTTCTAAATTTAAAGAACAATTTTAGGCATTTTTAGCTATAAACTGAGTTTTTCCTTGAGTTGTCTTTTTTGTATGTCAGAAATTTGAGCAAATAATTAGCACACAATGTCGGTTGTATTTCAACAGATCTGCTGGAAATTCTTTAATCGAGTTCAAACTTTCTATAAGCGAATCATTGATGTAAATTGAAAAGAAACGTCACTTGGCATAAAAGAAGAAAAATTAATTTGTTTTTAAAACTCAATCTATGAATTACACTTGAGATAAAAAAAACATTTCCACTTAAGCTCTTTTTTCAACATCTTCTGGTCAAAATGAAATTAATGTAGTCAGAAATCCTTGATTACTTCGTAAACTTTTATGTAGTCTTTTCGCGCCATGAGATCATAAAGATCAATTTCAAGTGGATTTCTCAAGCAGTCATTAACTATTAAAATAATTTTTACCACCCTTATTATCGTCATATGACAGTGGTTCAAAATTACGTGGTATTGTCCTCGGATCTCTCCCTTTGGGATTGATACCGGACCGTCACCTATAGCCCGTTGTGTTGCTCCAGTTTGACGTTAATTAAAATACTTACCTACCTACCACCCTTATTATATACTCTTGGAATATTTTCTCTGGAAAGCGTAAGCTTTAATTTAATCTTGTCTAGTTTATAGTGTTATAGAAATATTTTGTGAACAAGTAACACTGATATCACTGATAACACTGACGATTGATATATTTTCTCAGGTTTACGATTATGAATTTCTATAAAATGGTAAATACGAAATTTCAGCAATTGTACAATATTATTGGTAAAAAATATTGTTTTCTAATTCTGTTTCTTAGAACATCCACACAACAAAAAATCAAATGAATTTACTTACGGAAATCGGCTTACAGATGCAATACCAAACTAATAAAGCTCTTTGGACAAAACGTACACCGAATAAAAAGTGCTTCTCTATCGATAAAAGACTGATTGAATTAGTAACAGCTGTACCCCAATTTTTAATAGTTGAAATATAAAGAAAACAAATTGAGCAATTTGAAACAGAAATAACAAACACATTATATTTCAAGTTATATATTTATGAAATTTTATGCGATATATGCTAATTAGACATCGCTCTAGGTAGAGACACAAATCTGGCTTACAACTGTTCTTATGCCACGATCCCCACATTGCAAGGTCGCTTGTAGAATAGTAAGTGCACAGGATAACCGAACTCATAAACACCTTACATTTCAAAAAATATATTTTTTGAAAGTGATCTGTCAATTAAATGTCGCCTCTGGTAGACGAAACGGACCTACAACTATTCTTACACTAGTATTCCCACAAAATAGGGTCGCCGGTAACATGATGCATGGGTTAACAGTACTAATAAACATATTACACTTCGAATAATATAGTTATGAAATTTCATGCTATCTGTCAATTAGATGTCGCCTCAAATGGAGACTGAATGGGCCTACAACGATTTTTATACCAGGATCCCAACAAAGTAGGTTAGGTTCACCCGTAGCATGATGTATGGTCTCGAGGGTTATGAGAATTAGTTAATTGATTTGATTGATGGCGCAAGGGACATGTTTGGTCAAATTGGGCTAATCACACGACGAAGAGCGAAAATGTAAAGCTTTTTACTGTGGTGTGCAGTTTTTAAGTTTAAAATTTTAAAATGTTTTTATTTTATTTATAATAAAGCTGTACGTTTGCAAAGGAAAAGAAGAAAACTAACCTAAGTCTGTGGAAGTTAAACATTGGTACTCGGAATACACGCATTTTTAACCCTCCAAGTTGTTTCGACGAGATGTCTCGTTCATCAAGATATTACCATTTTTTATGATCAATCTGGTCAGGTTTTTATTAATGATGAATTATCTTGTCCAAAAAGATCTGGTCAGTTCTGCTAGTGACGAGATACCTCGTCGAAACAATCACCAGGAGGATTAGTTTAACATAAGAACTACCAAATTTTAACGTATACCTACTTGTACCAATGTCAAAAATGGGTCATTTTGACCTCTCTGGTATGTTAATGGGGCGGGGCCAATTGTTAATGGGGTGGGGCTTGCATCTAACCTGGTACTGGGATCTAAACTTCAGATGTGGAAGCCTGCCACACACCAAACATTAAGAATTCACTCCCCCATAGAAATATCACTTGACATGCTTTGTCTCCAATTTGAAGACAAAACAACAGAACCCACGGATGTCTAAATACACCTTTTCATAAAGACACACAACACAGACGAATAAACAAAAGCCTCCGTGCGTTCACTCGCAGACAGCCACCAGGAGATAAAACCCAGCAACGCAGAGCACCGAGCTTTTGCAATAAACGCATCCATCGTGCTAGAGCCCAGACGGTACGTGCTCGGAATACCAATCAGGAGCCTTTTAAAAGTCGGTAAGGGTATTAAACTGGGAAGGAGAGAGTCTTACGATCCCCTGAGGTGCCCCCTGTTATTACAAAAGTAGCGCAAGAAGAAACTTACTGAAATATGCAAATCGCATAATTAGCAGAGCCGGTATAAAGGGGTTAAAGGTCGGTGAAAGGAGGCTATTAATAATCAAAAAGGGTTTTTTTCGTTCTGGAAGAATGCAGGAATTCCGGGTTGATTTGGTGAATGAATATTTTTCAAAAGAGGTACACTGGTAGTCAAGGCTTTTGGTGGATTTTTAAAGAAAAAATCGATATGCCCCTAATACATTCTAACAAAATTGATTACATTTTTTGTTCGTTATCACTAGCTACGGATTGTCTGAACTCGTTCCTTTAACTACAATGAGATAATCTATTTGAGTATTTGAGGAAATGTACAATTTCCCTATTCAGTACTGATCTATTGCTGCAATGTACAGAAATAATCATTCCTGATTCTTTGTTTAAGATTTAGGACCAATTTTCCGTTTCTCAATACGGTACTCTAAAGACTGTAATGGTAATTATGACTGATAAAAACTATTACCATTTCTAGCTGTTCGTTATTACTAGTTGAGAATAGTTTGTTAATATTAGAAGACGTTCCTTTAATTACAGTGGGTTTATCAATTAAGGAAATGTGCAATTTAACTATTCAATATTGGTCTATTACTGCAACGTATAGAAATAAATATTCATGATTCTTTAAGAGCTGGAATATGTTTTACATTTCTTTCAATACTTTACTCTCAATTATGACTGTTGAAATTAGTTATCAGTTCTAGTTTTTTGTTACTAGTTATGAACTGTCTATTAATATTAAAAGACGTTCCTTAATTACAGAAGATTAATTCATGAAAAAAAATGCACAACTTAATTATTCAATACCCATTTATTGCTTCATTGTATAGAAATAAATATTTCTGATTATTTATTTAAGGGTTAGGAGCATTTTGCATTTCGATACTATACACAATTATGACGGATGATATTAAGTTAATGTAATTTGCTTTAATTGTTTGAGAAAAAATAATACTTAAATACCAGTGGATATTAAATAAATTTGCATAGTTTTGACAAGATTTATTTTCATCCAATTTCAGAAAGTTTTGAAAATATCGAAATACTTACTATAAAAGCAAATAGTTTTCATTTTATCAGTTAAAGCAAAATCAAACTTAGTATTGCCCACAGTTTTGCGAATAGAGATTGATTCAAAATTTTTTTTAGTTTTCAATATTTTTGCTAAAATAATTTCACTTATTGATAATTATATTTTTAAATGATACAAATGTACCACCTGCAAAGGCCTTGTATAGTTATTTACTAGACTGGATATATAAAACAAAAAAATAAGAAAAAATAAGCCAAAACTCATTCCAGTCTTTTGCTTTTGGGTTACATGCACTCATTTTGGAAGAAAAATGCTATTTTAATCGTAAATTTACTGGATCGATACACTTTGTCCCTAAATTGAGTCGCTGGATGGAAATGGAAGGATCTGAAGTTGATTAAGACGAACTCCATGATTCTACTGGAGCAGTTTCTTGATATAATGATTATCATTCATCATTCCTGTTCTAATACATCACATCGTACGATTAGCTCTAGTAAAGACAAAGATCAATCAAGCACAAATTTCAATTAAGGCATCTCAGATAATCGGAATGGATCTAATTTATATCTTCCACGAAATGTGGAACGCTGTTTCTGAAAGATAAAGGGATGGATTGCAACGGAAATGGCTTTTGTTGTAAAGTGATATTGAATTTTTTGTCCATATTAAATACATGATACCATTCATATTGTGTTTTTATTGATCACTTACAATTGCACCTAATGTACGATGAATTTTTAGGTATCAGTTTAAAATTGAATAGTTACTTTGTCTTTTGGCTTTCATGTATTTCATGTATGTATTTCACAATATTAAATTTTTTAAATAGATTTAATCCTTTAGTGTCACGTGATTGTCGAGTTGTATAGTTTTGATTTTACCCTACACTCATTTTATGGCTAAAATAGCCACGTTTATTGGTTGAAAGAATCCCAGGAACGATTATATTGGTAATAGGATCAAAACTGTTTAGAATTATTCTAATTAATCAGGGTAGATTGTAGATTGTTGAACGTATATATACGTGTGTCTGTTAGAGGGATAAAATATCTTGATTTCCATATTCATATCTCCTCTTGTAAATTATAATATTTGTTGTACTTAATAGTTTAAGTTCATTCGGCTCATTATTTAATGCAACAGTAATCTACTTATAAAATACAACCCCTGTTTAACGTTTTTTTTTTGGAACTAGAATTAAACAATGAACAAAACGGAAAATATGTAAAACCGATTTCAAAGAACATGATTGCACAGCAGAAAATTGAGAAATATGACAAATGACGTGGAATCGAGAGAAAAATGGGGTGTTTACTGAATTATCATATTTTTAATTTAGCTTTGCAATTAAAAATAAAATTCATTAGAAATATCAATGCATTCCGCATTCCTTAAACTAAATAATAGCTATGCTAAATATCGCATAGAAACACTCTAAAATAATTTTTCTGGTAGGTAAGTAGTAGATTAATGTCGCAGTGGAGCAACACAACTGGTTAATAGCGACGATCCAGCTGGCACCCCACTCTCCAAACTTCCAGACAATACCAACGTGAGAACATTTTAGGACGCTCCGACAGATTTAATGTGCACCACCTCCGCGTAGACGACGGTCTTTGGTCGGACCAAGTTTCGCAATCCTACTGATGTCAATCCGTTGCTCTTCTAACTGTGCTGCCGTGGCCCCAATTATTTTTCTGGTAATATCCTTTTAATTTATTTTTCATTTGAAGTGATTTACTAAAACAATCTGCTAGTTTATTTATACCTCTAAAACATAATGTATGGAAGTACCTTAGACATTTTCTGTATCTTCTTTTGCTAGTAAATTACTCGGATTTGATTTAAAGGTTCGGTTCATCAGTCAAATACAATGAATTCATCAGGGAAAAGGGGAACAAGAATATGACGACGTAAAAAAGGCAGCAACTCCCCGAATCGAGATAATCAACATAAATTACTCTCATCTTTGGGACATAAATTACTTTCATCTTTTTAGAAACTTAATTAGTATCTCATCTCAATCAAGGCTCACCTCCAGAGTATAGAGGCTTAGTTACAAGTCCAGAGCGATCAGAAAGAAATATTTGACAACGTTGCATAAATTTGCAACGAAAAAGGATCAGGCGATGTCACTAGAAAAGATTCAAGTCGTTACCGATGAATACAATGCTGAAACTGAAAGGTTAAAGATACTCAAAAGTATTAATTCTAACCCGTTTTACTGAATCTCTCTCTGTACTTAGATGACCACTTCTATTACTAGTGATGTGAAATTCTTTCTGTTACACATTTCTTTGTCTGAATATTTCTGACTTTGAAAATTGTATTTTAAACGTTTAAAATATTCACTAGTTTCCATAAATTCCTGGCCATGGCATCCCAATAGGTAGTCTCGGATTAGCAACTGGAGGGTTGCGAGTTTGAGATTCGATCCAAACAAAACCCATCGTGTACGTGTGGGATGGAGCATATTAAATCTATTATGGCCTCAAACGTCCTCACGTTGGAGTGGTGTTGGAAGTTTGGAGAGTGGGGTGGACCTCTTCATCTGACCATGGTTCAAAATTACGAAGTGTTGTCCTTGGATATATTCCTTCGGGATTGATCCTAGACCTTCGCCAACCACCCGTTGAGTTCCTCCCCTGTGACATAAATTAAACCCAATGCCATAAATTCCTAGTTTGGAATCAGTTCCTGTACTATCAAAATGTCGATAAAAAATAAATCGTGTCACTAAGTTTAGACTAATCTATAACTTATTATTTAATTCAAATTTCGTATACTTTTACGCATTGAATTTTTAATTGTAATGACTTTACTGATTTTTCCTTAATTTATGTTCTGTGTATTTATGCTCAATCTTGCAGTTCCTTTCATTTAAGAGCAAGCTTCATAACACGCAATTCAAATTTTATGTAGATTTTTATCATAATCAATCAGACCAACTGAACTAGACAAATTGATTTTTTAAATAATTAAGTAATGAAGAAATAATAACGATTGAATGAACATAATTAAGTAATAAAATTGTAAAATTTCGAATCGCGCGCGTGCGATCTTATACTCTATTTACCCTATTATTATACTAATATATGCTCTATTTTTATTCGCTTTCTATCCTTATTTTACCCTATTTAAAAACTGTTAATTGTTTGTTCTTATTAATGTGGTGCTTAGACTTCAGTCTGATTTACTCTGGCCTGTAATACGAAAACACAATCCTTAACACGATAATCATTGTCATTGCTCGTATTTAAATTATACATATATCATCCACATAGTTCAAAGCGGTTGGTAAATGAAAACGGTCTTCGAATGTATTATTATCCACTTTTCGTTTCTTTTTCTTAGGGGAAAGGGTGTTGTCAAAGAATTGTTCGTCCATGTTTGCGCGTTAACAACAGTCTACACCGCTTACAGGAACCATTTTTCTTGATAGCTTTTGCTGAAGGTGAGAAAAACAGCTGCTGTGCATGTTACACGGGGCATAAAACATTGGCAATAATAACGGACCAAAAGGGAGGTGTTTGAAGCTCATCTGAATGCGAGTTGCAACTCTGCTGCGAATGCAAATCTGTTATTATACCCACCACCGCCATTAATATGTAAGTATGGGCTTGTGTCCAAGCAACAGAATATGAGTTATCGAGTTTCAGGATGAAAAAATAAACAGTACAAGTGTTTCGGGCAAATTATATCATGCATGAAATATTCCTGTGGCTTTATAAGCATACTTATATTCAGAAAATAAAATTCCCTCCAAGAATAAGTAATTTGATGAAATTGCAATTTAACCCTCTTGGTGATTGTCTCAACGAGATATATAAGCAATCATTAGTAACACTGACCAGATTTAGATGGACGAGATATCTCGTCATTAGAATAAAACTAACCAAATCTTGATCTCGTCATCAAAAAAAATTGGCAATATATAGAGACATCTCATCATTAGCAAAACTGTTCAGATCTTGATGGACGAGATATCTCGTCGAAATCACTTGGAGTGTTAAACAAATGTTTCTATCTTGAATATATCAATTATATTTAACAAAATGTTTCTACATGGATCAGACAGATATAGCCAAGGTTCTTCGCTTTATTCTGAGGTTGGATGTTACTCTATGGTAATTTGTTTGTTACATGGGTTAACAGAAAGGGTTTTTGGTTGTTTAATTTAGATTTGATGGAGAAAGGTTCAGATGCAAACAAGCTGCGTCAAACGCAAGTAGAATATTACTCAATGAAAATAGTTAACATACTCAAGTTTTCTCACCAATAAGTCATAGATTTAAAAATACACATGGCATATAAAAACATGTGGGGGATTAAAATAGACAGTTATCAGACTAATAAACAAGGAGAAATAAGGGCAGTCGTCACAATAACATAAAAATATCAAGTGATAGAATTTGCTCTCCTTGTGATTTTCGTGACGAGATATCTCGCCATCAGAAAAAAACTGCCAGATCTTGATGAACGAGGTATCTCGTCATTAGCGAAAGTGATCAGGACGAGATACCTCATCGAAATCACTTGGAAGGTTAGCGCTTTGATACCATGATTAAATAAATTAGATGAAATGAATGCAGCTTTAAATACATGGAAAATTAAAACAATGTGTGTAAATAAAAAAATAATGCTAGTTTGAAAACATTTGGGTGTGTATTCTTCTCAACCAAATCTTGCAAGTTTGAAATAGGCATTAAAGGTACTAGTGATGATGATTAACAACCGAACAGTCGATCAAAATATAACGAATGGTAAAAACACACGCGTTTAGAGTAAATAAAGACTTGGAAAGAAGATTTTGTATCATTCTAATTTCGTTGTTTTTAAAAAAGCTTTAACAGATATTCAAATGCTAGTTTTTTTGACATACGGCGACATTTTCATATAAATAAAAATTAATGCTCACACCAAAAATCTTTTATCTGTTTATCACGGGTGGATATTAACCTATTCTTGATAAGTTTACACATGGATTGCATTTCTACTTTTAACGCGAGTATTTATATAATGTAAACCATGCATGATTCATGAAACTTTCGTTAATCTAGATCAAAGAAAATTAATGATTTGTAGACTGTTGTTTAAAATGCTGGATAAAAGAGGCGGACATAGAATCAGTCCACGGATAGTGTTTCGAAATAAAATCCGGAATTTTATACGAAACTATTTAAATTAATGATGTATCTTTTTATTAAAGAAATTAGTTTTGCTGTCGTTGGCCTAACATTGGAATTGTTCGTCCATTCCCATTTCTACAAACAGCTCGCCTCTGATCTCAGATGATGGTGATCTTGGTGAGAAAATCTTTATGTCTACGGGGCTGAAAATACTATTGAAGGGAGGCTGGAAAAGTATTTGTGATACGGATTTGATATCGCGAACAGGACTTATTTGACAATGGAGAAGTGACAATTATCGCTGAGACAGTAATTCAATTTGAGGTTGGAACGGAGAGTGAGAACAGAAATGAAAGCAAACAATAGATCTAATACTAAAAGATTTAAGCTGAATAAACAGGAACAGTCTTAGGAATGACTTGAATACTTAAAATTTGTACGTATACGCTTAACAACTTATTGCATCATAAGTTGAAGGGGTCACCGTGGTTCAGCAGATTTGCCTACAGCACAAACAATTGTAGTCGGGCAGGTTAGAATTCTGTAGCTTACTCTAGATGGATATATCTTTTCTGTGTTAGTAAACTTTCATTGTGTGTATGTCCATTGTTTTACGTTGTCTGTCTTGTGTTTAGCGCATCTCAGTCAAATTAGGCCCTTGCGCCATAAACCCCAACCAATGATAAGTTAATGTGTATGCTTAAGCATACAAATTTTTAAGCATATACATACAATTGTCGTACAATGTAAGATGAAGCATTAAAATTTGTATGCATATGCTTAACTTATTGTATCATAAGTGGAATGGGTCACCGTGGCTCAGCGGGTTTGCATACTGCGCTAGAAATCTGCGATGGTAGTCGGCTCAGGTTCGAATCCTGTAACTTACTCAAGGTATATATAATGGCATAAAAACTCTAAACCCGAATAAACACTTTTAGCGAACAACTTTACTTCTTATCGGAATTTCGAACAAGCATGCCCTGTTGTCTTTTTTCCCCTCCCGCCTTGATATTTTGAGACTATCCCATGATGCACCTGAAAAAAAGGACGTCACTCCAGTGATAATGGATTAACAGCGCTACGTGTGCCAACGTCAACAATGTATTACTTTCATATTGTAAATACTCATAAGATATAAACTAATTCAATTGGAGATCATTGTTTGTGTATCTGATTAAACCACACACATATATATATATATATATATATATATATATATATATATATATATATATATATATATATATATATATATATATATATATATATATATATATATATATATATATATATATATATATATATATATATATATATATATATATATATATTATGTGGCAGAAAACTTTTCTTGACGTTGCCTGTCTTGTGTTAAGCGCAGCTCTTGAAACCCCAACAAAACTTTTCGGAATTTATTTCAGCATTTATATACTGGTCTTAAAACCTGTGGGCCACGGGGGGTAGCCCGGTTGGAAGAGTAGCGGATTAGTAACTGGAGGGTTGCGAGTTCGGAAGTCAATTCAACCAAAATAGCATTGTGTACGTGAGGGATGGTGCATGTTAAATCTGGAGTGACTCCAAATATCCTCACATTGGTGAGGTGTAGAAGTTTGGAGAACGGGATGCCAGATTAAATGTAAACCTCGTCATCTGACCATGGTTCAAACTTACGTGGTGTTCTCGTCGGATCTTCCCCTTCTGTATTGATCACGTACCGTCACTAATAACCAGTTGTGTTGCTCCAGTGTGACGCTAATTCAACTATCTGCCTACTTGAAAATTGCATTTAGTAGACGAACTGAAGATATTTATTTCTGCGTAACAAAGATTACAACTGTCTCAGATAAATCAATTATCTGTCCTGGTGGTTGCCTTGATCATGTATCTAGTCATTAGAAAAACTGACTAGATCTTAATAGACGATATATCTTATCGAAACTTCTTGGAGGGTTATATTAATGTATTTTCAATCAATAAATTGTTTATCCCTCAACATAAAAACCGATGCTAGACATTGCACCTTATTGACAGAAGTCGGTTGTCTCAACCTGAAACGTAAACAAACGGCAAAAGGTTATCTGCCATCTAGGTTTGGTGGATTGGGTGAATGACATGCGGTCAGAGATTACAAAAAAAGTCGTCAAACACCCTGACTCTAATGAAATGCAGCTCACGCTTTACCATTTCTGGAAAAGTGTCTCTTTCCCCAGCAAGAGTGACAACGCCGAAACTGTGAGGACTGCTGATTTAAAACGCTGCCTGCCGATGAGTTTCGCTTTCAACGTTGATAGATGATACCGGTCTTATTGAAAGGCTGAGAATTCTATTCATAAATAGGAAAAACTCAAAGTACAAGAACTGCCGTTCTGATCACTAAGCTGATAACTGCTGTCATTTAAGTTAAAGCATATTTGGAACTTATGTCATTGAATCTGCGTAGTAATCTCTGTTAAATTTCAGTTAACGTTTAAAATGTAAAGTTTAGCTTTTAATCTATTCACCCTTCTGGTGATTGCTTCGACGAGGTATCTCGTCATTAGCAAAACTGACCAGATCTTCATGAATAAAATATCTCATCACTAGAAAAAAACTGAGCAGATCTCGTCATCAAAAAGAAATTGATATCTTGATGAGAAGGTAAAATTAGTCAGATCTTGAGGGACGAGATATCTCGCCAAAACTACTTGAAGGATTAACGTGTTCCGTAAACCTAAGTTATGTACGCGTTATGATTATCCTTTTCGTTGTATTTTTATGTTATAGCTTGCCACTTTTTATCTTCTTCGCAAATTCTATTTTGTAAGCACGCGCTTGTAATTTTTGGTATATTCATTATATGACAGAAAAACTTTTCTGCGGCAAAAGAATTGTAGGTAGTCTGTCACCGGAGATTACTCATTACCATATTTTCGACCTTCCTATTATAGCTGGTCAATAAAATGATTGGTTTGTCGCTCTACGCTTATTTTTGCTTGACGAGGGCGAATTACGATGACTGATAAAATCGTGGAGCCCATCTTATTGAATTAGAAGCTAAACATAATTGATTTTTAGGAACGAAATGCATTGCAAAGATTTCGCAACCACGTTATCAGAAAAATTGTCGATTCAGTGGTATGATTGGTTTTATTTAAACTATCCAGAACTGTATATTTATCTATTCCATAATCATTCGAATTCTGAACGCTGAGGAATTCGTCGTTACGTTCAATATATGTCGAAAAAATCTTTATCGCTTCGACAAGAAAGAAAATTTTTTGTCATCACGAAATCACTCAGAAATTTGCGACGTTTTGGATACTCGATATTCGGGAGTTTACTGTACCGAACTTCAAACTAATCGAACCAAATTAAATTCATTTTGATGTTTGGTTGATTCCTTGGCATTTTATGGTGCAAGGGCCTCATTTGGCCAAGCAAACTGATTTTAAAACCGTATGGTAAAAATGGATTATGTCTGAAGAATTTATGCTGAAAAAATCAAGTCACAAAGAGTAGAAATATGCTCTTGGATTTAAAAAATACCATTTATTTTTCCGTGTTTTAAATATCCATTACAAGTTTATTTTATTTTAAAACAAAATATAGTTTTCCCTCTTTTAATAGAGATCTGGACGAATGAAGAGTAGTATTTTTTTGCTCAACAAAAAAATTAAAATTTTCCATTTAATTAATATCGTTTTTAATTATACCCCAATTCATCCGTTAATAATTTGTACGATATTTAATCATTTGTGGTATTTAATCATTATTTTATTTTAATCATTGCTAACAGGAACACTTTACAGTACAAAGTAACATCGATTATCTGAATGTTGCTTAAGTGAATGGTCGGTTATCCGAATAGTGGTGATCATAGATGCACTGAACGTCACTAGACTTGTTAGTTGATTTGACTTGTAGTCGTTCCAGTCGTATGTTGCACATGCAAGAGTTTGCTTTTTAAAAATTTTGTAGAATACATATTTTATATTGTATGTACTAAAAATACGTTACATTCATTTAATAAATATATGTTGCATTGTATGTAAAAAATATAATAAGCGTTTCTCTACGCATTGTGAACGTGTCATCAGTTGACTTGTCTTTTAAATATGATTTCAGCGCTTTGCCAATAAATATTCCAATGAATTCCGAATTCGTATATGATAGTTGATTGGCCAACAGAATTTATATTAATCTGGTCATTCCTTTCGGGATTGATCCAAGACCGTTGTCAATATCCCGTTGCCTTGTTCCAATGTGAAGTAAATTCAACTACTAACCTTATTAGATTAAACGCAAACTTCTCCAAATCCGTGATAAACTACATTTCAAGATAACTAGGATCTGTGTTATGAGATAGCATTTGGTTAGTGGAAAAAATTAAAATCTTCACTTTCTGTCTGGTTTGTTTATTTACCGCCCCCTCTCAGTAGTCCTAACGTCTGCCATGAAGTAGGTCCGGGTTTGAATCTCGGTTTACAAGTGCATGAATGTTGGTGATTGTTCCTCTTAGAAGTAACTGCAGCTTACTTAATAGGTGGTCCCTCACAAATAATCGCCAGATTGCCACTGGTTGTACCGAGTGACGAAGTCTCTAGTTGGGCATTAAAACAATTATCTCAATTAGTTCCGACCATCGACATTCTACTATTCTAAAAATTAAAAACCCTTTTGTAGACGTAATTAGAATTGTGTACTACTATTTTTGACAAACTCGTAATACGATATAAGTTCAAATGCTTGCTCTTTCCCATGTTATAAGCTCGATTTAACCCTATGAGAGTCACAAGATTTTCAAGTACTGTACTATTGCTTTTATCCTACTGTTGTAGGATAAAAGCAGTAGTACAATACTTGAAAATCACATAATTGCTAATTAGACATATTTAATGGTGGAAAGTATCCGAAAAGGATTCTTAGATCGGAAATCGAAAGTTTGTTGTAAATTAAATGTCTAATTAGATAGTTTCATGTAATGTGCTATTGCTTTAACCGTACAAATACACAGTGGCTAAATAGACGCATCTATTGGTGGAAAGAATCCTAAAAATAATTATATTGGTCAAAAGTTTAAAGTTCGAAGTTAAGAGTCTAAAGAGAGAGAGAGAGAGAGAGTTAGTTTCAAGAAATGTATTATTGCTTTTATCCTACAACACATACAATGGCTAAATAGACACATCTATTGGTGGAAAGAATCCTAGAAAGGATTCTATTGGTCGAAAGTTAGGAGTCTAAAGTTAAAAGTTAAGGCTCTAACGTTTAAAGTTAAAATTCTTAAGTTAAAAGTTAAGAATTTAAAGTTAAAAGTTAAGAGTTTAAAGTTAAAAGTTAAGAGTTTAAAGTTAAAAGTTAAGAGTTTAAAGTTAAAAGTTAAGAGCTTAAAGTTAAAAGTTAAGTGTCTAAAACTAGTAAGAAGTCAGCAGTCCCAAGGTTGTAATTTCCAAGAAATGTAACTATTGCTATTACCCTACAGCACGAATAATGACTAAATATACACATCTAAAGGTGGAAAGAATCCTAGAAAGGATTCTATTGGTCAAAAGTCTAAAATTAGTTAGAGGCCATTTAGTGAAAACTGCAGTTTGCATGGTGGAATAATGTGTGCAGAGGGTTCAGCTGTGCAAGTTTCCATAGATGTTGACGAATAAAAACCAACAACCAAACATCAAGCCTCACACGCGCCCCATTCCTAAACCCTTTCCGAAAAACCCATAAATAACAAATGGGACACAAAAGAATCACCATAAGGTCGGAGTTGAATGTCACTGGGTCATTGACAGCTGGATAGACGCGTAGGACGCACTAATGCGGGGCTACGCGATGACACAAGTACGTATGTACCTTGCGCATTACCACGGGATGCACACTGAATGTGCAATGATCTCCGAAAAGGAAGATCTGATAAACACAAGGGAGGCAACCTGACAGAAGAATCATTGTCTTGTCACAATTAGTTATTCTTCGGTGGACAAATGAATGACGCGGGGAGTTCTGAGAGAGCACGTGACGGAATATGATGCTCATGGTACATGGTTTCGCATTCATCTGCACATCTAGGGGCGACAAGCGAGATCATTCACTTTGAAGGATGCGTAATTTCTTTTGTGACATATCTGAATTTTAATATTATACATTTGTACGCGATGAGAATGGTTAATGTAGGACTACATCCTGCCCTCTTCTTATTAAGTTATAGTATCACCTTTAAGATTTTTACAAGGCACTTTAGCGTTAAGTTTTGGAATTCACACAATAATTACATTTTAGGTACGTGATAAGAATGGTAAATATGGTACTATATCGTGTCCCTTCTTATTTAGTCGTAGTATCACCTTTAAGATGTTTGCAGGGCATTTTTTCCCTTGTTTTAAAGTTTTGGAAATCACGTATTTATTACATTTTTAGGTACGTGATAAGAATGGCTACTGTGATACTATACCAAGCGTCGTTTTCTTATTTAATATAGTATTACCTTTACGATCTTTGCAGGAAATGTTTGTCTTATCTTAAAGAATCGGAAATTGTACGTTAATTACATTTTTAAGTACATGATACGAATTGGTAAACTATGGTACTATATCAAGTGTCCTCTTATTTAGTCATAGGACCACCTTTTATATTTTTGCAGGACATTTTTGCCATTTTAAATTTTTGGATATCAATAATTAATTTAATGAGAATAATTTTGAAATGTATGATTTGGAATTTGTTTATACGACTTTTACAGTGTTTTATTATTAATCGTTTTTAATTTTTTAGAAATTCATAAACCTTCCTTTGCTATTTTATTGATATTATTCAATTATATTCGTTAAAATGCATTTTCTTGAAATGGAAAATGTTGAAGCTACAAATTGAAATACTTCGTGCGTGTACTAAAAATTATCTGCTTTTCGTTTTTATGAAGTACGACAATGAAGTGAAAGACATTTAATTGTAAATCCTAAAACATTATTAGCGTTTCAGCTATAGCATTTTTATATTATTTAGGTAGAAGCGAATAAAGTATATGTTTTTATTTTTGTCCAATGATGCACATATGCTTCAATTACAACACAGAACACAAGTTCCCTATTTATCTAGGGTACTAAATTTTTATAAGCAATTGACATAATACTTTAAAATTTTTAGATATTATTTTTAATGAAAATTTAATTACATTTGTGCACTGCGATTTATTACTAAATTTGCATATTTTCAATGATGAACCTTAAAACGAAATAATTGTCCGCTAGTAAATATACTCTCTCTTATATGATAATGTTAGGATAAAGTGAATTCATAAAACTGTAGACGCTTTCTCATGTTTTATAAGATATAAACGTCTGCCTTCTTTGCATTCTAAGAGAAATAAAAACTGCACCTATTCCTTTGGTTAAAAAGATCAAAAGACAAAGGAAGTTATCTTTAAACATACAGTCCATCTGTTCGTTCTTTCATTTCGGAGCATATTTGTTGTTGATTCCAACATAAAACAAAACCGATTCGACTGACATGGTACATAATTGAGTAAGATTGGTGATTTCTCAAGTATGCGGAAGTTTTGTAGACAAGATGTCCGTTGCTTTAGAGGCTGGAAATTATTTCGATCAATGTTGGAACACATTCCCACCCACTGGTTTGAATAAATAGTTTGCCACTCCTTGGTGCTGGGAATCACGAGCCAGAGAACTCTAATTATATTAGCACCCATCAAACATATTCCTTTTACTTTAAATAACAGACTCGAAAGCAGACTTAAAAGATGGCAATCAGAAACGTTCACGTCAACGTCATTTGATGAAGTAATCTTGACAGGAATTCCTGTCATTTGTTGAACGAAATTTATTTTCTCCTTCCATAGTAGTGACCTCCACATAAAGATAATATTGAATAGCAGAATCAAATATAAAATTTTCTCTCAAAAAAGAAAATAGTAACTGGATCCACTTCCTGGTTCCTCAAAGGAACTTGATATCGAAAGAGTTCAATTAGAACCCGGCTACATAGCTAAAGAAGTTATTTTTAAAATTTAAGTAAAAACATTCATTGTCGAAAATGGAATTTTTAAGCTGATAGCAATGAAAACATAAACGTATTCCAACGCCATGAAAATGCTGAATTCCGTAATCTCGTAGAGCCGTGATATTTTGATTATTTTTATAAAAGTTTTTCCAGCTGCAAAATTTAAAAAATGAATATTCAATTCGTGAAATCTTATTTACATGATAAGTGATATCCTAGTAAGAGCAATCATTTACCAATTAATTATGCAGTAATTGATACGTTCAAGCAAAACATAATAGTTTATTGCAACAAGATAGGTTTGCGTGTATTCTAAAAACAGGCAGAAATGTTTTTAACATTCCATAAAAAAATACAAAAATTATTACCCAATTTGCGAAATATTATTTATATACTAATTACTATCTCAATAAAAGCAATTATTTGCATGTTAATTTAAGAGTAATTGAGGGCGAAATGTAGCAGTTTATTGAAATAAGATAGGTTTACATATATTCTAAACACAGGCATTTTCGTATGCGAAGAAATTCCTATAATTTGTTCAAAAATAATTTTCAATCGAAGACCTAAGACCATTTTAGCATAAAACAAAATTCAATTGATTTCTCAATAAGGAAAGATATTCTTAAAAGTTAGACTGAATTTAATTGGAATTATAATTGAAGGCATGTACGATATACAACTTCCGAAATTTCATTAAATGTTTTTCAAATTAAAAGAAAATTCACTTTGGAAATAGCTTTCAATTTATAGCACCTAGTTTATAAAGAACAGCAAATTTGATAAAAACACATTGCTTGATTTTCAATCACACACACGCACACACAATACTTCAAAAGATTAAAATCTTACAGAAGACGTAATACACAAAATATGATCCAAGTGAGTAATGAAAATAGTTTTTATGAGCTAAATACGGGGAATACGTTTTACGTGAAACCACTTACCCATTTTAATTGCTTTGAAATAGCATTTTAAAAAGTGTTTGTAGAATTCTCAATCTCATAAAACCTTATCAACCTCAATTTAAAACTCATATTGACTTAACATGCAACGCCAGATTTAAAATTCGGAAATGGAAAACTTTTATCTGATCAGTTCTTAGTTTCATGGTAATTTCTTCTGCGTTGCAGGATAAATAAGGATTAAAGCGTTTGTTTTTAAGCCTTTTTCAAACAAAGAAATGATTGACCCGTTTACTTTTCCCAACATGTAAATCAAGCGATCCTGTAATTTTTTCCCTGTATCCTTTTTTCTCTTATCAGAGCGAATGGCAGCCCGTCACTTTGCATCCAAGTCCGATCCAATCGGAAAGCATCTTTGAACACAAATGTCTCGTCCTTTATTGGATGGTGGACTTTCTCTTTATATACTAAAAGAAAAAAAGCCGAAAGGAATTTAACCGAAACGAAAATCAAATTGGATTTTGTGTGGTAAAGAAATAAACTTAGAGGGAATTATATATCTCCTCTTTTCTTTCTCTTTGTCCTAAATCTAACGTAATTCTGCTGTTTTTTATATTTCATCTTGAAACTTTTCTCGACTATTTACTGTTCACGATGTGGAATTGAAGTCAAGGAATATAATTTCTTTCTTTTGTGGGAGACTTTTTTATCGTATGGAAGATATGAGAAAATGTTTTGGAGTAATTGACAAAGGAAGTTCGGTACCGGGATATTTAGGGACAAGAGATTTATGCGGACTTAAGAACGTCATGAGAAATTTCCCTTTTTTGAGCAAGATTTAATTTCGCAGTATTCCATACATTTTGGTTCACAACATCGCATGAAAAAATATTTAAATGACTAAATAATTCGAAACTTAAATGTGCGTAAATTGTGAGCTAATCTCTACAGGTGCATGTACATATCTGTAAGAAATAAGCAGTACTTTAATCAGTAGTGGTTGCGAGTTCGAAACTCGATCCAATCAAAGACAGTCGTGCACGTGGTGGGTGGTGCGCATTAAATCTGTCGTGACCTCATATGTCCTCACGTTGGCGTGTTGGAAGTTTGGAGAGTGGGGTGCTAGCTTAGGTGTGACCTTGTCACATGTAAAGATAATATTGAATAGCAGAATCAAATATAAAATTGGTTATAAAATATAAAATAACAACCATGGTTCGAAGTGTTGTCGTCGGTATTCGTGGTGACGAGGTGTTGTCCTCGGTTCTTTTCCTTCGGGATTGATCTCGGACCATCGTCAATAGTCCGTTATGTTGCTCCAGTGCGATGTTAATTCAATTACCTAACTACCTACCTTATCAATAGCTTAGTGTAACATTGATAAATGAAGATTGGTTGTTTTGGGGTTTTATAGTGCAAGAGCCACATTTGCGCCAAACACAAGAGAATGTCAAGTAACTGTGAAAACAAAAGATCGATAGGTAAAAGAAGAGAAAGATCGCTTTGTCATCCTGGGGACGTAACTAAAGATTGGATCGAAATCAAATGCTCTGACAAAAATCATGCACTCGTTTGCAAAAGCAGGAAAATGAAAATAACATGCCATGCACAAGGACCAACTGCGCATACTATCTCGTGTGGATACTAGCATCGGAGGCACAGAGAAGAGAGTAAGGGTCAGTGCTGAATCATGGTAAGAAATGACTCTAAGATGAAATAATCGAGCATCCGGATTCCATCTTTGGATTTTTACTGCGAAAATAAAAGGCGTAAAAATTGAACTGACATCACACTCAGATTCACGATTTCATCGATACCAGGTTTATGGGTGTAGATGGACACTCCGCCACTGACGAATCAATTTTACCAAATTAGCTGTATCAATACCTAACCGAATTGAAAAAAAAAAGATTAAAACATAATGCAGTTATATTACATCGAATTTAGAAATTTTGTTTCAAATATTTCTTCAAAAATAATAAACATTTCAAAATAAAAGTTAACCCTCCTGATGATTGGTAGTCTCGACGATGTATCTGGTCTTTAACAAAGCTGATCAGATTTTGATGGACGAGAAATCCAGTCGAAACCTCAAGGAGGGTTAAAGTAGAATGGTTTTAATTTTTAAAACCAGGAGGATCCCTATATATATAGAGAGACTTTTCCATAGTTTAACGGTTACAGCCGAGCCCCATGTGAAGCAAGTACTTGGAACCGTTCAATAAGTACCCTGTATAGGCGCTCCGGATTGTGAGATTATTGATCGAATTACTGAGTTTGATGGGCTGCAACAGCTAAATCATTTGTGAAATAGTAGCATTAGTATCATACATTTTTTAAAATAGTAACAAAAGTCTCCTCTTAAACCCTATTTTAGTAGCAATTTTGGTTGCTTAGATATAAAATAAATTGACGAAAGCACAAAACGTGCTAATTAAATATCAAACAGATGAAGATCATACCAAGATATTTAAATTTTAAAATTAAAAAACTAAATATTTTCTTAAGGTTTTCATGATAATCTAGCAACCATAGAATACCGATAGCTTTCTTTCATGGTTGCCACGGCTTAATGCCAAAATTTCGAAATTAGCGTCCCTCAAAGGAATATTTTCTCCCAAAAGAAAAATTTGAAACATATTTTTCCCGTCCACTATTAGTTAAAAAGATGACTAAATTTTCGTTCATCGATAAATTTTCAAAGTCAAAATTTTGAAAACTTGTGCTTTTGAGACAACATTGCTGTTTATAGGTATCTTTTAAGCCAAATTGGCTTAAAAGATACCTCTAATCAACAGTTAAATATAGTAGCAAAAGTTTCCTTTTATTCGTCTTTGGCAGCCTTGAGTTTGTATCATTTAATAATACTGCTTCATATATCCTCTTTTCAAACTACTTAATTCTAAATAAAAATGGATAGGATTTTAGGGAACATCATTCCCTTCAACTTTCTTTCATTCAACTAATGTTTAATGTCCTTGGATTCAATTCATATTTTTGAACAGAATGGAACTTAAGGTTTTCCATTTAAAATTACTTAAAGAATAGATTGGCAGAAAATGTAGAGAAATCTGAGGGTGTACCCATCCCAATAAGGAATAATTTAATTTCACTGAAGTGGAAAAACATATGACGATTTCTTTACACGACAGCATCACTTTTCATTCCCTAATTTTAATTTTTAAAACTTTTTGTCCCTTAAAAACTATTAAAAAGATGACAAAATCAAACGCTAAATACATCAAGTCCTATATATTTAGACTCTTGAATAGATAATTTAATACTCTCTGGAAAATATTTGTCTTTCAAATTGCAATGATTACATTAAATGCTGAAACACTGAAGTCGTAAAAATCACAACTAAATGTTTTAGAAATGGAAGACGATATCTCCATCTTTTTCTTGATTGTATTACGTGGAAATTTTAAACTGTCTGGTCAAATTAAATTAAAATTCCCCAACCTTTCAAATTAATTATTTCGAATACACCCGTTTTGATTTTAACATCAAACAAAGCACTTGTCTATTTGTGAGGGAAAAAGTTATAGTAGATAATAAAATTAGAATAGTAAATACTCGTATTATTAGTTATAAAGCTTTTAACTTTAAAATGTTTCTGAAATATAAACGTTGAGAGAAAACATTTGTTTGCAAAACAGTAACCTTTTATAAAGTTTTGACTACGACAAATATGCCTTGAACGCTGTACTATTCTCACTTTTTGAAGTCTGTGACATATGATTATTAACTTAATATATGATTCCCTTGAATAATATAAATTCAATATTGCTCCCCCGAGAATTATTGTTTTTATAGTTAGCTTTCTGATTGAAATACGATAAATAACACCAAAAGTATAGACCCTTAACATATTTTACTACTTAATTATTGCGAGTCCTCATATACATTTTGATGGAGAGGTCCGATGAGATAAAGAATGACAAAAAATACAGAAGATCTGAATGTGGTCTAATACTAACGCGAACGTAGATATAATTTGTTTCTCCATTTGGGGATACTATTGTGAAAGCTCCCTTAACGCATACACGTGGTTCTACGTTTGTTATTGGTTGATATCCCTTCCTTTATACTTCTCTTTTACTCACTCTTATGGGAGTTCTGAGTTCATGGGACTCTGCATTAGTCTTCCTCCTTTTTCGGTGTGTAAGTTTCGTAAATTCGAAATAGGTGTAGCTTGAAAGAAGGGCGAAAGTGAGGAGTCACCAGATGGCGTAATTCTGCGATCTCTAACAATGGCTAAATAAAGCAATGTTCGGATAAAAACAGATGCAGTGGCCACCCTTACGTAGGACTGTAAAGGGATGGATCTGAAAAAGTATGTTTCGCCACTAAATGGTCGTTAAAGGCTATATAAGAGAGTTGCGAAAGTGGTCTGTGGTTTATGGCTGTCTTCCAGGAGTAGGCGAGCAAGTTGCCCTGCGTTGTATTGCTTGTATGGGTGTAAGTGGCTTTATAGTCATTAGTGGGAGTAAAATACATAATTTCTGCATTGCTTCAATTTGTGTCTTTTATGTATTTGATTTTACATATTTGGTATCTCGGTATATTTTGTCATAATTCACAACATTTTGAGTAGGTAAAGATTTTTCCTACACGACTCACTTTTCGTCCTCTGCTTGGAATTGCATAGTTTGGTTTTGGTTTTATTATATGGGCAGTTTTGCACCACGAGGGCTAATTAGAAAGGGAACTAATGCTGCCGAAACAGAATTCATAACATAAGTTCGTACTTCTACTTCAGTAAAAATTTAAAATTGATTATTAAGTAGACTAAATATCTAGGTCGGTATGAGGATTGCTTTGTTATTTAACGAAGATTAATTTATCATTTTCCTACGTGACTTTTGAGAGATGGGCAGTATTATGCGTGGTATGATTAGAATATGTACTTCAACTTGCAATTTATAATTTTTTCTGTTTTCAAAACATCTAGGATATACAATTTATAATTTATTGTTTATAATACAAAGATTTAGTACATGCAATTCATATTTTACTATCAAAATAAATTTAATAATTTTAGTATGTATTCTATATTAAAAAATTTTCACCAAAACTTTAATTTTTAATTATTTTTATAAAACACTGGTACGCTGATTGAAATAGGGATTAAAAATTTAAATCCTCAAATTATATGTACAGAAAATTGCCTCCTAAGAATCAAACTTGATAAAAAATCTCAGGAACTTTATTTATCTTAGCATATCTTATGAACCAGTAAATATGCTTTTGGGATAGACTCTTGCAATGTCAGATGCCTTTTAGATCAAAGCGAACATCCTCGTTTAAAATTTAACAATGTCCCATTCGTGATGAACATAAAACATTCAGCATACCTGTCAAATATTTCACACAGATCACATCCCAAAAAGGGGAATAAAAACCTAGGTAATAAGCTTAAAACCATATCATTCCACCATTGACTTATCCTGTTGAAACGGATCACTTAAGACAAGCAATTGAAAGCCCCTTCTTTAGCCGACATCACAAACAGCGCTACGCGCATTACTTTTATCTCTTTTAGAATCCCATTTAGCTAAGTACGATAAAGTGTTTTGTTTGGAGCATAATTTAAAACATTTTTATCTCCCACTCTTTCCTTTATCCCGGAACAGCCCGGCGCTCCTGACAATCGAAGAAACAAAACCTGGATACAGCAAAGTCGAAGATCAGGAGCCATTTAAATGTTTCTAGGATATCTGGAATAGGAAAAAACACCGAAATGCATAGAAATAAATCCTTTTGTGCCCGAAGTGATTGAATGCCCCTCCATAATCGACACCACCACACAGGAGCCGGGGAAGGAGAGAGACCCGTGCTTAAAGCATTTCCGATGAATAACGATATCGGCAAAGTTTTCGTATGCGATTGTATATTTTTCTCCAGGGTGGGTTCACAGGGTTGCCGACTTGGCGAGGGAGGCTGTTTATAAATTCAGAACTGCAGAGACACCGGCATGCACTTAAAATAAATACATAAGCACCCGAAGATTTATCTTTGTAATGTTCTCTCACGGGGTTTCGATTTCACTTTTTGTAATAGAACTTAGATATAAAAATGAAATGTTTTAAATATGAAAGAAGCGATCATTAACCCTACTGGTTGTTTATCTTCAGGTCTAAAAGCCTCTGATGAAAAAACTGTTCCGAACTGTCATCAGTTCTGGGCAAGGGACAATTTGCTTTCTTACTTGGATCTTTATTTCCATTTGGAGTAATAGGGCAGTTTTGTCTCGACGAGATATCTCGTCCTCGGCAAAGTTGACTAGATCATGGAAGAGATACTTCGAGTAATAGGGTAGTTTTGTCTCGACGATGCATCTCGTTCTTAGAATAATTGACTAGATCTTGAACGAGATACCTCGTCGAAGCATCTGGAGGGTTAACTATAATACAACGAACCCTCCAAGTAGTTTCGACGAGATAATTTGTCCATCAAGATCTGTCCGATTTTTCTAATGACACATTTTTATGATGACAATATATTTTTATGATGACGAGATTAAGATCTGGCCAGTTTTCTTCTAATGACGAGATAAGTCGTCCATCAAGATCTGCTAATGGTTTTGCTAATGACTTGGAGGGTTAGTCATCAAGTAGAGGTGGGCTTTTGTGTTTCTCAAAGACATGCAAAAGCAAAAAGGAAATTACTCTAGTTTTTTAAGACGAAACAAACATCATTGCACGAAAAGTAATAGTTGAAGAATAAAATCTATGAGACCTACATATTAAATGGTTTGCAATACTTAAACTATTGTCTCCTTATATTGCAAAGAAAAATGTATACTTATCACTTATATTATAATTAAGAGAAATTACAAATGCTCTAGTTGCATTTTACATATTGTCTCACACATCTAAAATACCGCGTATGCATATTAAAAGAATAAATAAATTTAATTCATACACTTCGAATAATTAATTTAGAGCTCGGATAACTCATTCCAAGATACGAGAAACTGTGGACATAGGACATATTGTTCACTTGAGAAACTTCGATCTTACAGTATGATAAAAAGTTTTTCACTTAGAAATTAGGTTGCGTTCTTTACTGCAACGTAGCAGTGATTAAAAATATCAGAGAAATACAGTATCTTTGCTGTGAAGCTATATAAATACTGATTTGTTATCTGTATTTCGAAGTAAAAGAACAAAGTGTGAGAATGAAATCTTCTAATTTAATTAAGAAATCAGAAAAGAATAAGTGTATAATGCCGAAGATGATTCTAATCATAATTTATCTGTTAATCTGCAAAATTCTAAGGAAAAGTCAATAAAAATGACAGCGATATGATGAAATGAATGAAAATTCTGAAGCTATTGAAAATATGATCAAGGAAAAGAGAACAATATAAAAAATCGTTTAAAAAATACACTAGGAATGGAGGTAATTAAGAAAGTATAATGATCGAATTTAATTGAAGTTAATCTTCCATTGAACACAATACCCATGATAAATCATTTATGTGAGCTTTCTTGAATGAGTGAATAAGTACTTTTAGTTTGTTTCATACTCTAATTCATTAAAGGAGATAGCTTAATTGAAAAAAGACATTGAAATTTCTCACTGAATTGTAGTGGAGAATAAAATGAATTGATTGATTGATTGTAGTAACGTCTTTCTTTCTTTTTCATTCAGTATTACAATACTACATTAATTAAGAAATATATCCGTCTACTATGTAACTGGATTTTTTTTACAAATAATAATATAAAAATATAACCTGTTATTCATCTCTGATTTGGTTTGTCGCTCTATTCTCATTTCTTGCTACACAGAAACTAATTATAATCGGAAAAATATAAGTAAGCTTTTATAACTAATGTAGTTTTTTTCTATGAAATATGAATAATTTAATCGTTTTTTATTCCATTGATGAATCGCTGCTTGTAAATATAATTAATGCATATCAGTGTTGAATTTGGTATGTTGTTTGAAAAATGTTGACTATATCAAAAGATAACAAGTCGTTTGTTCAAAGAATCCTCTTACAGTTATCAGTCTTATCAAACATACTCACGCAATACCTCAATTAAGTGAGTGGCTCATTTGCACTAGAAAATTCTCTAGGCAAATATAACGTTTTTCATGACCATGATGCATGCGATAGTCGAGTTTTTATTCATATCAAGTGAATTGAATTAATTAAAAAACCTATAATGAACTTAGAAAGAAAAATTAATCGAAATCGACGTAGAACAAGTTTTGCTCTCTCAGGATTTTTAATTGGATAAAATTCTCTTGCAACAAAATTTTATAAGAACAAAAGCAAGATTGAATTTAGCTTTGAAACCTGATATACATTAGCCTGCATCTTCAATTTCTAATTATACTAAAACAACATGCATTTCAAGTGATCTTGAACGTTTATAACCACAAAGAATGTTGAAATGAAACTATGGAAAAAACAAGACCTCTTTGTACTTCATTACACATAATCGGAAAGATTTGGAGGAGAATATGTTCATTCTCGTAGAAAGTTGAATAAGGAACCTGTGCTTCAAGATGCAGCAACTAACACAGACACAAGTAGTAACATGATATTACTAGTTACTTTTCACAGCTCTGAAAATTTACCTAAAGAAAATCACAATAGTAAGATGGATAGTTTACATAAATATCGAACAAGGAAGATCATGGGTGAAAAATCAAAAATTGTATGTGTACCACAAAAAAAAATATTATTTTTTGTTGTCAATATAATTTTGGATACGGTAACATGCATATAAAATTTTTGTACCCTGTCAGCTGTTGAACAAATGTATAACGCTGTGAGGAAAAATTAATGAAAAAACGCTTTTAAAAATTGATGTTGTTTCTGTCTCATGCTTCATGAGCGACCATTGATATTTATTTTAATGTGTTGGGGAATATGTTTTGAGTAAAACACTGCAATTTAAAACTGACTTAAAAGGAACTACATCACATGAAGCAATATTTTTTTAACTAGATGTGCATCATATGAAGCGACGCATAGTTTGAATCTTGACACTGATCCAAACTATATTACTTACAATTATATGCACATTATTAAAGATTTATCTTATTTTATTATTTTTATTATTATTTTTAAAGATCAACATTAGTTCTAACTTAACGTTTGTTTAGGTTTTTATTCTGTTATTACAAATGATTGCTCCTAACAAATAAACATCTTCACGAAATGCATTAAAAGAAATAATCAGTAAATTATACTTTACTTTTTAATTTTGTAAATAAAAACATTAATTGCATTTATTAAATACAAGTTTTATTTCATAGATATGTACTCGTGCTATGAAACACTATAACGCTCTTTTTCCATATATTTAGGGTAACGATATGTTGATAAAAATCTTCTACATTTTGTTATTCAAACTTTTTTAAGAATTTAATGTTTTATATATTTATAAATGTCCATGCTAGTAATTAATTTATTTGAATATAGAACTATATTTATGGAGAAGATATCTATTGTGTGTGTCTTGAAATAAAAAGAAATTAATTCAAAATATAACTGTTTTACGTTCACATTATCACGTAAAGCGTTAGTAATTGTCTTTATTTTCGGGAAAGATTCATTATGGTTGATTGGTTTTTAGGGCGCAAGGGCTATATTAGGCGAAGCTGTACCAAACACAGTACACACAACGTCAAATACGACTTATTGTGGTTGTTAGGTTACTATGGTTATATTTTAGACGGGTTTTTAAAATTTGGGTGCATGGATTTTTGTTTTCTAAATATATTGAAAAAATTTACTAAAATAAAAATAATTAAACCTCAACGTAACTGATAGTGAAAGAGATGAGTTTCCGTGTCTCCTATTACTTCGAGAAATTGGGCAATCCCAATGCTATCACTAAGTGTCTATTGAATTGCACTATTATCTGGTCTCAATTCCTAAATGTTGTGCACCCTGTGCAAATTATGTGTAGGAATTATGTGTGACCACAACAGTTCAGTTCACAACCACTGATTAGACGTCTTACCGAAATGATGTTGATTTTAAATTAAGGTACTTTTGTCTTTTTTATATAAAAATTATTGGACTGTTCATCAGAACTTAGTTTCGAAGGGTAAAATAAGCTATTAACCCTCTGAGGTGGTTAATACGCATAATTCCACTTTGCAACCTGCAGTATTCCCTGCATGACTTCTAAACAAGTTGTGACCTTCTTGGACCAATAAAATCTTTCCAGAGGATTCTATTCTAAAGAAATTAGCAATAGAATATTTCCAAAGGATTCTGTTCAAAAGAAAGGTAAGTTGGTTTGGGGTTTTATGGCTCAAGGGCCATATTTGGCCTAGCTGTGCCAAACAGAAGACATACCAACGTCAAGTAATAAATGTCGTATAAGGGAAAAAGGAAGGGATTGGGGAACATAGTTGAGGGATGAAAGCAGAAGATCGCTTGGGTATCCATGTAGTGCCAACACCGTGTTTATTGAAGACAGTAAACCCCATGAGAAAAGAAAATATCGCTAGTGTCTCGGGTCAGTGAAGCCCTATCACACCTAAAGGGGATGTGCCCCTGAGGTTTCTAAATAAAGGACCTATACAATGTTTCCGAAGGATTATAATCTACAGAATTGGCCAATGGAATGGTTGCATAGTATTCTATTCCAAAGAAAGAACCAGTAGATTTTTTTCAAGGATAGATTATATTCTATTGAAAGGATCAATATAATCTTTCCAAGGGATTCTATTCCACAGAATGGACCAATAGAATCCTTCCAAGGAAAGAACCAATCGAATCGTCCCAAAGAAAGATTCTATTCTAAGGAAATGATCAGAATCTTTCCAAAGATTGTAAAATATATGGATTCTTTAGAAAGGTATGGTTATTTAGTCATTAAGTGTGAGTGTTGTGGGGTAAGAGGAATCCTACACTACTCGGAAATCTCCCGACGCTCAGAGGGTTAAAACTTAATTATTAAATAAGGATTACAAAGAGAGGGATTCTAGATGTCCTTGCTGTGGATTCAGAACGGGAAAACTGGAATTACTCTTCAAGTGCGATAAATGCCCTTTTCTTGAACTGGCACGAGGCAAAATCCAGAACACTGTTCTGCCATTGAGAAAACTGGAGGGGGAAGGGAGGAACCTTCGGAAATAGATAGATTGTGCGGGATTTAAAATGCCGGTTGGATTGAGTCTGGAGCATTGGCAAGCGTCCAAATCGACCCGATAAATGACAAGTGAAACATTTGTTACGACCAAATCCGGACAGCCGTGACAGTGGAGAAGGCATTTGTTTTAGGGTTCTACAAAATTTTCCCGCTCATTTTCAAAACATTAGAATCGTTCCTCGGGATGGGCGTGGCCTAATTGTTTGATCAATGGCCCGCTTAGTGGAATGGAACAACGCGGAGATAAATAAAAAGACGGACATAAATGTCAAATAGAGTCAGATGCTCAGTTTTCCCAGAGGAATGCTCGCCATTTTTTTTTTACTCTTCTGCTTTTGTGGTGCAGATCTCTGGCTAGATTTATGAAGTTGGTCTAATTCACAGTCGAAAATGCCGCTTCAAGCTTGAGTGTGCAATGCATTATTTGGATGAGCTATACATCTATAAATCATTATATACATTTTAATAGCTGTTCTGAGACTGCAAGTTTTAAGGTTTTCACTGTGGTGATTTTTAACCTTGTGCCTTGGCAAGTTCCCTGCCAGGTCTTATTACGTTCTCAATCTTAATTTGGAGGTCTTTGTGCTAACACCCCAAATTACATTCCTAGGGATAATTATTGCATAAAACAAATAATAAAAATTATTCTGGGAAAAAATCTCAATCATCTTACTATTCAACTTTCTTTACACTTTGTGATACTTAAAGTAATTCTAGCTGAAGTTTGTACCAATTATTAGACAATAATAAAATGAAAGTGAGAATTGGAGCTGTACGTGAGAACTTCTAACAAAAAATGTACTTCTAGAGTACTGCATAATAGCATAGCAAGATAGCATAATAGATAACAAAACCATTATACACTGCTGACCGTTAAAAATATAACAGCACGTAAGACAAGAGAACAAAATACAGATTTATAGAACACATAGCAATAAGAATTAAATGATCAAAAATACTATTTGATTAGACTTTATGAACCCTACAATCAGCATTTTGTGCTGTAACCATGGGATGCAATAACAGCTGCTACACGTTTCGGAACGTAGTGTATTAGAGGACCATGTAACTCCAATACGTTGCCAAAGATCATCTGTAGCCGCTGCTGGTGGTGCCTTATGTACTAGTCGTCGTGCGATCATGAGGTCAGACGTGTTCAAAAGGAGAGGTGAGAAATCCGAAGCACGTAGGATAAGGAAATTGTGGAACATAGTGCCTATCCCATAAAGGAATTATAGTATTGTAAGCACAGTATCATGTGACCAAAACCAGCTGCAATGTGACTTGACTTAGACTACTTTTGTCTGGAAACGAGCATTCAAAATCTCATTTTTCCACGGAACGGGAGATGTCCATCCACTGATTCATCTTCTGATTGGTTCGCGATTTAGACTAGTGATTTCACCATTTTTGTCACTACTCAATAAAAATGCGCATTCACACATCTACGCTGTCAAAAGATGCTATATCGCCAAACGAGGTGATAAGAGGCCAAATTGGCCAATCGAGTCATATTTTCCACAGAGAAGTCATGTGACTACTGATCGACAATTTGGTCACTCGCTTTGAAGCTCATTTCAATAGCAATGCTCAGTTGGTCTGTTTGAAGCTCTTTCCGATAGCAATGCTCAGTCTACTCATATTTCATGTCTATGGTCTTTCGAGTAGTTGGGCATTGAGTACTACATGCAGCTAAGCGCTGTAGAGTTGATGAATGGCCCCAGAGAAGGCCCTGAAGATAAGGTCTCACAACATGTTCCAACACCTGAGAGTCATTGTATCGCGGTAGATATTCGTCCGGGTCAATCCTGATCGAATTCGGGGCAATGTTACACGTCCTTCCTGGTGTTACAATTTGAATGGCTATCAGTGTTTTTTCCTGAAACTTAAGTGCAGCAATCTTTTGTCTGATACAGGTTTGCAAATAATGTTTTAGCTGAAATTTAGACGAGTTAGATAAAATTTAAAAAAAAACGAAGTGTACTTACGGCAAATAACTATCCGTTCAAAAATTATGAATTTTAAATTCCCCCCTGCATAACCGCATTTGATATGATTGTTTGAAACAGACTGTAACTAGAGTATGACAGTTTAGACGAAATTGCGCATACAAAAAATATCATCTCTTCAGAACTGAAAAGTCATATTATGATGCAAACGATTTCGTATGCAATTAATTGTCTGATTTTGATAATCGCCATATATACAAAATAGTATTCAAGCAGAGCTAAATTTCGTGTCACTGAAAACTTGTACTTACCAATTGTTATTTATTCAAATTAATAAATTCGAAAGAGCAAAAATAATGAGTATTCGAGGAGGAATTATCAAACTAGACCCTATATTTTGCCCATTGCCTTCAAAATAAATCATAAATAACATAGAAAAGAGAGTTTATCGAAAACCTGTAAACCAGAATAACCGACTAAAATTACAAAAATTATGAAAAGCAGCTTCATTCGCGTGAAAGAGAAGTAAAGGTTTCCCGAAGAAGCTATACTAAAGCATTTCTCTTTCTTGCCTATAGATGCATCATGTGTTCGTACTTTTGTGCATATAAAGTAATTCTAAAACCTAAGTTTATTGTATAAAACGAATCAAGTATTTGAAAGGGAAGAAATAGAGTTTATAAGAGTTTACGATAAATGAAGAGCAAGAAATAATATATTTTTATATTCGACTGCAGAAAAAAAATCAGTGAAACTACTAAAAATGCAAACAATATGTTTCCTTCAAAATGCGTCGTAAAATATGTTGGGATGAAGTAAAATAATAACTAAATATTTCCTCTTGAGTTATCCTATTTGAAAAAAAGATAATATTTTCCCCTAAAATGTTTTCGAAGATAAATGCATAATGCATAAAAGAAACTGAAGTAATGTAATTTGAGTATAAAGAGTCCCTTAAAAACATTTTGAATGCAAGATATTGTGTTGAATGAAATGATTTTGCACTCGCAGACAACCCTTTAAGAGGAAACATGCAGGATTCGTATATTTAGTTATTTGTATACAAAATAAAAATCCATATTAGAGTTATTTACAGACATTTTTTATTCATTATGTCTTACATTTTTCACCCATAACAAGTAAATCGAGTCTTCAAGCTTCACCGTATTGCATTTTTGTATATTGTTAGCAAAAGATAGATACAAATTTCAAATTCATATTTTATAACGAATTAATTCGCATACTGCATCCTATTATCTCTAAATATGTTTACCATAATACATTGCTTAAAGTTCAACATAGATTTCTTTATTTCGTTACCATGTATGCACAGTACTAATTTTAATATTTTGTCTGATTGAAAAACTGTCATTGGACGTGTGTAGTATTGAAAGAATTGGATACCACACTACCTATACTTAAACGTAGGAAATGTTTGGCCGTCTTTAGCTTAGTTTGCCTTTATTAAAATTCGGTTATTACATAATGATACAAATATTTCAGTTACAATATTAAGCAGAGTGAAGTTGTAAATATTTTATAGTTGTCTTTCAAACATAAAGTGTGAAACTTTACTTTCACGCATGTTAATATAGCTTGTCCAACCCTTCAAGCTGGCTGTACTTCATCGCAATATTGTTAGCAAAAAGATAGTAAAGCTTAAAAATTTTCTTTTTTATTAATTCGCATGCTGTATCTGATTAGACAATATTCCAATTCTAAATATTACAGTTAGTAAGATGATATTAGTAACCTTTATATTTGGTACCTCATACTGGACAGGAAATTTTCAGCTTATCTCCTTCAATTAAGACCGCACTGTTACACGAAATAACAAACTTCTAAACAGTAAAAATTATGTCGAGTTCAAAAAATTAAATGTTACTGCAAGTAACTAAATGGTATACAGTTTTATGCATGATATCAACAGTAAATATTTTATTTTTATCACTTAATAAAAAAATTAAAATAGTACATATTGTTACGTCAACCAAATTACCTTGCAATCTCAGAAAAGAGTACATAAATGAATCATTAATAAAATATCATATTATACCCGTCTTCTAATAGGTCATTCAAGAGTCACACATAGGCATTTATTAGTCGGTGAAAACCGTTTCATCGTACAAGCATTGCCCACAACTTATTAGTATAAATCATTTTAACATATTGCACAAGTCTTGCACATTTACATCTGGGGTTTTTGATACTTCATCACCAATTTTATCTGACTTGTTGAATCATCGTCCGCATTTATCTTTTTACATTTCACTCTGAATTTTTACCTCACCAGTAATTCATCAACTTTAAACTTATATTTCATTAATAAACCAAGATGGGGTTGCATCATTTGGTTTATTTGGTCATTTTGGTCAATATAAGCTTCTGGTAAACCAATTTGGGGTTACTCCATCTTGTTTAAAATTGGTTTTTGTTGGATCAGTCTATTTTGCTTTGAAATTGCGTATTTTAATGTTTTATCACCCTTTTGATGTTTGTCTGTGCTGGCTATTTTTATGTTTTTTTTTAATAAAATGTTCATTGAATTTTATTACATTGAGTTTGGCGCAGATTATCCATTTTTTGGATCTTGCACCATAAAACCCAAATAAACCAACCAGTCATATTACTCCGTTTTTATGTTTTACAGATCCACAATGCAGTTTCTAAGAAATAAATATTTATTTCCTACTTAGTATAATAACGGCTAATAAATTAGGAATATTATATATATGATGTGGCTATTTAATACATGAGTTAGCAATAAATTGCATTGTTGTTTACCGTAATTACCCAATTATGTGTATGTAATTCTCAGTGAAGTAAACAAATAACAAATTTAAATTTGAATGTTATATTACGCTGCAAATTAAACAAATAGCTAGCTTTAAGAGTAGAGAAAATTAATGTTAAGAATATAATACGAAATTTTTGAATACTACCTACTTACTTAAAATATATTTTTAAAGTGTAATGTGATTTCCGAAATATATGTTTACATAACAATATTCTTTCAGCTATTCAGTTAGTTTATAAAACAGTTAAGCATAATATAACAACATCATAGTTATCTTAGTCTATTTCTAACAACATGCAATAGAAAGTAAACACTTAAGTTACGTTACACATAAATATTTGCTCATTAGTAACAAATAGAGCATCATTTTTGCAGTGAAATTTTACAAGCCTATGTTACTCAGAATAGTAAGCATTATTCTAAACATCAGTACGGGCTAATGTTTCGAAATTCTCGTAAAATAATAAATCGAAAATACAGCATTTCTTGCTCATGCATTAAATTTCGCCAAACTATATATTGGTAAATTCATATATTCAAATATACATTGTCTAATTAGACCGATGCCTCTAATATAGTGTATTCCGAACCAAAACCATAGTCTATGCTCAAACCATGGTTTGAACTACGGTTCTATTGTACTAGATTATAAGCTTCAATGTATAGATAGTTTTATTAGATATGAACTGTCTGTAAATGTGTGTAAATATTTTAATAACCCAATATCGTGCGGAATATTAGTTATAAAACGGTCTCTTTCGCTACATACTGAAGTGCTTGGCTGGTTATGGTTCTATTGCACAAGATCCAACAGAGGATCAGCAAGCACTTCATCGTAAGAAGTGAAGATAATGATTTCACAAACCTAATGTTTTTCACACCACTCTACCTTTGTTAAGCTATGACATCTTTCAAATTCTATTAAAGCAAACAGAAATATTGTCATAGTACTCGCTTTAAATTCTGTAGGATCTTATTTTAATACAGATTTTTCAAATTTTAGATATTTATAATAAGAAACACTAGTTAATCGCATGAGATCACTCCCTTCTGATTATATAAAACTAAAGGACATTAATATCTATGTATTTCCATATATAACGAGAGTCATCCATTGAGTTAAAATTCATATATAAGGGAATACAGATAGACATTGTAACATTAAATGATAAGGACATTATGATTTATGTCACAGCTAATATTTACTCCTCAAAAAATAGCTTTATTATAATTTTAAAATCTTAAAAAGAATAGGCCAAAATATAAACATCAACACAAATCTATGTAAATCATTAACTCTCACTTAATTATCTGAAAATTTTTAATTCCAAGCATGTTATTAAAACCAGGTTTATATGTTTCATTCATTCGCAGTTATTACGATAACAGTCCATGTTAGTCCTGCATTAAATCCTATAATTTTGTCAAAATACAAGTTAGCTACAATGGTCTGTTCCCCAAATTAACATTTTTACTTTTTATATCATGGGTTTGCTATCTAACCTTTGTGGTAATTATGTGAACCAGTTAAAAACGTGACTGATATGTTTTCGTTTTGAAGTTTTTTCAAACTTTTAAAACAGTTTAAGGTGGGAAAGGATTTCAGTTAGGAAACGAAGCGTGAAATGTGTAAGTTGAAGTAATTTTATCTTCACTTTTCAATTTAAAAGCACTGTAGAGTCTAAAACTACTTCAAGGCAGTATGTATTTTTTAAGGGGAAGCAAGAAACATACCTTTCTAAAGTTACTTCTGGAAAAGTTTAACTTCTCTCTGATTTAATTCACTTTACTTGATATTTCAGACGGCAGAAAAATAAAGTACTCGAAACTAAAGTAAAGGGCTGGGAAGTAAAATTGTTCTACAGGACTTTAAGTTGTTTCTGCTTTTTGCAAACAAGAAAATCTCCCTTGATTTACATTTAAAATATAAATGGGAAGGGGAAAATTTTATTAAAACTGAATGCTTGTATGTTGAAGTAGATCCATCTTCTTGAAAATTCTAACTGACAGGTACTTACGAACTTTCTCCCATCGCATTAAAAACATTTTAGTGAAATTATTTATGAAATTCTCTCCTATATTGGAATTCAACTATAAATAAAACTTCTCCGAAAGAAACTATCTTTTAAATAATTTTTCAGTTTGGAATGAAGAAAGATATTACTTCATATAAAAAGAAGTGCTCTATCACTCCTAGCAATTTTCTTGTTGAAATCCTTCACACTTGAACGAAGAGACCGTATTCAGAAAGAGAGCGAAATTTTTACATAGAACTCGAGAAGAAAGAAACCAATTTCAAGTAATATAAAAATTTTCTATATCTAAGCACAAACATCTTATAAACAAACAAATCTAAACTAAAGGAAATGTGTAATTTTCACATGTGGCATAAATCAATCGCACGATACAAAATTTTCTATTCTAATTCTGTATTTTGCTGCACTAAAAAATGTGTAATTTTCACATGTGGCATGAATCGATCGCACGATACGAAATTTTTCTAATTTAATTCATTCTGTATTTTGCGCGATACTAAAAGTGTTTGTTAAATATTCAATTTGGTGATAGGTCATCCAATTTTGGACGTATGATTTTTAATCCTTTGATCGTCACGAGATTTCCGAGTAGTGTAGTGTTGCTTTCATTCCACAAAATGACTGAATAACAATACCTATTGGTTGAAAGAAGTTTAGAAAAGATTCTATTGGTTAAGAAGATAAACACTGGTTAGAAGTCACACGCAGGTAGGTTGCAGAGCGGATATATTCGTATGTACCACACAGTGATTTAATTTATTTATTGGTAAATCTGAAGTTGCTGTGATATTTAGATATGACCGGGATATCTGTAAAAGCAGCAATATCAAAAACGAAAATAGTCTGAAAATAAAGTATTTTTCACTGTTTTCGAAGGGACGGAAAAATCTGTAATACTTTTATAGATTCGGCTAAAATAGTAGAAGAATCATTAATATAAAACTATCCAGGATATTTTGAAGTGTCCCTCCAGAATAAACTGAAAACTGTACTAAACTTTTATTATTTTCTTGCAGAATATATCTTTGATGGGCGGGGATAACAGTGTAAGTCAGTTGTGATGTTCACAATTTTCATGGTACGAACAGTACAAGTAGCTCAATTTTGTCACAGGGCCACATCCAAAATTTCTTCTAATTTCCCCTTTAAAGTTGTCAGACATAAGGTGCAGAACTGATTTTACAAATTTTATTCATTCGCAATATGAAATATTAAATGGTATTTTGTTCTCTTATAAAATGTCATATTTGACTTGTACTCTTATTCCCGCTAATTCTTCATCAAAGATATTATTTATGAATTATGTATGTACTCTTAATAAATTTTATTTTATGTATTCCTTGAAAGGGAAAGATGGAATATCCAATGCAACCAAAAATCCACGTAAATTAGGATAACGTATAACATTTTATATATAACATAAATATTTTTGCATACGTAATATATTGAGACGTAACAATGTATTTAGAAAAAACCTGATACTAATTTCCTTATAAAAGAGGCTTTTTTAATACAAGGATAAGGATTTCCCTTTTTATCTCTCTCGAATCAGTAAAACTTTCTTTCTTGTGTGCGATTGCATTTGTAGCATATATATCTCTATATCCGATAAGATAAAAGATTTAACAAAAGAAGGATTCTAGATATTGTAGAAAAGCGGAAATGAAATTACAAGTCTTGCAACAGATTCAAATCTGCACAAATTAGTTATTCTCACGCACTTCATTTGAAAAACAGTGTTAGCTCTTTTCGGAACCATAAAAGAAAACTACTTTCCTTCACATAAATTAGATTTGTTACTTGTTGAGATGAACCTCAGACTAAAAACAATCTTACAGCTTCGACACTTTTCGATGAAAAACAAAAGTTTCCGAAAATACCTTGTCTTCCTCCACCTCCTAGTGACACATACAACCCTGTTTGAAAAATCCAGTAACCAAAAAAGTTTGTACTTACCACAAGCTAAGTAGTAAAAAATAGGTACATACCACAACCTCAGTGTTTGGTTTGAAGTAAAATCTAAGCAGTAAAAAATTCTTCGAAAAGCTTTTCGACAAACATGATAACCTAATTACTAAATTACTTTCCCAGAGACATTATACGAAAACTTTTTTTCATCCGAGTGGTACCCTGGAAAAGCATTTCCTTAATTATTCTGCTGGGTGAAAAACTAAACAATTCATTTGCCTTGATCCCTAATAATAGGTGCGTAATTATAAAAGGATTTTCAAAGCACTTCTTTCTACACTGAATATTTCACCTTAGTGTTTGTTGGACGTACATATATAAAGTTAAAACATTACGCGAGATCACATTACAAGACTAGAAAACCCAACAAATATTTTTTCTAGTACATTTTGGTAGTGATATTGTCCCCCTTTTAATTTTTTGACGCCAAATTTATTAGAGTTGTCGACGTATAGAGAATTGACTATATATTCCAGTACTATGGATTTTTTTATTACAAGAAACAATAAAATAGACGTGATTATGAGTTGATTGAATGTTTAAACGGAAAATCGCTATTCCTTCAGGAACTATTTTTGGTCAGTTTCATATAAAACGAAATCATCTAAACATAGGACAAGCATTGAACTCTGGCAATCAAAGAGTAGTTATTCATTTATTTGCCACTTGCCATGCTTAGCGGTCATAGCATCTGCCATCCAATAGGTCCGGGTACAAATCCTGGTTTGTATTTAGGCCGAGAGAATTTCTTTTCAAATTGTCTTCACCACTCTAATATAATCCGACCGTTTATGGGTGTTAAAGATTACACATTCCCTTATTATTACACCTCCATTTAACCCTTCAAAGGGTTTCGACGAGATATATCGTCCAACATGATCTCACCAATTTTGTTAATGACGAAATATCTCCTCAACAAGATGTTGCTGACATTTTTGTGATCACGAGATCAAGATCGGGTCGATTTTTTTCTAATGATGAGATATTTCGTTGAGACAACCACTGGGAGGGTTTATCACTTTTGAGTCTTAGCTATTACCATGCCAATATCTTTTCATGTTTGTGCGTGTATTTAAATTAGATCCCCTATCTGGAATAACGATCATAACATTTGATAGCGTCACTCAGTGGGTCCTGGTTCAAATGCCGGTTTGTGAGCACATGGATATTGGTGATTGTCCTAGTTAAGAATAACGGTAGCTCAACCACTGAGTGTCCTCACAAATAAACGCCAGGTTTCCTTGTAGTACCTAAAGCCTAAGAGGTCAGTGGTCGGACATTACAAAACATATTAATTTACCTTTATTAATAAAATTAAAAGTGTCAGGAAATCACGATACAGCGTACATAAAACAGATCGTATATGCTTAAAAATTTCTATTTCACTTAGTATTTTCAAATATGCTCATTACTATTGACAATTAATAATAAACATTGTCAGAATTTATTAATCACATTCCAATAAAATGAAACATGTACTGTACTCTGATTCCTAAAACATATTGCATCTTTAATGAAAGTAAATACATTTTCTACTTTAAATACTTTTTTAATGCTCAATTATTCACCTCTTCGACCTTTGTCACTACAAGAAGCAAACTGGCTGCTATCTGTGAGGGACCACCCAATGTGCAAGTCACCATTGTTCCTAAAGAAACTATCATCAACATACATGTCCTTACAAAACGGTAAACTTGGACTTAGATGGATGTGGATTAATAGAAGAATTCGTAATTCTCTTAAAAACCCATAAACGGTCCAATTATAACAGTGTGTGAAGACAATTTCATAACACATTATTTCCGTCCAAATACAAACCGGAATTTGAATTCGGACATACTGGCAAATCTCTAAAATAAGTCCTCATGATATTGATAAAAATATTTCCAGATATTTTACCTGTTCAATTTCTTTCAGCAACCATGTCAATCGAAACCAATCACCACAGCAATCCCCTATGATCCCAATGACCACAATTTCGTTTTCATGAACTCCAAATCCCCTCATAACCCACGATTCTCGTATAGAGTTATAAATCGTCTCCTGTTACTCCAGCCGTTAGTATTTGCACCAAATAAACATCGGTCGTTCTGTGAAATTTCAGTAGTCCATAATGGAGTAATGCAGCGTTGTAAATGGAATTCTACGGAATGTCTTCTATATGAACACATATCACATGTCTGCGTAAAAGCAAAAGGTTATTAATTATTTACACTTTCAATATACATGTGTGCATGTAATTGATAGTAGCCCTCTATAATGAAAATGATGAAAGGTGTGAAATAAAGTTCATCAAGGAATTTGCTTGGAGATCCTCTAACGATCGACTATGCGAGCATGATGTAAATCATTTCAAAGGGATTTTTCCCATATAAAGACACATTTCTCAAGTGAGCCCTCATAGCGTCCGCAAAAATGTTTCAAGACATTTTAATAATTCGATTCTTGCCACCACCTATATCAATCAGAACGGTATCAGCGCATATGATCACAATGACCACAATTTCGTTTTCATGGACTCCCAAATCCATTCATACGAGTAGGCCACGATTATCGTAAACTGTTGTAAATCGTCTCCTGTTGCTCCGTTTATTAATATTTACACCAAATAAACATCCGTCGATCTGTGAAATTTTAGTCGTCCATAATGGAGTAGGCTTTCGTTGTAAATTGAAATGCAAGGGATGTCTTCTATATAGGCACAGATCACATAACTGCATAAAAGCAGCAAAGTCATTATTTAAACTTTAAACATACACATGTCCATGTAATTGATAGTGGCATTCTATAATGTATATGTATCAAAATGATGGAAGGTGTGAAATAACGTTCATAAGGAATTCGCTTGGAGATCCTCTAACAGTCAGATTATACGAGCATGATGTAGATCATTTCGAAAGAAATTCTTTCCACATAAAGACAAATCTCTAAAATGAGTCCTCATAATGTCCGCAAAAATGTTCCAAGACATTTTACTAGTTCAATTCCTGCCACCACCTATATCAATCGGAACTAAATCACCACATATGATCGCAATGACCACAATTTCGTTTTCATGAACTCCTAAATCCCCTCATAAGCCACGATTCTCGTAAACTGTTATAAATCGTCTCCAGTTACCCCGGTCATTCGCATAAAAAATTACAGCAAATACATATCGGCCGATCTGTGAAATTTTAGCCATCCATAATGGAGTAAAATCTCGCTACAAATGGGATTGCATGGAATGTCTCCCATAGAATCACAGATCACATTTCTGTTCCGCGCCTCCAATTCGCATCTAGATACCGTGTAATATTTTATTTTCAATGGGGGCTCAACTACATTTTTGTTTTTGGCTTTCAGAGGCACCATTGAAACCGAGCCGTTGCAATCGATTTAGGTGGAAGACGTATTGCTCGAGTCTGGTTACAAGTTACTGGTCGGGAGCGACTGTACTTAGACACACATCGTGGGAGAAAGATGAAATCGTTTTGCATAATGTGATTCCTCTCCTTTTTGAAATACAAAGAAAAGTGGCAGGCAGGGCTGCCGAGTGCGGCCAGTTAAATATTTCACGCTGTGATTTAAAATTCAGGACGGTGGTAGACTGGCTCTATTTTTCACGCCACTCAGTTGGTAAAATTGCTTGTCAACTTGCGTGCCGTAGGAACTGTGAGTTTTTTAATCGTGAATATTAGATGGCGAATCTCTATGTAAACTGGAGAGTGGAGACTCATATACACCAAAGTTTTTGACTTTTATTTACCAAGGGAAATGATGACGGTTTGCGATTGGAGTTATGAATCTTACTAGAAGGATTTTCGTAAAATTTACTTTTTCTAAAGATTGGTTGGCAATTAGCTTTCAGATGAAGTTATTCGTGTTTGCAAAATAACAAACCTTCAACATACATGTATTGTGAAAATAGTTTTTGTGTACTTTTAGAATGATTTTGAAAACAATTAAAGATAATCGAAAATATATTCAAAACAATTTATTTCATGAAACTCAAATAAACATTTGTGATAATTTATTTTACTTAAAAAGACCATGTAAAGAAAGGAATAATTTGAAGACTACATTTACTACCTTTTCGAATTGAAATGTTCCTATTCGTATTATAATTATAAAGACTAGGGAAATCGTGGAGAATCTGTATTCATGTCTAATTTTAAGCAAAAGACCATCAAACTGCTCAAAGAAGATACGATCTTGTTCTATTATTTTAAGACTTCCAATCTAGAAGAAATCCATTTATTGGAAGAAAGAACACGATACTTCTATTTATGTCTGCATCTCCTTCAACTAAATGATAAAAGATTCACAATATTTTTACTTAACGTTGTCTTGGTCAAATATAGCTAATTTTTCAATCTACAATTTAATTAAATTCAAGCAATGTTAGGTAGTTCTACTAATATATAAACTAGAAATTTACTGAATATTTTTATACTCCACTTCCCGTTTTAACAATCACGTTAGTGTGTGTGTCAATAGCATATATATTCATCGTAATTCAAAATTATTATTATAATGAACAAACTGTTCGGTAACCCATCTTTAATTTTGATGTTCTAATAGTTTGTCTAGTGTACACTTCTAAATTGAATAAAGGGTGTCAGTCAATTAATAAGATGAAATTGATTCTATTAAAATGTTTATCGAATTTGAACAATCTGTGCCGTGAAAAGTTTCGAGAACTATACAAGTTTATCTAATTAATTCTGCATAATTTCAGACTTCCATTTTCATATTGTGTAAAACTGAATGAAACAACATTAGATAGGATTAGATCATGACTAAATATTTCAAGCATATGATGTTTCGTGTACTCAATACTATAATTATTTCATGCATGATAGTTTTAACACTAAAACAGTGCATTTATTTTTCTCCAATACCATATATTTATAGTTTTAATAATTACTTCCACTAAAAAAGTATAAGTGTCAGAAAATCCATAATCCATGCTGTGAAATATTCCATTAAGCGGTTATGTTATTTAGAGTTCTACAAAGATAGGCTTTTCTGAAATAGCTTATTGCGCCTTGATTTCTTCAATTTTGCATTTCTAAGGATTTAAACAATGGATTAATTATATACTGTTAAGTTTAAGCGGTTAAGTTATACGTCATTCTTCATTATAAAAACGCCTTAAGCTTTTAATATAGTATTTTTAGAAGTATTTACATATTAAAAAAACGTTCCCTCAAATGTATTAAAATTAGTTTTCCATATTGTTTTCTATACATAAAACTTGTAATATAAAACAATGTTATCTTAACCCCCGTTCTATTTGTCTTGGGTGTGCAGAGTGGTTAACGTCCCGTCGTCCTGGACAGAGCATTTGCTAGGGGGCGCTCTCTCCCGGTCTGGCTGTGCAGATGACGTCAGAACATCTACAGGAGTCGCCTTTCAAGTGAACTTAGGAGTCGGTATTTTTTTTAATCTTATGTATTAACGCGTATGGAATTTACGTTAAGATATTGAATTCGACTGAACAAAATTTCTACGAATCAATGCAATGACAAACGTTTGCCCATTTTTCGAAAGGTTTTTTCGTAAACCATTTTCATGTTTCATGTTTTGTGCGGTGGTTCTATTTCCTTATTGAAATAAACGTTACGGCAGCACGTCTTCTCTCTTTGTGGTTTCTGATAGAGTCCTATTAAAGTTTTAAGCCTAAGTCATAAGGAAACGTCTTGAAATCAGATGATAATATGAATGCAAGTACTTTAATATAGAGACAAGTGTTTTTATTAGAACAAGTTTTCCGTGATGATCCTGTGTCAATTCTGCTACTTGTAAAGCTATATGAAACGGTGCAAACTATGCAAAACCCTCCCCAATGGAGCACATATCACAATTTATATGTAAATTTCATATTTCTCTTGAATCTCATAATTCTGTATACTAAATTTTCATTTTCATTCACTTTATCATTTACTGAGCTTACTTCAATCATATAGTCAATCATTGTTACAAAAATCATATCTTATTGATAAATTTTGAAAATGTAAATGTAAGTATTCAATACTCAAATATAACCATTTATCTATTATTAAATTATATATTTGCTACAAAGGAATAGTCCACTGTAAAATTCGATTTTGAGTATTAAAATGTACTTAAGGATTAGACATCTATTGATTCATATAAATTCATCAAAGCGCAGTTTATGTGAATGAAAAAATGTAGATATATGTGCTTTGATATCTCTAGTGTTACAACAAATGATCATTGAACGACAAAACAAACGTAAAAGAAAGAAATCCCTCTGGATAAATGAGATTGCAAGATCTACGTGACTTGAAAATGCCACTCATGCAGTACCCGGATAGAATTTGGTTTCATCTTTTTAATCTTGACATACCTTCCAGTTCCGTTTGGCTACTATAATACCAGGGTTGTTGTTTTTTGGGTTTCTAGAATCAAATCAGATAGCAATTTCGTCGGCTTATAAGTGAAATACACTAAGTCAATATTTTCAAGATAATGGGTTATTTTAGCTTTTCTAGACTAGAATCTGGTGCTATTCAGACTGTGAATTCTACTAAATCACTTTTTCTTTGTATAGATGTTAGATTTCTTCTTGAGAAATACATTCAGTTAGTAGTTTTTTCCAGAACTAGTACTTTTCGAATTAATGTTTCATTTGTAACCCGACAAAGTAAAAATGTCACTAAAGATACATTAATAATTCACAATTGTTTTGCATCCACAATTTTCCAATTGTTACTAAATATCTTGGGACTTCTTCCATATGTTCAAAGTACAGAATTTTTCCCACGCTTTTTTTTATCAGCATTTAATCATATCTGAACACAATAATCCCTATGGTATCTTTTCGCAATAAATCTCACTCTGTAATGTAATTTGCAATAGCGCAAGTACAATCACTTTTAATACCTCACTTATCTTCATCCTTAGCACAAAAAAGCGGTTACCTTCTTAATTGCGATGTTTTTTATCTCCAAACCTTAAAACGACCCATTCTCAAGCAAACGAAAACTTCCCGCCGTAGTTGTGCGGTGTTCCTCCCCAACGACCTACCCCGGGGGGTTTGGTAGCGACGAAAACATTCCGAGTAAGAGATTGCTGCTCCACCCTTACTTATTATGTCATTCACCTCTTTGACCGCGGAGGTATCATAAGTATTAAACTGCGCAATGCTCTGCACATTGTTGTTTCACACAATCACCGAAACATGCTGCCACGAAGGAAGCTTTTGATTCATCAGATAATTTGCCTGTCGGTCGTAATTGATGCCGAGAATATCGTGTTCATCAGTGGAGGGAACAACTGTTCGACCTTCTTTGCCTTACCGACGATCCGGGCAATCCGTTTCTTGCGTGGTTATCGAAATTCGAAATCTCGGACGTTAATTGAAAATAGTTCTTTCAGTAAGTCTCTCATAGTGTTCACACAGAAAGAAAGATGGGTATCTTTAATGCAGCATTTCGCTCACTTTTAGAAGCCCGAAATAAAAATGTGTTTGCAACCAAGAGAAAGAGCTCAGAAGCTATCAAAACTTTTATAAAAGAGTTCAATCTTCCATTTTTGTGGGCAATCTTAAGGAATAAATCTGTACCTTGAGTACTCGAACGTTAATTGAAAATGTTTTTTTCAGTAAGTTTCTCATAGGGTTCAAGCAGAAAGAAAGATGGGTATCGTTTATGCTGCGTTTCGTACAATTTTAGTTGCTCGAAATAGATATGCGTTTACAACAGAGCTTGGAAGCTATCACAACTTTTAATAAAAGAGTTCAAATCTTTCATTTTTATGGGTAATCAAGGAATAAATCTGTACCTAGAGAAAACAAAGGTCAATGTCTAGATGTGTTGCTTTTGAGTTGTTCATCAATAACTTCAGGAAATGAAAGTTATTTTTGAAAAAATAAACCAATGTCGAACTGTCAATACATTCTAAAATAATCAAAACATTGGAATGTATTTTTTGTACGCTCTATTAAAAATTTTAAAGAAGGAAAAAGTAGGAAATAGTCTGTTACCAAAAACTTGTAAATTGGGCATCGGCCCTTTTTTTACCGAAGCACAGAACTGGATTAATCAAAATACTGTTACCTTTAATAAGGTACTGATTATAAAGGTAACCCCTTTTCATGTTACTGCATTTGACAAGGCAACGATGGGAAAGGGATATGTTTGTTTACCTTTTCGATCAGAACGTGGAATTGGCGCCATTTAAAATATATATATAACTCATGTGTAAGCTTGAAAAATTCCCAACAATGATATATTCTATTCTCAGAGTTGTTATTTTGGAAAGTTTCTAAGATAATGCTTAGAGAATATAAATTTTCTGACCTTGGAACCTGTTACAAAAATAACAGAAATGAATATGCCGAAAAAACAATGTTCTTTGCTGTTATTTTAGGACCATTCATAATCTGGTGTTTCTATTGTTGTAATAGGAGCACTTTGTTGAACTGTAGTTCAGTAAAATTTAAAATGTCAAACAGTTCCGCCAAAAAATACTGCGAAACTGAGGACATCAAAAGAAACATCATATAAACTGACACTTTCGTTTTCCTCGTAAACATTTCGTCTTTAAACATGCTATGATACTGTCGTTTCACAACTTGACAAACGATATCTTAGATTGCCTTGAAGCATTTTTGAAAAATATTTATATTGAACTGTTTCCCGAGCAACTCAAAAGTAAAAGCATCATTATAATTATAACTTGAAATTCTGGTGGAGATAAGATTAGTCAATTAATTTTCCATTGAAAATCTCAAGTAAAATGCCCTTTTTGTCGCCAATAATCTTGTAAAACTTCTGACTATGATTTCCAGTATTCTTGTGGTACTAACATTAAAATAGTAATAAATTTGCTTCTATTTATATTTTAGTTGCCCGGTATTTTTAAATACATGGTGTACAATTTGTAGATTGCTTCTAGATTACAGTCAGGGAGCAATCTACGAATTGTACTAATATCAAATTTGGAACTTAACTCACAAGGACTTGAAAAAGAAATCTTACAAATAAAACGAGAGAACGGGGCATTTTCACTTGAAACCTTCATAATAAATTAATTTTTGAAAGCACAAAACTTCGATGCTTCAAATACGTTGATGTGCAAACTGCGTTATTGTTCAAAGATGCGTGGTAAAAAAATACCGATTGTTGCATAAAAATATAAAAATAATTTAATTAAGAATATATAAACGTAGAAAATATTTTATTGAAATGCTTCGTCGGATGCAGCCTAGAAAATCGGACATGAAATCAATTAAACTGGAGCGCTGATTTATAATTCGTGCATTTTTTGTTCACAACGTTTCCGCTTTTGAACACGCCACTCAAGAACAGAACACGATCAATAGCTCGAAAACAAATCTTAATTTCATAAAGTTTTTTCCGTTCCCCAAATCCAATTTTTTTTCCACTACCTCATCCAACACGATTTTTTCCTTCCCTCGCATTTGCTGCTCTTACTGAGCAAATTAAGTATTTCGCCATGTTATTCCTTTCATTACAGATAAGTCGTGAAAAAGGAAGAAAGAAAAGAAGAAAAAAAAGTCTTAAAAAATTACCCAGATTATTATTTTTATTTTTCCGCCTAGAAAGGCATGGGGAATTAACCATTTCATTAATTTCCTACCCGAAGGTTCAATTTTTATTTTCACACCCTCGGAACAGACCAAATGCTTCATAATGTGGGTGTTTTTTTATATTTAATCGCGTGCACGTAGAATCAACAGAGGCGGATTTTACACTTCAGTTATCACAAACGCCGAACTTTTTTTTCTCTCTTTCCTCTTTTTTTTCTTTCCCAAAATAAAAATCAGAATAGCAAAGAATAAGAGCGAGAGCATATATGGAGCAGTGAAGAAAAAAATCAATGTATTTGGGGAGAAAGTTCATGCAAAACGCGAAGAAAAATTGTACGTGGGAAGAAACGAAAGTCATCAGTTCTAAACTCATTACTTCTTTTTTCTCCTTTCCAGTCCCGTTTTAATTTTTAGGGTGTCCATTAGCTTACGTTTGGTCGTCATCTCTAAGCATATATTCAGCATTCTTTCCAAGAGACGAGTCGAGATTTTTTTAATATGCTCCAACCTCCGCATGAATATGGATGGAACGGCATTTTTATTTCTGAGCTATCACTGGCTGGTTCACACCGTTCATCATTCCATCATTAATGCATGCTAATTTTTTCTGATTAGAGTTCGCACTACTATACTGGAAGGAAAAAACTACACCCGAACAGGAAGTTTTTCGCTATTATTAGCTTTTTTACCCGGATTTCGGGCATTTTTACAGCAGAAATATTCGTACATCTTATGAATCTGTGATATTCGTTTTCTCTTTTTTGTAGCGCAGTGTATTATGTTTGACTTCGGAAAGTTAATTCATCCGTACTATTTATTCAAAAAGTCTAGTGGAGTGTAAAATTTACGCTTGACAATTCACCTCTATAAGACGTATGGAGGCTGTGAATAGCAGAAATTATCAGCTTGAGTGCATTTAAGTTTTGCTCAAAAGCATAATTTTTCGTAGTTACAAATATATTAAACGATGTAAAGTCAATGATGTAAAATAAAAGGATACGAAAGAATGAAACTTTCTTTTTTAGAAAATGGTTGTATCATAAAATGATTGATGAAGAAAACGGTCTTAGTTTCATTCAGTCACAAAGCTATACTATATTGATACAATCAATTTATTATTTAACAGTTGGGCCCGATATTACTCGGAGACAAATTGCCATTCTAAAGTGTTCATCTGTGCCTCAACATTTGCTAAGATGTCACTCGTAACCCTCCAAGTGGTTTTGAAGAGATATCTTGTCCATCAAGAACTGACCAATTTTGCTTATGACGACATGTCTCGTCGTCAAGACATTTCCAATTTGTTTGATGATGACGAGATTAAGATATGGCCAGTTTTTTCTCTCTCGTCCATCTAGTCAGCTTTGACTATTGACGAGCTACCTCGTCGAGACATCCACAAGGAAGGTTAAGTAATGGTAGATTAAAGCTCTCGGTTTTCGAGTTTGAATCTCGTATGTGCGAATCTCGTATGTTGCCTGCTTGAAGTTTCCTGGTTTCTTCAAGGTGACACGTAAATACCTGACAGCTTCCCCGAAGTCCTCCAGGAAGGAAGCATGGCCCTCACAATCCCTCGGAAGGTGAAATGTGGCAGTACCTTCCATGATGTCCCAAAGTAACGCTAGTTCTTACTTAGTGCTTAAAGGATCATAATCTATAAACTGTCATTAGAAAACAAATGTCCCTCTGTATAAATTCAGTCTAAAATCTGCACACAATTTTATATTCAATTATTTATGCTTCTTAAGATTCTTTAATTGGCACGACTACCTTTGGTGTATTTCTCTCAGCAAAAACTCATTTTGTGTGTTGTAACGTCTAAAGCGAATTTAAGTTGTGGAGAGTAAATTTAGGTATAGAAAAAGCTTAGAAACAAACAACACATTTATTTAGATCAAATTTACAGTATTTATGTAAGAAAAAACTCAAGGCAGGTTTCGAGGCCAAATGAAAATTAAGACAAACTTATTTCAGTCCCGTTGTTCCATTGGAACAGACCAGCCCCGCGTCCATTCACTTTCAAAACTCCAACTGATCACTATAACGAAGGGTCAGGATGAATATCACGGTTCCTCCAGTTCCTTGCTAACGAAGGGGACAGTTAACAAAAAAGGGGACTCATGGACCCCCCTCAATTCCATATCCGGTCGTAAATTCACCAGATACTCTCCGCTCGGGTGGATATATACATGGACAGTCAGTTCATGTTAGGGAGGAATTTTAGGCCCCCGAAGAAGGAGAACCATGACCCTACAGTATGTATGTCCATTCATTTTACGAAAAAACCTTTTTGTTGGCGCATCTTGGCCAAATATGACCCTTGTACTATAAGAAACTAGACAACTGACCTTTTACCAATAAGCATTTCATCATTGTAATAGATATGTAACATTTTTTATATTGATATGACCATATTCAAAAATGTATAAGTGGTTTATATAAAATAATCTCATGATATTTTGTGTACTGCATACAAGATCATCATCATGAGAATATTTCTACGGTGACATGCAATCGAGACCTACTTCTTTTCTGGAAGTGTATGTATAAACCGAAAAAACCCTGAAGAATATTAAGTCTTGAATAGTAATATTTTTTCACATAAATCATTAAAGCAATAAAAAATATGGGAATAACGTTTCATGGATGTGGCATTTCTGTTTATTTAAAATTGAACCACAGAGCAAAAAATTGCTGTTCAAATTAAATTTCTGGATGCATAATGACCCATATTGACCAGCTTGGATGGATGGGTTTGCTTACTGATCTAGTTATTGCGAGCATTAGATGGCGATTGTTTGATTCTTATAATTGCTCTGGGTGTACTTATCTCTTCTGTGTCAACAAAACGTTTATTTGTGTGTATGTCCATTTACTTGACCGAAAAACATTACTTGGCCAGATTTGACCCCTGCACATAAAGAAACCAACCAGCCCATACGACAGCCTTTGCATTTACTATCGTCAGATCAATTGTTCAACGAAGTATGATCCTAAAATCCTAATGTAAGTAAAGCTAAATTCTAAAAAGTTATCTGATTAGCCTTTTGAGCGACACTAGATTTCCGAGTAGTATAACGTAGTTTTTACCCCATGACATACATAATGACTAAATAACCACATATGTTGGTTGAATGAATCCAAGAAAAGATTTTATTGGTTAAACTGGTAAGAAGACATACAGGGAAGACTGCAGGCTGCAGAACCGATATATGCGTGTGAACCCATCAGAAGGTTAAAAATACTGAAATGATGTTTCAGTAATGGTAATTGTCACCAAACTCCAAAACTGGGAATTACTGGTATTTAATTATCAATTTTTAAAACAAACTCACGGTATAATACAATGAGTTTACCTCCAGAAATCTTTCAAAGTTTATTCCCCAATAGATATTGTGAAGATTGTATTAAAATCCTTAATAATTTTCACAACCAAAATCAATAAGTTTACCTTTAAAAGGAATTTCCTCAAGTGTCCATCCATCTTCATTATTGACATTTTCTACATTATCCCCACAATCCACTCTTCCCTGGCCAGTATCTGTTGCTGTTTTCCAGAGCCTCAGACCTATCAATCAACAGGTCCCCCCTAGATGGAATCAGCTCGGGGGTCGAAAATAGAGAATATTAATGGGCCTGATAATAGATAAACCGGTGATATTCCCACAGTGGCTAAATGTTATAGGATCTATTGTCTTTTAATCACACAAAGTTCACACCAGACGAGAAGGTGACTTTGTTCGCTATTGTCGGTGTCCGTCATAAATGCACTTATTAAAATGAGACCACAGCGTGTGTGGGTTGGGATTTCTCACCGCAACACTAAATAGCCCCAGTGCACCGCCATCCTCATTAAACCCTGTTGGACGTATTCCATTACGTCATTAATACCAATGACAGCTTTTGTAATGACAATGAATACCATCCAATTACGTGGCCGACTTTTGTGATGTCTCCTTTTGACAGACGAAATGCCCCTTTTATTGAAGCTATTCCCTTTAGTGGTGTGGGTCTGTAATATCGTCATGATGTATCCGATGTATTTTGTTGGTGGAAATCATTAGGTTGTCCTCATTGGATTAGATTAGGTATCTCAGAAAAAATAAACTGTGACATATTTGACAAATAAGAGTAGTATTCGAGGGATTGTTTTTAAAGATCACAAATGAGATAGCTTTATGCACTTAAATATTGTTGGTTTACAAGTGAAACACACTCAAAAATTTCAAGATATGAGTGTTTTAGCTATCTTATGCCAAAATGTAGGGATCATTAGAATGATGAGATACACAAAATCATTATTTTTTTGCATGAAGGCTATATTCCGTCTTGAGATACATGCTCCGTGTGAGTTTAGCTTTATGAGTAGAATTTTTCCCCTTCGTCGTTTCAAAACTATGTGTTTTGAATTAGTGTGTTTTACTTGTAAGCCGACGATATATACCAATATATCTTATACCTAATTATAATTTTTTGTACTACAATACCATCAATTAATTTAAATGGCTTGTGAAAAACATATTCTTCAAAAATTTTGTACAATTAGCCAAGTGGAAGAAGATTAACTTCCCATTTCAAATTTATTTTTGTTCAATTTCACACAACCAATTAGCGCTTACGAATTTTAAATTTCTTTCTAATTTAGTTTTATATATAGTTCTACGGTTACTTTCTGCTAGGGGTGGGCTTATTAGACCGAATTTTATACTAGAAAATAATTCAAGAAACTGTTCATCTATCCCTAAAAATAACATTTTTTTTAACTTGATATATTATACATTATTTTTTTATATATATTATACTTTATGGTAGTAACTGTTTTTAATATTTATTAATCATATTTTGAGGTTTTTAGAGTTTTACTACCAGTTTTACTAAGGTTTTATCTGTTAATCTACTCCTCTGGCTGAAAATTACATAGCTTTATACTGCAGTTTTGTTTTGACGGTTTGTGGTATTTAAAATAACATTTATGAATCATTATAATTGTGGGTCCAACGAGTGGATTCGACTTCAAGAACACTGCAAAACTTTACTATGTGTGCTTATGTATACTCAGGCTTAGATAAATATCTCCCCGAAATTTTCTCACTTAAGTTTTCAGAAACTAATTAAGAACACACCAGCACACATCTGGGGAAACAAGGGAAGTGTGGAAAGCATCTTAAGTCAAAATTTTGAAAAACGAAAAGAATGCTTTTAAAGTCAGATGAAAACAGTGCGACTTCTTCAGCATTGCAGTAAGCACTATATTCTCATTAAAAGCTTTTAAGATACATAAAAGGGTGAGAGGGTTATAGGGTGGAAAACATTGAGTCCAAGGTGGAGATGAGATTAAGAAAATGTTGAGTTCTGAGGTAGAGTGGATTAAAGAACATAATCAGTTGAGCGTATTTCTTAATTTTTAGCTACTAAAGATGCTGATATTGTTTTTAGCAGGCAAGTAGATTAATGCCATAGCATTTTATGAAAATATTTTAATGTACGCTTTTATGAAATTTTCAAATTTGAGCTTATCTGGTAACTACAATTTATGCTTTACAGAATCCGTCATCTAATGAAACTACGATCCGAATAATAGTAAAATTAGATTATAAAAATAAACTAGATGTAATTAAATGTTTAATTTAGATAAATTCCCCTCCCCGTTTAATTTGCATAAAATATATTTGATATTCCTATTTAAATATAATTTTTGTTATGCATATCATATTCGAAATAGTATAATTCGAAAATTGAATTAACTTTGCAATTTAGTACGTCCTTACCTACTCTAAAAGAACTTCGTAGCCCAGAACAACAGAGTAACAGATTAGTAGTAACAGATTAGAAACAGGAGGGTTGTAAGTTCGAAACCAAAGACGTCGTGTTCATGGGTCTGGTGCATGTTAAATTTGTCGTGGCCTCAAATATCCTCAAGTTAGATTGATGTGGACGTTTAGAGAGTGGAATCAGAGCTCAAGTGTCAACCGCGTCATCTGACAGTGGTTCAAAAGTACGAGGTGATGCCCATTGGGATTAATCCCGAACCTTTGCCAATAGCCCATTGCTTTGCCCTCTACCTATTCTAAACGTTACGTCAATTTGGCTTGTTTTTCGAATACGATTTCAGTACTTCAATAAAAATTCCAATGATTGAATTCCGAATTCATATATGATAGTTGATTGGTCAACACCAATTAGATTAATCAGCTCTTTCCCTTCAGGTCGGATGGATCCCGGTCCGTCGCCAATATCCTGTTGTGTTGCTCCAGTGTGACATAAATTCAATTACCTTCTTAATATTTAATGCATAATCTTCAGGCCACTTTTTTCTAAAATCTCAAACAAAAAGCCAAATAGAAAGGTATCTGTATAAAATTTCCACTCAATCGAATAAGAATGCAAGAAGTATTTACAAAGTGGCGCATTTCCTCAGACGACCGGCTACATAACGCCTAAATATACTCTATCCACAATCCCTAAGACAGCATCTGATTTTCCTTTCATTCAGGCCGGCCATCAACAACACCTGCCTATTCATACTTGGGCAAATAGTACGCATCCACCAAACGCCCATGTTATAGCAAATATCCTTTCACCGTTCCCACAGGGGGAGATTCCGCGCCTTCTATTATTAATGAAAGAGTCTTGTACTCTGCGCTTTGCCGAATACTAGCACCAACCCGCTACAAGTTAATTTATTTTGGATGTCCCTCGAGACGCAATGCTTTGGAAAGATTTTTCCGAGCCACGTAGCCGGCCTCCTATCGGAGAAATTAAAGGGATTAGTGCATTGTGGTGATCTAGTTTTTTCATGTCTCATCTCCCTTTTCAACCTCCCTGAACTAATGATGTATGTTTGGATTATTTAGCGGGCAGACAAAATACAAAAGTGCATCGGTAAATGTTCCTTCACCAATTCTTACCCATAAACTGGGTGTTGCCGATATATCCAGATAGTAAGAACCTAAGATGTATTATTTTATAGATTTAGAAATGAGGTTTGAGATTTATCTGGTACCTTTATTTATACCTAATATTATATTTATGTATCTACGGAAATATATAAGAGTGAAGGGAACTATGTTTATGGGATTGTAAATTACATATATGATTTCACTTTCTATTTATAAAACGAAATACGTGTTGTACATATATATGGGAATATGGGTGTTCATTATGCCATGCCCTATTTCGTTTTGGAATAACTTTTAAGTAAAACATTAATTCATTTTCTACTTATTGTTCACTCAGTTAATGATGTTATTTATGGAATTATCCTTGTTTGGACACCGGCCAAATGACCGAATATGGCCGCGCTACAAATACGGTCCATTTAACTGTAGGTTGTAGAATTAACTTCTCACTGGAGCAACACAAAGGACTATTGGCAACATTTTTCCATTACGTTTGAGCACATTTCCGGGGTAATCATTCAATTTCTTATAGAATGTTTTGCTTAAGCTGTTGAATTGTTATCGACTTGTGAGCGTAGACTCGTTTCTTTAACTATCCCCAAAGAAAAAATTTGGTACGATCAATCCAGGGTAACGAGAAACCAATGCACATCACCAGACTTTATTTGACAGAAAATGCGTTGCTTAGAATTCGCATGGTTGCCCGAGTTGCATGACATGTTTCTCCATCTTGTCGAAACCACATGTGCTGTAAGCCTTGTCGGTCAATTTCAGGCAGAAAGAAATTTTGCTACATCGCACAGTATTGTTTACAATTGACCGTAAGCGAATTTTCATTAGCATCCAATGGTCCAATATTGCCTCCACTCCAAATTACCAATTATTATTGAGTAAACAGTATGTAAAACAATACATATGTTAAAAATTTTTATTTAAAAGATATTCCAAAACAAATGCTGTCCTTGCATAAAAAAATACCCTGTACAATTTACCTAATATAAAAGTGAAAATTATTAAAAAAATTAAATATATTTTCTGAATTTTTGTCTTATAGTGTTAACATATAATTTTAAAATATCACTAACGTAAAATATGTATTATTAGTGTTATGGATAAGTAAACAAAATCCATTAGATTAATTTTGTAAATGCGCATTTTATTTTATGAATACTGATTTTTCTTAAGGAAAGTATTATTGAGTTCATTTTTCTTATTTTCGTGAATGGAGTAATAAATTAGCATATAGGAGAACAGGACAGAATTGGCCAAACTATTCAAATTTCTAGCGTCCATAAAATTGCGTCTGATAACAAGAAGTCCAATTAATCATATATCTCGTCTTTCGAACTTTTGAAACAGGGAAGAGAAATAAATTTTTCGATTGAAAACTCCATGAAAGCAATTTGACTACCCATGTCATAAAGTGCAAATGATGGTCTCGTGGCTAAATGCGAAAATCTTGCTGAGAATATTGTAACCTAATTTCTACTAAAGAAACTACAAAATATCACCGAGTACTCAGAGTACTAGCACTTAAAATATAAAGTTCAAGTGTCTATCTAAGTACGTTTCGAGCTATTATTTTAGAGTCCATCAGAACGGAATATTTTTGGAACTATTTATGAGAAATATATAAGTAAAAGGCTTTTATGCAACCGAGTTAATTTTGTTAGCAAAGTAATTATTTGAGGATATTTTCATTTAGCTTTCGCACTGAAGAAGACATAATAAAAGGAAATAGAACCCTTTGAGTCTTACGAAATACTTAAGAAGGGTAATCACTCTTAAACACCAATACCTAAAGGCTTATATATATGTGTTAATTAATTCATCCCAGAAATTTGCAATGCGAAGCTCTGCCTCAGTTTGATTTCCTGCATATTAATATTTTAGGCACTCCAAGCTTTTAGAAAATAATGGTCTATCCCTGGGTTATTAATATTTAACCGATTACGTATTCACTCTGTGTAATTAATAGTTACCAAAATAGATGTACGGACTGAAATATCCAGTCTCAACAATTCGACGTACTATGTTAATATCAGTTAACAAGTATTTAATCCTACTTATTCCACCGTACCTTATTAACAATGCATTATTAGACCAATGTGAGAATTGTAAATACATAAATGGCAGTGCGACATCCTTTTACGATGATTTTATTTCACAATGCAATAGCTTGTAAAATCAAAATAGTGAAATTTAAACACACTAGAACCACACTAAAGCAATATAAAAAAACAGGTAATTTTCATTTGATTTTAATTCAACGGAATTGGTGTATTATTTATAAGTATACCGGCTTAAATTCACGCCAATGACACAACAGGTCACGGATACAATAAACGTTTGCAAGTAGTACTCTTATGGAGTAAATGTCAAAAATATTGGTGTATGGTTATGTCACAGGTATTTTGATGGTTGATATAAAAATGTATGAACTGAGCTTTGAGGGAAATTCAGATTCAATCAAATCAATAAGTTTCTATTAACGTAAACAGGGATGTTAATTAATAGTATTAAATTGACTACACATAAAATAATGGGATATTAAGCATAATGGTCCCGTAATATAAAAAACAGAGGGGTAAATTTATGGGGTAAATGTATGGTATCTTTTATAATTTATAAATATAAATACAGATCATAGTAAATATTTTAGAAGAGATATGGTGCATACTTCTATATCACGTTTTATATAATACAATTATATGAATTTGCTTCAAATGTGCTTGGGTTCCCATCTGCAAATATATCATATATGGAGCTTAACACTTCTGGTGGTTCTTTGGACGAGGTATCTCGTCATTAACAAAATTGACCAGATATTGATGGACGAGATATCTAGTCATTACAAGAAAACTGACCGGATCTTGATCTCGTCATCATAAAAAAAATCAGCAATATCTTGATACGGCAAAATCAGTTTGTTAATATGTAAAGTTTTAAAAGTATGCAATATTCTATGGCTTGATGTACACTTAAGTTACACCTCACCTAATATTCCAACAATTTGAGAAACGGATATATAGTGGGGGTGCCGACTTCAGAAACCTAAGTAAAACCTCCACATAATCTTTACGTAAAGGGTTTGGAAAGAGAACAATATTTAAACTGAATCATGAGATGGTTCGTTAAACCAAACTACATGCAATATTATTTCCCGTACACAGAAATCACTAATTATCTGAAATTGAATACTGAAATGTCTCCTTAAAAATGCAATTGGGCTTTCGATTCCATATCACAATACCTAAATCATATCTGAAAATGTTGTTTCAATCAATACAAGCATGACCCAGTCATATGTATCATCAATCAGAAAATACTCTTTATATACCTACGAGTTTCATAACATCTATTTAGATACATTTTAGTTCACTGTCTAACAAGTTATAGGTTAAAAACTGTTTTGGTTTTAAACTTGTGCAGTGGAATATCGAATTGATTTCTTGCCTTTTGAGGTGCAAATTATTTTTTACACGTAATGTAATATTTTGAGTAATAGCCCACATTCCTTTCAAGTCGTGTACTCAATAGCGAACAGTAACATGTAATGTAATTAGATTCTACTGTGAAAGTCGATAGATCAGGGTCCTCGAACACCCTTGTTGTGCTCAAAGCTATACGATTAAATGTCAGTTTGAGGGACGAACACACATGGGATAGCAGTGAGATCGAGGACGTTCATAGGAACAGTTCACTCATGTGTACGTTGCCTCGAAGCGAGTATTTTCCCTTTCCACACTAGAGCACTGCGAATTCGTCTGTTCGCGAACCTATCCCACACTTTAGTTTTTTCTCCAAACCTACAATCTGTTCATCTAACAATTTTTTAATTTTTTTCTCTGAGTAGCAACAAGAACAATACGAGTGCTCTTATTTTGTTCCACATTGCTTCAGGAACATTCATGTGCCATTTGAGGTGTCTAACTGAAGACCTTAGTATACGTGGATGTTTGTGCACGTGAAATCTGGCCAGTGGGGTGCCAGCTAAGGTGCTGTGCTCGTCATCTGACCTAGGTTCAAAATTATGAGGTGTTATCCGTGGATATCTTCCTTCGAGATCGATCCCGGACCGTCGTCAATAACCTATTGCATTGCTCTTGTGCGACGTAAATTCAACTACCAACCAATCATTTGAGGTACTTCAACACAGGTTCTTGGCACAGGATTAATCTAGGATTGCATTATTCATTAGGACTTAGTCCTTAGGGTGATTTTTTACTCGACCAAAGCGATTAGCACCAACTGTGGATTAGAATTCTGGAGGCATGTTTCAAGCTGACTGTGGACTTCACATTCACATCTCAAGCTTTATTACATGGCGAACATCTCCTCTGTCCGCCTCAATGAAAACCACTGCAAATAGGAATAGAACACGAACTACTTTCTCAATGGGTTTCAAAGGTGCAAAAAGAGACTCGTGGTCCTCAGTCATGGAAATGATAGGTATAGCCAATTATACATAAAGGAGGGTCATGCCTATCTCTACACCAGTGGTTACACCAATGCTTTATTCTGGAGACCTTCAGAATTTTGACTTACGTGAGCCTTATCATTCCTCCAGGTATCTGGGTTGAGTTTCTCCTTGAGCTGATTCATACACAGAGAATCTAGGTCAACCTGAATCAATCTGAGTTCAGTATAAACTGTCTAACGAATGTTCGGGAAAGCCGCTTTCATAAGAAACAGCTTGTCTTATAATTTTTGCCATGCTGCCTGAATTCAAGCGTTGGTATCTACATTAGTCAGTTTCTACTGACTTCAGACTGATTCGGATTGGCTTTCAGTAAGACGTATGAAAGGTAATGCAACTTTGTCTACTAGAAAGTACTTCGGGGAGGAGTTGGGTTATACTGCTATTATAGATTTATACTATTGTGCAGTGAGTTAATTACTGTTATGGTGGCTAAGTTCACCACAATACTCCCTCTCGAGAATTTAGTGTAGCTTAATTCGATAGATGATACTAGCTGACTGATTGCCAGAGAGTGTGTGATCGTGAGAGCTGTATTAAGATCACGGGTGTATTAGGTCATGCAATTGATGACTGCCGTGCATTGGACTGTCCTGTGGTGCCTTTAGCAGAAGGATGTACAGCCACCAGTTTGTTGAAATGAAGATGAGTGGCAATGAGTAGTGAAGCTAAGGCAGGAGTGGATGCAATGTCTGTTATCACAATATTTCATATTGGAAGTGATATGCATGGAAGTGATCCAACTCAGCTACTCATAGTGAATCATCCATCTGGAATTTGTCAGAAGCGCCATCTGGCTTGTATTCTTAAAATTTTGCTCGTGATCGCATAACGATTACCAGTCACCAATTCAGCAAGACAAGTCACCAATGTAGTGTAGAATTGGGTTATACTGCTATATATACTGTATTGAGGTTAATTTTTGTAGAGCTGGATAATCTCACCACATGTTTATAAACTGGAGAATATTCGAGTAATGTTGGATATCACCGGGATGATCTCACGTGAACTCTTGTCCTTACCTGGGAGGCTTCGTAATCTGAAGCTCGTTACATAGAATGTTACAGTTCGCTAATGAGTCTTCGCTGAAATGCTAGCTATGTAATGCTATCCCACCCACTCCGTTATTTGACTTGAAGCCTTACCCTCAATGCAGGATCCTCTCTCATAGAAATAACGTCCCTGGGCGTTCGGGGGCCTGAGCCCTTCCGTGATGGAGTACGAGTCATCGGGACTGAGGAGGCAGAGGTTCGAGCCGGGATCGAACTCGAAAGACCGGCACGTGAAGTCCGAGTGGTGGACGCAGGCCAGCTCGCACTCCTCTCGCGTGCCGGCCGAGCTCTGCACGTGGACGTGGCCGCCCTGGACGAGGGTCCGACCGTTCTGCTGGTGAAACATGCATCGGGATGGTTCTGAAAAGAAAGGGGCAATCTTCAGAACACTGCTAGGACGGATGCTGGTCATGCTTTTGCTTCTGTGACACGGACTTATGACTATGTATCCTGTATTGGATGCAGTTTGCATTTATGCTTTTATCTGTTGGACCGTTTCGACAGTTGTGAGAAAGTTCCCATAAAACCTACGGGGTTGTGAAAAAGAAGGTTATTTTCACATTTAAGAAATAGCAAAGAAGTTCAGAATTTATTTGATAGAGAAAGAAACAAAATAAAAAAGCTTTGGCAGGTATAAAATAATTAAGTTGCTTTAGCAGTGCTGGGTACAAAGAATTAGTCCTGTGGTGGAAATAATTGCTGGTTTTTGATATAGTGGATTATTACTTATCATTGAGTCTCAAATGATATGGATTGATGTTGTATAACTGGGTCCTTTATACAATGGATTATTCAATCATAATTCATTGTCAAGTATACGTCTGATGAAATAGCAGGTGTTCATGCTGTGTGTTTTGAAAATTGTTAATAAATGGAATCAAAATGAGACAGACTATCGCCTTTCCACTTTAAAATTAAATCGAATTGTTTTTTAACAAACATAAATATAAATTAAAGACGATTGTAACATTAAAAAGAGAAATAAACATCTATTATATTTTTTACGTCTGTAAGTAATGCCTCGTATGTTTATATTAGACTAATAACAAAATGTCTCATTCACCAATAAATTTAGCGTATAAGTCGCGTTTGTGTATTTATATTGAAAAATGAAATAGTATACAAGCTTTCCAAGTTTCATGGAAGCAGGTAAATGTGTAAGACACTTACATAAAAAATTTCACATTTTCATTATTCATTAAATCAAATTTTCAAATCTTTATGGTTTTGTTTTATATATATGTAGCTACATTTTAATAATCAATAGATCATTATAATGCAAGGTCATATATTCAGTTTTATACCTATAAAGTATCACACTTTAAAAATTCAAAGTACTCTTCTTAAAAGAGCAAGGAAAAAATAATGTGTCTTTCAAATTTGAGTGTGATAAGTCATTTAAAAATAGAAAGCAAAAGAAGTACGGTAAAACCTGCTCATTTGTTACCCTCGATGTTTAAAATACAGATTTCGGTATAGATATTCGTCCCATGCATTCAAATTCATTTCCTTTTAAAAGCAAATATGGTCCACATTTACTGAAATAAAATTTACAGGTGGAAGCACAGGACACTCATATTTGTTGCTCAAAAGAATTCATCATAATTATGAAAGTAAGGCATCCTATCACAGAAGCAGAAGCATGCAAACCAGTTATGACAGCTTATTTACATGCTTATCGTCTTTAATTTAAACAATGACACACTTTGTGGAATTCACACACAGTCATAGAAGCTCACAATACATAAATCATAATCTAAAACAAACAAAATCGTTATTAAATGCAGACTGTACAGATATTACAATAAAAATTGAAACTTTCCGAAATAAAACATAAAATACAAGCATGCTAACAGTAAGTTTGAAGCAAAATAAAAAACAGAGTGTGTCATACATCTACGTTCAAATTTACTATATACTGAGTAATAAAGCTTTTCTTAGCATACTTTTTATCAAGACATGAGTTAAATCTATGTATACAAAATACTTACCTTCATAATTACAATGTTTCTCACTATGAAACTTTTATTCAGTTAATTATGTTTTTATGGAATGTTGACGGGGATTTTTAAAATAATTTTCGTTTGATTAGATGCTTAATAATTTGTGAGAATTTCGTAAAACTAGATAAAATTAAATATCATTAAATGTCATTTGGATATATATCATACCATTCGAAAACTCTTCATGAATTAAAAATAAATTCGTACGAAGAAGCTAGAATATTTTACCTCTGAAATAAAAAAGTTTGCAACATTTAATAAGTGTTGAGGGTAAGTAACATCGGGAAAAAGGCTATAAAAATTCTAAAATTATCATTATATCTCTATAAATATGTTTCGAGTTATAATTTACCAACCCTTATTTATGATTTATAAGATTGCTAATTAATACACTCCCCTTCGAATTCAATTTGGAAAATAATCCAGTACTTATTACTAGATTCAAGATACTTCATTACATCACTTGATTCCTTATTTTATTACAAAATGGAAATAAGGTATTAATCTCTAGATTTAAATAGATAATCTTGCAGTTTTGTAATATTTTTCACTCGTACCATCTTAAAACATCCTAGCAACTTACATTTTTATTTACATTTCATGTTAAAATAGATTGTAGAAACGTATTTTCAAAAAAAATTAGATAGTACTTGTTCATACAATTCGATAATAGCGATGAAACAATTGTATCAAGGATTTTATAACATATTTCAAAAATACGTATAGAATGTTATTAAACACGCCTTTTAAATTTCTTATACAAAAGAACAACTAGACAAAATTTAACTCTTCAAGACAAAGCGCAAGAAATAGTCAGGATTTATGTATATTTCTATAACAATATTTGAAACTTCAGATGACCGAATAACATTTATAGTCGTAATAGTAGATATCTCGTATCCTCCCTGATATATGAAGGATAAAATTATATTAAAAATATTCTTGTTTAGTAAACCCAGAGAAGCAAACTTTAACGTCGCCCGTGAGAAATGAGTTTAAATAAAACCTATTTGGAGGGCTATATATGATATGTGAGGTACTACAACTCCATGATCATGCGAGTATATTCTATCTCTTACGTGCATGATCCTTTTTCATGCAAGTACATGTTTTATGGATTCCACCTGACTCAACCTGAATCAACCAGTACAACAGCTATTATAAATACTAAAAAAATTTCTCGTTTAGTGAACCCATAAACAACCTTGGGCGTCAGCCATTGGAAATGAATATAAATACACAAACAGTTATTACAGAAAGAATAAAATTCAATGGAGAGATAACTTCAAAATGATCGTATTTAATATGCAGTTTTAAGAAGCGCTTTCTTTAGGCAATAAAACATTTCTGGAATGTTGGGACAAAAGCTTTTCTATACGCCCGCATAAGAATTAACCATTCTGGAACAAATTTAAAGATTTCTGTAAATGCGATTATTCGATTCAAGTGGGAGAGAGACGTGTTGTTCTTAATAAGCTGTCAAAGAGGATCCTGGAGAACAATAAATGAAAGAAAGTATGCTAAAAAATACATAAAAACAGTGAATATTCAATAAACGCTGTTGATATACTTATTAGCATCAACTCATAAAACGTATTCGTGATAAATGGTAAATTACTACATTTTCCCTTTAAAACTAAAATATTTTCTGGAGTATTTTAACAAAAATTTTGATTTATAAGCTTGACAGATAATATTGAGTTGTGGGAACTTACACTTCCCTAAGCGTACATCAAAATAAGCAACCTCCAACGAAAAACTGCGTACTAAAAATACATAAAAACAGAATATTCAATGAGCGCTAATGATATATTTATCATTATTAGATCTCGTAAAACGCACTAGTGATAAATGGCAAATTACTACCATTTCCCTTTTAAATCTTTAAAATATTCTCTGGAATATTTTTAGCAAAAATTTGGTTTTAAAGGCTGGACAGATACAAGTAATGTGTTGGAATTTGCACTTCACTAAACATACAACAAAATATGTAATTTCCAACGAAAAACCGCATAATAAAAATACATAAAAACAGAATATTTAATGAGTTGATGATATAGTAATCCGAATCAGAACTCCTAAATCATTTCGTAAAACGCATTCGCGATAAATGGTAAATTACCGCATTTCCCCTCTAAATCTTTAAAATATTCTCTGGAGTATTTTTGCAAAAGTTTGGTTTTAAAAGCCGGACAGATACCATTGATGTGTGAGAATTTGCACTCCAATAAGCGTATATCAAAATACGTAATCTCCAACCGGATCTACAAAAGGAATTCGTTCAATCTCTAGGGTGGAAGGAATGAAGATAATGGAGGATCGATGTTTTCAAAGAGTAGTTAGTAAGTTTCAAAGAGAGGACAGGTTGAAATGTTCTCATGAGATAGCACGACAGTAAGATGATAGTGGATAGACCTCACATGACGAAACAGCGTGAGCCGTAGAGACTTTAAATGTGACTTGCCCGGAGGAGATTATTATATTGTGATTTAAACATTTCAGTTGTCACATCACTAGATTCCGTAATTCGTACTTATAATGTCATGCATGACCAGATCTGAAAGCAGATTCTTAGCTATCATAACTGTGTTCTACATACATGATAACCATCAGACCGGGAACGCTTAAAACTTTAAAATAAAGAAATATCTGATGAGACAAGTCAATTAGATATATTTTGACATTGCTTCAAGTTATATTTTGACAATACTTCAAAAAGCTTTCTATAATCCATACCATTTTCATCCTTTACTGTCTATAGATGACATACGTAAGTTTTATTTTATTTTTTGCTACAGATTTAAGAATGGATGGTTGGTTGTTTTTGGCATTTTATGGCTTCAAGGACCATATTTGGTCGAGCTGCAGCAAACGCAAGACAGCGTCAAGTAAAACATTTCATGCAAGGGCAAAAAAGAGGGATTGGGGAAAAGAGTAATGAGATGAAAGCAGAAAAGAATCACTTGGGTATCCCGAAAGCACGACACCCGTGTTTACTAAAGACGGTGAACCAATGACAAAAGAAAAGATCACTAGAGATACTCGGGTCCATGAACCCCGTACACATTTAAAGGAGATGTGTTACTGAGGATATTTACACACGGAACAGAATATGTGTTGTATACCATAGCCGCTTACAAGTAATACACATTAAAGTAAAAAAACAGCTTTGAGAAAATGAAGGGGGAAAAATTCGAAGATGTTTTCATTTTAACAATTATTAATTGCATTTTGTATTTACTCAATTGATCAATTATTCAGAAAAGAGTATTTTCAATACGATTCTGCATTGCTATAGAAACGTATTGATGAAATTAGAATAAATTATGTACATTTATTAATTTGCTTAAGCGCTTCTCAATTACGTTTTCTAAGTGTGTTTCCCAAGAAGAATTCAAGCATAGAAACAATGATACATCAGTCTAAAGATCCACTATTCTGGTCTGGAAAAAATAAAAAATCCATACTTGAAATTTTTGATGTGTGTTTCTCTTGTAAGCTGACAATTAGAGGTTCATTAGATGCACTCAAATGTCGAAAGGTTTCATAATATACTAGTTGATATGCCTAGTAAAAGGTAGTACAATGCAGTGCCCCTTTCATTTTCAGACTCACTCTAGGATACTAGAAGGTCCATTTTTAAAAAGATGAACAATATGATGTGATTTATAGAAATGTAATCGTTGTGCACAGTTTCGTTACAATTTTACACGTTATATGCAAAATGTTCATGATATCCAAATTTATATGAACGTCTTAACAGCAAAAAAAATGTAATTATATCTATGAGAAGCTTTTTATCTCAAGCTAAGTGTAGATGGTTGTAGTATCTTTGCGGTGGAATGCATTTCTTGTACGCATTCCAAATGTGACGTCACTCGGTTTGTTTTTCGAACACAATTTCAGCATTTCGACGTTAAAATTTCAAAGAATGAATTCGGAATTGACTTTTAATAGCTGATTGATTAACGACAATTAGATTAAACGCTAAACGTCACCAAAAAACCAAAGTACATTCTTAGATAGCCCGATATGTATCATACTATTTGGATAACCGAAGTGAAATCACTCCAAGTCTAATTTGTTCGTATACATTGAAACTCTTATATGTTTCCTGACCATAACTAAAAAAATTCAGAGATTTTAAATATTTCATGTACTAAAAATTAACACGCTTAGAGCATATTTCGTCTTTCCTAAATATATAGAGCAACTGGAGGGTTGCGAGTTCGAATCCAGCCAAAGACCGTCGTGCACAAAGGGAGGCTGGTGCACGATAAATCCGCCATGGCCTCAAATGTCCTCACGTTGGCATGGTGTGGAAGTTTGGAAAGCGGGGTGCCAGCTCAGGTGTTGCCTCGTCATCTGACCGTGGTTCAAAATTACGTGGTTTTGTCCACGGATCGTTCCCTTTGGGATTGATCCCGAACCGTCACCAATAGCTAGTTGTGTTGCTCCAGTGTGATGTTAATTAAAATGCCTACCTACCTACATAAATATATAGAGGAAATAAATTTATATTAATTTATTATCATTAATTTATGAGCTTTAAATTCTATCTCGAAAGTAAATTTTGCAAAATATTAATTTTAAGGGTAGCGCTGATTAACAGACTCACTTGCATTGCGTAATATTTAATGTATCGTATTTTAAATTAATAATATTAGAGAGCTTTCGTTCAATTTTTTGAAGGCCTTCGATTTCTTATGACTAAGCATGGACCTATAGGATTGAATCCCATGGAAAATTAAAGAATTGAATGATATAATATTAATATTATAATATTAGTTGTATTGTAGCAATGAAGCATTTGTATATTAGTTTATTCAAAGTAAAGCGTTGCAATGCATTCGACATAGAACCAAAAAATCATCTGTTAACCTGTAGATCACATTGAAATAAATCTGAAATAGAACACGATCTTCCGGTGTTTGAAAGTTAAACTTTATTTCTTTCGTTACTTACTAGAAACTTATCTCCCAAAGTATTCAAACATCTCATATATGTGCCCTCTTTGTTTGCAAAATACCCTTCTATAAAGTTAATAAAAATAAAAATAAAAAACGGGGAATCCCAAGTAAAACTATCTTAAATAAATATTGCCCTACCTCCTCGTACATAACGGAGTTCTGCTTCAATCTGCTCTACCAGAGATATCGCTTTAGATTTCGAAAATTTGATATCATTTCAAAAAGGGGTGCAATTTCCTCCCCCCTCACGCTAGTCGTTTTATGTATGTTCTATTTTCAGAACCGAACCTCATGTTTTTACGACGTAGTTCACCATTTTTTCTTTTTTTTCGGGGGGGGGGATTTCATTCCGTTTCTTTTTCAGTTTATCTAGATGGAAGAGTTTAGATATCTCTTGGCTTTTAAATAAAAACGAACTTTTTATGTGCATCTGTGTGTATAAATATACAGGGGTCTGCATTCCTCAACAAAATGCCCACACTGCTGGAAGATTTCTGTGTTTGCTTTGCCGGTGCGTTAAGGTGGAAGTTCGGATTTTTTATTTATTCGGGGGTAGGGTGATGCACTTACGAGCTTTATGTTCGGGAAAGTAACTCCTGTAATGCAAGCTTTGACAGAGAGGTAGCAAGTTGAGGAACACCTACTTACTTTGGAAAGGAAAAAGGAAAATGGCGGATGGGGAAATAAAATTGCTTTTTTCGCATGGCTTCCATATTTGTACAATAAATCTGCTCCAGTGAATAAAAAATATCGTTGGACCGTCAAAGGGATGATAAAGGCACGACCATTGCTTTTAAAAATTTATAAGTTTATGAAAATATTTATTCCTAGCCGGAAAGCACTGGAAATGTGACGACGCAATTTGCTTTCGCCAGTTTGAACTACGCGCGGAGAGCATGCTGTTACACAGATTGAATAACCGTCTGAGCATTTTACTTACAAAGGCACGCACAAAGATATAATAAACCTTTTGGATACACAATTTTACAAATTGTTTATGGCAATAAAAGTAACTCTAACGCATCTTCGTCTTGTCACAAGCAATTTTATTCTATCATTCTAACTCCATCAAGACAACTGATTTTGCACGCTCTGAATACACAGTAAATTTTTTCTTAATATCTCAACTCGAGACATTGAAATTCTTATAAATGTCAAAGAAAGATACTGACTGAAGTTCAAGAACATCTATAGCAGCATTAGTCTTATTGCTAATGTTCAAGCGTGAACTCGTATTGCGCTGCGTTGCCTTCAGTCTAGATTTGAATAGCGTTTTTATTTTAACATATCTGTATTATTTTTAGAGGACGTAAAGTGATTCAGATATCCGGAGGCTTAACGATATAATTTTTATAATATGGATATCCATTCGAAACAGATTTATCTAAGTCCAATTAGGTTCAAAAGAAATTTAGGCCCTCAGGGGCATATCTCCTTTAGGTGCTTCACGAACCCGAGGTACTCTAGCAATCTCTTATTCTTTTACTCTCTTTAGTAAACAGGGGTCGCGTTTCCGGGATCCCAAGTGCGATCTCTTTCTGCTTTCATCTCAGTACTCTGTTCCCAAATCCCTTTGACCCCCCTTTCACGATATTTTTGGTACAGATGTATCTAGCGCCTCGTCCGGTGGCAACGCTCTTGGCGCGTTTTTTTGCGCAATTTTTATGTCGCCAAGGAAAGAAATCTTAGAATTTTGTTTTATCTTTATAAATATATCTTTATAAAATCTTTCCGCTTGCCGAGGTTGCTATAAAAATGGGAATAACTAATAAAGATGGGTTACCTTCACCGCCATAACTCGCTACTAAAAGAGTGCCAAAAAACGCGCCAAGAGCGTTGCCACCAGACGAGGCGCTAGATACATCTGCACCATATTTTTTAATTGTTTAATTGACGTTATCTTGAGTTTGGCACAGCTCGGCCAAATATGGCCCTTGCGCCATAAGATGCCAAACCAAGCAAATGAAGATAAACTTATCCTTTCCAAATCCTATAGAGCATCTTTTTAAAAAATTCATAAGGCAAAAAATTAGTAAAATTAACTCTTAGAAATCATTAATTTCCTCTAAAATTATGATGGATAATCTAACAAATCGTCTGACTGACGCAGTGTCAAATTAAGAAATGAGTTTTCGTCTTTCATATGAATTATTTTCCCATAAAAATAGTTTGGTATCGATTTAAATTAGTACGACACATTATTTTCTAACTATTTAATTCAGTTTCGTCAAATATAAAAAGAAGGTTCTTTTAAGCATTGTTAATGCAAAATTTTTCTTGGAACGCGTAAGTAAACGTACATACAAGACTTTAAGCGGGAAAAATATGCATAAAAGACACAAAGAGAAACTACAGCCCTATTGAAATATTCACGAACAAATAGAAAAAAAGGCAATTAAAATATAAAATCTAGTTTGTTGGGAAAATGATGAACGAATACAGTTTAAAAAAGTTAAGAATGTATTTATTTTTTAAATAATTCTACTTCCCATTTCCTGAAAAATATTTTTATTTAATTCTTAAAATACTTGTGGGAAAGTAGAAAAGAATAAACCTCTGGAAAGATTTAAAAAAATTCTCGTATTTATAAAAATAAAATTACGTTCACTTACACAATTAAAAAAATACTTATCTCATAGATATAAAAATAAGTTCATAGTATTTGTTAGGATATAAACCTTACTCACCTGTGACAATTGTTTCTTTGCTGCAGTATCGTTAATGACTAATTCCTTGAAGAGTTAGAAATTCATAAAAAGTTGCTGTTAAAATAATTCATTTAAGAATATTTCGTAGAAATACTACTATAGTTTATTCTCCTGTATTAAAATTTTAAACTGTTGAATAACTGAGCATTTTTAATACCATTGTTATACAATAAAAAATTCGTTATCATTTTTAAATTTTAAGATGCGCAAACGTACTTCAATGTCAAATTATTGTTTGCATTGAATGAGTAACGTCATTCTTAAATGTATGTCATTGGAATGAGCATAGATTTAACTGTGCGTACGTGTTTATTTATTCAATATACGTCAGCTTGTATAAAGGCAAGAAACCTTAAAAAATGTTATAAAATAGTAAGATAGTAGTTGTTGCAGAAGCTTAATAAAGTCGTTGAATGATGTTTACCTTTAAAAATCTTTAATTTTCTTCAACAAATAAACAATGAGAAACGGGGGAATGTGTTAATACAGGGAAAAAATTGTAAAAGTCTCGCGATGCTACGATGATTCAAGAACTTGGTCCATTTGAAGATCAGATCAAAATTTCACTTATGTTCTGTTTAGTTTTGAGGTTTTTAGGAGGAAATCATTTTCCAATTTAAAGATGCATTTTATTAACCCCCAAGTGGTTTCTACGAGATATCTCGTCCATCAATATCTTACCAATTTTTTAATGACGGGATATTTCGTCATCAAGATATTGCTGATTGATTGGTGATGACGAGATCAAGATCTGATCATTTTTCTTCTAATGACTATATATTTAATCCATCAAGATCTGGTCAGTTTTGCTAATGACGAGGTACCTCGTCAAAAAACCATGAGGATGGGTTAAGGAGGTTGGATCTATATTTTGAAGATGTTTATAGACCTAAATTTTAAAAGATTTAGAAGATATGAAGAGAATATAAAGTGGGGAGATCCCCTCTACTTTGGGGTTAACTGACGTACCTCGTTCTACACCGGTTAACCGGTTCATTGAATAGTAGAAGGTGCGAGGGAGTTCATCATCGATTCTCGGCTTATCTTCTGTCCCTGTCCTGCAGCATGTGTTGTATCTGTCCGTGCCTCTCCAACCAGTAACAGAGAACCTTCTTGTAACTTTACCGACGTGACCTCCGCCTTATTTTTTCAATACCAGCTATTTCTCTCTCGCTCTCTTCAGTGGTCTGTCGGAAATTCACTCTTTAAAACTTCCCTCTGACTCTCGATAATAAATCTGGAGCGAAGGTATATCCCGTTCGTGACCCTCCCCTCCCCCTCTCCAATTTGTATGACCAAGCATAAAGAAAAATCTCTACCCGGTATATGAAGAAGACAATAAAAGCATCAACATAGCAGTGATAAAATCGTTTATATTGTTTTTGGTATTGACTCCCTAACTTTAATAAAACCCTTCAAAGTTTAACGATCCAATTCAAATATCCTAAGCCTTATTAGGGATTTGAAAATTATTCAAGCCAATCATAAAATATTTCTCTCAGTGACTTACATTCTCTCCTTACAAATTGAGCTCCTTCTCTCTTTTCAGAGATTTGTCCAATATTCCCTCGTGAAAAATGTTCCTCATCGCTTTCGATAGTAAATCGGGTGTGAAGATCTCTCCTCTCCGTGGCCAGCTCCAGAATCTCACAACCAAGTATAAAGAAAACACTATACAATACACGCGAAACCCAATAATTAACATAAATGTGATGAAATCATTTTTATTGTTTTTGATATCGACTCTATAACTTAAAACAAGCTTCAGAATTTAACGATCAGACTTAATTGTCCTAAGCCTTATAAGGGATTCGATTTCAAGAATTATGCAAGGCAATCATCAATTATTTCTCTACATCTCAGTCTTCTCTCCACGCAATTTTAGCTCATTCACTGTCTTCAGTGACCACTCCGAAAGTCCTTCGTTGCAAATACGCCTCTCGTACTCAGCAATAAATTTGACATGAAGTTCTCTCTTCTTCGTCCCTCTCGCCCTTCCAATTTTTATAACCAAGCATAAAAATGCACTACACAGTGCTAAAAAATCAACATAAAAAAGTTGAAATTCTTTAATTATTGTGTTTCATATATCGACTCTCACTTAATCAAAATTCTCCATAGGTTAAGATCAAACTAACTTAAATAACTTGAGCGTTATAGGATATTCTATTACAAGAATTTTGCAAGGCAAGGATCATCCATAACGATAGTTTAGTATGCATTTCCTGGTATATTAAGCATATTTGTTAGTTATAAATAAAATAAATCTAAACAGACAGTTCATAAAATAGAAGTTCAACTTTCTTTACAAAATACAATGACATCTCAGAATGAAAAGAAAAAAATAGAGAGCCCATGTTTGCCCTTTTAAAAAACACTTAAACAAGTGGACAGAGGGATGCTCTTTTGCCGAAACTTTACTACACCGAACACTATCTTTACCAGAATTGCCAGGAGGTCAGCTTTCCACTTTTTTTTCTACATTAAGCATATTTTGTATGTTGTAATTTTAAAACAATTAACATGAAAACGTGCATTAATAATGCACAGATAATACAAAATATTTACCTAAACTATACATTTGCTACGATAATATAAAATCGGGTGAAACACTTTAAACTGTTCCTGAACTAAAGCATAGCCTACAACTGAACAGTATGAAACAAAAGCAATTGCCATCATAGCCTGGGTCCTAGTAACCACATCAGAAATTTTAAATCTAAGTATGCACTGATGAAGTACTGAAATCAATGTAAACATTGAACACGATTTTTCCAACAATTTCCTTAGCCATTTTATGTTACTTTCCCTTTCTCAGCATAAAATGCACGCCTAGAGATTTGCAGGTTTGGTCGGGTTCTAGTAACATAGCAACTTTGCAACAAATACACAGAGTATACGTAAAATATTTTCCAAAGAAAACTATAAGGAGCTGGGTGAACCCTAAAGTAAGGTTGGATATTGGTGTAAACCTATCCATCACACCCATGAAATATATTTTGGAGCATGAAAAATATCGAATACCGGTATAAGGAATTCCAATGGGGAAATGGTGAATCCAAAAAGTGAGAAAAAAATCGAATTTTCTGACTGAATGTGCAGTTAAGGTAATTTATGACCGCCGTCTTAATCTTCGCGAAAATGAAATAAGTCATGTTTTTACTTTGTATGTTAAACATGAGTAGTAACATTCCAATTTTAATGCAACAGATTTAAAAGAAAGAATCCAGATCTTAAAGAAAAAAACTCGATTTTATAAGTTAATTAGGGACGAGTTCAGGGTATTAATGAAGTTACAACTGTTTTAATTGAGTGAAGTAAGAATTAATTCATTTTACTAAGCACCTTCGTGGATGTACTAATGATCCTTTAGACGTATTTGGTAGTCAGCCAAGTAAGAAAAATATAGAAGTTTAGGTTCCTAGGTTTGAGAAATTATTAAAATTGAAAAGATTTAATCTGGCATGTAAGTAAAGATGAGTAATAGTTACGCGTTTCCTTTAATAAGTCCATGTTCATTTTGTGTTAACTACAGATTATATTAGCAAGGAGTGCGAGTACTAACATACAAGAATACCCATCTGTTTAGCAACGAAGAGCTTTAATGATAAAATAATTGAAAATTAGATCTAGATAGAGGGTTTAAAGTTGATATATGCTGAATTAGCACATTGAAAAAGTCTGTCCATCAGTTAATTAGACGAAAATCTTTATGGATCAGAATACATATTGTGTAAAAATTTGAAATTTGTGTGATATCGGTGATTCTTCTGATGATCATAATTCAGAGAAATGAGATAAATTTAGATTTCAATTCGAAGAAGAAAACTATATAATACTTTAAATTCCATATGATTATGCATATAAAATACCTTTAAATGCAAGCCCTCTTAATAAGCTATACATGTAATCGATTTCTCTTATAATTTTCTATCATAACTCATGACTCAATAACCCTTTGATTTATATCTATTTAGCAATTGAAATACTGTAGCAATAACTTTGTGAACTCACCAGATGGCTTTCTACTATGATTGTATTAACTGTTTACGCCAGCAAACACGGACAGTCAGCAAGTATAACGATGGATGCCACCTGCGAGTGGCATGATGTGTTGTATCTTTCGTTTTGTATCGTCTTTAAAGTGTAACTGTCATTATTAAATTTATATTTCCTCCTATGTGGAGTGCAAACTTATTGGATATCGAGGCAGAATACTTAATTGCCTACGTAATTGAAACTTAATTGAATATATTATAATTTTGGTACATAGCATAAAACCATTTCGATTTATTAAACTGTTGTTATCAATTTAATTTTGCTATTTTCAAGTATTTTGTGATTAAATGACTGGACAGATCAACTCAAGTAGTATAGTGATAAAATATCTAAAAAATCTTTTAAGATCTCCAAATTGGCAATTGGTACAATCTAAAGGGGGATGAACAATTTAAAAAAATCACAGATTTCCAGTTATTTAATACATAATCTTTTAAAAACAAAGCTTTGTGCATCCCATTGCTACCGAGCACTTCCGAGAACAGAACATACACTGAAAGTTTAGACAATGTTTCTACGGTCCGTTACTATATATGTATTTTAACTAAAGCTTTGTCTCCTAGTTAAAATTGCCCTTTCCCAATAAACCCCAAAACAACCAACCTAGTTAAAATTAGGGCCGAGGTAGTCCTGTAGGAAGAATGCGGAGTAGCAACACTATGGTTGCGAGTTCGAAACTCGATCCAACCAAAGAGTTAAGGACTGGTGCATGTTAAGTCTGTCGTGGCCTCAAATGTCCTCACGTCGGCGTGGTGTGGAAGTTTGGAGTGTGGGGTGGCAGCACAGGTAGACCTCGTCATCTGACCACGGTTCAAAATTACGACTTGTTGTTCTCGGATCCTTCCTCTCGGGATGGATCCGGGACCCTCTCCAGCGCGTTGTGTTGCTCCATTGCGATATTAATTCAACTACCAACCAACCTAGTTAAAATTAGATTGATGCTATGCTACATAGAACCACATACTTATGTTCATTTCAAAACGCAGGCAATGTCATTTGGGGCATTCATTTTCTTTTTTACCTTCTTTGGAGTGAAAAACAGACGTCAATTAGGGATTAGAGAGGAAAAAGTCGAGACTTCTTTGGACAGACACATTTTAAATTTCATAAGCTGTATCATATTCTTTTATTTGATATTTTGTTTCTATTTAGCGGGTACTTAATGAATGTATTCCCTTTCGTTGAAAATTTTTCTTCGAAGGAAAAAAGTACTATTTAACTTTATTATTTAACCGAATGTACTATTTAAACAATTTTCTGCTTATAAAAGTTATCAAACTAATTTTTGGTCTGTCGTGAGTAGTGTTATGAAAGTCCATAAATTTATTTCATATATATATATAAGTACGTAGCACCAAAATAGAACATAATTTACATTAGCATTGGAAAACGGGAAAAAATGGATACTATATAAAATCAACCGCTTAGGTTATTCAATCCCCAAATTTTACTGCTTAGTTTGAATATGCTTGATTGAGCTAGGTGAACTTGATTTGAGTTAGCTGCATAAAATAACTAAAGCTACATGGAATATATGAAATTCTTCAGCAGGGGTCTGATTAAAGAAGACAATGAGAAGTATAGAATATAGAAATCAACATAGAAGATATTTGAACGAGAGGTAAAATTAGCTTGGGTGCCGAAAATTACTGAATCCTATTTGAAGAAGTGAATGGGAATCAATTGAAATGGAGGTTCCGAAAATAATCATGGGAGGAGGATATAACTGAGGTGCACAACTTTTGCAATTCACTTTATTGAAAATAAGAACACCAATAGAAAAACGGAATACTGCTTTATATTTTTTGATTAATTTTATTTCATTTGGAGGTAGGAAATGTACATATCGATACTAATATGCACTATAAATGAATTAGTATTCATTATAAACTTAAAGCAGGGTATCAAATGTGACTAACGATACTAATTTCAATGCAAATAAACACATTGAAAACTTTAGCACAGACGTTATGCGTGGGTTTTCTAGTCTTGAATATCATATATTATAAAGTAGAAAATATTATTTGTCTGAAACATTAAAAACACTTGAAATTTGGCTCCTTGAGATTTGCACATGTTTTTTGTCTGGAATTTCTACGTCAACGCATCTATTTTATGTTCGCTACTTCCTTAAAATCATAAAAGTAAAATTCAATACAGAACATTTCGCAAGAAGAAACTAATTTTTAATCAAACTCGAAGCCACTCAAAGCGTCAAAAGCATTCACAGGAGAGGAAATAACGCAAGAGCGTGATGAGGACAAAGCTCAAAATGCTGCTCGACGACGCTGCGAAACTGTTGAAGAAACAAAGGTGCGATTTTGTTTGTCTACAGCAGAAAAAAATCATCGGAAGAAGGATATAGTCAGGCCCCCGCGGAAAGGCATTTGGGTCACGTGGTTTTGAACGAACCTATTAGTTAAATTAAGGGACTGGTGGAAACATAAACGAAACCATTTCTCAATAGGCGTCTTTGGTGCTGATTCTGGCACCAAGTTTATCGTTCGATTCCAAAGTTGGCGAGAGATAAATCATCCATAGCGATCGCCGCAGATGTTTATCTGGTCCTGATATGGCAGCCCGTATCCGAGACAACCCTTCACACCTATTCAAAAACAACTGTCTCAAGGTTGACTGTATACTCGCGGGAGTCCCACTATAGAAAAGACCACATCGACTACCATTTAATTTTGAATAGATATCTACACTGATAATGTTTCTGCGAGTTACAGGCTGCAGGATTCTATTCCTCCCTGTATGTATTTCTGTTTTCTGTGTCAGTAAAACTTGTGTGTTTATGTCTATTACTTGATATTGTGTCTTGTGTAGGCGCAGCATGGCCAAATATGGATCTTGTGCCATAAAAATCTAACCCACCCCTGGTATTATTTCCGAGAAAATATCTCACTTCCTAACCTTATACTGTCTCCAATACAATTACAGCAGCAGGTATCGGCATCGAAACTCCTATGGGAATGTAACAACAAGCAGTTCATAAAGCAGTAGATACGCCACTTTCACGTGAACCGAAATAGATATTCACCCCCAAGAAAAGACGAGCATGCAAAACTAATTTAAACACGAACTTTTTTGCAAAAAAGGAAAGAAGGTTGAAAAAGGGGAGGGGGTCGTTCACACACCAAATGGGATCTATCGTTTTATGGCCATCAGACGAGATTTATTGGCAAAAATCTGTCGCCTGAGATGAGATTTTACTGCAGGTAATATTTCAATATTCGGTAGGTGGGTAGTTTTTTTTTACTTCATTATTATTTCCCTCTTGATGCAGTAGATTTTTCAGGAGAGAAGATTTTTCTATTATCCAGCAGTCGCAGGTAGGGTAAGTGCAGTTGAGGGAACGTAATTTTTCTTCCCCAATTTCTTGGGGAAATTATTGAATCACGATGATGGTTTTTAAGAGAAGAGTTTTTTAAAGCTAATTCGCGACTCGGAAGCGATATTGGATCGTTCATCAATTACCTTCACTCTTCCACTTCTTCCGGAACTCTTCTTACTCTTATCAAAATAGGAGGAGAGAAAAAATCAAAATAGCCGGAGTCTAATTTGAGCGTAGCGGAGAGAATCTGATAGCTATTGGTGCGCGTCTCCAATTTAAAGCGGAATGGGATAACAAGAGGTAAACTCATTTAGTTTCGAAAGGAAATTCTCGTGTAAAATTCTGGGAATAAAGGGAACTGGTAAAGCTCTTGTTAGTTCTATCCAAAAAATATGAACACGAAAAGTAATTTTAAAATGTGCATATGGCATGCTATGTTTGAAAAAATCCTTTTTTAGTTTCAAGATTAATATTTTAAAACGTGCATAGAGACCAATTAAAAAGAGATTTTGTGATTTTCCGAATATTTTTAGTCACCTGACCATGGTGTTACCCTCAGATCTTTCGTTTTGGGATTGAAACTGAACTGTTGCAATAGTCAGTTGTGTTGCTCCAATGCGACGTAAATTCAACTACCAACCAACCAACCGAATATTTTTAAGACGAGCATTCTGAACTTTTGAGTTTAAATAGTGTTTACTACAAATATGTCGACAGGCAAACATTTCATTCTTTAAAACATTTGAGTTGACGAAATGATATGGATTACGCCACACTAGAGCAACAGAGTGCGATTGGAGACGGTCCGGGATGAATACCGAAGGGATCAAAGAACACCTTGAAATTTTGAACCACAAGGTTATCTCACCTCAGCTTTCACCCAACTCTACAAACTTCAGCAACGTGCCAACGAGGTTTGTGGAACAGAAATTTAAGCAAACAAAAACTCAAGTTTCGTAATAGCTTCTAAAAAAGTTTGAAAAACCAGGAATTTCAACTAAAACTCATAGAGATAGCTTTTAGAATAGTTTGGTAATAATAATGGTAATTAATTAACGCCGCACTGGAGCAAGATAACGGGCTATTTAAAATAGTGGAAAACACCGATCTTAAAACTAAAACTTAGAAACCGTTAATCACATATACTGCGAAAGATATTTTCTTAACAAACAAGATGTTTATTACTACAAAGTATTAAACAAAAATGCAATATCAACATAATCGGATAAATATTTGAACTTACACTTATGATTCGATTATTAAATATATATGTGCAAAGTGACTACTTACTTCTCCGTGAAGGAGTTTAAAATTTATTAAATTCGTAAAGTTTGTTGAATTTGTTTGGCCTAAGAGGAGACATAAGAACATATTTTTATTTATCAGAAAGAACTCTTAACAGGATTGTTTACTTTCCAGTCTATTGTTACTATTTTTTCAAGTTCTTCTTGGGTGACCGTTGCTATTATATTGTATAGTAGCAAAGAGCCACTTCAGAATCTATGATTCTAATTGAACATGATGAGAAAACTCTATTGACCAGGTTAAAGTAGTTGAGTAAACTGAGTTTATATATCTTTAAAAGCGTATAATAGACTATCAAAATCTCTAAGTATTTTCAAACTTTTGGGTTGTTCTCGAATAACTGTCCTTAAGCTCTAAAATACTTTCATAAACGTGTACGCTATTTGGAATGAATATTCCACGAACTATACGGAATGAAATAAAGAATGCCTACACAGCTTGTGGTCCTACAGGGAACTAAAGGAATGAGAAAAATTGTGTGGTGAATACATTGTAGACTAAAGATATCGAGAAAAAAACATCTTTTTCTATGTTAAAAGCAATCTAATAGGGTATTCTCTATGCTTGTCTCGGACCCTAATGTAGGCCTCACAACGTGCAGACATACTTTCTATAAAGCTGTCTAAGAGTTCCTGTGAAAAGAAGTCCCGTTTGAACACTAGTACACGGCTTTGCTCTTCTGCGATCATTGTTCGGGTTAAGTATGCTACAATCCGACGTTCGACACCTTCCCAAACATGTTCAATTGGATTCAGATCAAGAGACCTTGCTTGACACGAAATCAAAATGTATACAAAACAACTTACAATCAAATTATGATAAGTAAATTTAAACAAAATCCAACACCACAGAGTAAGGCATTTCTGAAAATCAAAAGTATGCTATAAAGGAACTATAGAATCCATTGTTACGACGACCAAAATAACGAGAAAGGCGATTTGCATGTTTGATAAAAAAAATCACACCAGAACATCGAAAAAAATATTGCAGAGGAAGATTGAAATAGTTCGGTACTAAAAATAACGATTACAAAACAAAACAAAACTAAAAAAAGCAATTTCCGTGAAATTAAATTTTACCGAGGAAACTTTTTAACTTAGGTAGTTAAGACTCCGTTGCTAAGGCTACGCTCATCGCAAACTATTGTCTGATGTCAACCATAATTTGTAATTTCTGGTCATTGAAGTGCGACCAATTTTTAATGAAGACGAGGTAAGCAAATGAAACAATATGGAGTAGGAGGGGAAGGAAGAAACAAAAATAAATTAAAAAAACCTCGAGCAATTTGCATTTTCATTATGGTCGGAGACCCGCCATGTTTCACGGTGCCTACATCTTCCTCAGACAAGTAAAATTACTTTTATGTTTTATTAATGCGCATTTTAATTTTTGTTGTCCTCTTTTTACTTGTAAATTTGCTCGGAAAACTGAATACTTGATTTTTTTTCCAGGAAAATAAAAAATGCTTCTTAATTTGCACGTATAACCTTTTTAAAAAGGTTTTAATTTTGTTATTTTTTTTCGTTTTCCGAGCACTTATACGTGTTACTCCTTCCCACACTTTCGTACGGTATCGCAAAAAATGACTGTTAGTTTAATTACAGAACTAAATGAAGCAGGGGGAACTATAGAATCCATTAAAGATTAATTTTTAATGCGGATATCGCGCAAAAATGGATAATTTCCCCCTTCTACTCATTTTGCCATTAATAGTTCGAAGATGATGGGGGAATGTTCAGCGTAAAGAGATACTTTCACCCGGGGTAATTATTGCTTCACTTTTACTTCCCGCATCCTCAATAATTACTAAATCATTAAAAAAATATTACCGGACGGCAATTCACTTGTTATTCACGTCGTCCGATTTTACAAGTTTTCACACTTGTAAGAATTACATCTGCGGATGTTTGGGGAATAACGTAAAACGAAATGACGCAGTTTTTAACGTCGAAACCTCATTTCACCCCAATCAGTGATTAAAAACTCGAACGGAACGTGTTTAATAGTCCGACGGACGTGAGAGAATTTTAAAATAACAGTTGTTTTTCATTTTTTATTGGCAACTACTGGAGGTTGTAAAGAGAAGACTGGAAAATGCCGTTTGGAATGTCGACTGTAATGGTCGTATTCGACTTCTAATTGAACCAGTTCTTCGTTGGTGAGTTTTCTTAAATGATCAGGTGATTTCAGAATATTGTAACTTGTTAAATTTGATGGTAACGGGAATTATTTCAAAAGCAATTTCGCGAGTGGAGTAGCGTTCAGTTTTTTCAACTGCCATTAGATTTAAAGAAGTTGGCGGTATGAAATTTTCTTCCTAAGTAGTTTTAAACTACTTTTTAAGTCATTTTAGTATTGTGATATTTTTTGTTCTATAGTGCACTTCTAATGTTTCCATTAACTTAGAAACAGATTCAAATATGTAATAAAGTGCACTCTCATTCTGTTCACTCCTATTAAGTTTCTAAACTCGAAATTTTTCTAAAGGTGGTCATATAAAGAGGAAAATTTTCTTTCTTGATCTAATATTATATGCGCTTAATAGTTACTTAATATTATAAGCACTCATTTTAACCCTTGTTCAGGGAAGGCGGTCCTTGATATCACTCCTTGGGACGGTTTTGGAAGGACAATAAGGTATTTAATATTCTATAATTATACTATTTCAAAAAGTGTTCTATACATGTGGTCGTGTTGGGACATAAGGGGACTACCACCACTTAAAAAACTAAAAATAATAATTTTTTGTTATGTGCGAGATACATTCATATAATATGATAGATCTTCATCCATACAGTTGTTTCTTTAAAAACATCTTTCGATTAGTGACCATGAAAGTTTTAACATACTATAAGTTTGTAAATTTGCTTAACACGACTTTATTTCTGCATTGGGATATTAAATTCATGTTAGTTTCATAAATACGTTTGATTGCTCATACAGATTTTCATACTTATACAGGGAGAAAAAGGAGACAAAATGTTTTACTGGGTGAATATTCTTGAAGTTATATTCTACCTTACTAATAGATTAAAAATATATGTACAAAAAATAGTTTTTAAATTATCTGCATTGCTATTGATTTAATTATTGCCATCTACAAGTACATATTTCAAATAATTTGGCTTTTTATCAATTAATTTTTTGCACAAACCAGGCAACAAAAATCAAAGATAATTCCATTTTTAAAAATATATTATATGAGAGTGTCAACCGATTGGGCTAATGTTCAAGGTGCTGGGAAAGGCATGCATGTTTTTCCGTACTGAATGAAAGGTCTCTATAAACGGGCCATTTCTAGAATTCATAATAATATAATGTGCCATGATTTATAACAAAAACACACAACCGGTAGTGTAGGATAACGCAAAGTGGTTCGCAAATCCGTCTTTGTAACGTCATGATGGAAATGTTCATTTAATTGGCCAGGATTTAGAAAAAAGAAAAATAAATGTATATAGATAAAGAGAGAAATAAGCTATAAGATTTCATAGCAAAGTTAATCGTGAAATATTATTCTCCAATAGATCGTAATATTAAATTGATTTTATCAACAAATTAACTTTAACTATCTGCGTTTTGTATTTACCCTCCTAGTGGTTGTCTCGGCGAGATGTCATTAGCAAAACTAACCAGATCCTGATGGACGAGATATCTCGTCATTAGAAGAAAACTGTGACTAGATCTTGATATCGTCATCATAAAAAAATCGGCAATATCTTGGTACCGAGATATCTTGGCATTAGCAAAATTGGTCAGATCTTGATGGACATGATATCTCGTCATTAGAAGGAAACTGACCAGATCTTGATCACGTCATTATAAAAAAATTGACAACATCTTGATAACGAGGTATCTCGTCATTACTAAAATTGGTCAGATTTTGATGGACGAGATATCTCGTCAAAATCCTTGGAGGATTAAAAATGATTATTCTCCTACTGCAATAGAAACTTATTGTTTAGACACGAACAAGGATCTCAATTTTTTAGAAAAGAACACGTCTAATGTCCATTCCAAAACTGCACTAATGTCCTTTTCATCACATCTACAAGAGGCGTACTTGTAGAAATATCCCGCTCAGAGCAAAACGCTACCACGAAAACTAAACGATCATTAGAAAGCATTAACATTACGCAGAGTTCCGCCTTTCTTCGGTGAACATCTCATACTCTCCGTACCTGCACATCCCAACGCGGCATGGCGGAGACAGAAGAAAACAGTTGGCGCAATTATCTCTAATAAATCACCAAGAATACTAAATCATCCCTTCCCAGAGCCGTCTCAAGAACTCCTTCGTAGAACTGATGAACGTCCTTACCCTGGCTTCAATTTTACTGGAAGAGGTGGTTTAATAGTTGTATTTAGTCTGGAGATGAATATCTAGACGTCTTGCCGCAAGCTAAGGTGGAATGAATTGGCGGATATGTAAATAGAAGGATGTATTAATGTATTCTCGAGTTCAGGATTAGTTTTAAAAGAAATAACAATAGATTTGGAGGCTAGTCAATTCGGAAAAATGTGCAGCATTTTAAATTGATAGAAATTGTTATTTTTTGAAGAAACAATGTAAAATCAATTCATGTATATTTTATGAAGAGAAATTTACATTATCTTTTAGAGAGAAATTTATCCTACATTCTTTGATACGCGTTCATTTTAACTTAATGCTGAACAGTTAGTTCTACACAATGTAGGTTAGAAACAGAAATCTTATTTCATGAATCAAAAGAGAAAAAAATTAACAATTTAAAAGACAATTAAGCAATCCTCTAAACTTATATTAAATGAAAAAAATATATCGTTGGCTCAAGTGAAACATACTAAGTCACAGTTTCCAAGATATGAGTTTTTTTAGATTTTTTAGACCATACTGGATGGTGAAATCCACTAAGTTATATTTTTTCTTTGCCTGAAGGTTAGATGTGTTCTTGATGTCACTTAGTGAGTAAAACTTGGAGTGTAGAACTTTCCCCCTTCATTTTCTTAAAACTATGTTTTTTTATATATATTGTAGTAATGTTTTAATAAATTTCAATAAGGATTGCTGTAATATCATATGATACTTTACATTTATTTAACTCTACGAAACGTAACAGATAAATTTTTATAGTACAGCTTGAACTGATACTGAAATATTTTTTTACCATTTAAAAACACTTTAGATTCTTAGAAATCCTAGAAATTCGTTTAAACATATATCTGAATTCCAAAAAGTATACATAGTATTTTGTCACTTCTATTAGCATGTTTTTCATTTTACGTTTGATATGTACTTCAAGTTGTTAAAATTGAGAGTGAGATTAAAACACGTCTGTCAATGTAGATGTAGTCACCAGACAAGCTAGTTATTAAAATATTTTAATATACTTCAGATAACTATTCTGGTTTTTTTTGTACTGTTGGTACAGTAATAAAATTATTTTAATACTTTTGGTGGTTGTCTCGAAGAGGTATCTCGTTATTAGCAAAACTGACCTGACTTTGATGGACGAGATATCTCGTCATTAGAAGAAAACTGAACAAACCGTGATCTCGTCATAAAAAATAGTCAATATCTTGAGGATGAGATATCTCGTTATTATTAATATTGTTCGGATCTTGATGAACGAGATATATCGTTGAAACCACTTGGAGGGTTAAAACAGCATTACAGTTTTTACGTATATGGTGCAGCACTATTTTTGGAACAGTACTACTTCTGGAATTTTGCCCAAAGTATAAATAAATTAGTTTTCTTTATTTAGTTAAGCCAATCATATCTACAATACTGGAAGTGAATAAATTAAAGAACTTAGCACAAAATGCGTTTTTGTATGAATCCCGCATTCACAACGAAACATTCATGAATTCAAAGACATAAAAATTTGAAAATAAGTGATGATGACACTCCACACAAAAATAATCCTTGAAATTATTCCACACAAGTAGGAAAGCATTGCTTTAGGAAAAAAATCTTGCGCCGAAATTCCTTTCCTGTGAATAGTATTTAAAGTATTTAAGGTTTTGGAATTTAAAAGGGAGTACTTATTGCATTTTTTATAATCCTCTGTGCTCATTCCAGCGAGTAAGTAACATAAAAGAAATTATCACTGGAAACTTGCACTGGAAAACTTTTATTGCACATTCCTTCCAAACAACAACTAGAAACATTCTTTAGAAGAATCTTGGTATGCAGAGACCCGAAAAAAATACCGGAGTAATTTTATTAATTTACTCCTGAGAAAAACTTTTTTAGCAAAAGAAAATTACGAAACATAATTATGATTTGCTTAAAAGGGCAAGACTTTTTGAAACACTTAGTAAATTTAATTGAAGGTACATTATAAAATTGTTAGGTAAATCACTATTACGTAAATAAGTGCATTTGCAGACTCAGACTAAAAAATAAAACCTATTTTGCATCAAAAGAACTGTTATTTTTCAGTTAGCTATAAATGGAGTCATTTATTTCTTGGGACGTAGTGTCAACAAAAATCACTAAGAATCACAAAAGAGAGTCCAACTTTTCAAGGAAAAGAAAAACTAGTGTCTTTTTAATGCCTTTTGCAAATCTAATTTTAATTTCTAAGGCAGACTACACGTTGAGACAAATATCAGATCTGTGAAGACAATTAGCTGAAATACACATGCGTATCGACATGTTTTATTTACAAAAACTGAGTACGCATTCTCATGTCGTATGTTTTGTCTGATGCTGCTAGAGTGTGTGACTGCTCTAAAGCTGCATTACATAAATCGCAATGGAATAAACCATGAGTGATCAAGTGAAAAAACGTTCACAAGTGCTAGGTTTGGGTCTTGGACCTAATTTTAACCATCTGAGGAGCTCCCACGCACATATGCGTAATCTGCTTATTTCTAATCCTCCACGCTGTAATCTGCAATCCTCCTGCACGGCTTCTAACCAATTTTCACCTTGACCAGTAGGATCTTCTACGATTTTTTCAACCAATCGATGTGGTTTGTTAGTCATTGTGTGTGTTGTGGGGTAAAATCAATGCTACACTACTCGGAAATCTCGTGACGCTAGATAGTTAAAACATCCATTTTTAGCTAACCGCTAAATATTAGGTTTCCGATATTTTAATGACTTTGACCTTCGATAATCATCATTGATCTTGGTTTTTCAATGAGTGAAACATGCAATGCTTTTTTGTAAAAACTAAGACCCAAGGCATTTTTAAGGATTCAACAAACATCAAGGCTTTTTAAGGTCCCCGTAAAAACTAAAATGAAACTCAAAGCCTTATAAAAGTATCTTAAGGGCTACAGGAACCAAGCTTATATATTAGAATTTCGTAAACATCAATTTTACTATGATAAAAATATTAGGCATTTATAAAAACTACTATATTATGACTTCTTCACATTATAGTACGTTTAATACAGGCGTGAAACCGAACTGTGGTCTTTGTGTATTTCAGTTGGATTCTTTAAGGATTTACCTCGAGCGTTTTTACCGCGTTTTAAGCATTAAACGAGATTTTCTACACACGTACATCATACATGACAAGTTTCATTCAGATAGAACAGTGGATTGGAAGTGGTTTTTATGTTTTGGTACAAAGTGTGTTGAAAAAAGTGTGGCCTTTTAGTGCAATGTTACATATTAAATTAATTACAAATTAATCAAATTGAATTAGTTACAAACAAATTTAACTGAATTAGACACTACAGAATACGAAGCCTTAGTGTTTATTTTCAAACTAAATAACAATACCCTTCTTTTATAAGCTACAGGGTTAAAACGAAAAAAAAAAGACATACTTGGTAAATCTTTAGTAATCCAGATGAAAACGTACGATTAAAACTAAAATAAAAATATGATGTTATAACTTTTGTTCATTTTACATGAACTTTTTCCACTCCTTAACAGTCCATATATGCATTAAATAATTTAATAGTTTATGAACTTAAATAACAGATACTTTTGCTTCCAATGATTTTTTATTTTGTTATTTATTATTATTTTGTTCTTAAATTATATTGAGAGATCTTGGAGTAATATGCAAAAGTTTTTACTTGAGTGTTAAGCAAATATTTGATCAATTTTTAAGTTGGTTACCAATTTCTGCGGAAATACAAATATTTGATTAAAATAATAAAGACAGAGTTTACGACTTAAGTTCTTCAACTTTTCTTATCAGTCTATTTTTAGTAAAGTTTTGTATAGCATTATGTCAAGCTTCAAATTATAATTTATAATTTTATTTTGTTTTGTCTTCACGAAATTTATTTAAGAGTTTATTTGTTTATTGTCTAAACTTCAGTCAATGTTCAGAAAAACTTGTATTTGCTTAAATATAATGTAGTTCATTGTTTAGCCCATTAATTTAAAATACGATGATCTTTTAGAAAAAAAGTTAAAAATTATACTGAAGAATTCCAAGTACACTTTTCATAAATTGAACATTAATTTAATCGAGCTTTTTACGCGTTTGAACTTGAAGAGACACAAGTTTTTCTCTTTTTATCTGTTTAACATAAATAAATTGAATAATCTCAGTATTAAATTGCTTGAACAGTTACCTCTATACACAGTAGATTTCTTAAGGTGCAACTATAGTGTGCTTCTTATGAGCTTTGAATTTAAAAAAGTATTTGTGTGAAAATTATTTACATTTTTATGTAATTTCAAATCATTATAAATTTTATGTTCACAAGTCTTTATCGTGTTTACTTTTTATTTGCTTTTAAAAAGTAATATCTAAATTTAAATATTTTGTAACATTTATCGTTTTATGGCTTCCTTTCCAAAAATAAAAATTGGAGTTCATGATCAGATGAGGGCTCATTCTTATATAATTACTACATTTTAGACTGCCCTCAGGGGTACATCTCCTTTAGGTGTGTACGGGCTTCATGGACCACCGAGACACTCTAGTGATATTTTTTTTTTCTAATGGGGTTTACTGTTTTTAGTAAACACGGGATTCGCGCTCCTGGGATACAAAAGCGATATTTTTCTGCTTCATCCCATTGCTCTGTTCCCCAATCCCTCTTTTTTTCCATTCACAATATTTTTACTTGATATTGTCTTGTGTTCGGCTCAGCTTGGCCAAATATGGCCCTTGCGCCATAAAACAAAAAAATAACCAAAAAATATTTTAGACTAAATTTCCATTCTAAAATTATGCAAATATTGCAAAATATGTATTTCAATTCAGGATTATGCAATCTATAATGTAATTAAGGAATTACACAAAACAACACTAGTTTAAGATTTTAAAGTTGTCTGAATAGTATATTGGCTATTTCGTTTGTCAAACACCCAGTAGGTCCAGGGTTTCAATCTCGGCTCTAAGTGCATGGAAGTTGGTCATTCTCCCTTGTCAGGAGTAACGACAGCTTTCCCACTAGGTGTTCCTTCACAAATAGCCGTAAGCCCTTGTCATGCAGAAGACCGAAGAGGTCAATTGTCACGCATTAGAAAAGAAAACAATATTTAAATGTTTCTTTTCATTTGCAATTGTTAATTCGAGAAGCAAATTATATAGCTTCAGATTCCCTAATATTTACCGGAAAGAGATTACGAATGCAATTGAAGAAAAACTGTTCAGGAGCAAAATGAATAGTGGACCAAGCGACAGAAGCATTGCCAGTCTGTAATAGGATATTAATAGAACTATACATCAATACAGGCTTCCATCAAAGAAGAGAAGTAACATATTTAAAGTACAGTGAATTTATACTATGTATCAAACCCCCGTGACGTTTCAATAGATCTCGTGACCTTAAAATATAAACTTACCTTAATATATAAAAATACTATAGCAAACTGCATCATATAAGACATGCTATTATACTCATTCACGACCAAAGCGAATTTTAATATTAAACAGCAATGTTCAAAGTGAAAACCTGTTTTTAAGATGTAAAAGCAATTTCAAGGAGTGCCAGATAAAGAAGTAGCTCTACCAAAAAAATATTAACATAAAATTACCCACCAACAGTTAAGATTTTACACAGGTAGCGATTATCGTTACCTGCGTGGAAAGCACTTACAAGTGTGTCTGACGCTTCTTCAGATAGTTGGTGTCATTTGAATAGAATGTGTTCATGCCATCACTCAAATCTAGTCTCTCTTTTGAAGCAAAAATATCCCAAATGCATACTGCACTTAAATGATCCATCCATCAAAGTGAAGGTTAAACACTTGGTTGTATAGCTTTTGTATATTTTGTTTCTATCTTAAACTTGCACGGAGGAAGTGGGCGGCAACTTATGAGCCTTTTTTGCACATTTTTGAATAATGTTTCATCGCTATACATTTCTTTAAAGATACATTTCCTTCAAAAAAATTGCCACTTCCTATCCTTAGGCAACAGGAATAGGAAAAGAGTTACTTTCTTCCTCAGATGCTATCAGAAAAAAGACGCGTTTCCCAAGTGAAATAAAATCTCAAGTTAAGAGTATACTTTACAGCATTCTTTTATAAAAGCTAAACATTTGAAACTTTATTCAGCAAATAAAACAGCAGAGAAATTCTTTTGTCGGTCTTATTGATGGGAACATTGCGGTTTAAAAATAAAATATTTTGAAAGACGAGGGTAAATTGATTTTATGGAGCTTAACTTTATAGAAAAAATGCACTTTCCATCATTGCTTCACGAGTAAATCTTCGAGTGAACTTTTAAATCTCAACGTGTCGAGAAGGATTTTTCCATGATGACAAGACTGCGCAGTGGACATCAAAGCATATGACCGTAGATGCTAATAAGTCTTTCCCACAGTGCACCAAATGTAAAAAAGAGCCAGCCTCTCTTGATCACATCCTACATTGTATCAATTTCAAATAGTCAAAATATCTTCTTCAAACTCACTACAATAGCTGAAAAATTAATTTGGCACGACCTTCATATCATGGTATAAAGTTTATCTAGCAGCATGGTAGGTAGTTAAGTATTTAATTAACGCCACACTGGATCAACACAACGGGCTATTGGCGACGGTCCGGAATCAAACTCCGAAGGAAAAGATCCGAGGACACCTGGCTGCATAAAATAGGCACGAAGCAACCAACCACGTTTATAACAACGATTTTGCTTATCTTCGAAATTCAAATTGAACCGAATGACAGTGGATGAACCCTTTGAGCTTAACGAGATTTCCGGGCATTGTAATATTTCTGATATATTTAAAAGTGTAGTATTGTTTTCTCCACACACAACGCACATAATGACTTGATAACCACATATATTGGTTGAAAGAATCCCATAAAAGATTTTATTGATCAATAAGGTTAAAACTTGTTAGAAGTCATGCAGGTCGCTGAACGGATAAATGCTTAAGAACCCCTCAGAGGGTTGTCTGTATATGCAAAACTAATTGTTTTTGCAATTCTATTTAAACGAAGTCATAGGAAACAGAACTTCTAACAATGACCTTATTCCGAACTCTTATTTTATTTTGATTCTTACATTGGAAACTACCCATTCATAAAGAACTCCTTAAATTAGATCACGCTGTTTAACTTCATATATGACAAAACAGTCTCTCGTCTATCGAACTGCATTTATATATTTTGACATTGTATCCACGTCAATAGGCAATTCAGGCATATTTTTATGTCTTCCCAATTCGGTAGCTTAGTTAATTATAGTAGAATCTGTAGTATTTTTCTGACGACAAAGGGGAATGTAAAACGAATAAGACACTCAATGTGCTAATAGATACTAAATTATAACAAAACATTTATTCAAATACAAAACGTATAGGAAAATTGAAACTTTTTAAACTTATTAAGTATGGTTTCGTGAATCGCAAAACAAATATCAATAAATTAACATTACTCCCAAAGATTTTATGAACTTTTTATTCTTTTATTCTTCATTGTTAATACAAGTCAAGATGTAATTTGACATCTGGATAAATGAACTTCGAATTCATATTTTGTGTTTGTTGCATGTTTTAACTTATTTTTAGGAAATTGAAGTCGTTATTTATTTTTGTTGATCTTCTATACAGCCTCACATTTCCAAAAATATACTAAATCAAGAAAACATTACTTTTTTCAACTGTTTCAGAAAAGGATGCCTCATTTATTAAGTCACTTGGTAGTTTTATTAAGCATCCTATTTAATTAAAAGATGGAATATTCAAAAGTACTTTTTAAGATAAATAAATGTTCGAAAGGTTACTTAATGTTATTCAATAATGTTTCATAAAGAAAAGATTTTGTTGTGCAAATCATTTTATACCGTCTGGTATTGCGTATTCTTTGAACTATAATGAGAATTAATGAAATATTTAAGTCGAATATAAATTAAAAATAATATTAATAACTAATGATGTTCCCCTTATTATTTACCAAATAATGAAATCCGTTGGAAGTCTGCAAACATTTGCACCATAAACAAAGCATAAACTCCAAGAATAACATTGTTAATAATCCTGCGAAAGCACCATTTGTCTTTTCCTTTTCCTTATACACTGATCGAGAAAAATTTTTCTTCTGTTTTCCATGAAAAAAATACAAACATCATTTCCAAAAGTAACGGTGTTTCAACAAATAAGACCCCATAAATATTTCCGCAAACTTTAATTTCCAATAATTAAATACATAAAACGAAGGTAAATAAAAAAGAAACATAACGACATTAATATTGATGAGTAGAAATATTCAGCAGGTAAATACATTGTGATTAATAGCATGGAGTGGTTCAATGTATTTAAATTAAAGCAACTAATTTTCCAAAAGAACAGCGCTCTTGAAAAAAAAACGAGGGAAAACGAAACGAAATAGCATTAGAAAACGAAATTTGGAGAAATTACTGAAGTGAGTCAATAGCAACCATGAATCTTAATTTTGCCCGGGTTTAAAAAGCAAAGATTGTTAAGATTTGACAATTAATTTAAACTCGGAAAAAATTATCAGTTCATTAAGATTCACAACCGCAAAGCCTCTTTCGCAAGATAAACTAAGATAGCTCGGCATCATAAAATAAATAAGGATTACACCCAATGATTTCCACATGACTGCAATTAAGCAGACCGCTATTACTTTTTCGGTTTTTAATTTCGTACGAAAACCAAATAGCTCCCAGCTAATAGTGACCAAAAACAGAAGGGGTGACAGGCTACGCATGCACCGATACATGCATAGGGGATGAGATGAAGTTTAATTTTTTGTTCTCTCTTCACTTTTCTGCTCCCTCTTTGATTGTTTCTCCGGGATTCTGTCGATTGGGGGCTAGAATAATTAGTTGTTTGAACTTCACTTTTGATTTCGTTCACTTAGTAAACAGTTCTTAGGCCGAATTATACTCAATAATTAGGTTCCTCCAACAATGAAATGAAATATTAATCAAGACTTAAGGCAGCAAAGGAAGTGATCATGCCGTTTTTTACTCTCCTTGTTTGAGGCTCTTCTCCGCTTTTTAGATTAACTTTCATTTCGGGATAGTGTGCGGATGTGAAATTGAATATTTATGAGAAACGCATCGAAAAAGGATTTTTAATCAGTAATTTTAATTTCATACCATCTTTTCATCTCTGTGAAAATAAAATCGTACAAAAATATCAAGTTAGGGAGATTGTGAAAAGCAGAATTGAATATTTATAAGAGATGCATCGGAGGATTTTTAATCATTAATTTTAATTTTATGCAATCATTTCGTTCCTGTGGTAACAGGATCGTACAAAAGTATTACTAGTGAAAAATATATGGTAATTTGAAAAAGGTGTAATATTTTTTTATCTCTAAAAAAACTTATTCGCAATCATCCAAGTTGCTTATCAAACTTTAGTTACTCTAGTACAACAACCTTTCCATCAACTATTTAAATAGCCAAACGTATATGGCTACGAGAAGCTACCTGTCAAGCTAAATGTATGTGACGTTAATGGTACTGCTATGAAAAGTGTTTCCTGTACGTATTCGGAACGTGATATCACGTTCACTTGGTTTGTGTTTTGACACACGATACCTCGTCAAGACAACCACCAGGAGAGTTAAGGTATGTATCATGCTAGAGAAATTTTGTAGTGGAAGTAAAATATTCGCATCCCATCTGGTTTGTTTACTCTAAAAATCTCTATCAATTAGTTTGCTATGACCATTATTTCTTAGGATTTTTTAAGAGAGCAGATACAGATTAATAATACAGATATAATACAGATTAATAAATTTAGATCAAAAATTCATCGAATGCACATGGGCGATCAGTCTATCACTCGCATCAGTGCTAGATAGCCCACCCAGATCCACAGAGGTGGTTGAAATTCAATTACTTGTATATCCAACTAAAAAGGAGCTCCCGAATTCAATCAAAGCTATCTATCAATATAAAACTTTGGTTTAAGCAAAAAATGGCATTCCTTTAGTTCTACATTTCGAAGTTCTGGTTCGGTGAGCCTTGAAACTGCTTAGATGATGCGCGATAGGTATAAAACTCCTTAAATACATCCCAAACTTCCATTTCCAATAAATAAATACAAAAATCGACAGTTAATAAAAAATAAACACAACGACATTAATAATAGGAATAAGATAATAGATATAGAAGGGATCTGAATGAAATAACCGTATCTATTTTGTATAGATTAGAATATATATTTTACTTTTATCTATAGGGTGAACTGGTTTCGTATATTTTAGCAAAAACCCTAAACTAGTTAATTCAATTAATGCACTCTAAGGAACAACTCACATGTTTAAATCCCATATTTCCCTTCAAATCTGTCATGGCTTTTTGGCTCCTCATAACCATTGTGTTTTCTGCAAATAATCTATTACACAACTTTTATTTATTAACAATTGTGTTTTGCTAAGCAAGTTTCTCTGGAGCTTCAACTTTTCTCATGCCCTTTTAATAATTTATTTATTAATTAACCTGCTATTTGCCTTATCTCGTGATTTAAATCAAGTGTTAAAAATGCGAGTCATTTTCATAATATTATTTGCACTGAGAAATTCAACGGATTTCCGTCCCCACTACTTTGAGAAGAAATTCATTTAAACAAATACATACTGATTATAAAATTAAAAAGGAATTAAAATATCTCATAAAGTAAGTTGCAAATTTCGTTAATCTGTATTATACTTAACCCCTTAAATATTTGGATGATTGAAAGTTAAGTGAACCCACATTCTCAATACCACATGATACCAATACCATAGCAAATATTACTTGCAGTGGTTTAAATTATTAGCAGACAAAATCCAAATATTACCGGTAGTATGAATAAACTGTAGAAACCAATATACATTTTATATAAGGGTGGAGTAAAACTAGGTGCTAATCCTAGGGCCGCAGTAGCCAGGTTGGAAGAGAAGATTGGGCACAGGAGGATTGAGAGTTGGAAACTCTGTCCAACCAAAAACCGTCGTGTACGTTCTGGCTAGTACACATTAAATCTGTCGTGACTATAAGTGTTCTTACGTTGGTGTGAAGTGGAAGTTTTGATAATGGGGTGCCAGCTCAGGTGTTGACCTCATCATTTGACCGTGGTTCAAAATTACGAGATGTTGTCCTCTGATCTTTCCCTTCGGGGTTGATCCCGGATCGCCGCTAACAGCCCGTTGGCTTGCTACAGTGTGACGTTAATTAAACTACATACCGGTTGCTAATCCTCGACTCTAAAAAATAGTCCACTGCAGCCCCATTTCCTTATTGGGATTTTATTTTTGAAAGGCACAGGGAACTTTTCCCCAACTATTCTAAATTGATTATCAAACGTTGGTTTTTTTCACTCGATCGTATTGTGTATAATTTGTCTAGGCACATACATATGGTTATTAATTTTTTTTCAGACTGTTAGGATAAACATGCTTCAAAAGGTGGGGTGCTTGAATTACGCATATCTCATTGTTTCAAAGGAAAGTTTTAAATTTTTGCCGATACTTCCGATTAACACTAAAGTTGTTGGCAGCCCTTTCTTCCTCTGTATTAATGAATAATGAAGTCCGTCGGATTTTTTCCCGGCTTGTTCTTATTGATTTTGGCAGAGTTATGAGAACAAAAAAAATCCCAAAAGAGGAAAGAAAAACCGCTGCTTTATAAAAATCAATATTCGCAGCTAAGGAAACTTTTTTATTCCAATTATTTTATTCCCTTTTGTTTCAAATGTTGAGAATATCGTTTCTCGCAAATTACATCGATTCTTTTTTAATCCATCACTTCGCGGGGAGAGCAAATAAAAAAAGTTTCAAGGACTGTGTTTGAGATAAGAAGGTAATTATTTTTTTTTTTTTTTGCGGTGGGAAGAGAGGAATAATATATATATATATATATATATAGTGACGTTTCAATGTAATTCTTAGAATTTCTACATTGAAGAATCTTGAGTTATATATTCTTCGTGGATTGAATCTTTCTTTTGTTTTAATTCGCCACGGCGAAATTAAATATTAGGGAACAAAAAATTTAGTTTGGGTTGGTTATCTTTTATTTCTACCTTAGATGAGGAATGTGTATTTTTTCTGCCCTCATTCCATTGTCAAATATCTATATCATCTTGTTATTATAATAGTAAGACCTGTTACTTTACAAGAAGAAATCAAATTAAATGATTTATCGAATCGAATATTAAAAAATAGGTAGTGATTTTTTTCTCTCCTGAGACGAAATTAACAGTTTTTCATAAACATTAAATTATCTTAATTTGCCTAAATAAATTACTCGCCTCGTAATTTGAATTAAATATTAAAGTTAGTAAATTTTGAATATTTTAAATTTACATTAAACTGAGTACCTGGAGTATGAAACAATATATTTATATTTTTTATAAAACATTAACACAGGGAACTTTTTTATTAAAATAAATATTTATTACTATTCTGATAATAACAATGCTTGGTACCGTTCAGAATGCATAATGTATAAGCTATTATTTAAAATTACATAAGCTCAAGTTCAAAAATCGAACTCTAGAACAGGGTTCAAAAATGGCTCTAATGTTTGGTAAAAAATAGAGGAACAATCGTTAATATTTCAAATTAAAGCATTTTCAAGTCCCACTATGTTTACAACTGCAAATTCAATTGCTAAAAATAAAATTCGACAAGTGAAATTCCCACAATGTATTGGGTTTAACATTACTCATCCAGATAGCATAAAGATGCATTAAAACGTATAATGTGTCAAACTAAATCTTCATATCAGTGTCAAAAACCCATTTCCATCAGGTACCGCATTCACGTTAATAAACTTTTCAATAGAATCAGTTGTTTATACAAATAAAAATGCAGGACTCCAGGCAATATAATAAGCCCCAAAAATATATGTTCCGTAAAATAAAAATTTAAAAACAAAATATAAAAGAGGATCAAAAGAACTCATTGTTTGAATGAGTGTGTAATACTTGCAGTTTTAAGATAACGACCCTCTTGAATATTGTATTAGCCATTACAATATTTGAAAATTTTGATTTTTGAAAATTAAAAGGAGTGTGGCCTATCATTGTGTTGCCCGAAGCCCTTCATATATAGAGAGAGACACTGTACAACTTCTTTATCTGCGTATATGCAATGGAATCTGGTGATTCTGTAGGTAATTTAAGATATCCAACATAAACGGTATTAATATACAAACTAATGGTACTCAGTGTATTTACCTGTTATGCATTGATTTTCGAGATATTCCACTTGATGCAGGGAGCGTCGAAATGCCTCGGGAGCTGTCCGACGGTCATGTCGGCTGAGGACGCATGTCTTATTAAGCCTGTCGTAGCGAGCTGACCGGCACACGAAACTGTCCTCGACACTGCATTTCTCCAGACATATGTCCCGAGACTCTATATTAGGTAGGGGCATGTCATCATAACCAAACAGCTGAACGCCCGGAATTCTGTCGAAGGCCCATTGCCTGTGGCAAGGCTTGCCTGGAAGATAAACTACACGTTAGTCTATTTAAAAATCTATATATTAATACGTGAAGAAAAAACTTTGTACCCCTTTTTAAGCACATTGCGCACACTGAGGAGTATGAGATTTGGCATAATTTGCCACCACATAAGTTAGTATTGAAAGTTAATTGCATCGTTTTGCTGATCAGGAACTTAAATACAAAGGAAGCATTAGTCAATGGAAAAAGAATGCGCATGAAATTTATACATCGTAATACTATTGATTGCGAAGTTTTAACTGGAACCGCACGCAATAAGAGAATTTTGATTCCACGTATAAATTTAATATATTCCTGAACTATTTTATCATTTAACTTTCAAAGAACTCAATTTCTAATTATACCTGCATTTGCGATGACAATAAATAAGTCTCAAGGACAAACATTCGAAGAAATTGAATTTTATTGAGGCAGCCAGTTTTTACACATGGTCAATTGTACATCGCAGCAAGTAGAGTTCGATCATTCGATGGTTTGAAATTTTATATTTCAGAATATAACGGTCAAGGGCATTTAGCAAACGATGAAAGAGTTTTTACAAAAAACATCGTTTACACAGAAGTTTTGAATCATTAAATTCATTGTCGAACTATTTCAAGTTCAATGGACAACATTTAGTTTTTTAACCACCCGGTTTTTTTTGTTTCAATAAAAAATATATTAAAAAATACGAAGCACGTATTCCTTATTTCATTTTTCATATTTTGGATTTATTTTTTATTTAAATTTTATATAATTTGAAAAAGATAGGCAAATTAACTGTGTAGCCTTGGCGAAACCTGTGGCCAGTATAGCAATAAAAAAAAACCAAGAAAATGTCAAACAACGCGTTATTGTTTTTTAGATATGGCTTAACCAAGCTATACCGCATTTTTCCTATGACGTATTTGTACATGCTCGCAGCTTACGTAATAGAACAAAATTCAAAAAAATTATATGCAATGAATATAGAGGTATACTCTTTAACAAAAGAACCTTATTATCGTTCAAACTTAAAAATTAAATGAATTATGGTCGAATTTCGACCACTGGGCGACCACTAGTAAATATTATTTTGTATTGTACCTAGTTATAAAAGACTGGTTGCTTAATTTCAGTACCTACTGTTAATAATAAGGTTAAGAAAATCACAAATGAAGATATAATGTTAATTTATCCACAATTAGGAGGGTGTTAAGTGTTTATATGATTCCCCTGTCTATCTAGTACTTGATTTTCACGTACTTTCTTATTGACCCTCCAAGTGGTTTCGACAGTGATATCTCGTTAATCAAGATCTGACCAATTTTGCTGATGACGAGGTATATCGTCATCAAGATCTTGCCGACTTTTTGATGATGACGAGATCACGATCTGGTCGGTTTTCTTTTAACGAGAGACAACGAGATCTTGATAGACGAGGTGCCTAATCCATAAAGATCTGCTCAGTTTTGCCAATGGTGAGATACTCCGTCAATACAACCACCAGGAGGGTTAATCCTCTGAAGGGTGCACACTCATATATACGTTCTGCAGTCTTTCCTGCGGTACTTATAACCCGTTTGGACCCTCTTGACCAATCGAATCTGCCCTATAATTCTTTCAACCAATACAAATTGTTATTTAGTCGTAAAATGCATTATAGGGGAAAACAATACTACACTACTTGGAAATCACGTACCTTTTAGAGGGTTTATCTGAAATGAAAATGGACACTGAAGAAATTTTATGCAATCTACATCCTTTTTCGTTAACTCTGATTTTTTGATCCCACATGGTTTTGTGAGTCTTCGTCAAGTCCCGTCGATATATCGTAGAATAAACTTAAGTTTCCTTTTAACGAAATTTCCATTTTTTCTCCTCTAAGGGGTTCCCCGCATATATCCGTTCCACAAATGCAGTCTTCCCTGCGTGGCCAAACCAGTTTCAACTTTTTTGACCAATATGATTTTTCTAAGATTCTTTCAAGCAATCAATATATAAGGTTATTTGGCACTTGTGTATGTTGTGGGGAAAACAATGCTACACTACTCAAAAATATCGTGACGCCTAGTTAGAAAATTTTCCTTGTATTTACAAAAGATGAGATACAGTATAGTTTTTAAATTTGTACGAACTAAAGTACGTTTTAAAGGGATAAAAAGCTGAGTTGAACATAAGATGGTTTTTACAGTACGAATTTATCGACTGAATTTGGAACAGCACATTAAAATGAGTTAAAGTTAAACCCTTTCCAAAAGCCGTCTCTCAGTATATTTTAAATCCAAGTACTTTACCCAACAAAATGTGATATATATTCCCGAAAAATACAATTGTAATTCTAGAACAAAATACATTCTTTCAAGCTCAGGTTTATTCTGACACAAAATAGATCCTAATAAAAATATTTTCTGAGAAAAGAAGTAGTTTTCTGCGCTTGTGTCACTTTTGATAATCAGACGAGTGAGATTAAATCCCATTCCTTACTTGTCAAACATTAAATGAAATATTGTCAACAATAATGAAATTGAAAACAAGGTCTGTAAAGGGAAGGATTAGAATTATTTTGCAACGAGAATTAAACGACGAATTCTCACGATTTTGATCAAAGTGTTTGGGTGACTTCTGATGTATGAGCTAGCTCTGAATATTAATTCAACTCTTTTATTTCATCACAAGAATCAGCATTTGTTGACAGGAATATGATATATACAGTACAAGACTCTGAAAATGAGAAAAGAGAATATGCCATGCATAATAAATGCCAGAATAAAAGTAATAGTCTTCTCCTGAATGAGAAATTTAAAAAGAGTTGTTGCACGCTGCTGAAAAGCATAAATCGTCTTGTAATAATGGAACATTCATCATTTTGGATTGAAATCTCATAAGTTTGATAACCAAAACATCTCTCACGAATTTATAAAAAGGTTTCATGTATATCTTGTCTACTGAAATAAATGCACTTCATTTTGTGGTTTGTATTTGAGAAATGAATTATAGTTTATTATAAACACAGTTGCTATAATTTGAATAATTTAACGTTTCTGCTTTTTAGATCGATCATAAACTCTCTCTTTTGTTTATATATTTGATTGACACCGGGATCACTTGAATGATTTAGCAAACAATTCAGACAATACTTTAAAAACCATAACTAGCATAAGAATTGCTTTTGATTGTTAATGTAGGTACGTATTGTTAGCAGAGTAACAGTGAAATGAAACCGATTCGAAAAGTAAAAAGGATCCATTTTTTCTTGAGCAGGTTGTTGCAATTTTAATTTCTTAGTCATTTGGAAAGATATTTATAATCCAATAACTACACAATTTTGTATTAAAAATCATTTACTATTTTGATACTAAGATTTTTACTAAACTAATTAATTGGTTTCATATTTTAGGGGATATTTTAACGGTAAAAATAAAAGTTCTTCCAAAAATAAGTATTTCTGCACGCTATTATTTTGGGAATTAAACAGAATGCATTTAGATTATTCTGATCAGTACAGTTCATTTAAATATGCTTCATTGATTTGAATATTAAAAACTGTAAGGGAGCAGTCATTAATTGATTAGTAAGCAATGTGTAAATGTACTGTGCATTGACAAAAATGGAAAATTCTTCATTAGATAAGAAAAAACTGATATTTAAACTTTCAATTCGAAATGAAAGAAACTCCTGAAATTAAAGTTACTGATAGAGGAGGATATTCCTGAAAAACTCAAGTAATTTAGAGTGAAGATTTGTGTGGTGGAGGGGGCGTTGCCACTATGGCGTCACGTGATCTAACAGAAAAGAACTTAACGTCGTGTGATCCAATTCAAAATAGGACTTACGTCAAGGAGCCTCTAAAAATTGACGGAGGTTAAGTAATCCTAATAATTGACTAGGACGTGAGTGGACTTGCTGGCATTGGTCAGAGCATTGATTATGAAGTCAGGTTTTATTGATGGTGGAGCCGCTAGGAAGAGACATAGGAGCGATAATATTGGTTCATCAATTGAACAAACCAACTCCAGAAATAGGTTTTTAGGGACATTGATAATTTTAATAATATAAGAATTCAAAGATCGACAATAACTGATGGAATTCCGTCCTATGCCTTTCCAACGTGAAAGTTTTGCTTAACCCGTCAAGTGGTTTCTACGAGATATCTCGTCCATCAAGATCTGATGAATTTTGGAAATGAAGAGATAACTGGTCATCAAGATATTACCGAATATTCATGATGACGAGATCAAAATCTGGTCAGTTTCCTTTTAATGACGAGATGTCTCGTCATCAAGATCTGATTAGATTTGCTAATGACGAGATACTTCGTGGAGAAAACCACCAGGAGGGTTGAAAAGTAAATTCTAACACTATTTGAACTCACCCTCAAGATGGGTGAACGTGAAACCGTCAAAATTGTGTAACGAAAAATATATACTGGAACATGTGTGTGAAAAGTGCATCATCAGAGTGATCAGAGAAAATTATTAGTTAGAATCGATGTATGGATAATGGGAATACGAATGGTTCCTGATGATCCCAACTTACTAAACATGTTAACTTGATGGGACTTGGGTCAATTGTTTTGACCGTTAAAAGAAGCACGAAACGATTGTCTGGAAGCAAACAAATTGGTCTTATCTGAAGAAACTGAGCCACACTAGATAATGCTTATAATACGTTTTTATCACGTGAGTCATTTACCACCATGTCGATGCCCTTTATACCAATTGTTAATCCAAAATATTTCCGTCCGATTTTGAAGAATAAAATTAATGTTACTCAAACACATACACTTCATGCGTACAACACTATTTGATGCAAAAGTAGATGAAAGTTTGTCACAATCGATTTGTATCCTTAAATTCCCTCGGTTTTATTTTTGATTATTTCTGACTCAGAGATGCTCCGTGGAGTGCATTCATTTACGTTATTTTCAAGGAGGGTTGGATTCAAACTGTCCAGAAGTAGCTCAAACAAGTTCAGAAAAATGCATTTCCGATCTGTTTTAAAAAATGAATGATAATTCCTAAACATATCATTGTAACATAGTTTGAAAGAAGCAGATATTTTTGTAATACCCATTATTCGAATTTTGGTGAATATATTTTATGGAACTGATTTTGTATTAAAGTTTTGTCACAATCGGCTTGTATCTCTAACTTCACTCGGTTTCATTTTTTATTATTTCTGAGTCGTAGAAATGCCCCCATGGAGTGCTTCTTTTTTACATTGTTTGCAACGAGTAGTGGATTCAAACCGTCCAGAGATATTTCAAACAAGTACAGAAAAATGCGTTTTCGATCTGTTTTAAACTGAACAATAAGACCGATCTATATCTCATTGAAACATACTTTGAAAAGGAACAGAAAAATTCTTGTAAGACGTACTATTCGAAATTTAATGAATTGGTCTATTTTATGGAACTGACTTTGTATTTCGAAATACATAAATACAAGTTTCATTTAATGATGTTAAATTCTGTCAATGCTTATCCCTGAGCAATTCACTTATTTTCTATTACAAAACTAATGCTATAAATTTACTTGTCTCTTATTAAACACAGCCAATGTACAGTAACTTCTTAAATTCGTCTTATTGAACTATCGAGAATAAGACCATTTGCAAAACCTCCTTTGGACCGAACAACCATAGCAAATGAGCCATTCCATTTAAAGAAAAGTCCAAAGCAATAAAGAATAAATCCCGAATTTCGGATATCGAATTAAGCAATGCCTTGATCACGCACAATAAACGAAAGCCATAAGGATAAATCTAAACTACGGTCTGTCTTTCGATTAATTCTGTCTTCTAACGACTGGTTAAACACCGAAATCTGCATAATTACCTCATAAAAACAAATAAGCGGTTTACCAAGAATGTGTTTTTCTTGCTTCCATTGATCGGAGGATGCAGATTCAGCGGTAAAATGGCATGTTTTGAGCTTAAGTACAGTATTATCTGTGATAATCTTTATCAAAACCTATTAATTACCTGAGAGTACCTATTTTATTTACAGTCATTGAAAAATGCATTAGTAGAAAATTCACCTCATGCATAAAGTTTATGCATAAGTTATTTATAATTTCCTTATTCGACATTTAACTTTCGTACTCATCCACGTTAGTTAGTTATTTAATATCAAGAAAATTGCCTTAAGATTACTTGACGCACGAACCGTCGTGTTTTATAAGGAATATCCCGTGATGTGTTATGTACCTGAGCATGCATATTATAATAGTCAACATAATCCTGGCAGTGAGTTTAAGACATTCGATTCAGAATCGATATTCTAGCGCTATTAAGCAAGAATAATGTCATATTTCTAAATTAAAAGGATTGAAAATTACGTTTAGAAAATACAACTATGACGAACATGAAGCTATGAATTTGCATTGCAAAGTATTCTTTCCATAATAGAATGATTAATTGCCTCAGAGGAATTCAAATTACAAAAGGTTTAACATCTTCATAATAGAATGGTTCACTGCCTCTGAGAAATTCGAATTACTAATATGGTTTTTCAATATGGTATCTCATTCAGCATAACATTTCTATTTAATGGTTATAAATTTTGTTGTTGAGAGAAAAAGGGAAAGATCATACCTTACTTAATAATAGCAACCTTTGAAAAGTTTACTTACAATTTTTCTTCAGATAGGATTCATAAACATTTTATATAAATATGTATGCATAAAAAATTGCGAAAGGAAAAATAGTATTTTTCTTAAAATAACCATAGCGAATTGGCTCGTTTGATCATATCTTTTTGGATTTGGAAAGATGTCTGTCTTATGGGTTTTATTTGTTTAATTCTCTTTTGTCCATATTGAATCTGGCATGCGTAACTTGGCCCTAAGCCTATCTGACTACAGTAAATAACTATTGTTCATAGAATGTAATAGGTATTGGGTATATTTTATTTTATTTCATATTTATAATTTTATTTCTATCTGGTAATTTGTCTCCTCAAAATTCCTTCAGCTTTACTAAATCTACCATTTTATACATACATTTATGTAAAAAGTATATGGATCATTCCATGTCAAGCCGCACAGACCTCAACCCTACCATCTCTGATTTTTTAAAATCTTGTCAAATTTGTTGCCCGACAACATGTAAGAAATTCCAGAAAATTGTAACCTACTTACAATATTTTTTTATTGATATTTTAATTTCAAATTTAAAATATCAGGCAATTTTTCATGATTCTAGAATCACTTATGCGCCCGTCTCTCTGGATGTAGTTGGTTACCCGGAAGAAATTATGTCTTATTTTGTTGATAGATGTACAAACTTTCTGATTATGTGTAACGTGACCTTATGAGTGACCTTTCTAGTTTCAAGACCATTCGATTCAGAATTTGACTTTGGATTACAAAAAGTACATACTTTATTTATTTTGCAAAAAGATACGTTAAAAATACACTATTTATCTTTGATTGCTGAAAGTTTCAAGGTTGGACACGCACGGGTTCATAATAAAAAATTCAAAGTAAATATAATGGTGTAGTCAGTACCCATAAGCACCTGTATCGTTTGATTTAATTGTTCAATCGTGGTCATATAAGACTTATTGTTGATAAATATATCTTTTATTGATATATTACCTGACACTGTAAGTCACGTTTTGATTTTAAGGTCACTCAGGTGTGAACTTTGATCTTGAATTACAAAACTGTTTTTTCCTAAAAAATATAGGCCATAGGTACGTTATTCGAGAATCAGGTCAAAAGCTACAGAAGCTTATGGTACTGATTACACATACTATTTACTTTGAATAATTGTTTTACTGTGAACCCATGAGCATTCCACCTATCTGAAAAAAATAGAATACTTTTTGTAATTCAAGGTCAAATGTTGAATCGAATGACCCTGAAATGAGAAAGTTCGCGTTATACATTATCAAAAGTTTGTACATTTACCTACAAAATAGGCCTTAATTTAGTCCATTGGAACAATTAGATCCAGAGGTATAGGATGGTTAGTAATTCTAAAATCATGAAAAATTACCTAATTTTTCAAATTTCAAACAAATATAAATAAACTATTGCAAGTAGAAAGCTAAAAATTTCCAGAATTTCTTATATGAGGCTGAACTGCAATAAAATCAACTTTAAAAAAAGTCGAAGACGATCGAGTTGATAAAACACTTTTTTGTGTGGTTCGACATGGGATGACCCATATACAAATCGAAATTATTTGAAATAAAACACGCCGACATTTGTAGATGCATTTTTAGTGTAAATTGTTTGGTAATTTCATTATGTAGACATTCAGTTTCAATCTCTAACGGGGACAATGAAATAAATTCGAGCATTTTGATGGCGAAGCTTGTCCGCTTTTGGACCTTGCGCCATAAAACCCCAAAATCCAATCCAATCGAGCATTTTGAATTCAAATAATGTCTTTAACTCTCTAAGGGGTTCACATACACACATTCGGCAACATCGCATGACTTACAACTAATTTAGACCTTCGTGGTCAATATAATATTTTCTACGATTCTTTCAACTATTAAATAAGGTTGAATTATCATTATATGGGTTGTGCCTAGAAAGCAATACTAGACTACTATATAATCTATCTCGTAACGCTCAAAGGGTAAAGAGTTCACACTACCTCTTTCGACAACCTGTATAATGAATACAGTGTTAGACACTATTTTTATTAAACGGGCTATTTTCAACAAACCTAGAACCCTTAACATCATAATCAGATTAAAAGAAACTAATCCTTTTCATAAATGAAACACCGTTAAGAATATTTTTTAAAGTTTATAAATACTTATTTTTAGAACACGTTGAAGCACATAAGGTTAGAAAAGTTCATACTACCTCTTTCTACAACCTATATACTGAATACAATGTTAGCCACCATTTTTCTATACAAGCTGTTTTCAACAAGCTTAGAACCCTTAACATCAGAATCAGATGTAACGAAACTAATCCTTTCATAAATGAATAACACCATAAATGAATAATTAAGAATATTTTTTGAAAAGTTCATTAATACTTATTTTTAGAACACGCTAAAACACATAAGGTTAGAAACATTCACACTACCTCTTTCGACAACGTATATAATGTTAACCACTATGTTTCTATACGAGCTGGACAAACTTTAGAAATCAACGGAACTAATCATTTTCTTAAATGAAACGACGTTAAGAATATTCTATAAAAGTTCATAATTACTTATTTTTTAGAACATGCAACACATAGGGTTAGAAAAGTCGAAGTACTTCCCTTTACCAACCCTTATGACGGAGCACGTGTGTGTTTCCCTCATTCCCTTCACTGCTCTCCGAATCGACATTACCAAATATCGCATCCCTGCTGAGAACATATAGTAATGACATATGGGAACATCGAATTCTCTCTCTCTAGTCGGAGATAATCTCCCTCAGAAGAGAAAATTTTTCGGCTACACGCGACTAAGTATCGATTTTTTATTCTATTTGTCCCGAAAAAAGACTTAGCGCTGCTTCAGTCAATATCGACACCGCCCCTATCATCGAGCCTCTTACAGGACGTCTTCACATTTCGATTCTGACTCGTCCGAAATATGTCGTTTCGGAGAACCACCGTTAGGAAGTTCTCGTGCGGGGAACTTATTTTCCGATTTGACTGTCGACATTAAGCAGAGGGGAGGTAAATGGGACTTTTTCTTTGCTAAGGAGGGATGGAAGCGAAGAGGACAACTAAGAGGTGCTGGAATAGGGTTCGATGGAATGCTGAACAAAAATATGAATTGAAAAGAATGGTGGAGCGTGGATTATTTTAGTAGGAAATAATGTCTAATTAGCTTTGAAATTTTATCATAGTGTTTGTGTTCTCTAATTTCATATTTAGCCCAAAGCAATTGGAGTGTGACTTGGAAGAAGACCAAAGCTTAGATGGATTGATTGTGTAGACAAGGACTTTGGCATTTGCAAAACTAGGAACTGGAGAACTATCGACAATTGCAGATCAAAATGGAACAGACTCATGCCGAATACCAATATGTCATTTTGAACAGACACCGTTAGGAAGTTCTCTTGTGGGGAACTTTTTTCCGATTTGACTGTCGATATTAAGCAGGGAGAGGTAAATGGGACTTTGTTAAGGAGGGACGGAAGCGAAAAGGACAACTAAGAGGTGCTGGAATAGGGTTCGTTGGAATGCTGAACAAAAATACGAATTGGAATGGTGGTGAGTCTATTATTTTTGCAGGAAATAATGTTTAATTAGCTTTAAAATTTTATTATAGTGTTTGTGTTCGAGGGCGATTTGAGAGGAAGACCAAAGTTTAGATGGAGATTAACTGAGTAGACAAGGACATTTGCATTTGCAAAAGTCATTGTCTTATACAGTTTGAAGAACTATTGACAGCATAAGATGCAACGTATTCATAATGCAACATAATCAATCCAATATTTCGTTTCGGAGAGCCACTATTAGAAAGTGCGGGAACTTATTTTCCGATTTCACTGTCGACATTAAGGGGGGGAGGTAAATGGAACTTTTTCTTTGATAAGGGGAAGGGAATCGAAACGTACAACTAAGAGGAATTGGATTAGTTTTAAATGGAATTTTGAACACATGAGTAGGTTGGATGGATTTGGTGTTTTTAGGCGGAAAGGCAATATTTTGCCATGTTGTGCCAGACAGTGTCAGACATACATAGACATACACACACAAGGAAATATTTGCTGACAGAAGAGAGAAATACACCCAGGGAGGTATTGAATCTGACAGGGGCATACCGTGAGTCACGATGGATCCCCAGATGAGTGGGAATAAGAACAGAAAAGAATGGTGAATCATCGATTATATTTGTAGGAAATAATGTCTAATTACTTTAAAATTTAATCAGTGTGCGTTGCTTGTATATTATTTTTAGTGGTTTAATACTGTGAACTTAAAGACATTTCCAAGAAATGTAGTATTGCTTTTATCCAACTAAACTCCATCATGGGATACCGACCCTATACGGAGGGTTTAAGATAAAAAAAAATTTCCCATAACTTGAAAGATGACTAAATGAGGATGAGGAATAATTCTTTTGTGATGCAAACCAAAGATTTAAAGCAATGAAATGCACACGCAGGTGTTGCTCTAAATATATTTTTCTGCGAGGTTTTTAAGAGGCAAGAGACTGAATTTTAGGGCTGTTATCTTTAGGTGAAAAGGGGTTAGGCCCAAGGAAAATTATGCACATCAAAGTCGGCAAAATTTAAACAACTTGCTTCAGTTCAAACTCCCTGAAGGCCACAAATCGCACGATTTGTGTGATTTTCCTTTCATAAAATAACTGCATCGACATCGTTCTTATGAAAGAGACGGAACATACGAGAGAAACTTGGTGTTATTATTCCCGATCGCTCGATTTTAAGATCTGCGAATTAAGGTCCCGTGGTTTAGTAGAGAACACGAATCCTAATGAAGGACTAATTGGAAAAGAAGAAAAACGCAATTTCGTGCTCCGATAGTTAATTAGTTCAAGTCGATTCCCAAATTCACGTGACTTACATTTCTGTGATCTTACGTCAGCGACTCCACCCACATGCTCCTTCTCTTTTATTATGCGGTCAATGTACAGCGATTGGGTCAAACAATCCTTGGAAAGAGTCTGTTGGTCAAGAAGGTCAAAACTGGCTTGAAGTTATGTAAAGACTGCAAATAGCAAAAGGAATGTATGCGTGCGAACCCTTCAGAAAATTAAGACTTTTAAAGTATCGCAGACCTTGGTCTAAGTAGAACTCATGTAACAACGCACAAAAACGATAAATCGATCAATTAACCAGCCTCAAAAAACCCTGATCGATATTTATTTAAAAATTAGCAAGAATTTACTCTTCTTAGAGACAAAAAGGTCTTCCAATTAATAATGTATTAAAAATGACGCATTATTAATCAACCAAAAAGATTTCAATGTTTTAGTTTCTCTTATAAAATGATTCATTAATCACGCTTTAAATGTTTTTCTGAGGATGTTTCTCTGCAATGAATGGAATTTGTTTATGGAATTTAAATGTATGATTGGGAATGCTTTTTTCTTAAAAATAACAACCTAGATTCAGACTCTTTGAAAGAATTGATTCATTTATTTTAAATGGTACAGTTTAGCAAAATAGATTATTTATCTTAGAACTTATTCTTTGTTCGGAATACGATGCAAAGATTTCGACTTAATCAGTGTGTCTGTTATGCTTTTTATTTTAAAATTTTTTGATGAAAGTGTCATCATACTATTAGTTATTCATAAATATTGAGAAAAGAAGCATGTCGACTAGAAGCTATTAGTCCATCATATTTGATTGATTGGGCATTATGGCGTAAAGGACATATTTTTCGGAGCAGCGCGAAACGTCAAAAGCAGCGGAAAAACCCACTGAGCCCCTAGTCCATCACAAGTTTTATAGAAACATCAAAAGTATTGCTGCAATCATCGAGAACACCACTGCATTTAAAGTAAATCAACAACTTTTTACGATATCATAATGGCAAGCTTGATCTTATAGTTTCAATAGTTCTTCAGTGCACATCATTCTTAACCCTAAAGCTCGTTTTGACGAAATATCTCGTCTATTAATATCTGACCAATTTGTTAATGACGAGATATCTCGCCCATCAAGATCTGGTCAATTTTGTAATAGCGAAATACTTCGACGAGACAATCACCAGGAGATTCAAGTAATTCTTTATTTCAATTTGAAACATAAAAACTTCATACTGAGATGAAACACTCGTATAAAGTTTAGCTATCTCAAACTGGAATTAAACCTTCGTTAGTTGCACTGGTCCTAACAAGTCCATAGAGACTTTTTTTCAATGTTTTGCAGTGAAGCGAATAATCGTAAAAGTGGATTATATATAAATTTAAATAATACATTTTTATAGCGTTACTTGTTGTTTAGTATATCCTATAATATACTACGTATTTTTAAAAATGCGTAATGCGTGTGTAACTAGGATAATTATACATATAGCACCTCAAAATGTAACGCGATCTTAGTTAAGAACCTCGATTAATGCAGGGTGATTAAAAACGCGAGTTAAATAAATTATAAAAGAACAAATGCAAGAGATGAAAATTAAAAACCGGCATATTGACATTAAATTAAAATGTAAATATTGATATATACATACCACACAAATGCGTATTTCAATACAGAATCAACAGTTATTTCAACTGGCTTCATTTATGTTCCCCAAATAAACAACCCAAAGAAAGAATAACAACAAAAGCTTCTTTTGTGTGCTTACAGGAAATGAAATCTCTTTTTGATTTGGAAAATCGTTTCTAAATTCTGACATGCAATCTACGTATTTTTGTTCAAAGCAAACTCATTTTATTGGCAAATTGAATTTTAAGATATTTCATTTAGATTTTCCAAAAGCAATTTTAACTTCACATCCAGTGACTTTATATCCCTTCTCATAGCTGCCTTTGATCTCTGGAGAAAATTACTTGAAAATCAATACTTTCATATAATTTTACAAAATTGGAAAAATACTTTGGTGGATATTTACAGATGCACAAATGCTACCACCGAAGGAAATAAATGTTTGGAATTGAATTCTATTCAAGTAAATTTAGCATTATAATAAATAAGGAATAAGTAGTCATGTTGAAAAAAATCATTGTTTGAAAAATACTGTCTGATAATGGATTTATTTTAGTTTTGATTTGGAATTGTATACTTCAGTTCTTTTCTATTGTTTATATTTCATATTAAAACTTTTTTGTTGAGTAAATGGTACATTTGGACATTCAAAAACCATTTTGAAAGTACTATTAAAATAAAATTGGATAGTTTCCATTAAAAATCGTTTTAGATCCGTTCTCAATAGCTCAATTAGTTTTAGAATATTGGTTTCAAATATATGAATTGAATAGTTACAGACATCGAGACAAAACGTTATCTGAACACTTCTTTCCTCTGATTTACCGTCTTCTGTTTACAAACTCCTACAACAATTTGGGGCCACCATGACTCAATGGGTTTGCCAACTGTGCTAGCAACCTGCGAATTGTAGGTGGCGCAGGTTTGCTTCCTGTAACTTACCCTGAGCGTATTTCTCTCTTCTGTATCAGTAGAACTTTCCTTGTGTGTATGACCACTAATTGACATCATCCATCTTGTGTTTGACGAAGCATAGTAAATTCATTACCCAATAAAGAATGAGTATTATTCTTTGAACTGATCATGTAAAGTTATAATATAGGTTTATTTATTAATTATTTATTATTATTACCCTTATTTATTAATTAATGATGTTTAATTAACAAATAAGGGCATATTTTGAAGTAGTACACCCATTTTTAATCCCTCATTTAAGCGGTTGGATAAAGTGTAAGTTTCAAAATTGTTCTTTATATACACATCAAACGAAAAAAGTTAGATGTGAAGAAAAAGATAACACTTGTTTATGAAAGTACCACATAAGTACTCTCACGCGTTTAAGTGAATTATCTTAACACAATAGTCTTATCTCAGATCTTACCATCAGTTATTCCCACTTCTTTTTATCTCAAAAATAGCTTGGATATAATTAGGCTAACACAATTTCTGTTCCTGCGTTTCATTTAATTAGCAAGCTTTGAGCGCAATCAAGAATTTTCGTTAACCTAACATCTGTTATGCTTTACTATGGTGAAAATGAATACATTTTTAAGAAGTTTCCATTGAATTCGAGTGTTTATTTAACCTTATTCTGTTGAAAAAAATCACGTTTTATCTGTATGAGTGGATTCGACCTAGGCTCATTTTCTTAACTGCAGACACCAAATTATTTGTGTAACTAATTTATTTTATATAATTAAAATACTAAAGTGTATATAAAGGTTTATTTCGTACTAACTTTTCTCACATTTTATATAAGTTTTTATTCTAAGTTCAAGCAAGTACTAAAATCTCAAACTAAACTTTTGTAAATTTGAAAAAAAGAAAAAATAAGTGGCATTAAAAATAAAGACACAATCAAAGTATGATTTAAATTATTTTAACTACAAGAATATAGATACATTATCTTTAAAACAGCTTTTACAACATATTCCTGGCAAAGGAAATTAAGTCAATGAAGAAAATGAAGGCACATACTTGTTTCTTTTGTTTTAGCACAGTGTTTACATCTTTTGTGTTTAGTCTTATTGATGTTCGTAGAAATTTCGCTTTCCCCTTTGCAATTTGTTTTTTTAATTTTATAGTTATTTTCAACTTATTTATCATCCTGATGCTTCTCTGAGACCTACAAACTGTTTTCCAAGTTATTATTGAAAGAAACATCGTCCAACAGCTTATTTTAATTGTAATAAGGTTGGTTATTGTGTTTCATGGGCCAAGGGCGAAGCTGCGGCTTGCCAAACACAGGACAGTCAAGTAATGGACGTACACAAAATCATTGTAGGAAGGATTTACAGGTATGAATACAACGTAAGCATTTATTGCTACTCAATCCAGTACATTATTGAAGAGACGAACTTGCATCAACTTTGTAACAGATTTGGTAGAGTGGTACACTAAATACTACTGTGGTGAACACAGAGAGGAATGCAATTCTGCCTTAAATAATTAATTTTAATACACATAAATAGTGTACTATTTACATAAAATTGTATGGACATCGCACTGTCTACTCCGAACCTCGTTTTAAAATAATTTAAGAAACTACCATCGCCCCCTTCATTTGAGGCCATTCGCTGATAGACTAGCCAGCATACGTATATGATTATTGGATTTTGATAAAGAATATTTTATATTTTTATCAACTTGGTTATTCATTTCGCCAGTTGACATTTTCATATGGACCTGTGTACAGCGGAGCATACCTGTTTTTTTCAACCATCCGGTCTCTGAGCTTATATTAGACAGTCCAATCTCGCATCTTTTCATCTCCCTTCATATCCAAGGGTACTTCCATTGGCCGAATCCTCTGGACCCATGGTGTCCCGTTATAAGGAAAAGTGATGTGAATGCTCACACATTTATTTCTCATTTGTACGTGTAGGTGTCAGATAGTTATTCAATGGTGCCCGCTCCAACTCCAGTTTCTTTATATTGCAAAACAATATCTGACTTCTGATGGTCAGCTTCTAAAACTTTGGTCTCATGGTGCATTGTTGAAAGAAGTATAGATTTATTCTTTTGGGGCACATATGACACCAATGTTGTGTTCCGTTAAAATTCAAGTAACGATGGAAATTTTACTATTGATTGAAATCTGGTCGAATAAATAGCTTATTTTTACGAAGAGTTCAAACAAATATTAAAATTTTTAAAAACTCTTCAGCGAGTCATCTGTAAAAAGTTGTCAGTTGTCCATTCAGTGCTTCAAGCAACTCAGCAGAAATTAATGAACTTGCTTTCTCATTTTCTTCATAGACCCTCTTAATTTCTCGATTGGTTTCCTCCAAGAGTAGTCACAACGTGTCATCTTATAGAAAAAGCTACATTGCGTATATGAAACGTTCGGTTCGCTGAATCACGGAACGAATAGGTTCCGGTGCAAGTTTCATAACACATAATTATAGCAAATAAAATAAAATATTACTAAAATGAATTAGAAAGAATGAATTTATATATAATGGGCTATATTTAACCATAAATCAGTGTTCCCCTAACATAAAAAAATTGCAGATCTCTGCTTTAGGTATTGATATAGGTCGGTTAGACCCAGACAGTTAAAACGTCAGCTTTTTAGTAGAATCTAAAAAGATATTCACGACTTCTAAAATTATCCCAAAAATATGCGTCTATGAGAATTATATAAACTATTAAAAGGTATATCTTATCATCTGAGTGAGATATCATGTGAAGAATTACGAAAATATGTCAATTTGACCATGACAATATAGAAAAATTAACTTTATACATCTCATATCCAACAATTTGTTTTCTCTTATACCAAAGATCAAAGTAAGAGTTTTCCGAAATTATCGGGGAGCAATAAACTGCATAGCAAAATGTCGATTTCATATCGTCCGTAAGAAAAATATGTATCCAACAATACTTCTTTATATTCGGTTTTGTTCTCTACTGTTTCTGTGAATATCACTGTCTCGGGAATTTAAACTATTTTAAAGATGCAAATTGATAATCTTAAAACACATATGCTTTAACGCATTAATCTTATCATCACACAGGTAAAAGAGGGTTCACTAGAAATTTGTGTACTGCAGTTTGAGTCCACTGATGTTAGTCAAACCCTCTACTTTGTAGTATTATCTTTCGGAAATAAATTAAATTATATTAGTTGCGACACCAAAATTTAAAAATTATAGGCTACAACTTGATCAGTTTTCAGATTACTCTGATTGACTGATAGACACATCGATGTCACTATCATCAACTGATTAGAGTAAGGGAAATTTGCTGTTGATATGTAAACAACTTTTAACTCAACTCTATGAGCGTAACTCACGAGATTTGATCGAGACCGTAGAGGAAGTATATGGACTAAAGTATTGATATACCACATATGAAAATACTGAGAGATTTGACCAATAACTGGCAAGTTTGGAAAAACTTTCGAAAGCCAATAAGGATAATTACTGCAATGGATTCTTTACTTCATTTTACAACAGGAAATTTCAGCTGGTTTTCGCGAACCTTTTCACTTTAATCACAGCGAAACAAAAAATCAATACTAGCCGAATCGACGATGTACTGCGTAGACTAAAATACTGGAATCTTTACCTTGGAAAAATGCCAAAACCCCTAAAAACTAAAGCACAGTGGTCGCTAACCAGGAGATATTTTATGTGATGTCGATCGTAAATTTAAAATACTTTTTATCAATCTCATTTCTCAAAAAAAATTCCAATAAAATTTCGATATTTTTCTTTGCCCTTACCCCGCAGCTACACTAAAGAATCGATGTCAACCAAACTCTTCATTAGGCGATATACATTTTACCAGAAATAAAAATACCGTTGAATGCAGGAAAGTAGAAATAGAGACCCTAACAACGCCAAACATGAGCAGAAAGGAAAAAAAGAGGAGAAACCATTCCTTCCAGATATTTGCCGGTCAAACTCTGTACAGTCCATTTCTTTCCTTCTTTCTAGGACACGGTAAACAACACGACTGCGAGTGAAAGTAAATATTCATTCGCCAAGGAAGGGAAAAGATGTGTGTGAGGAAAGACAGACAAGACGTTTCTCCTTTTTTCTATCCCGGAGAAAATTCGGGAGAGGGTAGCCTCTTGACTGAGCACTTGTCTTTCATACTTGTACCGTGCGAGTTTTCATGCTCTATTTCAGGAGTCTTCCTTTCCTGCTGTCAAGGGATACGCCATTTTCTTTTTCTCTCCTGAATTTTCCGGAGTGAACCTATGATCTGCACGAGTTAAAATAGAAAAAGGCAACGGAGGGAAATAACTTTAAAGAGCTAATGCGTGCTTTTTTTTCCCGAGTGCAGGTAGGTAGGAGTAGTGGAAAAATGTTCTTCGTCCCAAAAGTGTTCACACATTTTATCTAGCGGAAAGTGAAAAGGAAAAAGATTTTTCTGGTGGACTTCACGCTTCTAAAATAAACTGCAGGTCCTTTTAAAGGCACTTTGTCACACTCCGTAACTCCTCAGTCGTAGGGTCATGATATACATAAATAAATTCACCTCCATAAATTATGCTAATTTCTACGGTAATTTGCTAACTGCGTAATTTTAATTTTATTTCCTTGATGATGCTTTGATGAAAATATATCTTATCATCACTCAATGTTTTTTAGAAAGTTAATTAGGATTTGGATAGTGTCTAATGAAAATGGAAATAAAAAATTAAGTTCTAAATTATTCCAAATAAAAAGCTTTGATATTATTTTCTCCATTTACTATTTTTTGCTAATGTCTAACATAAATAAGTATAACCCAATGAAATTATAGTTTTTAACAGCATGTTTTACATACTCGAAGTACTTTACCGTAATCTAAATATAAGTTTAATTAACAATAATGTTTTTTTAGTATAAACAAGAGTAGACTTTCCTTACGAAGACAAATATTAATACTGAGTTTATGTAACCACCTTCATGTAAATAATTATTATTTGAATCCTTCCACCATGTATGACGGCCCTCTTTTTACAAGTTGATTTAATTCTAAACTATAGTACACACATGTCTAAAAATTAAGGATAATGGTAATACAATCCGAGATGAATTCTGCTCCAAATTCTTGTACCAAAGTACCTAAAATACACAAATGAATATTCCATAAGCTATGTGGAATGAAATAAGAACAACCACATTTGCCTCGTGGTGCTACTCGGAACCAAAGAAATGAAACTAAAATACTTCGGTGAACTCATTGTAGATTTTAGTTACCGCCAAGAAAAATTATTAAAAGCAACGTTATACGAAATGTGCAGACCTATGACTCTAATGCAGGTCACCAATGATCTGTAGACGTGATTTTCACAAGGCTGTCTGAGAATTATTGTGACAAATAGCACACTAGAGCACGTCTTTGCTTTTGTGCGGCCCTTGGTGGTGGTGTGTAGATTGTAATTTAATGTCCGAGAGCATTCCAAGCATACTCTATTAGATTGAGATCAGTTGACTTTGTTCGATACGAATTCGGTATTATCCTTAATTTTTCAACATGTGTGTGCTGCAGTCTGTTGCACATTTAGTCTCCACTACAAACAATCTTACATTTACACGGTTACGGATGGAGCAATCACGGAGCATTGTTATATAGAATTGTTCAGCTATCAACAAACATTTGGATAAAACCCAATCTTATATAAAAGCATATACATTTCTTTAATTTTTTAAAATCATCCTTCAAAAGAAACAAATATGTTTAGAATAAATATGCCTCAAGATTATAACTAATTAAGGATAATTCTGAATTTGTATCAAGCGTCAGTTGATCTCAATCCAATAGAACCTGCTAGGGGTGCTCTCGGACATCGCATTGCAGCCTACACACCACTACCAAGGACATCATTAGCGAAAAGATGGGCTCTAGTGCCTGAATGGGGCTCTTTGCTATAGGAACTTTTGTGGAAAGTATGTCTACACGTTGTGAGGCTTGCAATAGACTCAGAGTCCAGCATATCCCCTATTAAGTTGCTTTTAACAGAGCAAAAAATGCTTTTTCACAAATACTAAAACCTACAATGTGTTCACCTAAGCAATTCTTTTATTAGTTCCCAGTAGCACCATGAGGCATGTGTGGGTATTCTTATTTTAGTCCACATAGCTTGTGGAATATCCCTTTGTCATTTGAGATATTTCGGTACAGGCACTTGACTTAGGATTCATCTCGGATTGCAGCATAAGTAATTTTGCGACATGTGCGTACGCTTACGAACTTGACATGCATGTAAATTATATTATTACGAATTGTATAACCACATCTTATCACTAAAATAAAGACGGTCACAAAATCGATTTATCAGCTCCCATCGCTTTAGGCTTGGCACAGAACTATTTCAAGGCACCTGATCTCTTAACCGCTGCATTTCAACGTCGGGAGAAATCGATGCATCACGCACAACTTCAAAGCGAGGTTTAAAAAAACTTAAAGACGGCGAAAGCAAATACGCCAAATAATCAAGAAAGACAAAAGGCCGCATGCGTGCCCCCAAACACAATCGCACGGGAACTGGGGAAAAAGAGAGCCAAAACAGTGGAAAATGTGATAACAGGTCGATCATTCTATTGACAAAAGACAAACCCCTAGTCCATTTAGTTCCATTACGGACAACTCAAACACAAACACTCGCTGGAAACCGAGAAGATAAACAGAACAGGGTTCTTTTCTGTGACCTCCCTCTAAAGGGGAGAATGGAAGAGTTTGGGCTTCCGGGCACGCTCCTCCTTAAGACGAATGAAACGACACTTGCCGAATGCGAGAGATATTCAGAAACAGGAGAGTGTTTTCCGAATTCATCAGTTCAGTTTCAAATGGGAGGTATTGACATTAACATGGCGTTTGTAGACTTTGAAGCAGACTTGGGGTGACTTTTGAAGACCAGACTTCTAATTTCCTCCCTAGCTGTTCACTATCACAATGCAATAAAATAATACCTGATTCGTGGTAGAATAATCTATTTATCATCAAAAAGTATAAACTTGAGTAAAGAGCTAGGGAAAAGTAGTTTCTTAATCGTATTCTTAACAAAACCCCAGGTTAAGAGGCGTAAATATTCAAAGATAATTAGATAACTCTTATTCCGCCAAAGTGGCTTGGATAAAAACTTTTAATATTGTGCAACATGTTTGAATTTTTTTGTTGTTGCTCTGTGTTCCAATTTTGCCACCACGAGGGTAAATTAGACAGTTGAATATTTTTTTAATTACCGATATTGTTTCTTTACCCTAAAATTTCTTAGCGGTTCTCTCTGTGGATCTTAATTTACACCTTTACTGAACTAGCAACGTAAACCCCTTTTAAAGATAACCAGTGCATCTCGGAATGAAAATATATGACGTGCATGTACGCCTTTCGGAGTTACTGGATTTTCCTACTTCGCTATGACAGATCACGTACTTTCAGCAAAGTAAGAACATTTTAATTTGCGAATGTCTGAGGTCCTAATTTATAGTATAAGTATGCGCTGATTAGCACGATACATTTATTCTCTCTTCTTGAGGTCTGAATTTCCATGCTCATCGCTGAGTCGAATAATTTGTATGCATTTGTTTCTTACATGTAGTTTTGATAACGAAAAATAATTGAATCGTTTAAGATAATAATTGTGTTTGTGAAACAAAACGAACCTGAAAACATTTCTTGCTCAACCACATTTTATTTCTTATATTTTATAATATTTGAAATTCATTAATATTTGTTCTTAACTCACCTTTGAAATTATATAGAAACATGGAAATTTTACGTTAAGGATGCATTTGAAATACTAATGTAACGATGTACCATTTTATGTGACTCCCATTTTCGTCAGGGGGTCACGGTAGCCCGGTTGTAAGAGTAATGGATTAGCAACCGGAGGGTTGCGAGTTTGAAACTCAGTCCAACCAAAGATAATCCTGTATACGGGGGTTGGTACACGTTAAATCTGTCGTGGCCTCAATAGCCGTCACCTTGCGGATGTGTGGAAATTCGGAGAGGGGGCCTAGCTCAGGTGTTGACCTCCTAATCTGACTGTGGTTCAAAATTACGTGTTTTCCTCAGATGATTCCGTTGGGGATTGATCCCCCGACCGTCGCCAATATCCCGTTGTGTTGCTCCAGTGAAGGGTTAATTAATTCTCATTACCTATTTTCATCAGAGGTGCTTGAATTTAATTGCACGAATTATTTTGAGTTCCATCAACTGCATTAATAATTGACGATGATCATAGGAAGTCAAAGTAGCTCGGTTAATTAGAAGCGCTTATGCAAAACCTCGGTTCATAAACTTTTCATATCTATTTCTTAGATGACGTATATGACAAAATGAAAAGATTTACGGTAATAAATTTATTTGCAAAGCAAGCCAGGATTGTACCAAAATAGTTCTTATTACAACCTCACTTTATTTCGTACTTTATTTACATAATCCAAATGATTAATCCCTGTATAAGTTATATATTTCTCTAGATCTGTACAACAGCGATGCATCAAAATAGTAGTTCGTTATAAATCCATATAAGATGATTACGCAGGCAGCAAAAATAAGGCAGATCCCTGTTCCTTATTTATCAAAAGCGGCCCACCGTCGCTGCTTTTGGCATAGTGCCATTCCTCCAGATGGCTCTCTCCGTAATGCAATAAGATTACTGCCTATTATGATCGGCTTACCTCCTAAGCAGATTTTCCGATGGTAGCTCCAGGCACTGCTGTGCTCGAGGGGCCCCACGAGGGGCAGGGCCTGGGAGCCCCCTCTCAGTAAGACGCACTTTTGGTCCTCGTGGTCAATGAAGTAGCCCTCGCAGGACTCGCTTTCCAGGCATTTCCTGTAGCACGCAGTTGGAGCGGTCTTGGAGAGAAACTCCAGAGGGCCGAAGCCCTCCAGTTCGTTGCTCGGCAACCGGAGGCCGGGGGTCCTCTCGAACGTCACACGCCCCGTCGTGCAGTTCACAGGTAGGGTTGACACTGAAAGGGGAGACGTGGGAAAGGGTTAGTCTTGATTGAGAGAAAGACATTTGCAATGGTAATAACATAAAATAAGCTATAAAAGATCCTTTCTACTTAGGAAAATGAGGACTGAATGGGGAGACATGGGAAAGGGATAGTCCTGTTAGAAGAGGAAGACATTTTCAATGGTAATAACATAAACTAAGGTATTAAGGAGGTTTTCTGTTTAGGTAAATGGCGAATGAATGGGGAGACGGGGGAAAGGGTTAGTCTTGATGGTAAGAAAGACATTTTCAATTGTATTAACATAAACCAAGTTATAAAGGATGCTTTATGATTAGATAAATGTGGACTGAATGGGAGACAAGGGAAAGGATTAGGTCTGAAGAAAAAGATAACATCTTCAAGGATAATAACATAAACTAAGTATGAAGGATGTTTTCTGTTTAGGGTGTTGAATGGGTCTGTTAGGTGAATGAATGGGAAGACGGTGGAAAGGGTTAGTCTTGATAAAGACATATTCACTGGTAATAACATAAACTAATACATAAAAGATGCTTTCTGTTTGTTAAAACAACATTCAATACATCGATTAAGTTTACTACACACTTTAAATGTTAACGAGCATTCATTAATTTTATCTAAGTAATATACTTCGCCATGTAGAAAAAGTTTTGTGACATTTTTAGAGAAGATTCCAAAATTAAAAGATATCGTTTTAACTTATAATGTAATAAGATGAAATATGGGAATAGATTAACTGTGGCATCATGAAGAGAAAGTTATTTAATGATAATAACACAAAGTTATAAAGGATGCTTTCTCTTTAAGTATCACCAATATTCGATACATTTCTGTAATGAACCAACATCGTACAAAGGTTGGAGTATTCATTAATTTAATATATAAATAATGCAATCCAACATCAAGTTGAATTTCCGCACTATTATTAGCTTCATTTTATAGAAAACTCCGTAATTTAAACTAACAATTCGCAAGAATTCAGCCTTGAATATCCAAGGCGGAAGTTTTTGAAAATGGGGTGATACTGTCAGACTCCATGCAGCAATACAAGCTGTTACTTCCCACACTTATGCAGACTGTACAAGACTTAAAGAGTGTATACTTCTAAAATCTAGACACGAGAATATTGTGCTTCAGTGGGTTCCTTCTCACTGCGGCGTATTTGGTAATGCGATGGACGATACTGGCGAAGAAAGAGGCGGAAATTATTCAGTCGCTTCAAGACACAATACCTCATTCATATATTATGAGACTTATTAAAAATTTGATGGTAAAAATTTCCAAAACTAAACAGTTGGAGCAAATTAAGGATAAGTATTGGCAGAATTCCTTCGATAAAATTTTCAGTTTTCCAAGACCCCATGCTATCGCAACTTTTCGGCTGCAGACGGGACATGACTGCATGGCTAAATGTTTCTTAGATTTAATTTCCTTCCTAGCCCCAAATGCGTGGTATGTGATTCTGGATTTGTTATGGATGCAGCCTATCTTGAGAACTGTCCGACTTTCGTCAGAAATATTTATGAAAGATATTGGCGCTCAAGTGAGATGATACGGGTCCTACAGTGTGGTTGATCTTTTAGAACTGTATTTTCATGTATCAGCAAGCATAATCCCATTAAAAAAATTCACATCAAGTATAAAATCTACGTAGAATGTTGGTAAGATTATAATTCTACTAAAAAAGTTGCGATTGTATTGTATGTGTAAATTAGGACCCAAAGAAGTTTCACCTTGTATGGATGTAAATTTAATGAATGGGGAATGTAAGAAAAAAACATTAAAAGACTAAAAATTTAATACTAATCCATCATTTCATTCAAATTTATTATTTATTCATATAATGAGTTTTCAAAAGTGCACTATATTACCCCAACCTTAAGATGGAGATGGCATAATAACATATCTTTTTCAAAAGCTTACTTTTATCAAACATCACTTAGATATTTCGAAAGTAAAATAGCGTACTTTTAAAATAAAAAAAGAAAATTTGTGGATATTTTATTTCCTGAATTCACAGGAATCGATTTTCTTGAAAGTGCGTCGTCTCCCCCTCACTTACTTATCCATCCGATTCGCCTCTTCACGAGGGAAAAGTGCCACTGAGGCACTTAAATACAAATTTAAATTTTGCTACATTATATCGATTACTAATATCGTAATCAAACACAATTTTTTGTTCCCAAACCTCAGGGACGCAATACTCTATCTCCCATTGGCCCCGTCGGTTTTATTTGTTTCCTTTACCACAAGGGATTGAAGCGAGCTTACAGCAACAGATTCGGGGGAAATTATCCGCTCGGATCTGGCATCACTGATTAAGAAGAGGAATCACGGTGGGTGTTCCGTGCGAGTGTGTGGGGTTCGAACTTTTGGTGGGAAGGGAAAGACAAAGGAGATGGAACTAAAAAGAAAAAGGGGAAGCACTACCGTCGAACTTCAGGAGGAATAGATTAACTTTCTAATTGAATTCGGTACGCCGTGTCTCACTTTCTACCAAGAAAGGGAAGAAGGGGAAAGTACCCGGGAATACATATGATACCGGTTCGTTCCCTTTTTTGGTTTTGTTTTGCTGAGGGGTTCGTTTCGGTTCTATCGTCTCGGTTCGGAGCACGAATTCCTTTTCCGGGCACTCATTATTTTCCGGAAATGTCCGGAACTTAGTGGAAAGTGCTGTGAAATGCCGGTTTCTCTGGATAATGAAGCCGAGAGACTGCTTTGGTATTCGCTGCTTTATGGCCCTTGCGGTGCGAGACATTAGTTACCTCTTAATACACTAGACGAATGTTGGTAAATAGCTGGGAATATTTAAACTAATCAAAAGGATGAATAAGGATCTCGAAGCTAAGAGACGAAAACACATGTTTGGTAATTACATATTCAGCTTAAGAATGAAATTTGGATTTTAATATCGCCAAAACTGTTGAGATAAGTCGTACGGTAAGAAAGTCAACTTTCCCCGCATTTCGTAACTGAAATAGTTATCACTACAAGCTGCAAATAATTCTGTATCCTATCCAAACAGTACGGACATTCTAGCAGTTGCAGTTACAAAAGAGGGGTTTCAGAAATTAATAATTTTTTGCCTAAACTAACTAGTAAAATTGACACACAACCTTTTTCCGTTGTCACAACCATATATTTTAATAGATTTATCATCTTTACACATGGAGATTTGAGGAATGTTACGTTTAGGCTCAGTGAGGATTCACTTAGCCCTCCTGGTGGTTGTCTCGACGAGGTATCTCGTCTCATTAGCAAAACTGGCCAGAACTTGATAGAGGAGGTATCTCGTCATTAAAAGCAAACTTACCAGATCCTTCTAATGATCCAGATATCTCGTCATTAGAAGGAAAGTGACCAGATTTTGATCTCGTCATCATCAAAAATTTTGATGACGAGATATCGTGTCATTAGTAAAGTTAGTCAGATCGTGATGGACGAAATATTTCGTCGTAACCAGTTGGAGGGATATGACATCAAACCAGTCCCTAAAAGCATATTGGTCGTCAAACGTAACTTAGCCCTCCATGGGGTTTCGATATCTCGTCCATATCAATATCTGACCAATCTGCTAATGATGAGATTTCTCATCATCGAGATATTGCCGATTCTTTATGATGACGAGATCAAGATATGATTAGTTTTCTTCTAATGACGAGATGCCCATAAAGATCTGGTCAGTTTTGCTAATGATTGCGTTTTTGTTGCCATACCTCGTATAGACAATCACCAGGAGCGTTATATGTATATTTATTAATTGTGTACATATTGCTTCAAAAACTAATGAATCCATCGCATATTTCTGGTAGAAATATTACTAGAACAATGAGCAATATTCCTGCGTGTTTTCGCCGTCAAATGTCGTTTCAACACGACGAAGCAAAATCACTCTTTAGCTGTGATGGGCGTAATTATTTGAACGCTCTTTTGGGTGGCCGATGGATTTGACAGGGTGGACCTGAAACGTGGTACCCCGGATCACCTAACTGATGACTTCTTACTATGGGGTTAACTGAAGAGCCGTGTGTACAAGAATCCCATTGACTTTAGTAAGGACCTTATTGTAAGAGTTTCTGTCGCTGAAGGAAATGTTCGCGAAATACTTAGTATCTGAAAATGTATGGCGATTGATGCGTCGACGTTGTCAGGCAAGTATTACTGTTGAAGGTCGCTGCTTTGTGAAATTATTGTAAAATGAAGTAAAGTTTCATTTTCTGAGCAATTCCTGTTTAAGTACTTATGTAAAACAATTACTGACACATATTGTTTGACAAAATTTTTTATTTTGCCCTTTAACTTCTGTTGGTTTTCTCGACAAGTTATCACGTTAGCAAAACCGACTTGATCTTTGATATGTTTTGAATTTTGGTTTGAAATTTCAATGTACAATTATTTAAACCTAGTTTGTATTCTATTGACTAGCTTAAATTCTGCTCTTTGATAAACAATGTTATTGTTAATGATTAAGAAGGATGGATATAATTAGAAAAAATAGCTGCAGCTGCTTCAAATCTATACAAATGGTACTGTTTTCAATATCATTGAAAGCTCAAAGGTATTCAATTTTACATGGATGTCGTTACATTAACGTGGAAAATAGATTTTCTGAAAGAAAATACAGATAACCCTTCACTTGTTTGCGAGTAGGGATATTTTATGATTAAATATTTAGATATTGTTAGCCAATTGCACAGTAATAAGTTCTAATAGATTAATATTCGTTTAGATGGAAATGTATTATGCGATTAAGTATTTGCAAAAAAGGGTTATTTTTAAACCGAATGTAAAATATGATGGAAATGAAACACAAAGAAGCATTTTTGTCAATTGTCGTGATTAAATAAATATTATTTTAGTAATTTACTGCACCATTTAACTCACTAATAATGTTTACTTTTATATTAAAAACGTGTCAAATAAATTAATCTACTTCTACTTGTTCCCGTTTTCAACAATATGATTAAAAATAAAAATCTCACGAAAACTGTTATTACATGCATATTTATCCCCGACGTTTCTGTTCATATTTATTATTGGTAAAATTACTTTTAAAATAAATTTTTATCGTTCAATTTTTAGAGTTCATTTAAACAAATAAAATAAAATAAATCATATTCACGTACATTCTTCAATGATTCATCGTTGTAATGTAGTTCAATCTTATATTTATTTTATACTAGTCATTCTCAACTGGAAACCTGTATTTTAATAAACATTTTTATTTTCATTGAAGATTATTTTTCAACTAAACAAATAACATTTATCGCAGATTTATGCTTCAAAAAAGACAAAATATATGTTAATTTGAGTTACTACGGTATAACACCAGCTTACTCCAGATTATTTATTTAAAGATTAAATACCTTTATCCGAATTAAGTGAAATATATATATATATATATAACAAAAAAGTAGTACCATAATCATTAAGGTACAAATTAATTTAAGTACTTTATCTTGTTATGTGTTGTTTGATTTCTTGTCTACATCAAAATGACAAAAAATGAACTATCTATTAAATTGTATTTTAAATTATCGTTAAAATGCTTCGTTCATTTTTCAAAAATTCATTCTCGTCTTTGGAAACACGAATATTCCATTTATTGCCTTTAAAATTGTAAATTATTCTAGCTAATTCGTTTTAATGTGAAATTAAAGAACTTCAAATTACGGATTTTACTTTAGTCCAAAATCATTTAAAGATGTATTTAATTCAGTTTGTATTTGTAGACAATAAGTTTTCAAGTCCAATTTTTCAAAAATTACTATTTCAAAAGCAAATATACTTATCTTGAATATATGCAGTCAAAAGCTTAATTTAAAAACTGTTTTAAATGATCCGCAAATTTGCCAGATAAACAAGTTTTTTTATCAAAAAAATATTTCCACGGAATATTTTTCAAATTGACTTAAACTTAAATACTTTTATAATTAATTTTCATTTGACTCTTGTCCGATTCCCAGGCTGGAGATGACATTCAAAGGACAATAGTTAAGAACATGGAAGAAATAAGGACTAATATGAAGAATTGCCCGATGGTTATCAAAAAAAATCCCATTGAAAAGTACTTTCAGCACTATAATTTCCATTTCTGGACATTTCTGAGTCGACTCACGTGTCGACTCAGAAATGGCCTATTTTTCAAGTGGGGGACGGTCCATACACTCGGACTAATTAAAGTCAGTACGAATATTGGGATGTCTTCAAGGAATTCTAGCCCAGTGGGTCCCAACAAGCGCTAATAGGACACGCTTTCAACGGGTGTAGAAACTAAAAGGTATCATCAGCCAGTCCTGGTGACTTTGCATGCTTTGGACACTATTTTCTTTTCTCTAGAACCTGGGTCAATAGATCCTCTACCTCCAATGAATGTTGACCTCTAACTGAACGGCAGTGAGTTATCCAGAGCTTTCAGTCTTTCTGGGACTTGGAGAAGTGTAGGGGCGGAGGTTGAGGCACTCAGAAGCTTGCTTCATAATCGGTTAGTGGAGCTTTTGCTTGCTTGCTTTTACAGTAAGCTGAGCTTGTCATCAGAACAAAACAAACCTTTCAATATTTACCGGGCAGAGATGCAGACGTACAATTACGGAGCTTAAATGATAGAAATTTAAGAGTTAAGATTAAATTAATAATTTGGTATAGCGCTGGGTCTTTTTCTGTTGGATGGATGGCGAAAGTCATATCTGCTTGGCATGCTTTCCCTCATAGGATCTGCCGCGACACGAATGATTCGCAGAAGTCCTCTTGCGGGGCGACCAGTTAACGGGAAAGTGTTTCGACGAGGTATCTCGTCCAAGAACAGGTCAATTTTGCTAAGGACGACATATCTCGTCGAGACAAAACTGCCGTATTACACCAAGGGAATGAAGATCCAAGTAGGGAAAACCTAGTCCCTTGCCAGAACTAGCGACAGTGTGGAAAGGCTTTTGCACCAGAGGCTGGCCACTCCAGGGCAGTTTTCGACACAAATATGAACCACCAGGAGGGCTAAAGACGCTTGATGTCGCCCCCTACTCTTTTAAGTTCCCTTTTGGGTTGATTGAATCGAGCCCAGATGTAGGATCGGTCTTTTTCGCCAGGTCACGTAATGCATTCTTTAACTTACCAGTTTATAGCCTTTGAAAGAATTAAGTTTAGAGGCTTAATTAGAGACAAACGCGGCTATGTCCTATTTCGGGGACCGTAAATTGTTCACTTATATGAGCTTACACTCCTCGTCACGACTCGTATGCTTGAGCTTTTTTCCCAGTCCTATATAAAGAGTATATTTTACGGGAGGACTAGGTTTCAGCTAAATGTGTAAAATGGTTTTATTTTTTGGTTAATTATTGGATACTTTTTGATTAGATCTTACATATTGCCTTCCGTTTCGGAAGCTAAAAATTGATATTATTTGAAGATATATGTTTCTAAACGCGGCGTTGATAATTTGAAGTTCTTCGAGTTTTACACGTAGAGAACCTGAAGATTGAATTTTATTTTCCAAGATTCTTACTTTTATTTTTAAGGCATTTTTTGAGCATATTGAGATCATGTCATATTCCTAAGAGTCTATTTGTAACAGTGTTAATTTGCTTAATTTTTATCACAGCAGCATTTCAGTTATTATGTAAAAGTGTTAAGAGTTGTGTCGCGTCGATGTGATTACATCTTCAGCTCGCTGACTGGGGAGCGATACTGAAATGGCTGAGAAATATTGCCTCACACTGATATTGAAACTTCCAAATGCAATACCGAAATATTCTTTAGAAGACGCTCTGGTATTTCGACACAAAAAATCCAACCTGAATATTAACATACCCAAATCTTTTCACACCTAAGAAATATATTTTCTATTTATATTTACCAACATCCAAAATGGGAGTACCATTCCTTGAATACGAACCCGAAACTTTCCACCGCTTTCAAAAAGTAGATATATACATTTCCGCAATATCATTCCCAGAATCTAACACAAGGAACCGAGGAGGTTACCTGGATACCTAACCGCCCTCCGCCCCGAAGTGCTGCTCCTTAATCCAGAATCTTGGGTTCTTTCATTTGATCAGAAAGATTTCTTTTTTCACCCGATAAAAGGAGACCGTAGCTGCCCCTGTTGGCTGCTTCCCTACCAAATTCAATCAGGGGCATTAGGAAAAGGTGACGCCAACGGAAGGGCTGTAGACTCTTTCTTTTGTCTTCAGCAATCACGTCTCTACCAGTCCGCCCGCCTACGGCATTCCCCAGTAGTTTGTTTTACAAGGCTCTACGTCTTTTTAGAGCCTCCAAGGGGTAGGACGTGTGAGGAAAGTCGAAAATAGAAAGTGCCGTATCCGATCTCTGAGACATTGAAGATTAAAGAATCTCAAAAGAGCAGCTCCAGATCCTATATAAATTGTCTACTTTTCTATTATATTGATCAATTTATAATTATAATTTTTGTGAAAGGATTTCCTGAAGTCTTAATGAATTGAATGCATGATGGGATGCATCAAGAAGGAAGATATCTCCAATAGTTTTAGAGCCACAGTAGCCCGGTTGGAAGATAGCGATTTGCAACTGGAGGTGTGCAAGTTCGAAACTCGATCCGACCATGATCCAGTCATGTATGTTGAGGCTGGTGCACGTTAAATAAGTCGCGGCCTCAAATGTACTCACGTTGGCGTGGTGTGGATGTTTGGAGAGTGGTGTGCCAGCTTAGATGTTGACCTCGTCACCTGACCGTGGTTCAAAACTACGAGATATTGTCCTCTTCGGGATTGATCCCGGACTGTCGCCAATAGCCAGCCAGTTATGTTGCTTCAATATGACGTTAATTCAACTAACTACAAATAGTTTAAAGATAAACGCAAAAATTGCGCTTGATTATAATCAAAGTGCAAAATTCTACTCGTAGCATCTTATCAGACCTTTCAGAGTCTTAAAGAGAGAAGTGAAAAATTGAAAATCGAATTCAACTTTTATGATACCTTTGACACTGAAGAAAACGAAAAGATTAAAACAGTAGTTTTCTCTGAAAAAATGTCTGCCTACTTTCATTGATTAATTTATAATTTTAATTTTTGTGAAAGGAATTCCTTGATGTCTCTCTTAGACAATAAAAGTACTGATGGGATATGTCACTAACAAAAATGTCGCCAAAAGTTTTAAAGACAAACGCACAGAAATTGCGCTCCTTTGTAATACAACAAAAGTGCATAATTCAACACGTAGCTTCTTTATCAAGACTTTTTAGACCCTCCAAGAAACCCTTCGGAAAATCGAATATGCCTTCCATTATATCTTTGACATTGAAGAAGAATGGTTGAAACAGTAATTCCTTATCAAAAAATGTCTGCTTATCTTCATTGATTAATAATTGTTTTTAATTTTTATGATAGATAATCATTTCAGGAGTCAATTTGCCTGTAAATCTACAGACGGGATCCAATTGATTGCAGGCGCAGCTTGGTCAAATATGCTTGTTTTAATGAATATATTTACAATTTCGCAAAGTGCGCCATAAAAATCCCCAGTCAGCTGATTGAATTCACATTGTTTATAGCTTGGAAGTATTTCTCTCTCTTAGCTCTCCTCTATTGGTATAATAACTTCAGTACCTTTAAGTTGTCCCTTGGTCAGTATACTGGGAAAACGTTCTAGTGTACACGTTTTTAAGTCTGTCAAAGGTGTTTAACAGTTAAACTGCTCTTAATGGAGTCAAATTCACTACATGACTGTGAAACTAGCTGAAAAATGTCAACTATACCGAGTTGCTCCCTTTCTTCCTCATACTTCAGTTTTGACTTTTTTATTGTAGTCAAAATCTACAAATTATTAATGAAGTCATATCAACTCAATACCTGTGAACTTGCAATATAATTCCGTCTATACAACTAATCTACGCTAAAAGTAGTCAAAATAGAATCGGATGGAAAAATTTTCGTTGTTAATATAGAAAAGCACAAACATTTCTCAACTATTATAAAAGTACTAAAATTCAAAATGTAGTTCATTTCCCAAGACTACAACTTTTTAGGGCGTCCAAGAGATAGGACCCTAAGGAAAGTCGAAAATCGAAAATACCATATCCCATACCTGAGACCTGAAGGATGAAAAATACGCTGAAACATTGTTCCCCTGTTTAAAATATCTCTGTTTAGCTGGCGCTACCATTAATTATTTATTGGAAAAATATAATTTTAATTTTTAACAAGGGGCTTTTTGATGCCTTGAGTCAAGTAAATCGCTGATGAAATTGATGAACCACAGCAAAAATTAACTCTCATGAGACTTTTGAAGCGAAACACAAAAATTGTTTGAGATAATGTATGCGTGATGAGAAATTAAGTTTTGGTTATTAATTGTTTGTCTTGTAGGCTGTTATTATTTTTCCAAAACTATTTTTCTAGGAAAGAGGCGATATTGTGAAGATAAAAATTAATAATTCGGCGGCGATGAAGTAGTATCTTTTTGTCTTTGCCGTTTTGATGTTACATTGGATACACACGAGCGGGTCTCAAAAGTCCTTAATAACCTCCATAATGGGTAAAATCAAATAAAATGTTTTTGGTACTTCTGTATAAACACTGATTTGAAAGAATTCTTATTAGAAATTAAATATACATTATACCGTTTATTAATCCACAACAGGGAATAGTTGTGCATATAAAATGCCAGCATCCAACGCTTTTTTCAAATAAGTGAATTCTTTCGTCTCGATAAATAAATTAATTAACATAGTTATATTAATTAACTTTATATTTTTAAAATTTCCTCATCTGGAGTATGAATAAGTCTCTGTAAAATGTCCTCGTAACTAGATATTTTTGCAGCAATTTATGTGTTAATTTATTAGTTTATTCCTTTAGCATCCATTTGCTTTTCCCGTTTTTATCATGCCCGGTATTTACACTTAATGAAAAATAAGAAAAAGTAATTCAAAAATTTCAGGATAAAAACAATAAAACCCTTCGTGGTTTTCTAATTACATTATGCTACCAGAAAAAATCTACTTTAACATGCCTTAAAGTAGAACGTAGGTACTTATTGTTAAAAGCACAAAATGATAAAAGAAAAGAAAACAGTTGAACAAAGCTAAAAGTAAATAAAAGATTCATCAACTGGAGTTTGGTAATCGCTGGTTTTACAATATAATCATTTCAACATTCATAACTTTGAAGTTGTAACATAAAATGGAGACAGTATCATACCATGTATAACACAAATTTAGTGTAACTGAGCATAATTCTATAGATGAGAAATTATTTCCTTTTGTTAGTTAAAGTATTTCAGAGGTAATGAATAACCAAAAAATATTTTCCTTTCAACACTTTTGCAAGGTGATACAAAATTTCGAATCCACTTAATTTCAAATTTTGAATATGGGAATAATCATTATAGAAGTGGGATAGGTACAATCACATTTTCTAGGGCATGCATTACCTCTGTAACCCTAATGGTGGTTGTCTCGACGAGGTATCTTGTCATTAGCAAAACTGACCAGATGTTGATGGACGTGAGATCTCGTCATTAGAAGAAAACTGACCAGATCTTGATCTCGTCCTCATAAAGAAATCGGCAATATCGTAATTACGAGATACTCATTTGCAAAATTTGTCAGATCTTAATGACGAGATATCTCGTCATTTGCAAAATTTGTCAGATCTTCATGAACGAGATATCTCGTTGAAACTACTTGGAGGGTAAACCACTTCGGAGGTTCTGATAGGTCTATTTCTGTATTGCTCATAACAGTAAGATCAATTTCCTGTAAAACTCTGTTGAGAATTATTCTCGTAAAACGACTCTACTCTTGGTCACTAATAGATCATGTAAATTTATTCGCAAATCCCAAGTCCTTGTAATACGAGCGATTCTTTAACACTATGAATTAGTGTGAAATTTCTGTTCAAATATTTATGTGGCTCTTTCTAGTATGAACTAGTGACCGTTCAGCAAGTACTACCAATGTTACAAATGCCTTAACTATTGAAGGTCAACCGCTAGTTTCCTGTCACTAAAATAAGCAGTTTTAATGTTCCCAATTTAAGAAATACCATTAACGTATTAAAATAATTCAATGCTGGACTTACCAATAGTTGAAATTGCTAGAAAGCAGAAGAGAAGCAAAGTAATGAACCAGGAGTTATACATCAGATGATCTGAAAGAAAAAAATATAATTAAAATTTGATTTTATTTCAACAATAGGAAAGAAACAAACCAGTTTTATCTTATGTCATGTACAAATTCTTTAAATGTGCGTTCATCATTATCAAAAGCGTAAAAATGATATTTTTATTGAAATTTGAAACAGATTGGGCAATAAACAACATAAAAACGAAATAGTTATAAATAAGGATTACATAAACTATTATTAATCTCTCTCAAGAAATGTTTTACCATTTTTAAAACTTTTCAGAAAAAAGTTATTAAGAAATTCCATGTATAAAACGATGAAGAGTGATTGTAATTACAATTTATTAGCTCATTTCACAAAAAACAAAATGTGAAATAAACACATCGTTATAAATTACAGAATATTTTTCAAGTGAAAATGAGATTTCAAGGGTAAAAGTCCAATTTTATGTCTCGGATTTGCAGGCTTACACCAACACGGTGTGCTCCCCCAACTTCGTTTCATCCATCAAACAAGATTAAAGCAATGTTGCGTAGCCGTTAAAGAGTAAAAAGAAAGAGGAGGTTATGACTCAGAAAATTAACAAATGGAAAATGCGCTTTAAAAATGACTCTAATAACTCGGGTTAATACACATATACTCGGGAAATAGCTGGGAGGCTTCATATTTTATAGATATCCCGGAGTAACAAAGTACCCGTTAAAAATATCGCCTCAATTTGTCTCGCTTAATAAACATGGCGCCGAATCGGCCGTTGCCAGATCCCGCTCAGTTTGCGGTATCTTTGAAAAATAATGTTCGCCATTTTGAATGTAAGTCGGGGAACGAAGCTTAATAATCCGAGAAAACTTACGGGGATTAATCTCGTCAAAGAATGAGCAATAAGACAAAAACACGAGCTATGACACGACAAAATAATCTCTGGATTCGGTAGGGAGAGAAACTAACCATCGTAAAGAGTCATTAGAGTTTTAGCGCTCTGGAACTAAGCCCTCTGGTACCGTTAGCTCCGTCGAACGAAATGGCTACAGGAACGCGTTATGGAAGTGATTAAAAACAAAACTTTACCGATGTGTCGTCGGCCATCGAATATTAACGTAATTAAGTGAACAAATATTAACCAAAACCGTACAGTTAAGCTCGATGTGATTTAGAGATAATGCAGTTACGCGCAAAAGTCATGTTTCTGGAAAAATACAGGGAGCCAGCGTAATGGAGTTCGCACTTTCAGTGATTAATTTCCAGCTCAGCTAGCAAAAATGTTGATGAAAATTTAGCTTATTTGTAACCATTATGGTGTGTTGTTACGGTTGAATAAGAGTGCAATGATTTGAGTTAATATTAAAGACGTTTAGTCACTTTAAGGCGTGGAAATACTTTAATTCACAGTAAACGAGTATGAATTTGCTTTTGTCAGGTAGGGCTTATGGATGGCAATTCTAAATTCGATAAAATTATCGTTGTCAAAATGAATTTTTATTAAATAAATAAAATATTAACAATTAAATGCACAAAAGCAACAAAGCAAAATGAAGACATATGACGTTAAGCTACAAGAATGGCTGTCCTATAGCTGCAATTAAACATTCTAAAAAGCAAAACATTACAACTTTTGTTATCTGTTATCGTTTCCAAGACTAATCATGTTCGCTTTACTAGACTTTCTCAAGGTATGCAATCACAAATAATCTTCACCAAAAAGCTTGTCTTAAGCTGTAACAGCTTTAGAGCTTATGAAAAGCTTTCTTGATTTCATGAAAGGTGAGTATGCAGTAGTTTTAATTAAAGTCGCACTGGAGCAATACAAAAGATTTCATGAAACACATTAGGTTTTCATTTTCACCAGAAATTAAAAATTATTTCAAAACTTTATAATTGTACTTCAGATGAGTTTCCGTAACTAAAATTTAAATAACTATTAATATCGTTCATTTCTACTCACCCGAATAAAAAATTATGCGCAAAAGTTTCCAATAGTTTACTGACGACAAAATAAAAAAAAAACTCTTCACGTTAAATAAATTTTGTACTTAATAACTTGAAAAATAAATAAATTGTGATCAACAGACATTGAGAAACATTTTTAATCCTGTGTATTACCAAAAGGATTGTATATGAAATGTTTAAGAGTCAGTTAATTGTGCTTTTCCGCTAAATATGAATAGCGCTATGAATGTTTATGGTTATTATTCAAATATTCAACTGGAGTAAGAATTGTGGAATAAAAATTAATTCGAATAACTCCAGCAATTTGTGCTTCAGTGTAGATATGGCGAAGAGTGGTGAGTTGTCAGGAAAGAATGAAATTAGGCTCGTTTTATTAAATCTCGACTTAGAAGAGTTTTCCAAACTATTTTGGTTTTATGCTGTTCTCAGAACTAAATCATCTTACACTTGAATAAAAAAAAAATTCAAAACATAAAGTAAAGCCTGAATATCTCTGAGAGTATTAAATCAGAGCTGTATTTGTTAATGCTTACTTTTAATGCTTCTTATAACGATTTCCATTTCAAGAAATCCTTCTTACATGCTCCCTAGAAAGGAACATAATAATTGCGTGAATTCGAGGAAATGTTAAGCTCACACACTACAGCGCTTTTACCGGGGCACACACTTTCATCATTGTAGAATCGGATTTTTTTAATCCAGAGGTTTTCTTTGATAATGCTTAGCTAAACCGCATTCTTTTAATCTAAGAAAAATTGTTAACGAAGTCAAAGAGAGAAATATGCAGGGTAAATTAAAAACCCTCGGAAAACTTCTGCTGTATTAGATAAATGTGAATTGTTATTTTTTCCTGCTTCCGACCTCTACCGCATGCATCTGTGTCATTCTATTTTAACTTTTAATTCTTTCTCGGTGGCAGCAAGCTCTGATGGTTTTGCAGATTTTTAATGGCTTTTCTAAGCAGCAAATCCAAGGAGGTAGCCTTTTACGTTTTTGGTATCGATTCGCGAGACCTCTTTGTACCCCCTTACTTGTTTTAATGGGAAAAGAATGAAATGGAAGTTTAAAATAGAAAAAAAATCAATTTAAAATTGAAGAATAATCCGATAAATCCGAATAAGATTGGGAAAGAAAATAGAACTTTTTCTTACCTTCCTTCGACTTTCTCTACTTTTGAAAGAGAAAAAAAGGAATTAAAAGGAATTTATTTTTTTTCTTAAAAGAAAGATTTACATCTAAAATTTTTATTTCTTCTATTCGAAATTTATAGGGATTTAAAAGAATCCACTAACTTTTTATGTTTTTTGTAGTATCGATTTGTGATACTAAGTGAGGGGCTTTAGACCAGCAGTTTATTTTTAATAACTCCTCACCTTTTACACCAAAGCTGATATTTTAACTAGCTTACTTTTTATATTTTATAAAGTTGTCTACCTTTTTATTTTACGTATATACTTTTCAAAATAATGTCAATTTTTTCAGAAGAAAGCTCAAATAGCGCAATAGATATATAACTGTCTTATCTATTTCTAAAAATGTAAAAGTTTTAAATAATATTATTTCATTTTATTTAAATTTTCTCAATTCCCTATAAGTTTGTTAATGGATTTTTTATTCCTTCAAACCTTTTAAGATTAGAAATTGCAAATCTCAATGACTGTTTTTGAAGAGGTATTTCAGGATAACAGTTTTGCAAGTGATATTGAGATTTTTTAAAGTAGAAAAACTGCTTTGGATAGTTTAAAGAGCAGTAATAGCTTTTTAAAGCCACCAGATGGCTTGAAACTGTGTCTGCAGTAACTGTTTATTCTAGCAAAGAAAGACAGACAAGTAGAACCCTGGATGGATGCCACCTTCGAGTGTTGTTGTGTGCTGTATTTCCCTTTTATTTCTTCTTAGTTTATCACTTCACAATAAATGATTGCTTTCTGCTATGTGGAGTATGTTTCTTATAGGGATTGAGGCAGAGCTTTGTATAAATTTTTAAACATTAATAAAATTGGGTATTTATAATCTACATGACCCATAATATTAAAACAATGTCGTTTCATTGCACAGTTCCTTCTGATGGCATTAGGAACGGGTTTTAAGAGTATGAAGTCAACTAAATGCTTAAATTTCTTACAAGTATTGTACAGTGTGCATTTGCACTGTTTAATCAATACCTAATTACTGAATCTTTATCCCGACTTCAATGAAGCTTCTAAGCAAGACTTCTGATAATATTTATTAGCTATCATGGTGAAAATATAAGAACTCTCGCGACTATTCGATAAACTTTACATTCAGTAACTCCATATACAAATTGCAAATTTTAAGGTAAGGGCAACATGTGTGGTGTCATTGCGCAAACCTGTATTTAAGAAGAATACATAAATACTGCGTCATAAAGATTGTATTTTCGGCTTATAAACGCATAAAAGATGTTCTGTGTAAACAGTGTATTATGATCCGTTAAAATAAGTATTTGCATAGTATAAGTATCTGCATAGACCTTAGAGATTTCTATGGAAAATAAGTAACGATGACATGTTGTTAGGAGGCTGGTGTCGAGGCAATTCTACAAGGGAACGTCAAAACCTCTTTTGTGTGAAACATCCCATTATTATCTTTTGAAGCGAAATTCCGTGCGAAAAAGATAAGTATTCTAAAGAATTTTGGAACACAACCTAAAGAAACAATATCTTACGGTACAGATACCTAATACAAAATACGGTGCATAGATTTATAGATGAAACATAAACATCGAGGTGCTACTCTGCAATGTTTAGCCTGATATCAAGAAGTGTATTAAACCAGACTATATACAAATAGTCTGTATGCAGAAATACCAAACGTTTGAGCGCCGTTGAGATACAGGGACCGAATAGCAAACTCATGCACAGAAATGTCGTGAGAATGTTCTTACATAAACCTAATAGTTCATTATTTTCACAAATGAGTTAGGATTAGTCTTGAAATCAGAGAGTGGACGAAACAAATTATATTTTTATTTTTTCGTAGTTGAAAAACTGCTCATTCGTATACTAAATGAATGTGGAAAACCTGAATAATGTAGAGCAGCATCCTCCACTGACCCATATTCCACGAATCTTAATTTTTATACACGAGAGAAATACTTTGATGAAACACTTCACTTTTATTTTGTTTTGAAATTGTTAAACAGCTGTTTTTGTCACAAAACACCACAGAGATCACCGAGTGGGGGTAGCTGAATATTGAGTTTCACACGTCCCAACTTAAATACATTCATTTAATGGTTTCGTATGAGTTTTGGTAATATTTTACGGGATTCTAATATGACATGAGAAGCACCATACCTATATTACTTATTTCAAACATCTGACAAAGCTGTAAATTTTATACCTCATTTTTCAAATGTTTGGATATGGTAGACAGTTACCGTATAAATTCAATACTAATTATATCTTTTCTTAACCCTCTGGTGGTTGTCTCGTCATTAGCAAAACTGATCAGATCTTGATGGACGAGGTATCTCGTCATTAGAAGAAAACTGACCAGATCTTGATAGACGAGATATCTCTTAATTAGTAAAAAACTAACCAGATCTTGATGGAAATCTCCTCATTCGAAGAAAACTCACAGATCTTGATGGGAAAGATCAGGTGATCAGGTACGTCATTAGTAAAATTGGTCAGATCTTGCTGGACGAGATACCTCGTCGAATCCACTTGGAAGGTTAATGCCCGGAATTTACTGTTTAGCGTTTAGCCCCCTGAAAACGTACAAATGATTTTCGAATAACAGGCGTCACTGATTGTCTTGTGTTCTCAGAAGGCAATATAGTGGAACAAAGTATCACGACTCTGTCCTTGACTCCTAAATTTTATACAGATGCAGTTTATTTGGATTTACTCTAAAAGGACGACGCTCGTTCACACAAACCACTCTAGTATAAGACTGCTATTAATGCAAAGGTATTGAACTAATGGAATGGACAGCAAATTCTCCGGAGTATTATCCTATTCAAACTATTTGAGATGTCTTCAAAAGTATCTACCCGCCACTTCCTTTTCCCACCCTCCAGGAACTGCAAACGCTCTTATGCAGAAAGGAAATCATTGCATTCATCGTTATACAGTTAGTTCCGGATCACTTTATTATGGGGATGGATCGTCAGTCACAAGCCGATATCAGAGTCAGATTGTCTCATTTTATATGTTTAATATAAAATGAGACGGTCTATCCCCTTTCTACGTCATTTAGAATCTTTAACCTCTAATCATGGTAACGTTGAAATTTAAGACTTTGGACACGCTTAAACGTTAACTTGTTGTTCCTGAAGTTTGTAGGACTAAATAGCATCACTTACAAGCGAAACACACTGTCAAGATTTTCAAGATATGAGTTTTATAGCTTTTCTAGACCAGTATGTGCAGATCTTTAGACTGTTGGAGTGTGTCCACTAAGTCAGTTTTTCTTTGCATGAAGGTTAGATTTCTAGAGAAACAAGCTTAGCGAGTTTAGCATAGTGGAATTATTTTTCTCCTCCTTTTCTCATAACTGTTTTTTAACTTAATGTGTTACACTGGTAAACCAAAGATATATAATGTATTTTGTGTTAAATAAAGATCTAATCGGGAAAAACTAATTTTTATATGCTTTTCTAATGTATTTCTGTTTTGTAGGTATACGATGTGTTTGGAATAAGTCCTTTCGTACAATAGGATAGTATTTGATCCAGCTGTCGTCCACCAATGAAAAGAAATTATCAGATGTAAATTATTCAAATTGCTTCAATTGATAAAAAAAACATACTATGCTTGTATATTCAGAATTTCTCACATTGGTTTTAAAGTATTGTTACGGGATACTTAGCAATGATCTTTCATTTTTTCAAGCTGCTAATTAAATGGGAATTTGGAAAAAATTATAAATTTCACGTGTTCAATGAAGCTAAGGGTAAGACTTGGGTATGCTTTACTGATTCAGTGTCCAATTCTAAGTTTTCCGCGTAGTTAAGACGTTGCTTTATTTCGTCTTCTAAATGGGCACGGTTGCCTCAATGCCCATTTATTTAGAATTTGTCTTAGAAATTCATCCAATTGTACTTCATGTAGTTTTGGACGACCAATGAATAGTGGACATTTAGACTCGTGCACTTAATGGTTTTCATATTATTGTTCAGAGCCATTAATAGCAAGAAGGCTGGTGACAGTTATCAAACCCCTGGCATTTTTAAATAAATAATAGGATTGTTGCACAGCTGCTGTACCACATTTCCAAGGAATTAACAATCCTTTATGTATTATAGCTTGTTTGCGATAAACCAATAGAGCGTTTGGCACATTCAGTCTGATACAGAGATGTATACTTTTGGAAGAAGCGCTCAAATTTTAAATTTTAGCGAAAGTAGTGGTCCTCACAAAATTGTAATGTAACTAGTTTTAAAGGTATAAGCTTCATAACCAGTAAAAATTTTTCTACGACTGAATGAAGTTTAATTAATGATATTTTATGAGAAATCCTTTCAAAGATATTTGGGACAACTGAACGCAATACAACAATTAAATAGGAACATGGATTCCTAAAAATTACGTTATTTAAATATCCATTTATCGTTCAAAAATCCAAATAAATACATTTGTTTGATTATCAGATCTCAAAAACAACGAATGTGGAAAAACAGTAAAAGTCTGACCTTTTAAAATTAAACCATTGATAGAACTAAAGTAAAATTATTTTCTCATGTTTTTTGGCATTATAATGTAAATTTTCTTGCGAAACAATTTGGAATCTGATATAATAAACAAATCTTACAGAGTGAAAACTAAATACTAAATTTCTGAAATAAAAAATTTCCCAAATTCTCAAATAAAAATTCAATGCAGCACATAAAAACCAATGCTTGCAGAGTAATATTTTTTCTACAGTAATTTCATAGATACTTAAAGGCTGATGTCATAAAATCTGAAATTTCTGAAAATTATTTGCCTATTGCGTAGTAATAACTGCTAAAAGGTTCAGATCTCATGTAAACATCAAGTTAAGTTAAACTAATTAAATAAAAAATATTTGAAACAAAATAATTTGTTTTTCAAAAGGAATCTTGAATTCTAGACAGCTCAAATGTCTAGACAGCTTTGCTGTCAATTGAAGAAAAACAAAAGTATTTCCTAGAACCAAATAAAATGGTTCTATAGAGAAAATGCTCTTTCAATCCAAATTATTTTAGCAGGAAAAATATCTATGCGGGTGCATTGCTCTGCTACAAAAGCAAATGCTATCTATTATTGAAAGTTTTATTTCCCTGGACGACTACAATTCGCCCTATCAGCAGATATGGAGATTTTCTTCCAGAGAATCTTGGATAAATGTACTTTTTCTTTTGAATTCAGAATCCAAATTGTTTATCTTTATTCAATGTCCTTTTCTGTGGAATTTTCGGATTTTTTACATCAATAAAAAAATAAAATACTAGGAATCTTAAATTGGCATACAAGCTTTTGCGTTTCTTTCCATTCAATTAATATTTAAGTAACTGTCGAAAGACAAAATTAATATTTTTAGGATCGCACACAAAAGTCCGTTGAAATAAATCTAGTTGAAATTAAATCTTTACTTAAAGTCACTGAAACGGTTAACTCAGCAGTAGGAACAGCCTGAGTGTTCCATCAACTTTTATTGAAAAATGGGGTGGAATTTACAAAATATAAAACCAAAACAATATGCTACAGGCCTATGACTAAAACTTGATAGGTTTAGTTTGTTTCATACTGATACTTTTATTTTCATTCATATACAGATAATACTTTCATTTAGGATTGAAATGAAGTAAGAACTTCATTGATATTGAGATAAATTAGACATTTTTTTATTTTAATGCTACATAGTCGTGGTATTTACAAGCGCATTATCCATTAGGTTTAACTTAGCCCCCATTATTATTTAAAAAATAATTTTTTAAGTATATGCCTAAGATTGTCTTCAATAAATTTAATTGATAACAACTTTGCGATTGATCCTCCCACTCATTAATGAGAAATAAGGGGGTCTGGCTTCTTTTTTTACAAAAGCTTTTTTTGCAGAGATAAATTTAGAGGGTGTTATTGTTTCTATGGGATGACGTAATTACTATTTTATTCCGAAAGTGACGCAACTTGGCGGTTTATTATAACACAATTTCGCCATATCGTTTTAAGAATTAATCACAAATGTAATGCTTTTAAAATTGAAAACATTCCCCCATTGTATTCCATATTTTATATATCTGCTCAAAGAAGCCTGGTTGTACCACCGTGGATCAGAGAGTTTGCCCACTATGCTAGCAACCAGTTAGTTGTAGGCGACGCAGGTTTGATTCATGCAGCTGCGAGTAACCCTGGGTGTATCTATCTTTCGTGGCAGTACAACTTTACTTGTGTGCATCCTTTACTTAATGTTGGATGCTTTGTTTAACGTAGATTGGTCAAATATGGTTATTGCGCCATACAACCCAAACCAGCCAATTAATCATGAAATCTGACTCTAATTGTCTCAAACGTGTCCCAATTAGCGACGGGGGAATTTACACAACTAAACATCATCAAAACGGTGATAGTTCTTTCCAAGAAATCGGGCCGTGGTAACCCAATTGGAAGTCGCGGATTAGCAACCGGAGGATTGGAAGTCCGAAACTCGATCCAACCAAAGACCGTCGTGTGCGTGGGGGCTGGTGCACACTAAATCTCCCGTGGCCTCAAATGTCCTCACGTTGGCGTGGTGTGGAATTTCGGAGAGTGGGGCGCCAGCTCAGGTGTTGATCTCATCATTTGAACGTGTTTAAAAATTACGATATGCTATCTTCCAATCTTTCCCTTCGAGATTGATCCCGGACCGTCATCAATAGCCCACTGTGTTGCTCCAGAGCGACGTAAATTCAACACATCAACCTACTTTTCCAGAAATTTTTATTATTTTATCGACAGTTTGTTTACGCTTTCACTGATGATCTCTGTCTGAGAGAACACGCTGGTAGAATAGGAGATAATTTCTGAAGCATTATCAAGAACATTGATTCTTTTCTAAAGGCACGGACACCCAAGATGCGCAATACACGAACAGAAGAGAGAAAGGAGTTGATGTACGTTTTAAAGGAAAGGTCCTTAAACCTCCCATACATATCCTGCTTTTGTCCGTAAACAATATTTTGTGACAAAAGGCATTCTGCTTTTCACTAAAGAGGTGAGCACGCGTGGATGTTTCCTATTTCGTTACAGCTCATGAAGTGACGATGTATGCGAAAATCGCGTGGCCAGCCTTTTCTGTAATAAGATTAACGACCAGATCACGCGATGATACTGCTTTGGAAACTTGGTCACGGAACTTTTTCTGCTATTTTTTTACTTTAGTCAAGGAAACGGCAAGAAAGGTACTATTTACAACGAAAAATTTTATGACTCTTTTTTTATGATCCTGCATGTACCTTCTTGTGTACGGTATGGTATGATTATGTGTTGAAAACAATAACTTATATCTCAAGTAGGTTTGTGACAGGTGTTAATTTTGGCAATGCATTACTGAGTAACAAGGGAATCAATGAAGTCTTATAATGTAGGTTCTTTTATTTTTTTTTAGATGTAACTTAATATATTCATTCGTTTGGAATTTTTTTTCATATGCTATTATTCAATTATTTTCATGGTAATCGAAGCACTAATTAACATTTTTCCTATATATAGGAAAATTAATCTATCTTACAGCCCTGGGGTTGCCGTTGCTCAGTGGTTGCCCCTGTGAGTTCTAGGTAGAGGAGATTCAATTCTCTCTTTTGTGCCAATATAACTTTCATTGTGTGTATGTCCATTTACCTGAAGCTCTTTCGTGCAGATAATGCCCTTGTGCCATAAAACCCAACCCACAGATCTGTTTTTAAGCTAATTTCAAGCTCCTTTGGTGTCAAAAAACATTAATGGAGCGAAACCCAAACCAACTACAGTAGAACCTTGATTAACCGAGGTAATGTGAACCAAGACTACTTCGGGTAATACGGACAAAACAAAACAGCGTCTACGGAATACAGAAAAAAATTACTGTATTACATGTTACTACTGCTGCTACTGAAACATTTATAAAGCTAGGATTAAGAATAATCTGTACTCGGATTTGCGTCATAGCATGTATTTCTTACGATAATTTTATGATAAATCTGGATGTGAGTTACTTGTAGTTTGAACTCTTTTTTAAAAGTATCTTCCGTCTTTCATCACTGTCTCGTCTCTTTGAACAAAGTGTACACAATTAATTCTCCTTGAAGTTATATAAAGCTTAAAGTACTGGGTATCGAATCAGAGGTTAATCTGGGGTTAATCAGAGCTTGGATAATCAAGGTTCTACTGTGTTTCAATATTTGAAAAATATTCATCGTTAGCATTAACTTTTGATATAAAAATAAATTTAACATATGAAATAATCTTACCTGTGGGTCAGTATGCGTTCATTGTAGAATAATAAATAATATTATATAATGACGATATCTCACATTCAAAGAATAGAATCTGCTTTAGAAGCTACTGTATATTTATTTCAGAAGAGCTTTTCATTATATCTATACCCCAATAACAAAACAACAACAAAAAACAACTAGTATTTTACAATCATTCTCTCTAGAAAATAATTGAGTTTTAGAGCCTACTAGCTGAATTACCCGGCGTTGCTCGGGTTGAATTGCTTGTAATTCATCGTAATATTACTCAATGTTATTCCTATGTAGTTTTAGAATTGTTTTTAGCCCCCCCTCTAAAGTCCCAGGACAATTGTAACGGGGGTTATTATCTAGTCTATGATTCCCGCATAATTCTAAAAAATGAGTGTACCAAATTTGATGTGAATTGGTCAAACTGAAATAGTAAGGATAATCAATGTTTTTCCTATTAAGATTTCGAATCGTTTTTACTCCCCTCTGCAAACCTAGGACAAATAGAGCAGGGTTAATATATTACCTGTTTCTCGCAGGATTCTAAAGAATGAGTGTACCAAATTTGATGTGAATTGCTCTGACAGTGATCGTAAAAATACTCAATGTTATTCCTATGAAGATTTTGAATTGTGTTTAGCCTTCTCTGCACATCCAAGACAAATAGAATAGAGTTAATATGTAGCCTACGTTACCCGCGAAGAATAAGTGTGCCAAATTTGGTGTGGATTGGTCAAATGGTGCAGATTTGTATAGAGAACAGACATACAGACGCCAACTTTGCTTTATATATAGATTAATATGCAAAAGTAAACTACTGAATATATATTGTTAGAATTCTGAATTTGTGATGGATTGTGATTGTTTTTCCACTCAATTCGTCTCAATTATATTGGTGTAGTGTTCGTTACAACACCTGTCATTTATACTGATCCAATGAAAGCATTCATAGACATCTCTATTGCACTTATTTATTTACTTGTCATCGAAGAGATGAAACTATGATTTAAATTATATACGATGGACAATGCATGTGGGATGTGTACTTTGTTCTCCATTAGAATTCATAAAACTGCATGATCGATATCGCAAGTATGTAATTTGGAGATATTTATTAGTATGTGTGTGATGTGTACCCTAAAGGGAAAGGTCTGAATAAACTTAATGTAAATTTCAAAATCATGGGTTAACTTGTGATTAATCATTCTTATGATCAATCATAAGTTAAAACAACCCATGTATTTATGCACTTTTATGTATACTGAATAATACTTTATTAACATTATAACGGAAAATTATTTTATTGGTTTCATTAGTAAAAATGCAAATAGTTTTGCTGTAAAAACCAATTTAAATGTACGCTACTATTGAAAGCGAATATTAAGTAGTTGAATAAAATTACTTTTTGATTGAATATATTTTTATTGAACATAACCTATATCAGTTTTCAGATTATGAATGTTTACAGAAACACTCTTTTTACTGTGGTTCTATACTCGAATATATTCAGCTCTACAGATCTCTTTCTGCAGATGCCAGCTCAGGTGTTGACCTCGTCATCTGACCATGTTTCAAAATGACGAGGTGCTGTCCTCGAATCTTTCTCTTCGAAATTGATCCCGTACGTCACCAATAGCCTGTTGTGCTCCAGTGCGACGTATATTCAACTACTTACATTAACCTCCCTGGTGGTTGATTTCACGAGGTGCCTCGTTATTAGCAAAACTGGCATGGACGAGGTATCCCATCCTTCAAAATCTCATAGTCTCTCATCATTAGCAGAAAACTGACCAGATCTTAATCTCATCATCGTCAAAAAATCGGAAATATCTTAATGACGATATATATCGTCATTAGCAAAATTGCTCAGATTTTGATGGACGAGATATTTCGTCGAAACCACTTGGATGGTTAATGTTATTGAGAAACTTAATAATAAACATATAAATTTACAATAAGTAAATAAAAATTAACCTTCAATTCTTCACAATGCCTGTACGCCTCTATCAAAATACTTTTATTAGTTTCAGAGAGAAAGAATGAAACGCTTGTAATTTGATCAAATCTTTTAGAGTCGTTAAATTAAACTTGCTCTTTTAGGAAGAATGAACAAACATCAAGTAAAAGTGCTGGTTCGATTTCCGTGTAAGTAAACCTTATTACAAGTTAGAGCGGGAAAGCAATTTTCAGCAGCGTTATCGGGGCCAGAGATCATCCCTGATTGAAACAAAGAGGTATAACATCGGTCTCTTAAACAACTTTTTGGAGCCCATTAAGGGAATACTCTAAAGAGAAACATCAATTACTTTCAAGTTCGTGGAAAATACTTGAGCACTCAACCTTTGGGACTGAAAAAATTACAGCGCAGAAAATAGTCTTTTAAACGATCGGAATGGGTTACTACGAATCAGTTTCAATCTCAGCCTTTTGATTTTCAATCGACCGTAAAAATTCCATTGTGCAGAGACAATAAATAAGGAGGACCAACCATCTGATTCCTACAATCATCGAACTCACAGTTTTAGAGGAGGAAAAAACATTTTTTGCTTTTAGGTCGGCAGAGGGCGCTTTCATTTTTCACTTCTATTTTCGGAGTAAAAGGTTTTATATACATTTATTTTTATCGTCTGCTTTAAAAAAGAATAAAAAAACAGGCGATATTTGGTGAAAGAGCGTTGATTTGTCTGTAGCAATGAAACTTGATAGTGCTATCTACAAATATAAAAAAGTAGGAGGGGAAAAACGAAGTTGGAGCAAGAGAAAGAGGGAGAGAAATAGAGGAGAATTGACCGAAAAAAATCTTTATCAGATTGTCCAACCGTTTATAATCTTCCGTTCGCAGACCAATAACAATTTCGTATTATACAGATGCTATCAAGCTCATCTTGTTTCATTCTTCATGATCACATCGGAGTTCGCCTGCTGCGATTGGAGGAATAAAAAAAAGTTTATCGAAAAATGGAAACAAAATACTGTTTAGGATTGCTGTTTTAGTTTTGCTTTCGATCCCCCTAATCTCTCCGATACATGAAATCGCAAAAACTAACAGCTACTAGTTAAGGGTAAAAATAAATGAGAAAAGGGGACAAGGGGGAAATTGCGTTCTCGTTGCGAGGGGGTATTATCATATGACTTGCTCTATGAAGTAATTTTCAAACGAAACTAAGGATTCAACATGTAGATATATGATTAGACCAATTTACTGGGAGTTTCTCTAAATGCGTTGCTGAAAATTGCAACCAATTTCGTTAATGTTCTTTCAAATCGTAAAAGAAAAAAAGTGTTTTGAGGGAAACGCTGGAGTTCATAAAAACAGAAAAGTTTAAGGATACAAAGTACATACAGTCGTATATGTAATCTTATTTGGGAAATACTTTATTTACAAAGAACATGCCGTAGTAAAATCGTTATAAACTAAGATTAAACTATTGTGATGTCACATATGGAATTTATTTTCATACATTCGTCAATGATAAAAATGTACAATTTCACAAATAGGGCATGCCATTTAACATGTCCTAGTTCGTATATAAAACAGATTCCGAATAAATCTGTATATATACAAGTTTCATGTTAGAAATAATGGAATGAGCATATTTCATTCTTCCTTTTTTTAGTATAAAGCATCCTGACAAGTAGAAGTACGAATAACACATCGATTAAGACTTGTATTTAGGTAAAATTGCTTTTTTTTGTTTGTAGAAAATTATTTGAATTTTCTTCATACATTCATCATACAGGGATAAACATCTATAATTTTGCACATATATTTTATGGCGTTCAACATATGTTCTGGTTCATATATAAACCAAAATTTTGATGAAATCCCTACATTTTATATATTAAAAACGCCCAAACCTTATTGCTTTATCCCGTTTTTAAATATAAAATATCCCAGTAAGTAAACCATCGATTAAATCCATTAAAACATTTATTTAGTCGTATAATTATGCATTTGCTTGCACAAAATTACTTTCTCCTTTCATTTTTTAATTCAAAAGACGAAATAAATTAGTATGAATCAGATTTTTTCGTGATAGTTATGTCCTGGAGATTATAATAGTAAATCGCAAACCTCACTTGTACTTCGATATCAAGTTTCCATTTGAAACCAAAACTATATGAAATCTAATTTAAAATGTTTTTCCAATCGGTATATTTAGAATAGATCCCTCTTCAGATCTGATTAGTCAAATATCCAGATCTGATCAATTCCAAAACTAAATTAACTGACGTCAACCTTCATTAGATCTGTTTATTTTAGAATTGAAACGCCGCTTGAAGAATAAAAAGGATTCTAATCTTTTTCACAAATCTATCCTGATATTTCGCAAACCCAATGCAAAAGCATTAAAATCCGAAGATTTGCTTTCCGTTCACGATAAATAGAACTCTCCATAAGGTATTAAAATGCCTTCCGGAACACCATCGAATGTACATATAATGGCAATCATCATCCACGGTACATTAAGCCCCGCTAAAATAAACTCACTATCATCATTATCGGAAGTCCAGCAGCAGAAACCAACACATCATATATAACGCTATCGATTTTCATACACCGGTAAGAAATTGAGACGATATCTTTATTATCATGTGTCACCAATGACAGCCGATACAGCAACAGAGCTCAAGAGAAAGAAAAAAAAGAAAAAGAAACAAGCCATAAAAAAATTCGAAAGAATGGGCGAAACACTGGGTGACACTCACGAACATATTCGCATTACACGCATTTTTGTTCCATTTGCTCTTTTTTGTAGTAATTAACGTGAAAAACGAGTGGACTGATTGTTCGTTTCACTTATAATCACCTTATCACTAGGGGTTACTGACTAAATTTGAAGTCACGGAGTTGGTAAATGTCCTCTTTTTCATTCTTTTTAACGATGCCGCCATCCAGTAAATGACAATAACGCGCGGCATTTCGGATATCCATTTGCATTCGACTTGTTTTTTAACGACTTTAAAAACTGGAGCTTCAAGGTGGAGTGTGAATGCATGCGAGAGTTGAGCGATTTGGGGTAGGTGGCAGACCGTTCTGGACACGTTAGCGTGATGTCGAGCTGTTTGAGAATTTGGTGGTATGGATTAGTGTCGGGTTGAGGTATAGCGCACGAGCATTCTCTTTTGACTTCAATGATCGCATTTGTTGTTAAAGGTGAGGTGCAAATTTGAATTCTGATTTGCAAAGCCAGTTGATTCCTCCACTTAGGAAAGGGAATATTGCTTTTTGTTGTTTCGTTTTGGTGGTTTTGCGTTCCATAAGCCTCAACTCACAATTCTAGAGACCATCAGGGGCACATCTCCCTTAGGTATGTACGGACTTCACAGACCCGAGGTATTCTAGAGATCTGTTTATCTTGTCACATCTTGGCTCCATAAACCAAATCCAACCAACAAACCTACTATGAAAGTTCGGATAATTTCCGTTTAAAATTCGGCGATTGAATTCTGTTGAGTAAGAAATACTAAAATTCTATCAAGCATTGTTTTTATTAGTATTATTGTCTTTAAATTTTTGTAAAGTCCTTAACAATTAAGAACATTAAAAGTAAGAACGTTATTTATTAATGTCTTTAAATAAGAACATTTCATATCTCACAATACATCGCATTTGCATTAGTTGTATGCAAATTTTCACAATCAACATTTTTGCATATCGGAAGGTTGTATTGATATTTCCTACTTTTACATCGTACTGACTCATCAAATAAATTGTTGTTGACTATATGAATCTTAAGCTGCTGGTAAACTTTTGTGCTAAAAACGACTATAAGGTGAAATTTAAATAAATTTTTGAGATGAGAAATATTGCGAAATGTGTGTTTGCTATTTTATCTATCATCAGTGTAAAATCGTGACTGAAATTGTGGTTAGTTGTGGGAACATTTGGTAAATTATGTTACTAAAATGCATAAAATAATAAATTTTTGATTAATGCGAATTACATAAAATTCAAAGAATCAAACCATCTAATAACCATGGTTTACCTGGATATATATCATCCTTAGCATGATCTGTGTTTTTCGTTTGCTTCAGAAAAAAATTCGAATTATGTAGTACTCTCTAAGAAAACTCTACTTAGTACTTTTAGAATTTCGAAATATATTTATTTCATGGTACAGCATATTATCGGTGGTAAATTGAAATAGTACATATGCATTCTTTCTAAGAACTTTGTATCTAATATACTTTGGTACAAAATATTTTCTCAAGCTCTGTATTACAAACTCTCTAAGACCCTCTAGTCAAATCAGGTACTGGATTACCGAAAACGAAACTGAAAAGTTGAATTAAAAATGTACTAAAACTGTTCCTGTTTTATTGAAATGCCTAAGGATAGCCAAAAATATTATAACTAAAAATATTTTGATTGCTAAGTACTTTTAATTTAAGTAATAAAGTGCGAAAAAGTAATAAAAATGACATTGCTTTGTGGAATTAAATACAAAATTCATTTATTGATGATTCACCAATAACCATAAATCAAATATAGTCAAGTTGTATTACTACTAGTAATATATGTACGTCAGCTTTAATAAACATAGCTAAAATCCATTCCATGAATTCATTCAGGCAAAAACGACAACTCTTGAAATTTCTCAAGAAACTAGCTTAAAAATCAAAACTAAACTGATGAATTTCTGAAATCACTCTATACCCAAACGGGGAAATTATTTGTTATAAGCCAAACACTACCAGAATTAGGAATTCATACTAGATAAAAAATTAATAGCCATTTTCGAGCAATCTAAAATCACACACATACACCCCTCCAACTTTTCAATCTCTTCGGCAGAGACAATATTTCAAACACATTCAAATTGTATCACTAAATATTATATACGCCAGCTTTTAAAAAAAACAGCTGAAATTCATTGAATTCTTTCAGACAAAAACGATAACTCGTTGAAATTGCTCAAGAAAAATTAAAATTTAAAAGTCAATACTGAATTTATGTCTTCCTGAAATCGCCCTCAACCCAAAGGGGCAATTATATGCTATAAACCAAGAATCACCAGAGTTAGGAATTCAGACTCAATAAAAATAACCCCTTTTTGAGGAATCTGAACTGGCAATTTCCCAATACAATATTTCAAACACATATAAATTGTATCACTAAGCATTATATACACCAGCTTTAAAAGAGACACGGCTGAAATCCATTACATTAATTCATTCAGACAAAAGCGATAACTCACTGAATTGCTCAAGAAAAATCAAGACTTAAAAATTAAAACTAAACTTATGAATTCTTTAAATCGCTATCAAACCAAAAGGGCAATTATATGCTATAAGTCATGCACCACCACCAGAATGGACTCGATAAAAATTAATAACCCTTTCCAAGCAATCTAAAATCTCACACACATACACACCTCGAATTTCGCAATCTCTCGGGAATATGCCTTTCCCCCTCTGGATGCCCAATGCTATTTTGTAATTGCAGCCTTAAACGAGGGGTGTTCCTTGCCTGCAGGTGTTTCTTAGCCCAATCTTCTGGAAAACACTAAAATTTCGGACTAAAAAGTCTGGTGGCCCTTTTGCAAAAATTCCCAATGACGCTCCAAAAACAAAAAACCCTTCTCAATCTCTTCAGCAGCGACAATAATTCAAACACATTCAAATTGTATCGCTAAGTACTACGTACGCCAGCTTTCAGAAACGCAGCTGAAATCCATTATATGAACTCATTCAGACAAAAAAGTTAATTCATTGAAATTGTTCAATAAAAATCAAGATTTAAAATGTCAATACTGAAGTTATAAAATTTTGAAAACAATCTCAAACCAAAAGGCAATTATATGCTATAAACCAAACATCACCACTCAGAGTTAAGAATTCAGATACGATAAAAACTGACCCTTTTTGAGCAATCTAAATTGATAATTTCCCCAATACAATAATTCAAACACATTCAAATTGCATCACTAAGTATTATATACTTCAGCTTTAAAACATCACAGCTGAAATATATTACATGAAAAACAATAAATCATTGAAATTGCTCAAGAGATAAGATTTAAAAATCAATACTAAATTCATGAATTTCTGAAATCGCTTTCAACCCAAAAGGGCAATTATGTGCTATAAACCAAGCATTGCCAAACAGAGGAGAATTCAGACCCGATAAAAATTAATAACCCTTTTCGTGCAGTCTAAAACTACACACACCACCACCCCTCCAACTGTGCAATCTTCAGCAGATGCTTTTCCCCCTCTGGATGCCCAATGCGATTTTATAATTGCAGCTTTAAACGAGGGGTGTTCCTCGCCTGCAGGGACTTTTTAGCCCACGCTCTCGGAAAACATTAAAACTTCGGACTAAAAACTCTGGTGGCACTTTCGCAAAAAGTCAACGACGCTCCAAAAACAAAAACACCAGCACCAAAAAGAAATCGATAATAACAGCCCTCTGCGGGAGGGAATGGGACAGTCAATAACGTTGCCAGAGGCTCCCATCGCAGCGTCAATCTCACGACTCACTAACATGGGAAAGAACGAAATCTTGATACTGGGTAGACGGCTTTTGCCCCAAAGCAGGTATTGTTTTCGAAGGGAATGCCTGGGATCGATGGTGGTTGGTCGGGACAGCACCGGGCAGGTAACGTTGCGACACGGGGAGTGCTCGAAACCGGACACATTTCTCTAAAACGACAATTAATTCTTCACAATGTTTCGGTTATCGAACTTTGGTCGGAAGGACAGCGTTCATGATTAATGGGGGTTCAGATATTTTATTTTTTATAAAAATTATTAATAACGATATTTTCCGTCTTGTATATAGATAAGATCAGGCTTTTTGGAAATTGTTCGAGTCATTAAATTCAGGAACAAAACTAGTGCGATCTTGAACTTTCTGCTAAGTAATGCTTTACATTAACCGCGGCAAAGAGCATTACTGAAACAATACAGAGTTCATAGAACTCCATTTTCTTAGTAAATCCGGAAAGTATTGCAATGTAGAGACATAATAGCCGAAAACATTAAAAAGTAAATTATACCCAATGGTTCAATGAAATGTAGTAAGTATTTTAAACATTTATACCTTGTGTAATTTTTCTAAACTTGATTTATTAAAGTAATATTCTACAATGATCATGTAGAGATCATATTTTAAAAATATTGTAGGCAAAGCACAATTTTTGCACTTTATTACATCGTGTATAAGTTTGATTGTAGAACAATAGTACTAAAATAATTAATATAAACAAAACCACTAAAATTTCTTAGAAATAATTAACACTATTGAGAATTGAAATTAAAACTTTATTTCTAATAATTTTGACCACCTTTACGTTACAAAAGTCAATTTCGAAATTTGAGATTAAGAATCGTTTATGAAAATCATTGTTTATTCACAATTCATTTTAAGTCTAGAGGTGAAATCGAAATAGCAATGGAGCTGGTTTTTTTTACCATCAGTGAAAATGGTCTTATATTTATTCTCATAACAACGAAATGGAAGTCATTAAAATTATCAGCAAGCAAATTATTCTTATACTTTGAATAATACATGGTTATACTTCGTTTAGCCATGCGAGTATTATGAGAACAACTACCTACCGAAAAGTCTAGATTTTAACTGCAGTTTCTGCTTAGTCGCGTAAAAGTTAAACACGCCATTCTCACAATTCTTAAAAAAAACAAGATTTTAACTTACTTCAGTATATTTTACTGGAAAATATAGGGGGTTTATCTTAGCCTAAATATTTTTTATAACAGCTATGGCTTTGAATTCATATTTTATATATTCATAAAGCCACACAGTTAAGACATTTTTTGAGAATGTAAAAATATCTAATGGAATATTTCTAGAATACTAGGTAAGAACAAAGAAAGTTGTGTGTTTTAGTTATTAGCAGCAAACGTCCATTTTCTTAATTCCACAAACTACGGTGGCTAATTCAAAAGGACAAACATCAAAGAAAAGCCAACAAAAACTTTTAAAATTTTGCTCACCGAGCCTATTTGAAATTTGCTTTCTTACAAAGAAGGTGAAAGAAAAACTTTTTTAGTTCCCGTTGCTCCAGGCAAGCAAGAGGATGATTGAATTACGTGGCCACAAATTCATTTTCCGTCTTTACCTGATAAATTAAGTCAAAATATTTTGAGAGTCACTCCAACTCTTAGAAAAGTTTCCATCTTAAATTTCATCACGTCATTTATAATAAAAAGAAAACAAAGACCCCAGGAAAGCGTTCGTGTTCTAAGGGCTAAAAGAATCGAGCAGGATGGAATGGAATAGAATGGAACAGCGAAGTGGCGCGGAAAAATTTTTGAAGCGCGTTAAATACTTCAAACTGAATTAGTCCCTTCCTTCACTTTTAAATTATGGTAATTTGTCAAAAGGTTCTGAGAGGCGTTAGTTTGAATTTTAAACCGGTTGCTCCTGGCGCTACACTGCAAAGTGGTACAGGGAATGTGTAGGACAGATGTAAATTGAAATAGTCAGACTCACAAGGCTATGAAAAGCTAAGAAACTCTTCTAAAATAAAACAAACGTCTTGAAACAACTATTAACACACAGTTCTTCAGATTTTTTAAATTCCGGTTAAATGTGGACGAAGAAAAATAAATTTGAAATTCCCTTAACGATTAATCTGCAATTGGATGAAAAAAGGAAGGTACATTATATTTATCATTAGTTTATTGTAGTCACTAATTTTGTTTAACATTTTAGTCTCATTGTATCAAATATGTTCAATAAATCAAAATGAATTGGAGATTTTTTAAATCATAAATACTTAGCAATGATAGCTTTCAAAATAACAAATATGATCAAAAATTAAAAATGATGAATTTTAAAACATCTTATGCACTTTTTACAACTTTAATCATTGAAATCCTTACCACTTTTATACTTAAGAAAAGAATAAATGAATGGATAAACTAATATGCATTTGATAACCAATATTGTTAATATTGTGAGCAGAAAATATTCTTTCAAAAGTTTTTCACAACTCTTTTCTGGTTAATATTCCATTTTATATACAAGAATTACAATTCACAACGTATGAATTTCTAAAAAATAGGGAAATTACTTACGATTAATTTCCCTATTACAATCCTTTAAATTGGGAGGTTGATAAGTAAAATGCAAAACTTATATCTAATTTTAAATTGGTGCTAATGAAGTTAACTGATGCAAAAAATGCACGCTTTAAATTTCATGTTTCCGATCCTTTTAGTTCAGTTTTATTTAATGACATACAATAAAATGACTTACAGTGGACGAAAAATACACCAAGATTGCAAAGCAACATACAGATGAACATGATATTTTTAAAAAGGGAACCTGAGCATTCGGTTTGACGTCTTTGGTACTTCAGCCTTTCAAACTTGGGTACCTAAAACCAATCTTAAATATAGTTAACCCTTTGAGTGGCCCACACGAATATATCCGTTCTGTAACTTGCAATCTTTCCTACGTGACTTTTGACCAGTTTTGAACTTCTTGACCAATAGATTCATTCCTAGATTTCTTTCACAATCGATGTGATTATTTAGTCATATGTGTTCTGGGATAAAAAAACAATGCTATACTATTAGGAAATCTAGTCTAACTCAGGTTTAAGCAAAACCTTAAATGCGATTCCATCTTACAAAGGGTTAAAAGAAATCTAAATAAAAAACATAAAAATCAAATTTAAAAAATTGTGTTGGAAATCTGAAAATATATGACCTTCCTTACCCTACTGTTGAAAACTCTACAGACCTCTTTGTTTCACGTTTTATTGTTTTACTCTATTAACCTCATTGACTTCCGACCTGTGTGCGTTTAATCTAGGTTAAGAGTCGGGTAATTCGAACATACGAGGACAAAGTAAAATCGAGTAATGAATGGGTAAATTTAATCAAAAGACACATAATTACTGTTTACATTTACAAACACAAAATTGGTAGAGATCTTTTTGGTGAACCTTTATAAAAATAAAAGTAATAATTTCTTTGATATTCAGATTTGTTGATCTCTTGAATCACATTTCAGAAAACAGTTACTGAAAACAAGCTCATGGATACATAAGCACATACTGTAATTGGCGTGTCCTTTTTTTAAATGTCACTCAAATTTCAAATATTGACGAAATTATGTATGAAGGGGTTCGAGAACATAACTTTAAGCCACTTTTCAAATTTTTCAGGGTAGCAATTTTCAAGTATCAAAAATTTCCAAAATTATAATAGTTTATTCACTAAATAAGAGGTCTTGTTATCTTGAACTTCAAAGTAAACGCACGTATTCAAACAATCGGAAATTATTGATTCCGCTGAATATTTTGTTTTTAATTATTTTCATTATGGGATTATGGTTCTGTGGCTAATCACTATGTTGCCCGAAACACTTGTTCACTTGTTCAATGTTCACCAATTCCAAACACTAAAATATAAAAACAAATGCCTCATTTGTCCATCTTTTTATTATAGTATAGTTTAGCCCTATGCATATGTCGGGGCAGAATATCGTTTCCTTCTTTGGCTACGGCAGCCGGCTCAACGTGTTTACAGGTAACTTACTGAAACTGGCCGAAACGGCCTTTACAATGCTTTCCCCAGGAGGACAGGGAAATGTGTCGTCCCATTATCACCCAATGTGCTGGTTTCTATTGTCGGGTCGTGGGTATGCCTAGAAGGGACAAATTCTTTCCGGGTAAACTGAAAGGGCGGCGGTAACTTTTTAAGTGTATCTCTTTTCATTTACTCAACCTCTCATAGACTAGATGCTCGAGGATAAACAATTTGTGAGGCTCCCCGTTGATAACCCTGACATCCTTGTCAACGGGGAGATAAGGCTATTCACGCGCGTTTCTCTTTATAGCACATAAAAGAGGGGATGGAAATCGTAATGGGCTGCGGTGATTCTTCAGGAGTTTGAGGTCTGAAAGAATCCGAGCCTTTCGTATCGAGGGGTCCACGTATCCAGAGGGTTAATCCCAATTCTAGTATTTTCCTTTCTGGTTTTGGGATCGCCGTTGCTCAGTGAGTTTTGCTACTGCGTTAACAACCTGGGAGTTGTAGGCGGGGCAGGTAAGATTTCTGTCACTTAACCCTAGTCGTATTTCTCTGTTTTGTGTCAATGACTTTCCTTGTGTATGTATGTCCGCTGTTCGACGTTGTCTTGTGTTTGGCCACATATGCGTCATGAAAACCCAACCAATATTTATGGTTTGATATAAATCAAACCGCTACTGTTACAATTTTCTTACCTGTCCACAAAAGAAGTAGGTAGTTGCTCTCAACCCTCCGGTTGATAATCCGCTACTCTTTCAATCGGGCTTCCGTGGCCCCTATGTAAATGGTCTGTTCAAGGGGCCTGTTAAGAAAAAATGACCAAGGACCATTGCTTCAATGTCTTAAGTAAATGCCTCTTTTTCAGGAGTGCTGATATAATTAAATACTTTTATGGCTAACAAAAGCAAACGTGTCTACTTTTTATCTAACAGGTATTACTCTCAATGCAATTTACATATTCATAACGATATTAGGCAACCGTGAAAGAAGAATTTTCAATCCGTGCGTGTTTTATGGCCAGTCGAAGGTTGCACATGTAACGGAACTTAGCAGGGGAGTGTAAGGCAATTAACTTCCCTGATTAACGTCAATAAATTCAGTGAATACTCTCTTAAGCGGGAGAACTATCTAGCCCCAAACCTTGAAATTAACAACTAAAATCGCCTTTCAACCCCTCATTCTCAAATAGTAATTAGAATAAATCAGAACTCCCTGGGCTGTGCATTTTCCAGCCTGGGACACCCCACACCATTTTGCCTCTCAGACGTCGCTCGATTACTTTATGGTCTGGAAGAACGCGTGAACTATGGAGTTCCCCCAAATTAAATCCAATAAGAGACTGGCATTTTGGGTGACTTAAAACTTAAACCAAATAAAAGGCGACGTGCGAATAATTTATTATAACTCTTACCCTAATTCGTTGCGGAGGAGAGAATGGAATTAATATTCTACGTGCGTCGAATATAAATGCATTTTAGGAATGGAATTTAGATGAATTCTATGCTCCCTCCTTAAGAGGGATGCGTATGCCCAAGACGTCGGGCTGTCTTGGGTGGTAAGAAAAGGGTGGAACTTGGGAGATTGGCGTAACCCTAAAGGCCATTGGAATTATTGCGCTTTGAGAAGAATCCGACATTCAAATAAATCAAAAGCAATATAATCGTTCTCTGTGAACTATGGAAATGGATTGCTAATTTCATCCGTTGGTATTCTTAATTGGGACGACAATTTTAAAATGAAAATTAACAGCTTGATTTAAAGAATCCATGACATACATTAAACGAAAGCTCTAGGGTAGGGAAATGGTAATTAATTATCGTCGTACTAGAGCAACACAACGGGCTATTTACGGCGGTCCGGAAACAATCCCGAAGCAAAATATCCGAGGACAACACCACGTAATTTTGAACCACGGTCAGATGACCTGAGCTGGCACCCCACTCTCCAAACTTCCACACCACGCCAACGTGAGTACATTTGAGGCCACGACACATTTAACGTGCACCCCTTTGTATACACGGCCTTTTGGCTGGAATCGAACTCGCAGCCCTCCGGTTGCTAGTCCGTTACTTTTCCAACCGGGCCACCGCGGCCCTCGAAAGCTCTAGGGTAAAATTATAGTTTCGAAATGCATTATAATTGCGTACATATTTGTCATGAGATCTAATACAGAGAACTCTATATTTCAAAATACATGCAGAAGATATGAATAGATTGCATTTGAAGGTATTCTAACCTAGTGAATTTTAATGTTTTATTGTAAAAATTAGTGAATGAAATATTAATGAATTAATGCTTTTAACACTCCGTAATGTCTTTAACCATCTCGTAAATGCAGATCTGTCCAATTTTGTAATTCAAGAGACACCTTGTCATTAGTAGAATTGATAAAAAAATGACAAGACAGCACGTCACTAACAGAATTGATAAAAAATGACAAAACATCTCTTTATCAGGATATTGCCGATTTTGTTATGACGAGACCAAGATCCGGTCAGTTTTTTTCTAAGGATGAGATACCTCGTCCAACAAGATCTAGTCGGTTTCTACTGACGAGATACCTATTTTAAACAATCACCAGGAGGATTAAATATTAGTTTATATCTTGATTTAACGACTCAATAGCACGCATTAAAACAAAAGATCTTGAATAAAACTATAATTTTTTTAAATGCATTAAAATTGTATGTACATTTGGTATGATATCTAATGCAGAAAAATTTGCTTCTCAAAAGACATGCAAAGAAAAGTATATATTTTATTTGAAGGCATACTAGTCTGATGATATTAAATTTAGCAAATTAACACAGGTGATCACTTTTTGTATGCATCTAGGATTATCATTTTAGTTAAACCTGTGTAACGGAATGAGTTAAATTCAATTTCTGAAGCTAAGTATGCACTATTATTCAATAGATAAATGTTGATAATATCACCACTGCATGATCAATGCAGTGAATGTCTTGTTTCAATAAATGAATGACTTGTTTCATGGCACGAAGACCATATTTGGCCAAGATGCATCAAATCAACAAACAACATCAAATAATGAACATACACACAAGAAAAGTTTTACTGATACTGGAGAGAGAAAGGCTCTTAGGGTAAATTACTGGAATCTATATTCCACCACCTACAGATCGCAGTTAATAGTATAAGTATCGTCGGTCAGAAAGTATCCTAATGACCTAGGATAGCAGCATAATTTTGATCAAAACATCGCATACTCCTTGAAACTAAAGTATCAGGTGATATTTTATTTGAGTAAATAATTTTGTACATTTAGCTACAGAAATTAAATTTAGTCATTTGTCTAGCTAAACCGATAATCCTAGATGGCAATTCAATTTCATGGAATCTACATACAAACATGAAACAATTATTTAAGGTATCAGAGATATTTCAATGCATCGCAAAACATTTTCTACGCAGAATATGAAATGAAATCAAACCTCGTGTTGATGCATTACTGTTACTTCTAAAGCAAAACTTAAAAAGAGAAGTGCTTTTGATGAGCAATAAACCCGGATTTTTCCATTAAACAAAAAAGGATATCGACGAAATTGAGTGAAATTTCACAGAATTTTACAAAATATTAATGAAAACAATAATATGCATTGAATTTCTCTCTAACGAACTTCTTACTCTACGAAATCCCAAAAAATTCCTGTTACATTTTCATAACTTTTAAACGGAAACTTCATGTATTAAAATTATAGATAAAAAATAATGATCTCTGAAGGAGAACACTGTGCGTAGATCATGTCTGCTAACAACTAAAGAGGACATTTTTCTATCGAAAATAACATTAACGTTCCCTAATATTGGAAGCGTAAAAAAGATTCGACTGATAAAATCCACGTTAATGTCATTTTGATCATAACATCATCTCATTAATAATACATTATTTTCAAAATATTTTAAGGAAAACTTCGAGCTATTTTTCGATAGGTTAATTAATCTATACATTTCGTCTTTTCTGATAGGTTGTCCTAATATCCAAGGGTACTGTCTCATTTAGATTAGAGTAATCCATTTTTACACGTAAATATATATAAAGTTATTTTTGGGTAAAAATAACAATATTCCATGGATATTTCACAGTAGTTTAACTGTAGTATGATTGGAATTATTAATGGGGAGAAACAGAACTTTTGATAACGAAATAAACTAAAACCGCTGTGAAAAATTACGTTTCGTGATATATGTACGAAATCCGGTGATGATTTTGAAAAGTGGAAAAACTTCAAATGATAACATCCAATTAGTTTTGCTTCGTAATAACCATATTAGGAGCAATGCAGGAAATTGAAATTGATCTTCTATATTGTATTTTAGATAACAGGCATGAAATTTATTTCCACCAGCAAGGTTTCCATTTTACCTAAAGTTTATTTTAAAGAGCAAACGTTTCGGATTCAATTTTAAAATAATTTTTGACTACATTTTGTAACAGTATAAAATATTGGAAAATGGTTTTACAGTTGATTTACTAGCTAACGCCGGAAGATACACGACATTCCACAACCACACACAGATTTAGTTATAAAAATGGCTCTATCTCTTATTATTTCCTTATTAGTCAAAAAGCTTTTTTACATTTAAACTATCTTCTCTTTTCAAGAAAGCTTATTCCCATTTTTTTGGTTAGATCTATCATATTTTTTCTATTCAAAAAGAGCTCATATCAAGCCGCCATATATGGGACATTTTCGATCACATTTAGTTGTTCCATGTGTTCTGGCTTGATATAAGCTTGTTTTGTATAGTAAAAAATGGCAGAAGAACCCAAAAATTTGGGATAAGCTTACTTGAAGGGTAATTTAAGTTTTTAGTTAGTAATAGTTAAGATTTTTAATTAATAAAGAATGATAAAAGATACAGTTATTTTCGCAACTAAAATATGTGTGTGATTGTCCGTGACAGCGGAATACCTTTATATCTTTACTAATAGAGAGAATGATGATTTTTGAGCGGTGATGTAATTGATAACGGTACACACCAATGTAAACTATATATATTTTAGTATTTATGTTAGAGTATAATATTTGATAACAATAAACTACATGCTGCTTCTTTGTAAAAATGAATACATAATATAAAAGAAAGATATCTTTCCAAGTGATGAGTGGGTGGTCAGCTAGAAATACGTGTCTACAACTCATGCCCCTGGAGTTCTGATTTGATTCGGGTAGGAATTCCCACTGTACCTGCAATAAGAGCATACACGTCGTACTCAAAATACTTCTAAACTTTTTCCCCTTTGAGTTAATGGTTTACTGATTCATCAAGATATTAAAATAATAGACAATACATATCATCTGTTCAAAGAGTAAGAAGTGACTCAATATATCATAACTATATTTAAATATTTTTTTTTATTATTTTGGAGTTTTTTCTAAAGGAAAAATATTCCCAGGGAAAGAGCAAAAGTTTTTTATAGCTATGGTGTCATGCTCCAAAAATTTTAATCGCTCCAAAGTGCATCTAAACCAATTTTGAAAATGCAACGACTATTTGAAATCAGTATTCCCAATGTGGTAGATCACCAATTTAATATTTTTAAAGGTATTCATTTGCAAAGATTATAGGCATTGATATTTAATATTGCCTTAGCTTTGTTTGCCCCAACGAGGTATCTCGTCATTAGCAAAATTGACCAGATCCTGATCTCGTCAGCATAAAAAATCGCCTAAAACGTAACACGTAAGAAGCCTTCCCAAATCATCTGGTCTGTGTTGGTCTGAGAAGAGAAGCCCTGATCATTGGACTTTTAAAGCGTGTTTGGGTCTGGTTGTTTAGCTAGGCCTCATAAATAAGTAAAAACATCGAAGTGCATATAATGCATTACATAGCGTTTTATTGATATTTATCTTTTTTTGAATACTAAAGAATTTGCCTAACCTAAACTAATTGTTTGTAATGTGTTAAAATTGACGTTACAGTGATATTCGTTCTACTTGCTCTCTATACTCATCAGGGAACTTTAACTACAAAAAACTATGCGCTGAAACCACAAAGAAATGACTTCACTCTCATGGGGTTTTTATTTTAAAATATATTGACAGCTGCCTGTGTTTAAAGTACGACCTTTGAATAAATCTTTTTTATTGTCAGATCAGTATTCAAAGGATATTAGCATAACAATCGCCACCCTATAAATAAAGAACACCGCCGAGAATAGCTCAAATAGGTATGTTTAGCATATTTAAACAACTGTTCTTTTATTTAAAAAATCTCCTACTCTTAATGTTTGAATAGTTTAAGTAATGCACTCGGGGCGGTAGTTACTTAGAATCGATACTATTTAAGTTCAGCAAAATGTCTGAGTGCCGAGAATTCCTAATGAGGAACAGGGGGAATTCTCTTTATGTGCTATTATTCTGATCTGATTTATGTCTAGACAAGTAGAGTTTTATTTACATTTCAATTGATATCTGCAGACGTTATGTTAAATTGGCAAATATTTGCTCAGACGGCAGGATTTTTTTAAATATATGATATGCATATTTCATGAGCCGAGAAGTTAAAAAAAGAGGATCTATTTCATTTTAATTTTCACCAATCATATTTATGACGGCAAATCCTATCGAGAGGCGCAGACTCAATGAAATTTAATTTAATGATGTGCAATTCAAGGACCTTGAGAACACATTTGATTTGCTTAGTGCACTTAAATTAAATTTTTATGTGATTGAAATATCATCACGAGTAATTTAATTACTGTGTTCTTTTTGAGATAGACATCGTTTATTATAAGTGTGGTTATGTATGATTCAATACATTTCCTATATCTGCTCTTTTACAAGTGTAATCTTATCTATATTAGTACATATTCATATGAATTTAATATTAAACTCAAACGCTTGCTGCTGTTACTTTATTCAATGAATGTAATAGTTTCTCCATGACAAATGCATTCATCATTTGAATTCCGTACTTTATTGACATAAAAATGCATTTAAGGCTAATTAATTGATCTAAAGCTTCCAGGAGTCTGAATACTAAATTAGTTTGAAAGCATTTAAGCTATTTAACGATGTACAGAATTGCTTTCTGAAGCATCTCTGAATCGTTTCAGAACTAAACTCGGAATATTTTTAATCAAAATGAAACCAGACAAACCATTAAACACTATTAAGTTCTTTTTTGAGACAGACATCGTGTATTATATGCATGGCTCTGTAAGATTCAATACATTTCCTATCTTTTACAATGACGATCTTTTATGTATTAGTATATACTCATAGATAAAGCATTTGAATTGAATATCAAATTACAACGCTTGCAGCTGTTACTTTATTGAACAAGTGTAATATATTCTTGCATGACTAAATGTATTCAACATTCGAATCCCATAGTCTATTACCATAAAAAATTGCATTTAAGGATGGATATAAAACTTCTAGGCGCTTCAAAATTAAATTAGTTTGAAAGCATTTTAGCTATTTAACGATATACAGAATTAATTTCTGAAACATCGGTGAATCGTTTCAGAACATCTAAGCCCAGAATAGTCAATAAAAAACGAAACCAAACAAACAAACCATCAAAAAATTATTAAGTAACGAGGGGAATAATAAGCAATACTTTAGTTTCTATACCAATCTCCAGGAAAGATCGAGAATGTTTGAGTTCCGAAAACTTTCCAGTAAATTAATTTGTAAACGAAGGACGGATGGCTTTCAACAGCAATCTTCAGTAGAGGGCTGGGAGACTTCCCCTCCTATTTTATAAAACTATCGTCAATCAAAAGAACACATTCGCTAAAAGGAAATACCGGACATATTGAAATTATGAATTAATTACCTTTCATTACGCGGGATAAAAAAAACGAGTCATGGGCGCTCCCAGAACTCCATGGGCAGACAGCTACACGAGCCATTAACCGTTCGATAACAGTTTCATGCAAATGAAGATAGAATTCCAATTCTTTTGTGTAAAGGAATTCAATAATTTCCAATTCCCTCCTTTTGTTTACGCGAAAATATTCCGGAAATGTTCATAGAATTCCAATATTTTTGCACCAGCGAGGTCTGGAAATGAATATGGAAAAGAATCAATAAGCAGAGAAAGCGCACAAGAAAGAGTTCCAGGGCAATAGCAAATGTTCCCGAATTTCCTTTTTTAATTTCCTTTTTTTCATTTATTTGTTATTACTGTTCCCTTTCTCCTCTAAAACTTAAGTTCCACGATCAGAAGACTTTATCTATTTCTCCAATCCGTGGATTTGTTTGACTTTTAAATATGGCGGCTGTGGGAGGAGAACCTTTTCGAACGATTAATTCGTTTCTTTTCCTCCAATAGTGGACCATGCTCTACCTTTTAACAATACAGAAGGCGCCGTCAGCGATGTATTTATACATCGACAAAATTCGACTCGCGTTTCATTTAAATTCGGTTAATGCGAAATGGAACACAGTAATGGAATAATGGCTGAGCGGGCTTTCCTTTTCCGAGTGAATTTTTGAACCGCTGCCATTCGAGGAGGAGAGACTTCTTATTCGGAACACAATGATATGCATCTTAACAAAAATCCATATCGTTGAATTCTAATGTATGAGAAGGAGTGGTGATTTGGAAGCTGAGAAATTAACGCATAAGCCATCATTTTAAAATGTGAATACGCTTTTGGTAAGGACTTCGAATCAGTTCATTTGCATTTGGGTTTCCATTTGAACTGCGGATTTTTTCCTCGATCCTAGAATAAATTTTACTAATGTTGTCTGGCATCAACTAAATATTCACTGGGAAACTTAGAGAATGATGAGTAACAAAGAAATGTATTTGGAGTGAAATTCAAATTAATGATTAAACATTCCCATTTTGGGGCAAACCATCGACGTGGGGAATAAATTGCATTAGAAATTGTATACTTTTTCATGTTAAATTCTTCAAAATATCTGAATGAGGTAGAAAGGGATTTTACTTTTTTTGTCTACATTTTTATCAACAATGAGATTTGTTAATGCTTTTTATGATGCATTTAATAATTCATGAAAAATAAAGACGCCAAGTAAAATTCAAACATTTTGAAGAAAATGCCATCATTCATTTAGAAATGTATTTCAATCGTAAAATCTAAATAGGTAAGCTATTAATTTTTTTGACATTTGTATAAAATACTTACTTAAAAAGGTAGAAAGATAGAAAATAGAAAGGAAGAATGGATTAGAAAAATTACTTTTAAATTATCAAACGTTTTGGAAAAAAAATCTATCATATTCTATTTTAAAGAAGGCTCTACATGATTGGAGTTAACCCTACAAGTGGTTTAGACGAGATATCTCGTCCATCGAAATCTGACCACTTTTACTAATGACGAGATATTTCGTCATCAAGATATTGATGATTTTTTAATACGACGCTATCAAGATCTGGTCAGGTTTCTTCTAATCACGACATATCTCGTCCATCAAGATCTGAATATTTTTTAATGACAAGATACCTCGTCGGTACCAGGAAGGTTAAACCATATTTATTTTTGGTAATGAATGCCATAGTTTCCATATCTTATGTATAATTTAAGATATTCTCAACAAAAACAATAGGGCATGCATTTATATTGTACTCATAGCAATCATTATTTGGAATATGCGATCCTTGTAGGATGGTAACTTTAATATGTACTAAGTTCCATTAAATGCGACCGTCTTAGAAATACCATTCCGAATTAAGTTTATCTTCACAATTGAAAATACGCTACCTTACTCTAAATCCCCAAATCAACGAGCCAATCGCGGTGGAATTTATTTATTCCAGCGTGGCTCACGCATAAGATTTATACTATAAGACTACCGATCCCTTAGTTCCTAACTGCGATGAATTTCCGGCCACTCAAGAACGCAAACCGGATGTTTGCCTTTTAAATATATCTATAAATCCAAGGTAACTCTATGGCGTAGTCTCCAAACTGCCAGATCACTACCGTAAATTCCCACCTCCAGAGAGCTTAAAACCGTTTTCCATCTTTTAAAGATCTCCGCCAAAAATGATTCCCAGACGAGACGGGCGAGGATTTCGGGAAGGGAAAAGCCGGAAATCAGACTGACTCGGGACTTCATCGCTTCAGTTCGATGTGTAGAGGGCAACAGAAATCGTTACTTAATTCTTAACGAAGGCACATCAAAGCAGACCGGTGTCAAATTCGATGTCTGGTTCCCTGAAGATTTCGTTCCTAATATCAGTCGACTTTGCAAAACGTTTACTTCCATTTACAATGAACACGGGGGAGCGTCTGCTCTGTTACTGGCGTTAATTCCAGGTCGGATCTCTAAGAAGAAAGTATTAGACAATGTTTTGCGTCGGATTTTTATAAAAACAAATGGTGAAATGCAGATTTCATAAGAAAAATTCTATAAAAATATATCCATGTGCGTCTGTGTGCATTTCGTTGACTTGCACAATACACCGTAAATCAAAATTTTCAAGACATTAACCCTCCTGGTGGTTATCTCAACGAGGTATCTCTTTATTAGCAAAACTGACCAGATTTTGAAGGACAAGATATCTCGTCATTAGAAAAATCAGTCAGATCTTAATGTACGAGATATCTCGTCGAAACTGCTTGGAAGGTTAAAGATATTTTTTTAGTTTGACTAGAACAGAATGTAGCTAGAAAAAAGTGTCAGGCAGTGTTTGCGTCGCATCTTTTCTTAGCTAAAAAAATTGTGACGTATAGATGATTTCATAAGAGGAAATATTCTATAAAAATATATCCATGTACGTTTGTGTGCATTTCGTCGGCTTGTAAGTGAAACACACTGAAACAGATTTTTCCAGACATTAACCCTTCTGGTGATTGTCTCGACGAGGTACCTCGTTATTAGAATACTAACCTGATCTTCATCTCGTCATTTTCAAAGAATGGTAATATCTCCATTCGGAATTCAATCAGCATTCTTGATGACGAGATACCACATCATTAGAAAAATTAGGCAGATCTTGATGGATGAGATATCTCGTCGAAACCACTTGGAGATTTAAAGATATTTGTTTAGTTTTACTAGATCAGAATATGACCGACCAATTGGTCTAGTGGTCAGGGTGCTGGATTCTGCATCGAATTTGGGGTAAGGCATGGATGTTTGACCATCTGGAATGAATTTGTGGCCTATGTATAAACAGGCTACGCCTAGTAAACTGAAACGGTATCCTGCTTTACCACACCTTTTAATAAGTTTGAGTACTGGTATTCTCTATGGGGAGTTTAAAACACGCTGTGTACATGGTTTCAAATTCTTCATGTGTTGTTATAGTTTTGGGGTGACATCAGGATCAACATTGTATTACCATTGGTGTATATATATATATATATATATATAATACATCAGACATCTGATCTAAGGTGTCTGCTTAATTATACAGTATGGTATTGAGGTATCTATTTGTAAGACTGAAGCAATGTAAGTGTCGAGTTAATGCATGTATTCCACGCGCAGGAAAAAATAGTAGATGTTGCATGTTTATATACTTTTTCTAATCTAGAACTAATTAAGCCGGTGAAAGAGTTAGACAGTGCCTATGTTTAATTCTCCTGACAAATTTTGAGAACTTTTAAATATAATACTACATCTTGTTGACTGTATCATCTGATAAGACCAATTTATTCCGAATATTTGATTCCTAGATTGTATAAAATATCACTATTTTAAAATCGTTTTTTACAACATAAGGCACTGATCTTGTTTACCCGATTCTATCAACACTGTTCAAGCTGTGGATTTTTCTTTCACAAAGCGTGTATTGGTTACCAACAACAAATTTTAACTACGCTTAGTTTAATGCTACTCCGATCAAATCCACATTTCATTTTAAGCCTTCACCGAAAATCCCAAAAAGGGGAATCAACATAATCTGAAATTCAGATTCATGTTGATGACCAAAACACGAAAAACAAGATTCCCTGGCAACATCATTTTAATACAGATAAGGCAAGCTATATACCATCGATTTTGACACGATGGTATCTCTACTTGGTGCTCTTTAAAAAGAGCACTAAACGAGAGAACACGGGACAGTTCGGAAGTCACGAGGACTTTAGTTCCCCTAGTATCCGATTCCAGAGGAGATTAATTGCTTTTATGGGTCTCCCATAAGTAGAGGTGAGATTCCTGAGCAGATTGAAGGTGTCTTTTCCCCAGATTAAATGCATAATCAATGTTCATCCTTTATTACAAAAGTTGAATAACGAGCTTTGAGGGTGAGCTTTTGGGTGGGAAGACTTCCTGCACGGTTGAGATCGGAAGAATGAGATTGGCCTGATTTCATCGAGTTTCTTATTATTTTAGTTTGTATCGATTTTATTCTTTATGCAGATGCCATGGCACAATATGTTATCTGGCATTTAGCTTAATGATATTATACTCAAATTCGTTTTATCTTAAGATGTGGGGTTTCTGTACCTTCTTTCTTTACGAATGGTGATCGATGCAAACGCGTGTATCCATATTTTCAGAACAAAATGGATGGTGTTGTTTATAAAGTATGCAGAGATAGAAAAGTGGGCGGATTAATAAATGCTTGGTTTAGGTTTTATGGCGCAAGGTCCAGAAATGAACAATCTTATCCGGACGCTGGATTAATAAATGGACATGGGGAAAAAGTGCGACTAAATATGTGAAAAAATTCCACTTGCTCAACACTTATCATTGTATATTTAACCCTCTGGGGGTTCACGCTCATATATCCATTTTGAAACCTGAAGTCTTCCCTGTTTGGCTTATTACCAGTTTTGATATTTTTGACCAGAAGCATCCTTGCAAGGATTCTTTCAACCAACATACCTAGTTATTGAGTCATTATGTGTGTTGAGGATAAAAAGCAATTCCATATAACTCGAAAATATCATAGCGGTTAGAAGATTAAGAGAGTGCATAATTGGTGCATTAAAGACCGAGCTGACATGCACGTTTCTGAATTATTCGTATGCAAATCTACTTTTCATACACCAACGACTCAAGTCCATTAAATGCTGAATTCTGGAAGTTATTAGCGAGCTGTAGTTTCCATTTAAAAGTAATTACCTATACTCTAAAGGATTAGAAGTAATAGTTTATGGCTAACGTTTCCTTGTAATTTCTCGCTTGTCCAAGCATACCATTTCAGATTTTAAAAGTTCTAGTGCTGATTATGAATCGGTTAAATCAGTAGATATTCAGGTTCAAATGGAGTTTGAGTTGATTTGCATAAAATTTAAGGTCTAATCAATGTAGTCCTAAGATAGTTTTGATTGTAAATATTATTTTGAACTAAGCACTCGATTATTTTCCTGGTGTTAGTTTTAATTAATTAATATTTAGACTCTCCCTAATTCCAGCTTTCTATGGAAAACTATTGTCGAAGTCTTGGGTAGTTGGTTATTTGGTAGTCTATTGCATAGTTCTTTTATCATCATCTGGAAGTCTAATACATACAGGACAGTTATTTCCTTCAACACTCCTGTTTGTTGTCTTGACGAGGTATCTCGTCATTTGCAAAACCATTACCAGATCTTGATGGACGAAATATCTCGTCACTAGCAAAATTGGTCAGATCGTAATGGACGAGATATCTCGTCGATACCACTTGGGGTTAATATTTAATTTCTCAGAAGTTTTTCGTTCCTCGTTTAGTCTTCCCTCTCAGAAAACAAAATAATTAAATAATCAGTATTGCACAAAAAGCTATAGCATCAGAAGCTGAATTTATTTATAATATCCGACAATAGACCTCTTCGACACTATAAGGGACGAACTGACGAATATTTATGAAGGAGTACCACACACAAGTTAGGCAACTATTATAAATTTTCACAGGGAAAGATCACCACTATTAATGCATTTCCAAACTCAGATTCGAGAGTGGACCTACTGGTTGCTGTGACCAAGTAGGTACTGACCAATACACCCGCTTGGGGCACTATATTGAAACTGCAATTCAACAATAAAATGCCATCATATTACCCCCATTTAATTCATTATTCCCGTTTTTTCATTTGCACCTGCCATATTGAATAATTTTGCACGCCTAATTCGTTTTAACAATTCAGTTATATAGGCTTCCTGTATGATCACATGGTGTACCTCCTTGATGATTTGCGTAATTTTTAAGAACTAAAAAACCGCCCAGTGGTCGTAGCGTTTGTATTCCAACTAGTAGATCCCGGATTCGAGTCCTTGTTTTAAATCTCATGGATGTTGGTGGTTGTTCCGGTTAAGTAGGTAAGTAGTTGAATTAAAAAATATACTAGTTACTTTTAAATTAAGACATGGTTAATTGGGTTACGTTTTATAGTGCAAGGAAAATGTTTCACCAAGATGCATCAAGCAACATAAAGTAAATATATACTTGTACTCACAAGGATAGTTTTACTGACACAGAAAAGGGAAGTAAACTCAGGAAAGAATCGAACCTACACCGTTTATAAGTCGCAGGACGCTAGAGCAGTGGGCTTCATATTAAACATCTAAGTGGTTTTCACGAGATATCCCATCCATCAAGCTCTGACCAATTCTGCTAATGACGAGATATCTCCTCATCAAGATATTACCGATATTTTATTACGAGATCAAGATCTGGTAAGTTTTCTAATTATGAGATATCTCGTCCATAAAGATTTGGGTCAGTTTTGCTAATGACAAGATACCTTGTCGATACAACCACCAGGAGGATTAAGAGAAATAAAAAAAAAATAAAGTAATTCAACTTCTTAACAATAATTTCACGTTGGCGTGGCGTGGAAGTTTGGAGAGTGGAGTACCAGCTCAGGTGTTGCCTCGTCATCTGACAGTGGTTCGAAATTACGTGGTGTTGTCCTCGATCTTTCCCTTTGGTATTGATCCTGAACCGTCAACAATAGCCCGTTGTGTTGCTAGTGTGACGTTAATTAAGATACCTACCTACCTACCTTATCAATAATTAGTAGATATACACTATTCATATACATTCAATCTACAGATAAACTGCTTCCTCGCATTCAATCTAATTTGAGTTAAAGTCACATTTCACACACCACAGTCAAGGCTGCCAAGGTGTTTTGCTAGAACAGCAATTTTTGCCTTGTCCCCCTAATCGCTCAAAATCTCTTACTCTCCCGGGTTTGAAGGGAATAGGTTGGGTGGAAAGAGGACGGGAGTGATCTTAGGATTTCCAATTTTATCCCTTTGCTCAAGAAGGCATTCAACCTGCCTTTTGATCCCGAAGTATTTTCCATTATGTATATATACGATGCCTCCTTCTCCTCAAAGACGTTGTCGGGAGTCAAATTTGAAGATAGATACCCAAGCCTCCAAGGCGAAAAGAGATCTCTTAAACGTGTTTAAAAGGTTCTTTTTAAGACTTTCTCCTTTCCTTTTAAAAGCTCCAACTTGGTCCCCGCGATTCTGAGTCGGGGAGGAGGGTGGGGATAGATCATTTAAATGGTTGGGAGAAGAAACTCCTTATCATTTGTCGGAAGTTATTACTTTCTGGGTTGAGTTTCTTCGGATTATAGAGGAACACAAATGCTAACTACTCACGGCAATTCTGAGAACAGAATGATATGAATAATCGAGTGATTTTTATCAGATGGATGGAGTGGTTCTGGAGAATGTTGGATGCTTTTGGTGGGAATCGGTGACAAAGACTTGATTGATTTCAATCTTGAGTGCTTTTTGGTCTACAAAGCTGTTTCTAACCAAGGAGTATCGTCTTACGAGGTTTATATGATGCAATTTAAAAGGTATCTTGGATACATTTGCAAAACTAAGAAGTTAATCTACAATATTATAGTCTAATAGTACTGCGAATTATGGTGGACACATATACTAACTACTCTCGGCAACTCTGAGAACAGAATGGTGTGAATAATCAATGCTGGATGTTTTGGGGGAAATCGGTGACAAAGACTGGATTGTATTCGATCTTGAATGATTTTCGGTCAACAGAGCTCTTTGTTACCAAGGACGTTACGTCTCATACTGTTTATAAAATAGCAAAAGGTACGTTGGTGTCCATTTACAAAACTAAAAAGTTATTTTATCATAGTCGAGCAGCACAAGTATGTAAGTCAATATGGAATACGGCTATACAAGTTATACGATTAATAGTAAGGTACAAATACATAACTACTGGTAGCAAATCTGAGAACAGACTGATATGAATAACCAAGTGATTTATCTCAGATGACCGAGTGGCTCTAGTGAGTGCTGAATGCTTTTTGGGGAATAGGTGACAAAGACTATTGTATTCGATCTAGAATGCTTTTCGGTGTACTGAGCTGTTCCATAGCAAAGAGTTCGTATAGACAGATTTATATTACGCATTGCAAAAGTTACCCTGGTGTTTATTTACAAAATTAAGCAGTTGGTTTAGTAGTCTAGCAGCACATTTAGGCATCACACCAAACAGTCAAGTTCAAGAGTGTCATTAAAGTCTATTTGGTTTCTGAATGTTTATATATGTCTCGAATTAAAAGTGTTATTTCCCAACTAAACTTCGTGTTTCTAAATATCGGCTCCAGCGTTGTCTTCTATAACCAATAAGATCACCCCTATATTTTTATCTACTCGTGGATTTTTACACGCGCCCCGACCTGCTAACCAATCTCAAATCACTTCCTACCCTCCCTTTTCCCTACTAAGATAAACTTTCCTCATACCGAAAGTACGAAGCCTCAATTTCGATAGTAAACGGGAAAGAGAAATGTGTCAACAAAATTCTAGATGATTCGGTGATATCTAGAATTCTTAATAAGTATCTCTTTGCGTCGGATAAAGTATTTAAAGTTTCGTATTATCATTTCTCGACAAGCCATACACAAGATTTATTTAAATTTTGACAGATAAATATGTCCGTCTTTGAATAATCGTAACTCAAATCGTAAAAATGACAGTAACAGTCTTGTTCTCACAATGTTTTCCTATAGCTTTAGAAACTTTAAATGTTTCTTCTGGAAAAGTAATTTTTGACTTGGGCACTCCTGTTACAGGTATACGATATACCTTTGATGGGTGGGAATAACAGTACAAGTCAGTTGTGATGTGCACAATTTTCTTGGTACAAACAGTACAAGTAACTTAATTTTGTCACAGGACCACATCCAAAATTTCTCTTAATTTCCCCTTTAAAATTGTCAGACATAAGGTGCAGAACTGATTATATAAATTTTATTCATTCACAATATGGAATATTAAATGGTTTTTGTTCTCCTAAAAATGTCATTTTTTCACTTGCACTGTTATTCCCGCTCATCAAAGATATATTCTGGCAGTTATACGTACCATTTACATTTCAAGCAACCTGAGTAACCCAAGAACATGTAATCGTTAGGCTTCTAACGACTATATGAGGTGTGGCTATTAAATTCTGATCGGGCATCGCATGAGTGACATGTTGTAAACTATTCAAGCGTGGCAGTTATTAAAGTTTACAGAGTGCAAGACAGTTCAGGCGCAATGTGTGTGACTGTAAGAGCTTGAGCTGAGAGAATAGTGCAGGTATATTCAGCCCGATACGCGAAACAGTTCGTAAACTTACAGACAATTTAAATCATGAATCAAATCAGATAGTTTCCACTGAATTTCCATCTTAAATTGCATAATAATTTAGAACGACAGGCTTAGCGTACGCAATTAGTATTGAAATTAAGGAAGATGACGCGTATCCTAGGTCGTTCTCCGAAGAAACATACTTCGTGAATCAACATTATGCCATTTGAGCACCAAAATTCTTAGATCTTATGCTCGTTATCACAAAAATACTCTTTTGACAAATAATTACTTATTTATATTCGTCATGGGTGAGTAGCTTGAGAATTGAGAATCATGAAAAAATCAACCCCTTCTCGCCGCTATTGCTCACAAAGACATACACGATAATAGTTCAAGTAGTCAATATACCCGTTATGTCAACACCATAGTGAGGCAGCTGATTTTACAGCTGTATGGAAATTATACCTTCAAAGTGAGCCTAAAGAAGCACCTGGTACTTCTCAAACCAAGATCTATGCTAGCCGTATACTATGGTTCCGTTCAATCTGTAATACCGTGATTTGTCGCACAATAAATGTTGATTGCACATTCAACCTCATTTTATTTCTTACACAACCCATATGTAGTTTTACGTAAATATATGTAGCATAGTAAATATATTCTCTTGGCTATGTTTTGCTATAGAAATCAAATAAATAGTACATTATTAATCTGGTAAAGGATCTTAAGTTTTTCTCTGTCGCTCTACGACCACTTTTTGCTTACGCGAGGGCTAATTCAACTCACATTTATTTTTGCTAGAGAGAGAGAAAAAGGATATTTGGATAAGTAAAGAAATAATTAGCCTTTAAATTGAATTTCTTATATCCAATTAATATTTTAGGGAATTCTTGGATGATTAAAAGATTCGTGCTTAAAAAAGTTATTTTTCCGTTCGTTCTTAGCAGAAGTCTTTGATTCGATAAATCGAACAGACATGAATGAGATTAATACACATACGAGACATTTAATCAAAGATTTTTTCATGAAGGGCATTTGAATGGTTTTGATAAGGTAGACGGATGAGTAAAGCATCCCGTAAGATGTATTTTATTCCACACTTAAATTAAAGTAATAACCATTCGGTTAATGTTATCGTCAAATAATTTATTTCCTATTTTTACATGCCCTTATATCTTTGTGTTTGAAGTCTTAGAACTCGAATGATAAATTTAATCTCAGATTTCTAATAAAATCAGGATAATTAGTTTTTTCCAAAGAACACGAAATTTTATTTCCTGAGTAAAACCATTTTCTTCTAAGCAATTATTACATTTCGGTTAACTGTTTATCGTGTTATTCTGAAAACACATTATTTCCATATTTCACATGACCGTAGATCTTTGTGTTTGAAGTCTAGAACCCAAATGTTAACTTTATCTTTAATTTTTTTACACAGTGAGAACAATTAACTTTTTCCAAACAACACTAAACTTCATTTCCTACGTCAAAACCATTTTCCTTGACGCAATTATTACAAAGGAAAACAAAACTCCCTGACAGCATTTTATCGCTCGCCTTTCCATAATCTTTTAATTGAAACTCGGAAACAAACAATACCGAGAAAAAGGGCACCACCTCCGACAGCCCCGAACACCCATTCCCGCCTAATTCCTAAATCGGAAACACATTAGAACTAGGTAACGACATTACATGATTTTCCCCCAACAGAAAACTTTATTCCTTGGGAGCACTTCCCCATTTCACTCTCGCTCTCCTTTAATGGCAATTAATCCGGCTTAATCCCGCTTTTAACGCAGCTTCCGCCGGCAACAAAAACGTCATTTCCGGGGCCCTCTTAAAAATCTTCCCTTTTAAAACGACGTGTTCCTCATAAAGTCCTTTAATAATTTACATCGCCAAGCTGACAGTTACGCTCTCAACTACACTGTGCCCGGTTCCTTGGATATTTAATTCACTTACACATTGCGTGCACTGCGTTGCTCAATCTTTCCCTCCCATACACAAAGAGGGATTACTGGAATCGATGCCATTTTGGGGTAAGAGAAAAATTATACCGTGCTTTCTGATTTGCAGTTATTGCCCCAAGAAGGGATTTTCTTTTGAGACTCATTCTGTCGCAAACCTGGTAGTGGGACATAATAATAGGTTTGTCGTTTTGTTTCATGCTAAATTAAGAGATTAGGCCGTGTGCTGGGGTGGGGAGTTGTTGAAATTTAAACGTTCCGCTAAGCCTAAGCAGTTTGATTAAGTTACCTGTTGTAGGGGTGGTAGGTAGCTTAGAGTCTGTCGCTTTCGTGTTGTGGATTACTTAAGGCGATATGTTTAATTAAAACAAGTTTTTTTTTGAAGTTCTTGAATAATTAATTCATTTTCGTGAAATTTCCGTACTGAAAAGCCTTAGGAACGATTTGCTTAGAATTATTTAAGAACTTTGGAATGCAGTAAGAAATGAAATATCGCATCGAGAATTATCAGAAAAGTTTGAGCTTTTTTAACCCTCCTGGTGGTTGTCTTGGCAAGATTATAAGCGAAACCATTAGCAGATCTTGATGGACGAAATATCTCGTTATTAGAAGAAAACAGACCAGATTGTGATCTCGTCATCATAAAAAAATTGGCAATATCTTGATGGCGATGTATGTCGTCATTAACAAAGTTGGTCAGATATTGATTGACGAGATATCTCGTCGAAACCACTTCGAGGGTTAAGTGGCGGTTCGCATGAAGAATCACGTTTGAACGTTTATCTAAAATAACTTACTTGAGACGATGCATTAAAAATTGTAATTGATTTATTATTGTACTGTTGTATTTGCGTCCCCGGTGTGTCCAATGTGATAGACCAGCAATTTTCAAACTTCTTCATATCTTGGCACATATAAGCTAATTTCTTAAGTTTGCAGCACACCAATATCTATTTTTTATCAATCTGACAAAAAAAATAGATTTCACTTTGATTGATTTACAAAAAATAATTATAATTATCTACCCTCTTTGTACAAATAAATCTTAAAAAATATTCTTTTCGCAATTATTTAATTATGATACTAGGTATAATAAAAACTATACTCAATATTATTTACATGGGTACAAAAATACGAGTGTTACGTGAAACTATTTGTAAGCACACTTGTCGAAAGTTCAATACTAAACAATTGGAGTGAAATAAATCCAACCAACGCAATTCAAGCCACATTTCGCTATCCGTAAGTTACACCAGTGTCAGTCTTGTAGTACACTAATGTGCCGCGTCACACCGGTTGCAAATCGCTGAGATAGACAAATTGTTAAAATTCTGAAACTGTTAAATGCTTCTCACTTACAGTACGTGAGTGTGAAGTTAATGAGCATTCAACTGAGTTGTAAAACAAAACTTTTTAAATATGCGGAAGCCCTTTCTTACTCAATTACTCAAACGTGTAATACACCGGTCACGTTTCGAGACCTTAACGCATCAAAACAACTGTTGCAACTCCACCAAGCGCGTGTTCTTTTACCAAAACGCGTGTTCAAATATTTAAAATAAGGATCATTATCATAATACAAAAGGAATCCTCTAGCAAGAGAAATGTGCTAGAAATTGCCTTAGGAGGATGTCCAGGGTAACGACCTGAGCAGAGCAGTGTGTAGGTCAAGCAGTCTGTTTCAAGAAAGTAAACAAATCATGTAGCAAAGATGGACCATGCTAAAAAAATATGCAGTCCATCTGTCCATTGACAAAAGACGAGGGTTACAACCCCTCAGTGGGCGGCGGTGCTGAAGGCAGACAGCTTTGACTTGCCCACTTAACCTTCCTGACTCCAGGTTTCTTCTTTTAATCCTCCCGACATTCTTCTTTTGTGAGCGCGCTTTAGCATAACATCTGTGAATACGTGTTCTTTCTAATATCTCTATGCAGTGAAACTAACGTAGGTACAATGACCGTCATTGGGATTTTTATTTCTGCTTGGCACGTGGAGTTTCTATAACGTCTTGTTCACTTGATCATTTTGTATTAGTTACAAATTCATTTTGTTGGCTTTTAAAGAAGTGTTTCAAATTCCGATTCCTATGCAGGTTTATTAAAAATGTTTCTTAATCTTTACCAATTGAATTGTGTGTCGTATGAGGTTGGTTTTTCAGAGTAAACATAAACAAACGCCGACCAATCAGTCTGGTGGTCAGGGTTTGCTTTGGATCGAAAGGTTCCTGGTTCCAATCCGAGGATAATCCTTCAAGTGGTTTTGATGAGATATCTTGTCCATCAAGATCTAATCAATTTTGCTAATGACGAGATATTTCGTCATCAAGATATTACCGGCTTTTTGATGTTGACGAGATCAAGATCTGTTCACTTTTCTTCTAATGACGAGGTATCGCGTTCATCAAGATCTGTTCAGTTTTGTTAATGACAAGATACCTTGTCGATACAACAGCCAAGAGGGTTAAGCCATATATGTTTGTCGGTCTGAAATGAATTTGTGGGCTCTATTTAAAACTTGTTGTGCCTAGAATGTGTGGATGTATGTAAGGTGTAACATGAACCCACCCGGCGATGCTCCTGGGTAATAGTAATACTAAGGTATTGTAAGTTCATTTTTGTAATGGAGGATAATCTCACCACAATACTCCCCCTCCTGAATTTAGATTCGATAGATGTTAACACTATGGTTGCCGTTTGTGGGAGCCATGGGAGCTGTATAAAGATCGCGGGTGTATTTCCGTATGTGCGAAATGGTGCAATGGATGATTGCGATGGTTTAATTGTCCTGTGTTGCCTTTAGCAGCTAAGTGTGAATGCAGCCGGTAGTTTGTTTAAATGAGGCTGAGAGGCAACGAATACTGAAGCTGTGTTACGAATGGAAGTAATGTCTGTTATCATGGAACTTCACAAAGTTGTCGAAAGTGAAGTGCAATTCAACTACTCATCACTGACCACCCATCAAAGTGTGCGCCGATTGAGGCTTACACTATCTGGAATTTATCAGAAAGTTGAGTGTTAATATCACGTCCAGGTCACCAACTTAGCAAGTCACGTGTAAGACATGGTAAAATTGTCTACTAAAAAGCACTTGCCCCATGGGCCCATCTTCTTTAATGTGAACGGGCTTCACGGGACCCAGGTACCCGGGAGATATTTTCTTTTCCCATGGGATTTACTGTCTTTGAAAAACACAGAGGTCGCGTTCCCGGGATACCAAAGCTATCTTCTTCTGCTTTCATCCGAATACTTTATTCCCCAATCCTTCTTTTTAAAACTTTCGTGACATTCTTTGCTTGACGTTGTCTTGTGTTTGCTGCAGTTTGGCCAAATATAGCCTTTCCGCCATAAAAAACCAAAATTGTCAACCAACAAAAAGTGCTTCATAGTGGAATTGGGTTACGATGCTATATATACTGTTGTATTGTAAGTTCATTTTCGTAGTGGTAGCTAAGTTCATGACAAAAACACAGATAAATAGTAGAACCCAGGTAAATGATTGACAATACGAATTTAAATTGAAAATAAAGTTACATACTAGAGTTTCTTTAAATTAAAAAAAAATAGTTAGACGCACATATAAGCAAACGGACAAAACTTTCAATTTAAAAGTTGCAACCAAATAGCAGACCCGGGCATCTGATATCGATAAGAGGATTTCCCACGTGCCCTATCGATTATTGTTTCCTTCCGGCATCAAATAAACTTCAAAAAGCAAAGAATAAATAATCAGTTTTTTCGGAATACGTTTCCATGTTCTTATACTCTACTCTTCCTCCGTCGCCGGATTTTCAATTCAAAAATGAATAATACCTTTGGACTGCAAATAAATACGGCAGCAGACAATGCCTCCCGGTTAGATATTAGTATATTATGAAGAACGGAGTGAAGTTTTGTTAAGAAAGAATGATAAAACACGGCCACCATTCGTGATATTTACGATCAACTTTCATTCTTCCGTTAAAAAAGGGACTCCTTTTTTTTCCGTGAAACGAACGGAAAAATAATAACTCGGAATCTAAAAATAATGATTCGCATTCGAATTAACCTTCCCCCAAAGAATCTAAGAAACATAAGACATCATTAATAAATGAGACAAACAATTGAAAGAAAAATAAAGATTCTCCTGAGGGACTTGGAAAGAGATAAATTTCCAAGGGGTAAAGGGGCAGATTCTTTGTGATGAAACGGGATGCGGAAATAAATTATCCCTCTGCTATAAGAATGGAAATTCACCCGAAAGAGTGAAAGGGGAGGATACAGTAGACTTGACGTTTTAATTACGGAACATTTGTTTAATGTACATGCACACACTGGTATTCTAATGAATCTGACTTGTAGGAGATGGAATGAATTACTTCTTCGTAATCCAGATGGGGATTTCTTTTGATAAAAGAGGTTCAAATAAAACCTCGATGTACCACTAAATGCAAAGAATGTCTTGACGTAAAGTTATGAATGGTTCTTACAACATAAAGAATGTACGTTATGAATTCCACATTCATTTGGAACAATTTCCCATCTTTATAAAAAATTTAATTAGTATTCTATCATAAATTTTTGTCCTTAATATACTTGTTTCAAGAATAGATTGCCAAAAATTAAATCAATAAATACGACAAGCGATTTTATACCTGTGTGCCGGGGCACACTAGTGTGCAGCAAGAATGGCACTGGTGTGTTCTGTGGATGGTGAAATGTATTAAATTGTCTAAGATTTATTTCATTTCAATGGCTTAGTTTCGAACTTTTAACAAGTTCACAAATAATTTTAAGTAATATACATAAAAATGATTTTTAGTTATATTCTTTTATACAGTTTTATTCAGTTCAAGTAGTAAGTGTCAGTAAAGTAAGTAAAGTAAGTATCAACTACAAAATATCAAGTAAAGTGTTTTATATAGACATATTTTTAGAAAGCCACTTTGGAACAGAAAGGTAGGAATTACTATTAACTTTTGTAAATCAAGCAAAATTATACCTATTTTTGTCAGATCACCCAAAAAACCTTTTTATTATGCCGTAAGTTTTAGTAATTGGTTTATTTGTGCCATGAGATACAAACAAGGTTGAGAAACGCTGAACCAGACTGAATTATTCCAGTGAAAATGCCATAAATGCAAAATTCATAAATGCAGTCATACGTCAATTTGAGCTTAAGTACTGTATACTATATGTAATATTGATCTACCGCATTGGTATTTATGAGTTATTTATTCCTTGATCAACTACATTCATATTTTTAACACAATTGCTATACCCAAAAAATAATACGAATGCTACATTGAATAATTTTAAGAAATAATATTTTTTTTGCACATTGAGTGAGGTTTAGTTTTTTTTAAAAAAAGTAATCAAGATCACTCATATATTGCCAAATGAAAATCTGTGAATAGTATTTGACATTCGTCTGCTTACAAGTAAAACACTAATTGGAAAAACAGAAAACTAAAAGGGAAAAAATTCTATTCACGAAAACGAAAAACCTTCTCAAGAAGAAATTTAACCTTCATACAAATAAAATATAGCTTAGTGAACATGATCAGTCTACAAATCGTCACAGTTTGGCTTAGAAAAGTTGAAAAATTTATATCTTGAAAATTTTGACTCAGTGTTGCTACACTTGTAAGCCGGCGATATAATAGGGGAATACAAGTAAGAACGAATTTGTAATTACAATTTCATCTATGATATTTATTCGTTTTTCACAAATAAATTATAGCAATTAAAATTCTAATTAGAAACAACTTTGTAAAAGTCATCGCTAAATATATAATTTTACTTACGGGTTTTGTGATGAAATAAAGTTATTAGAATTTTAGAGAAAAAGTCTACGACACACAAACGATTGATATTTGTGTAGAATAAATGGTCTTATCAATCAAATAAAGCATAATTACCTACAAAAACTCTACCTGAACAACCTTATTATCAAACGCTTAGGATAAGGACAGAACGGAATCTTCACTTGTTAAGTTTACGAAGTCTGCTTCTCAAGAAGAAATTTAACCTTCATGCAAATAAAATATAGCTCAGTTGGCATGATCAGTCGAAAAATCAGTTTGGCTTAGGAAAGTTTAAAATTTTATACATTTAAAATTTTATCTCAGTGGGTTCCACTTATAAGCCAGCGATATAGTAGTTCATTTGAGTATAAGTCAGAACGAATTTATTTTTTGTTGTAATTCATATTTGAAACATGGTATTTAATTATTTATTCATCTAAATAAATGATAGCATTAACAATTCAAATTCTAAACATCATTGCAAAAGTCGTCGCTAAATATATAATTTTACTTACAATCATTATGTTGAAATACAGTAATTATAATAACAGAGAAAAATTGTATGTATAAAGAATTAATATTTTTGTAGGATAAACGGTTATCTGTCAATCAAAATGCAAGCATAATTAGCTGCAAAACTCTTCCTGAAACGACTTCATGTAGCAAACGCTTATGATCGAAAAGAAAGAATGGACTCTACACGTGTTAAGTTTCAGATTCTATCCTCAGCACAAACCGTGGCAAAACGGTCAAGCTACTCTACTAGTTTTCGCACCTTGGGCGAAAAAAACCTAAAAACAATAAATCAAAGAAAAACTTTGCCTCTTCCGGAGAGGCAACGCTGTCAGTGAAAACAATAATTGGTGCAAGGTAGCAACGCTGATGATGTATTAGCCTTTAGAAATTAGAAGCCGTCAGAAAAAGGAAGGCAAAAAAACTAATTGAAAGTTTTCGGCCCAGATGGGGCCATGCTTCGTTTTGATCGATGCGAGAGCCCGAAGTAAAGGATATATGACAGGGAAAGAAGTCTTTTGTTGGCGGGTCCGCCTTCGAAATTTTTAGCCCCTCAGATCTCAGCTTTATTATTCCTCGAGCCTGATTGACGCATAAAAACAGTGCTGATGACGGTTCCTTTTGAAATATGGCATCAAACACGTGAGGAGGTGTGTTTTTTTTTACTCTATTATTTCCCTCTTACGACGGAAAATTTAATTTCGAAAAGGATTATATCGTTTTCACATAATGAGAAGCCGGACCTTCTATATTAAACACTGAGTTAGAATAGATTGGGAGAGTAGTCGTTTAGGACGCTAGGACTCCCTTATAGGAAGAAATTAATAACTTTTAGGTTCACACACACGCTAGGCTATCGAGTATAACAATTTATTCTCGTTCATTAAAAAGATTTGAAGCTTTAGTGATATTTACATAACTGAGCATAATTTCTTCATACTACGCAACGAGATAAATTTATAAAACAAAATCGGATATTACTTCAAAGGAAATTAAATTAGATTTTTATGTATTCCAGTAAAACGAGAATGATTTCATAATGCTTCAGATGGAGATGCTACATTTCTACAGCGAAATTTCAATTAATTACGTATAATTATTCGAGTCTTGATATGGTAGAACCTTTTAACTAAAAGCTTGCATTCCATTTAATAAAAAAATATTTTTTTCATTTCCTTTTCACGGAATCTGATTAATTTCTTCGATCTTCTACGTCGTAATAAGAATCTTCACTCCATATTCAATCTGTTTTGCTTCAATACTATAAGGTTTTCAACACTGTATAACAGTTTTTATTTGAAAATACAATGTTTAAATTGTATTACTAAAGAGATCTATGTATATTTTGTTATGAAATTCAGACAATAATACAGTGAAACGAAGTGTTTTTAAGCACAAAACGCTTGTCTGTGACATTCTTCTCTTAATTCATTGAGATTCCTGTAATTTACATTGTGTTTAATCTTTTGTATCGAAAATCTTCCTTGTGTGTGTATCACCGTTACTTGATGTTATCTACCTTCTGTTTGTTTCAGTATAGACAAATATGGCTCTTGCACCATAAAATCCAACGCAACCAATATTAATTCATTAAATTACTTGTTTATATTCATTCAAATACATGATGCTTCATCAACTATATTACTTCATTGGCAGAAACATAGAAAAGCAAATTTCAAAGCAGTTCTTTTTCAAATCGAATAAACCCTGTTAAAATTCTTTTTCCCTTCCCTTATAAACCTGCTCGGCGTTACCTTTTATTTACAAAACACCGCCGCCACTTCTTCCTGTGATGTTAAATACTAAAATTAAACTTCCTTTCTTCACGCAAAATTCTATATCCAGACCGTAAAAGAGCCAATAGTTATGGAGATTCGCCTATGGAAATACTACACCCAATCTTCGCCGTGCCCCATCCAGCAATACATGTCTAAGCGTCCCGAGAAAACAGCCCTCCGGAAAAGGATTTCTATTTCGCGAAGTGGCATCAGAAAACTGCCTCTTTGGGAACGACAACCCGATGTAAATCGGAGCTCAGAATGTATTTACACTTGAATGGTGAGTAGAAATTTCGTGATTTTGAAATGAGCCAGAGCGCTTAGCTGGAAGTGAAATCTCCTTGCATAATGTTTCGCAATTAGGAAATGGGATTCCGGGCAGGCCTTGCTCTCATCACTGCCCAGAGTTGCTTTAAGTAAGGAGGGGCGATAATCCTCGATGCATCGGATTTTATTCCTTCCGAAAATTGAATGGGGGATATAAGTTGGTGTGCTTTCTTTCTTCCCAGCCTGGAAGCTTTCGAGCCCCATGGATGGGTTCCGTAAATGGACTTTTTGCTCTTGCTTAAAAGAAGTGTTAACGGCGGAAGGTCTATTACTTGGGTGCATTCCTTAGGAAAATGACACGTGCGATTAATTTGTTGGAGTCGACCTGGTCATTAAAAGTAAGTGCGCTCATTAACGAGCTTTTAGGAAAATGCGTGATAGTTAATTTGGAAATTGCAGTTGGCATGGTGTGAAGACACAGACTTTCAAAAAATTAAGCACAAATTATACGCCCCATAAATATTTCTTATTTATGTTCAATAAACTACTAGAAAACAGTTTCGAATGTTTTATAATAGCTCTTTGTGTTGTTTCAGTACGTAAATTGAACTATTTACCTTAACAAATGTTTTGGTAAAAATCGATTGACGCTTTGAGTTCACACGCATATATCCGTTCTACAACCTGCAGTCTTCCTTGCATGACATCTAATCTGTTTTGACATTTTGACCAATTTAATCTTTCCTGTGATTTTTTCAACCAATAGATGTCATCTAGTCGCCATTATATGTACCGTGGGGTAAATACAATACTACACTACTCGGAAATCTAATGACGTTCAAAGAATTAATATGTTTGATGTTCATCAGTAAATGATAATCTGATAATCCCTAGACTCTGAGATAACGCTTGTTTTGTCCTAAAATGTAAAACTCAGAAGTGTAATCACTATCACGTATTTTCCGAACATTAATGCTTTTATTTTTCCATAAATGTTCTCAACCTACATTTAAGCTATCCAATAATCAGAGAGTTTAGAAGCAAATTTGTGTCACGCCTCAATTTTACTGCTTTAAACTTGAGCTGAATAAACTTGAGAGCTTTATCAAATCCATAAGTTATTCGGGACAGTAAAAACAATGTTATGCACTATTATTTGACACTTTTGAAGCTAGATTGTAATTTATTGTTTTGTGTTCAAATTGACAAGATTACTATGAATTGACCAAAGTTGTAAACCAGCCGGCTTGATCTTCTCACTTGATATTTCTCTTCCCATTTTGTCAACTAATTAAATATTTAAAATGGAATAAGTCTGATTAAATTAAGTGTTTAAGCTCTAGGGCACATGTTGCATGCAATAATGGAATACAAACATTAAAAAGACTAATTGTTGAAATGAAAAATACGTTATCCTTAACACTCTGAGATGTTAATACGTATATATCCGTTTCGAAACCTACAGTCTTCCTTACATGACATATAACTAGTTTACCAGTTTGACTTTTTTGACCAATAACGTCTTTACTATGATTCTTCTCACCCACTTGGTGGTTGTCTAGACCAGGTATCTCACTATTGGCAAAACTGACAGGATCTTGATAGAGAAGATATCTCGCCATTAGAAGAAAACTGACAAGTTCTTGATCTCGTCATCATTAAAAAGTGGCAATATCTTGTCACTAGCAAAAATTGGTCAGATCTTGATGGACGAGATATCTCGTCAAAACCACTTGAAGGGTTTATCAGTAGATGTGGTCATTTAGTTATTTTTAGTGTTATGAGGTAAAATCAATTCTAACCTACTCTGAAATCTCGTGACGCTCAGAGTGTTAAATAATATAAAATCGAATAAAAATGTGTTTTATCACATTTTCAATATTTCTGATGTAAATCAATGAACACAACCAACAGGTCACTTTTTAACTGATTTGTTTTACCCCTCTTAACATCTCCAAAAAATAAATCGTACTTTACATTGATTGTGCAAGCAATAACCCTGCAGGCAACATTATATAAGTCGACCACCCCACTTTCATTTCAGGAGACGAGCAAGCAAGCAGACACTCTCATTATCGCTTCACACCATGCCCAGTTGCTCCCCAAAAGAAATATTTTAAGTGTCCCGCCGTAACTAAACTTTCAGAACGAGACGGTGACGAAAGTGTTGAAAAATAACGATGATGCACCTTCCCTTCTTCGTCATTGTGTGCGAAGTTAAATGTGCAATTACCTCCTCGAGAGAGGTGCCTCGAGTAAATGGTCCTTTTTACAATGACGGACGCGCTTTTCTAGTTCAATAGTGCGAATATGTGTCAGCTAAAAGTGTCTCGCTGGGTAACCTGTTATCATAAGAGCATTTATGAAGGTGAAAAAGTCCTTGTTGGTTCTTCGACACAAATAACACCCTTATTTAACCCTGGAGAGGTTCACACGCATAATTCCACCTTGCAACCTTCTTGACTTTTAACCAATTTTGACCTTCTTGACCAATAGAATCTTTCTAAAGAATTATATTTCAAGGAAAGGAACAATAGAATGTTTCCAAAAGGTTGTATTTCTAGGAAGTAAAGGTTGAATTTCTAGGAAGATTATAGCCTTTCCAAAAGATTCCATTATAGAAAATGAACAATATAATTCTTACAAAGGATTATATTCTAAGGAAATGAACAATTTAATCTTAATAAAGATGCAAAAAGTCCATGGATTTTTGCAAGCAATAGATGTAGTTATTTCGAAATTAACCCTCAAAATAGTACAGTACAAAATCGAATCGGCAATCTAGTGAATAGAATCGTGATCTTAGCTCTACTGACCGTTAATTGCCTATGTATGTTATTGACGGTCTGATGTAGAGGAATGGTCATCAAAAGCAAGACCTCAGCATCAATGTGTACAACTCATCGAAAACGTTTATATTGTTGTTTCGACTTCCTATTCCAAAGACTGAACGGAATAATAAAACACTCACTCAAATTCAAACTAACCTGTTTTTACTAGTGTGATAAATTTAGTACACAAAAAAAAGAAAACGAAATAATAAAACGATCAATTTCATCAAGATTTTCACATATATTAATATTTATGCATCGTGCAGCAAAATGTAAAATTAGAGTGGCAAACCAAACAGTATAAAATAATCCACAGACAAAATTTCCATCTCATTGCTTTATTTGACTTTAATAGTATGTTTCTCAGCTTTACCAAGCAAACCTTATCCATACTTTAACTCTGTAACACCATCATCTGTTGAGATTCTCAATTCTCATATCTATTACAGGGCAGTGCGACGTCTTTTTTGTGATAGCTACGGAATAAATCAAATCCAGCTCAAGAAAAACGGTGGTACAGTATTCTTCTCCACGTGATTGCCCATATGAGACAGAGAGAACACGTGTCAGGAGACCCATAACCTTAGGTCTCTGGTGTAAGTTCTAGGTAAGAAGAGGTACTGCTGAACAATGAAACTAAATAGCATCTCAAGAAGGAGTAGTTTGGGATGAATTTGTCAAGGGGACAGTAATTTTTATTGGCTCCCTTATTTTCTTATTGTTATAAATGGAAAAGGGCGTCCATTAAAGAAACTGATTCATTTTTGTTAGACTAGCAGTTGTATAACGTAAAATTTATAAATTACATTGACAAACATATTTCAGTATTAAGACATGATGTGTGACAAATCTGAGATATACTCAATAAAGAATTGGTTTCATTATTAAATTACTTTTATTTATTAAGTTACTCCCTAGAAGGAGAAGTTTGGGATAAATTTGTCAAGGAGCCAGTAATTTTTATTGGCTCCCTTATTTTTATAAATGGGAAAAAGCATTCATTGAAGAAAATGGATTGATTTTTGTTAAACTAAAAGTTTAGTAAGGCGTAAAATTTATAAATTACAATCAATGAACATATTTCAGTATTAAGGCAGTGTGTGACACATCTCAGATATGTTTAATAAAGAATTTTTTTATTTTTTCATGTCAACAAAAGATATATTTATGCATGGATCAAAGTTGATGTAACTAAATATTTTTATATCAATTAAATTGCATGTACGATAAATACCATACTGCTTGTTCCATAGAAAAGTACACTGAATATCTTAAACTCAGTAAAAAATATCAAAATATGTTATTACTTTTTATCTATAACTCACAACAGATGTATGACATTAAGTAGATTTTTATGTCATATATTTAAAAATGCAAATGCCTGTATATAAGAGTGCAAATTAAGCCATTCAAAATTTATCTCTTCACATGAAGAACATGTACCGTTACTTTGAACCCGATCTTCTATTGGGGAGTTCAGTGTATGCTTCATTACACTCGGACGGTTGAACTCATGCTCTAAATCCTTTCTGTGCACATATTTAGTTTAATTTTTTTCGTTTACAAAGTATGTTAGGTTTACTTTTTATTAACGATCAAATTCTACATGAGACCATTTTCGTTTTCTTCTATCTTTACGGGGCCGTCGTGGCTCAGTGGGTATGCCACTGCGCTAGCAACTTTCGAGTTATAGGTGGCGCAAGTTCGATTACTGTTAGGTGCATTTCTTCCTGGGTGTATTTCTCTCTTCTGTGTCAGTAGAACTTTCATTGTGTGTATGTCTATTATTTGATGTTGTATGTCGTGTCTGGCGCAGCATGGCCAAATATGGCCCTTGCGCCATAAAACCCCCAAACCAGCCATCTTCTAGCTTTACTAGAGTATCGGCATGTCATGACTCCAGTTTGACAAGGATTCCTCCTCTAAGTTTGATTACATTGAGAAAACGATACCAGGTAAACGCATGCCAAACTTTTCTGATAATAAACGCTCTGAAGTCTTAAATTGAAAATATTCATGCTTGAACAACCTTCTACCTCCATATATTTACATTTTAGAGTAGTATTTTTTCAAATATGAAAAACCGTCTAAACACACACATTTATGTTTTTTGGACCCGTAATCATGTATGTATCGTATTCTAATATATATTTCTTAAGAGACCAAAATACTTATATTGACAGTTTGTTATTCATACGATATTCGACGATACGCAAAGAATTCTCAAGAATGCAATGTTTAGTAGAGAAAAGTTATCAACTTCCAAGAAGTATGAAGGGCACAAAAATCAATAAGACTGGATATTTTCAACGATTTTAAGTTGTTTGGAAAACGTATTAATCGTTTGGGGAAATGTTGTATAGTAAATAATAATTTGGAATACATCTCACAAAGTTCCTACTGTATCTCATTTTTCGTACTTATCTTGAGAATACTGCACTGGTACCTGAGAAAACTTCAACAATATTTTTCGTATGCTCTAATTATGTGGACGACATTAGGACTTGGTTTTTTAAACAATAGGAAACAAGTTATTTCAAACTAGTTTCCCTAAACAAATTAACTAACTGAAGCACATTCAGACACGTACTTCATCAATCTTCGTGAAACTGCCTTTAGAGTTAAAAATATTATAATACTTTCAATATTGTAATAGGTTTTTCCGGCCTGCAGAACAGATATCGTTCAAGCACTTGTTTGAACATAGACTATCTTCAAGTAAGCTTATCCTAAATTTTTGAGTGCCTCAATAGCCCAGTTGGTATAGTTGCTGATTAGCAAACGAAACTCGATCCAACCAAAGACTATCGTGTAAGTGGGAGTTGGGGCACGGTGTCCTCACGTTGACGTAATGTGGAAGTTTGGAGAGTGGGGTGCCAGCTCAGGTGTTGACCTCGCCATCTGACCGTGATTCAAAATTATGAGGTGTTGCCCTCGAATCTTTTTCTTCGGTATTGATCCCGGACCTCACAATAGCTCATTGTGTTGTTCCAATGTGACGTAAATTCAACTACCTACCCAATTATATCCCTATATGGATCAACTTTCATACAGCCATAAATTACACTCGACGGTATCACATTTTTTAAAACAATGTTTTTCCTTTTCTGTAATAGATGATAAAATGTATTGATTAAACAAGACGATACAAATTTATACACTGTATTTTCTGAAACTACAGATTGAAAACAAACCTGATTTCAGATAAATACATATAGAAACGTCGTCTCATCACTGATCCATCTACCCCTCACTTACCTTTATGGGCATTGGTACTTTCCAACTTTCGTTTTAAAACAGATAAATTAAAAACACGCAAAGCATAGAGAATCTATGTGCATAATTAAACGCAATTTCACTCTATTCCTCTCTAAACTCACTTTAAATTTTAACCGAACTTACACGTTATTTCCTGTATTTTCAATTAGTCTTTTTCTTAAAGCGCTTAATTACTTCTAGCGTCGAAACTCACGATCGAACTCCACAAAAAAAATACGGACAGCTCTCTTCTCTTGAAATTAAAGAAACGCACTAACGCTTCTTTGTATCAACTTATATTTTTCCACCGTTCCTCTCTAAAAATCACCCTCTCTCAGCCTGCCGGAAAACATCATTCCCTCCGCCGACCCCTGTAATTATTAAAATTCCAGAAAAATCTCGCTTTCTTTCAACGCATCCAACACGCGCTCAATACGGCATACTCGAGAAGGAACGAAAAAAAGGCAGGAGAAAGAACCAAGCTACACACTTCACAGCCTGATACCCGTGGCTAAACACAACTCGACAGCAAAAATCCGGTGACAATTTTTACTTTCGAACCCAGCAGGAATGGAGCTTTTTTAAACACCACCGAGTGTTGCCGAAAGGGAAATTATAACAAAAAAAAAAGAAGTGCGCATGAAAAATAAAAAAGCAGCACTCGAGCACTCGACTCTTGAAAATCGTTTTTTAATTGAGTGTTTAGGGCGTGCACATAGTGGGTCGAAGAGTTTCAAGGTTAGGCTTCTGACTCCTCGGCATTTGTTTACTGGGGGAAGCACTCCACCCTTTTTGTTTAGACTGCCGGACAAAAAAGATCTGTTGGAAAGGAAGCCTAAATATAGGTTTTAAACCTCACTCTTTTTCCATTCCCGGAAGTGTCCAATTAAAATACTATTAAGAATCCCAGTAAAAGAGGCGAAGAGTCAAGGAATACCACTGAAGAGGATAAAAAGATTAAAACGACCACGATTATTCACTCCTTTTTCATTCATCTTTTTCGGAAGACAACTGTTATTTTGGGGATCTGGTGTTTTTATGAGGAGAATGCGAGCTTTCATTGTGAAAAGGCGGCCATTTTTTTCGGCCTCTTAGGGGTTCCCGTTCTGTGTATGTATTTTCTCCTTTGGGAAAATAACTGATTCGCGCAGCCATGCGTTTGGGCTTGAATTGCGGGCGTCAACTAGAGCTGTAATTACACTCGAACCTTCGGCGGGGTATAAAAAATGCTTAATGTGCGTGAAGGATCTTAGTTTTCTCATTCTTTTGTCCGGAGCGATCAACAAGCTTTGCATTTTGTGTTGGATCATAAGCGATGGCAGTTTTCGTTTATTTCTGGAAAGATTAAGTAATTTATCTAACGTCTTGGTAATGCGTCTCTAAGAGGCTTTGAAGTAACTTAATAAGAACATTAAGTATTTTCTCATAGTCGTCACTTGTTCTTACGTAATCATTTTTATTAGAAATTCACAAGATTTTACGAACTTCCATTTCATTGAACACCAGAGATTAAGTTTTAGTTCCCTTTTAACTAAATTTCTAATTTTACAGACACTATTTTTAGTAACTTTGAGATTGTGAAAAGGAGCATTGACTGTATTTCAGTTAATGAATTTTAATTGAATTGTATCACTGTATTCAGTGATATAATCCAAATTCATCTATTCCTTTGTTCAAATAGTATTTTAAGTTCATCTAATGAATTACTTGAACCCAAATAATATAGTTTGTGAAAAGGAAGTTTGGCCTTAGGGAGTAATACACTAAAAAACTAATAAGAAAACTAAAAGCGTTTTTACTTCAATACCATAATTGTATTTATCAATTTGAAACGTATATCTGCAACAAACTAAATGATTCTTCAACTGCACTTTTCCCACATTAAATCTATCATTACTGTTAAAATTCTCAAATAAGCGGCGTCACACTTATCAGCAAATTGGTTCCTATAAATTGAACTACGAAGATCGACATTTAAATTAACATTTATTCCAATACACGCAACTAAAACAATAGATCCCACTAATAACAAGCAGAATTATATCCATTAGCGACTAGTAAAGATTAAAAGACTAAACATTTCTGAATTCATTTGTTAGTACGATGAATTGGAACTAATAGGAAAACAAGAATAGAACAAACAGACCTTAACAGCATTGGAATCTCAATTCATTAGCACTTAATTCAATGCATTTCTACAAAGCACTAATAAAATGGATTCCTATAAAAGCCCACTTCACGTTCTTGCACAAGCAATCACACTGAATTTGATTCCTCGAAATGCCTCAATTGATTTCAAGGCTTTTGAATTCTGATGCAATTCCATATACGTATGGAACACTGGTGGAACATTACATTTCCAAAATAAGGGGAAATGACGAAAAAGAAAGACCGAAAGTCCAAAGAAACATCTGGTCTCAAAACATCCGCTTCATCAAACTCCACCTATAATTAGCTTCTCTCTGGCACTGACTCTTGAGCCGTTGTTAGTTCTTAAGAGGAAGGCAAGTTCGTCTTTCCCATAAAACAAGGCTTCAAGTAATTGAGTGTCGATTCCACGAAGGGAGGGTTGCAGTAAGGGGGTCATTTATGATTATCTCTCATAGATCCCGTTACGCAGTTAACGAGAATCCGGATCAATTTAGATCGCCTGGTTTGAAGCAAGTACCGTGGCTTTAGTGTCTCTTCAAATTAGAGTGCATTATGCAGCTGGCATAAAAGAGCTTTAGAGCCTCGAAGAAGCCAAGTTCTTGTCCCTTCCTCTCGCGTTGAAAGTGTTATTTTTATTTTATTTATTCATTTCTTAAATTCGATGGTGGTGCTTTAAATTAAAGTAAGTAAAGTCTTTCGAGTAGATTAGGAGTTTCATGGCGTTGGAGTGCAGATATCCAAGACAAGTTTTTCACGTTTATATCTAATTATAGCAATTAGTGAAAACAAAACAATTTGCTTTTCCGTTTTTAAAAGGTTGACTAAGTGAAATAATTTGGATAGTCTGCATGAGAGTTACAAAGATATATGTAAGCTATATAAAATAAACAATTGTTCCCGTAATGAACTTATTTTTATATGAAGTAAATAATGAAATAGTTTCGTTAATCTTACATTAGGGTCAGGGAGAAAGCCCTTTTATTTTGATAATAATAAATAAGTACTAGTTTTTAGATTCATGACGTGTTATTATAAACATCGACCTACTAATTAAAGAGATGGAGCATGTGAGTGAAATCGCAGTGGTAAGATCTCAGAAGTGTATGACACGTGGGCATAGGAATCGACGTGGGTCTATTGTCTATCGAAGGGGAAACAGTGTTACCATTACGCTCGTCAATTAGGCCTGCATTGGGATTTGTGCTTCCGCCCAATACCACGTTACAGATATTCGAACCGAGCGATCGGAGGAAAAACGTGCAGCTGCGCTCACATGCTACGCTCACGTGGTATTGGAAGAAAGCACAGTTCCTAATGTAAGACTAGCAGACGAGAGTGATGAAAAAACTAGTTTGCGCTTCGATAGCCAGTCAGGCTAAGTTATTCCCAAGCCCACATGAGCTACACTTTTGAGATTGAACGACAGCAACTCCGTTCACATGATCCGTCTATTTCCTTTGATGGTCGATGAAAAACATGCTGTTTGAGAATGTTAAACAAAGGGGAAGTGATTGTGTATTGCCGTATACAGATTAAAATGATCACTCGTAGCAGAATGCTAACAAAATGAGTAACGAGATAAGCATAATACCTGAGAGTTCTTCGAAATAGATTCAAGGAATCCAGTTCTGATGTCTCCGTTTACACGGAAAGATAAAATTTATTAAATCTCTTGTAGCGAATTGGATCCATTGATATTTCTTATTACTCCCTACCATTCTTACAGCAGGTACTGAGACTAAAATATAAAACCTTGAGCTGAGGTGAAAAGTTTTATTTACTTGGTTCCATATATAAGCAAAATTCACAATAACTAAAATGTGGTCTGTCTCATAATCAATATTAATTATATAGTATTTCGAAAATATGTATATGTATGAAATGTATGGAATTTCTTAAGTTTCATTTTTAATTAGAGCTAAAGCAAAAAAGTATGATCCGTTTAGTTACAAAGTCAACTATAAAATCAATTTACTAATTTCCAAAAATCTATTCGAACCAAATTTCTCTGATCACATAAATCATGACTTAAGAAGTGATTAGTTAATCCCTCCTATTTTAAACCTTTTTTTGTTGTAAGATGGTGACATTTAAGTTCGATAGAAAGGTGTACATCAACTTTCACAAAAGTTATGGCAGTGCGACAATTTTTTGGAATGACATTTACAGAGCATATTAATGACCCAGGAAAGAGTAGATTTTTATTTACAAAATTAAAGAAAGTAGTAAAAAATATATGTTAAACTAGGTCATCTTTTACATTTGGTATGAAAGTAATTGAGGAAAAACAGTGTCTCATCAAAGGAAATTCCCTTACTTTTGGTGAGCAAAAATTTTTTTTAGTTATAAGCACCTCTTTTTAATTTCTTCTATTAAGCTTAAGAAGTCCCCTTTATTTTTTTATTGTTTATATATAAAAAATCATATTAAAATTTATTAAAATATTTTTGTTTAAAATTGATATTGAATAAACTTAAAAATTATTTTTGACCGTGAGCTGATAATTTTACTCAATTAGATGAGCATATCGGCTGTACTTTTTAATTTTGATTTAAAATGTGTTTGAAGTAATGTAGTTAGAGAAAGACAGTTTATAATTTATTGGAAATTTTTGTCCTAAAATAATTTTAAAGTTTAAAACTTTTATGTTTGTATGGTTCAATGTGGTTACAATATTTACTTAAGTGGAACGTGTGAGGATTTTATATCTCAATAAGAAATCACTTTTATTTCCCTGGTCAAGCCTTGTTGCTACCTTCCAAGTGGTTTTGACGAGATATCTCGTCCACCAAGATCTGGCCAATTTTACTAATGACGAGTTATCTCGTCATCAAGATATTGCCGATTTTTTATTAGGACGAGATCACGATCTGGTCCGTTTTCTTCTGATGACGAGAGACGACATGATCTTGATGGACGATATATCTCGTCCATAAAGATCTGTCCAGTTTCGCTAATGACAAAATACCTCGTCGGGACAACCGCCAGGACGGAGAATCAAGCCTCCTTCAATAAAGGAGACTTTATCCGCTTGAATGGGATTAAAAAAGTAATAAATTGAAAACATAAAACTTGTGTTTTTCAGACTATAACTAATTTGTCTATAATATATGCTTAAATTCGCCATGGAATTCTTTGGCAAACGTTTAATCTCACATCATGTATAATTTATAATTGTAAAAATATTTCTTTTAAAACATAGTCAAGGCTCATTGGATTCCACTAATATAAGTAAGAAATCCATTTCTGAATTTTGATAAACATTCACTAATTTATCATCGTCCTTGTACATTAGTATTTTGAACGAACTACTGAAATCGAAAAGCTCTATATTCGATTCAAACAAAAGAAGCGAAGCTGGTGCTTAGACGAATCCTTTAATTTTCAACTCACTCAGAGTTCTGTGGTAATATTTTAGAGTATAAATATTAAACGTTCGCCTTACTGAGGGTAATGTTTCTCTCTAAAAGCTAATAAATTTAAATATTCAGCTCAAAGTTTCAAACCACTTAATAAAATCTGACACTGAAATCGGAAACTTTTAGGAGACTTCTCCCATGAACAAGCCACCGGAATCTTAAGTAATTTGCATAGTTTTCTTTAATAAACCTTTCGGTTGACCGCCTTTCGTACTTGCGGTCAGGCAGGGATCTTTTAACGACTGGTTTTCAGAAAATGAGGGGGTTGAATTTGGGATTATTAAAAATCCCCGTTAAGCCCTTCCGTCTAATTTATATGCGTCTCTTAATTATAAGTTATCATTTTCCAATCTAGGAGGAAATTTAGATTGCCCAAATGCAATGGGATTCTTCGTTTATTTGTTTAGCAATAAAGTTCTTTTCAGTGCATCTACTTGGAGTGAAGTTCTAAAAAAAGAAGTTTTCAATATCAGCATCTTTTAAAAGCTATTAACGGGCTTTATGCAAAATGTTTTCCTTAGATTTTGAGATCAAAGGGAATGCGAAATAAAAATTGCTTCTAAATTTATTTTCTCGCTGCTGTAAAACGCGGTGAAAAAGCAGAATGGGACGAGGATAAAAATATCGATTTTTAAGGAAACAATTCCACCGAATTCTTGCCGTGTTTTCTTTCTGCTTTGCATATTGCAATTATTCGTGTTATTGATTTAAATGAATTGATTTTATTCAGCCATGTGTGTCAAGGAAAATTGCTTTGGCAAGTGCGTTATTACTTCATGTAGCATCAACTGGTACGTCCAATTTTGATTATGAAAAATCGAAAAGAGGGGAACATGTTGCTCATTTGTTGTAATGATTTGATTCAAAAATCAATATTTTAGGAGACGTTTTAATTGTCAGCCATGTCAGCCACTTTAGTCAGCCATGGTTAAACGAAACTATTTTCTCGTGAGTTTTGATAGATATTTTTAGTTCTCCAACTGAATAAGTTCCATATACCAGTAACTTAAAATAGCCATTTTTACCTACAACCAATGATCTATGCTTATCTTTAATTATTTCGGCTGGTTTTAGTATTTTCCTCTACAAAATTTCTCATATTTTGAATTTGATTTATTCTTGCAGTAAAATCTATTAACTCTCAATCATTCCAATGCACGTTCTAATGGAATCGGAGGATTAGGTCATATTGAGTGACGATTTCAAACGAGGTATCGTGTCTGCGGATATATGAGGCTTATCATAATCCTGCAACGTATCCAATAAACTATAACGTACCTAAAGTAAAGCATTAGTTGTATACAGCACTCTAAATCAATATGGAGTATATGAATAGACACTCGATACAATTAGATATTAGCTGGCATTGTAATGAAGAAGATAAATTAGAATTCGTTTTAAAAAATGTGTACCACCACTTCAAGAAAAATGACAACTCAAAATAAGGATTTTAATTTCCAATTAACAAATATTTTTTAATTAAAAAAACATGAAAATATGATGCATTATAACGAAAATGTTGATAAATTGCAGAAATTTTAACCCTCCTTGCGGTTGTCTCAACGAGGCATTACTAAAACCGATCAGATTTTGATGGACGAGATATCTCCTTCAAGATCTCGTCGTCTCTCGTCATTAAAAATTTGATCAGATCTTGATCTCATCATTATAAAAAAATTGGTAATATCTTGACGAGATATATCATCATTAACAAAATCGGTCTGATCTTTGATGGTCGAAATATCTCGCCAAAACCACTTGGAGGGTTAAACTGAGAAGTAGAATATGGTTTAATATTTTCAAGATTTTGAATTCCCCTAAAATATATCTTTTGTGTTACTATTTTTCTCGTGAAGTTGCAATAGAGATGCGATCTGATGAAGTATTTACTCCATCGGACATCAGAGATTATTAAATCCAACACAAAAGAAGCTTCAATCTATCACCACTTTTCAACAGATTACATTATTACCTCTCTGTACACAGAACTTGCCCGTAGTTGTCCAACACTTTTCTAATATGTATTGGAATACCTCTTTTCCATATACCACACTGACGAGCGACATCAAGTAAAAATAACCTTGCAGAAATACTCGTTGATCGTGTATGGTGTCTGGACAGCTTAATGAATTTATCCATCTTTATTAAGGACCTATTAAAAGTGCACCGGGTGGTATGATGCCACTCGCCTTCATTGAGGGAAGAGAGCACTTTGCAAAATCAATATGGAACATTTGAACAGATGTTCGACACCATTCTGTCTTGGAATACCACTTTTCCAAACACCCGCGCTTCTTTCGGATTATATATCATTATAATCCGAAAGAAGAAACACACAAAACTTTACCTCTAAGAATTCTATTCATTCTAATAGAGAATGGTAATCAAGAATAAGACCATTCTAATAAAACCTGGCAAGCAAGAATATGATCATTCCAATTAAAGACAATAAGCAAAAATGGGAACATTCTTAATAGAAGATGGCAAGCACAAATTGGTTGAAAATATATGGGATCTGACGAAATATTTATTTTTGGGTATTTTAGATACATTTTTAATCATAACAGAAACAACTAGCAAAACTCAAATCTATCTGCATTTTACAACAGACATTATTAACTCGCTGTACTCAGAACGTGCCCATCGACCACAAGCAAGAATGAGATGATTCTAATTGAAGATGGTGAGAAAGAATGGGAACATTCTCATAGAAGGTGGTAGCAAGAATGGAACATTCTTATAGAACATGATAAGCAAGAATGGGAACATTCTTATAGAGCATGGTAAGCAAGAATGGGAATATTCTCATAGAAGGTAGTAAGCAAGAATAGGAACATTCTCGTAGGAGGTGGTAAGCAAGAACGGGACATTCTAATAGAAGATGGTAAGCAAGAATTGGTTAAAATATATAGACCCTGATCTGATGAAATGTTTACTTTATCGAACTTCAGCTAGATTTTTAATCACAATTAAAACAATTAACAAAACTCAAATGCATCTTCATTGTCCATCTGGTAATATTATTACTCTACCCATTCCCAGAACGTGACCATCCATTCCTGAAACTTTTCCCAATCTGTCTTGGAATACCACTTTTCCAAACACCCGCGCTGACGAGCGACATCAAGTGAAAACATCCTTACAGAAACACGCGTTGATCGTGTCTGGGCAGCTCAATGTATTTGTCCATCTTTATCAAGGACCCAACGAAAGAGGACGGAATGGTACGATGTCACTCGGGCTTCATTAAGGGAAGACAGTGGACCGGCTGCTTCCTGAAGAGACTTACAAACAGAGCCAGCAGCTTAACAATGCAGTGAGGGGCTTTCTGAGAGGGATGTGTTTGGGCCCGATAAGGGCGCAAAATAGAGGCAGGTCGCGATTCCGGGCGTTCGGATGTCATTAAATTCCCGGGGCAGCCTGCCTTTCGGTGTTTGTTCGTTTTAAGCAGGGGCTCTCCTGATCGCTTAACGTATAATGACTTTTCAAGTGATTTAATGAAAAGTATTGCGATAGTTTTAAAATATTGCGATGGATAATGATTATAGAAGGTTTTCAGGGTATGATACGTCGGTTATTGAGGAACACAGGGCTTGAAATGTTAAATGACGTACCAAAGAGAAAGTTTGGAAAGGGATTAAAATTGTATCTGCACTGCTTTTTCAATATATTTTCACATAAATGATTTTATATCTACATCCTCTGTTTATATTACACATAACTGGTCATATGTAATATCATAAAACACGCAACCACTTTTCTGTTTTTGTGTTGAGTAAATATTTCTCATCTCACCATTTTCCCAAAAAAATTAACATCGAGTGATAAATAATGTTGAACATGTAACACGAATATCAGACAATAAAACCCCTTTTTTAAAAGAAATATTTTCTTCTTTTATTAATTATACATAAAATTCATGAATAAGATTTTCTGCAGAAACAAACCAGACGGAATAAAATTTTATTTCCGCTACCCAAATACTCTAGCATGGTACACATCGGAGTCACATTAAAATGAAACTTATCGTAATTTCACAGTTAAATCTAATTGGAGTTAACCAATCAATAATAGTGGTTAGTATGAGAGGCATTTTCTGTCAAGCTAAATGTAGGTGACGGTAGTGTTCCTGCGTCTGAACGTGTTTACTGTATTCCGAACGTGATGTCTCTTGACTTGGTTTCGAACACGATTTCAGCATTTTGCCATAAAAATTTCAAAGAATGAATTCCCAATTGTTATATGCTAGTTAATTGGTCAATTCCAATCAGATTAAACGCTAAAACTACGTTAATAGCATTAATAAGCTACATTTTAAGGTAATCCCGGTATGTATCATCTGGATCATTTGGGTAGGGGAAGTAAAATCTTCGTATTCTGTCTGGTTTGTTTTTTACTAAAAATCCCTCTCATACATGAACTTAATGTATAATAAATAAAAGTAAAAATAATATTTGTTTTTAAAAAGAAAATACTATGAATTTAATTTTCCACAAACTAATTGAACGTTGATGACGTAAACTAATTTAGGTTTCGAGTAACTTTGTCATATTTTAAATAAATATACTCTAATAGAAATTCCTTACAACTATTTTTAAGATTTCAAATCCCTGCTACTTATAGTTTAACACATACGTATATGCAGACAAACTATGTAATAAAACATTTGTAATTAATGTTATGCCACTAACAGTAGTCTGGAGTAAGATTTATTTTAACATCAGGTAATCAAATCTGGTTTTATTCAAATAATGGTAGTAGTTAGATATTTTAAAGAGTCGATTGGTTATGTAAATATCTATAATAAAATATACGTTAATGTTCTCTGAATCCTAAATGTTTACATGTGATAATTACTCAATCATCTAATGCACTTATTGCGAGATAATTCTCGTTTAGATAAATTATAGTTAAATATCCTCGAATGCCAACTTAAAACTATAACGAGATAGTTATTTTCACTAAAGTTGTAAAAGAATCATACGTAACTCTATTTAGAATATTGCTAGTACTAAGTAATTGAGAGTTTGTTCGAATCAGACTCAAGCTCCCTTCACGTTTTATTGTGATTCAGCAACTAAAGTACTTCCAACTTCTGTAAGTGTCTTGCAAATAATTTCAAGCTTCAACTCCCGATGTAGCCTAGATAAACAATACTAGAGAACAAACATCTACCCATCTATAATTTCAGGGGGAAAATATCTTGTGATCTTAAGTACATTCAAGTCAGAGTATGTAATTTGAATGAAACATTTCCTCACACTTGAGAACTTACTTCAAAGAATGGATTTTTAATTGGATCGTCAAAAATGCGCGAGTACGGAAAAAGTAGGATTCGAGTTCTGTTGAAGTCACTAATAGGAGGAAAAGTTTTACTCCTCGTCAAAGAACAGTAATTAAGAGTAATATCAAAAACGTCGTTTTCTCTGAAAATCGAACTGCTGGAATTGTTACTGCTGAACTTCGTACTCTTGAAAAATGAAAGATTCGTTGGTGGGAACTGGTTTTAGAATTTTGACTCTTAAAATAAAGGCGTATAGTTAGTAAAAGTAAGTTACGTTTTAAGTGAACATACCTTCAAATACCCATTAACGATTTCTGACAGCATTACAGATTATATTTGCTTAATGTACTTGGTGAAGTTTATATATTTGAATAATTTTCTGATAAAGTAGTAGAAATAGATAATACAATAGCATTTCTTTGAACTATGACTTTTGAAATAAAATGGATGTAGTGAATTTTATAATGAATGATTTGACGCACTGCGGAAAGGATTGCATTGCAGAGCATTTCAAATTTTAACTAAAAACAAAGAGATTTTGCACAAGGTTCATTTTATCATAGATATATAATTTGGTTCTGTAGATTCAAGTAGTGCAGTTAGATCAAGTAGTGCAGAAACAGTTATCTAGAATGTAGTAACTTGATTATCCAAGGCAATGTATACCAAGGTCACCTCGGATAACCGAAAATTTGGTTATACAGATATAGTGACACTAAACAGCCTATACAAAACACAGGAAAAATTACTGTACTACATATTACTACTCTACTACTGCTGCTAAGCGATTCATAAAGCTAGAATTAAGAATAATTTCCATTCGGATTTGTGTCACTATGTATTTTCTGATAATTTTGTGATAAATTGAGACGCGAGTTACGTACCTTTTAAGACCCTGAAAAAGTCCTTACCGATCTTCTATTTTACTTTCTCGCCTCTTTGGACAAAGTGCTCACACTCGAGTTCGGCACTTTATTTAAATCTTGAAAAATTGGTGTCAAATTTGACTCTTATAACATGGACACTTGTTTAATCGGAGCTCCGGTAAACAAGATTTGGCTGTATTTTCATCTTTACTTCTTATTGGAGGATACACTAGGGAGAGGATAGTTATAGAAGTATAATTTAAAATCATAAGCAATCAATGCTTAAGTCTTAAATAATTTATCAAAAAACACATATCAGTAAATTACTACCGATTACACAGTAAATCAGCACCGATACTACCGATTATATATTTTTGAAAAACTAATGTAAAATTTTGAGATGTGCATTTGATCCGGGATTTATCCTCCGATTGATAACGGATTTTGAGTCCGGGATCAATCTGGGGACAACACCTCATACATTTGAGTCATGGTCAGATGATGAGGTCAACACCTGAGCTGGCATTTCCCTCTCCAAACATCCACACACCAGGGTGAGAACATTTGAGGCCACGACAGATTTAACGTGCACCAACCCCACAGTTTTGTTTGGATAGAGTTTCGAACTCGCAAACTTCCTGTTGCTAATCCCCGTCTCTACCAACTAGGATACCTCAGCTTTTCAAGGTTATTACACTCTTCCTTCATGGTATTGCATTTTCTATAGCCAGCTATATAGAATATTCCTTCAGATGATAACTCCAAACTTTTACCATAAGAAAATGAAAATCTTTAAGGTTATCAATATCAGTAATATCCAAAACCTTTAATAAACGATGTAAGAAACATTTACTCCATCCGAAAAGAAACAAATTTTAACCAATGTATTATTTTCATCGAATAACATCATGTTTCACCAATACCTAAGGAAACTTTTCGTTCCAAATTTACCTTAATGGACAAGATACATCCTGAAACAAAATTCTCTTCCTGCAAAGCAGAATCCTTTTTTCATCCAGAGGACATTTTTCACCTGGTTCCGGACGAATCACCCAGCTTCGTTTTCCGGGTGGACTTTCTCGGAACATCCGGAAACTATTTTCTTTAATGAAATTAGTAACAACCGGGTGGCATCAATCTACGTGGACAGGGCCCAGCGACCGTTCTTCTGCGTCCCAGAGCCCCTTCCCTATTCGGAACGAAAGAAAGAGAGGAGGAAGAGTTCACTGTTTTGCTACAAAATAGATTTGAAAAGTTTTCTCCACGAATTCGACCCGTCGACCGATTCAGAGGATTAAAAAGTTTCTTCTCAAAACATTTATTTTATTCTATCCGCTCTCGCTCTTGGGCTTGTTTACTATTTACCTCTAAGGAAGAAAACGCCACGTTCAGTAAGGCTGCCCAGATTCTTGCAATCGTGAGGGTTCGATTGGGATAGTTTCTGGACAGACGTGTTGTGTAGAACTCTAAACCTTTAAGTTAAGTGAAAGGATTTCTTATGCAGTGAAGAAGAGATGATTATACAGTAGAGCCGTAAAAACAGAAACGATTATGATTGAGTTGGTCATTCTAATACATCATTATTAACCCTCCTGGTTATTGATTGTCTCGACGAGGTTATCTTGTCATAAAACTGACCAGATCTTGATGGACGAGATATCTCGTCATTAGAAAAACTAACCAGATCTTGATGGACGAGATATCTCGTCATTAGAAAAACTAACCAGATCTTGATGGACGAGATATCTCGTCATTAGAAAAACTGACCAGATCATGATCTTGTCATCATAAAAAATCGTCAATATCTTAATGACGAGATATCTCGTCAGTAGCAAAATTGGTCGGATTGTGACGTACATCGAAAAAACCCTTGGAGTGTTAAAACCCAAGAAGAAAATGTAAATAATGTATGTATTTTATGCATTCCTAGTACCAACGTTAATTTCAACCCAGCCGTAGACACTAGAAAACACAACGGAGGTGGTGGAACAATAATATTTCCTAAGTATCCCAGGAAATATTACTTATATCCATTAACTTAATATCCCTTAAGTTATCCCAAGTATCGTAAGTATTTTTATGGATTCACCTTGTCTCTAGGTTTTCCCTCTGCGCTAGCAATCTGAGAGTTGTAGACCTGAGTTTCTTGTCTTTGAGAGAGTTATCCCTGTAAATTATTTGGGCGTATTTCTCTCTTCTGTGTCAACAAACTTTCTTAGTGTTTGTGTTCATTACTTGACGTTGTCTGTCTTGTATTTGGCACAACTTGAAACAATAAGACCTTTGCGCCATTAAACCCAACCAACCTAAGTGTTGCGTGATAACAGAACTGCAGATTGCAAGATGTAATTATGCTTGTGAACCTTTCAGAGCGTTAATATGATACTTAATAGCATAAAATACCCAATATCAAGATTATTTGATTTGATAAATGCTTGGTAAATCATTTCGTGTCATAATCTTTGAAAAATGAAAGGCAAAAGGGAATCGAATTTCATTTCGTAGTATACCTCATGATTACGAATAAACACTCTCTTAAATCATAAAAAATATAAAAATGATCGAACTGTGTATCAACAGCTCTAAGTTCCAAAATTATATCCAAATGTCATTCTTAAAACTATTCTTAAATGTTCCTTTTTTGGTATATAATATTTGCTGCAGCAATCAAATACAATAAAAATTACTCTACATACATTAAACTATCATGACTACTTTTCAAAGCCGTGTTTAAAAACATATCCTCAAAACCTCAACACTTAAAATATCTACCTCGACACACAAGAATCATTGATATACTTATCTTTATGTTCCTTTGAAGTTGCACTCCGAAAGCAATTAAAAATGGCTACCGTATCCAATTGCAACGTCTTCCAGATAAAATTCAAACCGTTATTCCTGATGCCACCTAGTCTCTATAGTGACTCAATTGAAATATAAAAAGTAGCAGGGAATATGAGGAAGACATGTTTTGTTATTAAATCTTAGTTGAGGAAGATTTCCCGTTATGCCAATTAAACCGTAACCCCAGCACATTGTAAAAAATGAGTGTCCTTTTCATGTGACAAAAAATACACCTTGATGAATGGAAAACCATCGACGAGGAATAAAACGGCGTATTTCAGTGCCTCTTTATTAGAGTTCAAGAACCTCATGACCGTGTGTTAATATTTATAAAAGCAGTATCCGCAATTAGAATGAATAGCTTCTCATTTTATTCATGAATTTCAATGATGAATTGTTTTTAAAAGTTGAAAATATCCTCAGGACCTGAAAATTTCCTTATTAATCAAATCTAAATTCAGTGATGCTTATACAATCGGGAGTGTTCTCTGAGAAACTCTGAAATTACTACTAAATAATGTGGTTTTGAAATGCTCAGCATAAGAAATGTACGTATTGATTTATAATGGAAACTAACAGATCTGATTATAGTATCTGAGGTAGATTCTTAATTGTCCATATCTATTGATGGCAATGTCGTTGCTCAAATTTAATACTTGTTTTTAAAATCCCTTTACAATGAATATATGTATCGGAATGAGTATTCCATATCCTGAAAGAAATAAAATTAGTCAGAATATCAAGCAGTATTTCTTGCATTTCTTACTGGTCTTATTCTCACTTCTAATTAAGTTAATGTAAAAAAATTGCTCATCTAAGCAATAAGACAGTTTCTAAACGTCCACTTCAATAGCATCCCATTCACCAAGGCCCCCAATTCAATGTATTAAAAAAATCTAAACCTATTTTCACTTTTGCTTACATTTCCTTTTTAGGCTCATTTCGATCTTCTAGATATCCCACTGCCTTCTGCGATCCGACTTCCTGAGAGTTTCTTTAGGGCTGGAAGTTTTTCTGTAGAATTTCAGTAATATGCATCTCCAGTCGCTCAATTAAATCAAATTTAAGCTAAGCGGCACCAAATCCCGTAGTGATTAATATTATATTGTTTATATCTATTTGTTACCATACGCGTTATTATACAAATCCGGTCGATTTCTGTGACACGTAAGTTAGTCAAATATACATATAAGTAAACATTTTAAAAGCATATTTTTGTGACTAATTATTAATAATTTTAACCCTCCGAGGGGTTAAAAACGGTATTTAACTTGCATTTTAACCATACTTATCAAACGACTCTCATACATCGACTAAACATATCTATAAACCAGTGAGGAATTATTTTTTCGTGAAATAAGTAGCAAATATTATTGATCCTTATAATCACCAACTATTTATTTTTTACGCTGTTATAAATTTCAACTGTCAATTAATTTTAATTTATGAACCGTATCCAATACTGAATCAATCCTTTTAGTACTGTTTTTCATTCTATTAAGTCATTATATCATATAAGGTATAAAATTCGCAGCCAACTTTTTTCCACCATTTTCTTTTTTTGGAGGTTAGATCGATATACACGATGAATCAGTTGCATTGAATTGTATTATATGAATAATTAATTGAGAAGCACGACAATTCTCATGCAACTTAATGATCATAATAAAAAGGTTCCCAAAGAATCCTCTCACATCCTGTCGCCGACAGCTTAATTGCCTTCTCAAGCAAGAAACACGCAATGTATGCATAAGGAAGCGGTAATAAAAGCCGATCACGCTATATATATTAAACTAAAATAAAAACCCGAATCCAAACCACCGAAAATTAAATGACTTTTTCATATGTGTTAAGAGCATAAAATCCCCCGATGTCCAAATGATTCCAACAGCGAAATGAGAAAATCCAGTTTCAGGAGAATACCATTTCCCGATTTCGGGGTCGTGACATCCAAGGTCACTGGATAAGAAAGTGGACCTGTTTTTATTCTGACCACAGTGTAACGAGGAATCTTGGAATAAGTTTTTAATAACGATTCCGTTCCGTGTGCTTTCCGGGTTAATGCATTCCCATGGAAGGATATTAAGGTTTAACGGGCCAAAATGGAAGGAAGCGATGCGGTCAATATTTCATCTCTTGGTGTAGTGGAAGTAACAACCTTTTGGATGTGGGTTTTCTGACTGTTTGGGGTTGGCGGATCACGAAGATCAGAGTCCGTGTGCGAAACAATTACAGGCGGATAAATCTGTGGTTGAAAAATAGTATCAACGTTGAAACGAGAATAAAACATTGTGTTATTCATTTTAGTTTATCAAAGCTTATAAATTAAAATTAGAAAAATGGTACCACCACCACTGAAACGAGAATAAAATGTAGTGTTATTCGTTTTCATTTATTAAAGGCTGTAGCAAATTTCTAGTTTCATATTTATTTTTATTGCAATATATTTATTTTTAAAATGTTTCGAGGGTAAAGTGTCAAAGAATGTTAACTATAAAATCATGTGATGTGACAAAATAGTTCATATGAGAAACAATTACAGGTGTATATTGCAGAAAATGGTATCAACGTTGAAACGGGAATAAAACGTTACGTTATTCATTTTAGTTTATTAAGGCTGTAGCAAATTTCTAGTTTCATATTTATTTTTATTGTAATATATTTATTTTAAAAATGTTTTGAGGGAAAAGTGTCAGAATGTTAACTACAAATTCACGTGATCTGATAAAATAACTCAATTGCGAAACAATTACTGACGTATATATCTGTTAGAAAAATAGTCACAAAGCTGAAAAACGGAAAAAATATAAGGCATTTGTTTCAGTTTAGCAATGAATAGCAAATTTTTAATTTAGTAATCGTTTTTATTTAAGAAAATTTAGTATTTTCCAAATATTTCGATATATTCAAGTGTTAATATCCTAGGAGTTAAAATATATTAGAACAGTAGCTACTGAAATTAGAGCAAGTTAAAAGGAAGAAAGTTGTGAAATCTAAAGTATGCGGAAAGAATAAATCAAAACAAACATTAGTGTTATTTAAAGAATATATATATATAAAATAAAGTAGTTCTTATAGCAAAACAAGAACTTTATATGTATGTTGAAGTTTTTGGAGGTATGAATCATAGTGTATATTTTTTAGATGAATAAAGAGCCTAACAAATTTCAATATCATGTATTTTGAAGAATAATAGTTTCAGAAGTATCAATTGAAATTCATATTGCAAGATGAAACATACTGCTAATTTACAAAAAAAAACTATTTACTCAGACTAAGCGATTATTGAAATCTACGCAATATTCTTGGTGACTTGAACAATTCAGACGGATATTTCTAAACATAGGATCTCTAATCTACTAAAGAAAGAAATAACAAATGATCAAACAGAATGTGCTATAGAAATCGATCGAGGCTATCTCGAAATAGCACTTTATAAAATTAAAAGCAAAATGCATCAGAAAACATTTTTAGAGCTGAAAAGTTTCAAATACATTTTTGAGTTTTCGCTTTTAAGAACAAATGCTGTTTTTCTAAGCATTAAAAACCAAAGTTTCAATCGAAAAAAAACAAACACCAAGTTTTTGTAGTGTTTTTAAATCGGTTTTGATATAATCCGGCCGTGCCATTTCACTCTACTTTTAAAGCAGGAGTTTTAATCAGTTTGCATGCCAATTCCGAAAGCAATTATCCTTGCCCTCTTTACTGAAAACTTCTGAAACTCAAATTCGATTTTACCGTTTGTTTCACTTTTATCGGAAGCAGTAAAAACAATCGAGCGTGGTTTGGGATTCAATTTACTGCACAGGCTAGGCCGTAGGAAAACAATTAAGATTTCCCCTCGGTTTCGTATTAAAAAAAGATATAATCTTTTTTTTCTGATTGGTCTACTGCCCGGTCTTATTCGGAAAGCGTAAAAATTATATCCGAGTTCTTGCCGCTTTTTTTCACACGCAGTTATTTCTTATTCTAAATTGTTTTTAAAACGTCTTTCGATCCTGAGAAGTAAATTATAGAGTAAAAAACAGATTTCTCGCTCTCTCTTGTTGCCGGATGAACTCAAACTTTAATTATGGCGTACAGCGGGGGAAAAAAAGAAAAAACTATATCGCCGAGTTGTTTTTACCTTGCGAGGTTTATTGGAAAAACTTTCGTTGTTTTACTTTGCAAGGCGATGAAAACTTCTTCCGAACTTCAGATCGCCTAAATCCGCTTCAGCAGAGAGTTAAAGTAAGGTTAAAAAATTGAAAAAATATTTCCTAAAAATAAGTTCGTATTTTCTGCACCTATTTTCTCTTAGCAAGAAATTGAAATAAATTTTTTATGTCAAGGAAAATGTATTAGATGATTTACTTTTCACTTGTGATTGAGTTCTACAAAATGTTTATGCTTTTAATTCATTAATTCGTCAGATTTTAATAATACATCATATTTACAGTGGTCGTTGAGACATGTAAGGTAATTTAGCAATTCTAATAATAAAGTTGTTTCAATTACTAAACAGGCTATGCCATAAGACAGCCGTCTTTCAACGTTTAAAAGTTTCAAGTCAGTTATTTAACCCCCGTTAGTATGTCAAAATTGTTTAACCTTTATAAGAGTGATGATTTTGCATCGCACTCGTCACATATGGAACAATTACACACAATTTATTTTAGTCATGAAAGTGGCTGTATATTTTATTATCCTTCATTGAAAAAACTTTTACGAACTTAACTTATTTCTCTTTAAGTAAGATTACTACATTTTTTGGGGAGTATCTTATTCCTTCTATACAAAAAAGTTAATATCAAGGCGCCAAGTATAGGCTATCTCAATACGTCCAGAGACATCCCATATATAGTGATTTGATATTAGCTCTCTTTTGTATACGTAAGTAGATATTAGAATTTACGTCGAACTGGAGCAACACGGGTGCTGAACCTATAATTGAAGGTCCGATCCCAATGATCTGAGGACAATACCTCGTAACTTTGAACCACAGTTAGATGGCGAGGTCAACACCTGAGGTGATACCAAAATCTACGATCCACAATCTCGTATAAACTTTCACACCACGCCAACTTGAAGACATTTAAAGCCACGATAGATTTATTGTGCACCAGCCACCACGTACACGACGGTCTTTTGTTGGATCGAGGTTTCAGCTTTCCACCTTACGGTTGCTAATCCGTGACTCTACCAACTGGACTACCACGACCCTCAAAAGTTTGAGGTAAGCTTACTCGAAGATAGTCTATGTTCACACACACAAAAAGTGTTTGGATTAGTAAAACATAGCAAAATATACACCCATTTTCTTGACTGAAATATGTGTGTGATTGTTCCATGCGTGATAGTGAATGTCCTCGGTGAAGTTAAATATTTAGATAGGAAAAATTCATTAATGAATTCCTAGTTTAAAGGCATTTGCATGTTATCGATTGAAATTTTATAGAATTTCCTAGAATTTCATTGATAACAATTTCCTTAAGCTATCTTCACAACTTTTTCTTATATGGAGAAAAACCAATATAATATCCATATTAAATATACTTTGAGCAAAGAAACTCTCCCTTTGAAGCACCGGGAAATTTCAAACTGCATCAGAGCTTTCACGAATCTCTTCGCTACAAGTCAACAAATCTTAAAAGCTAGTTTTCCCAGCAAAACAGCATTTTCTCGAGAAGGCTTCCATTTACTTTTTCTTTGAGGAAACGCGATTTTTTTTTACTCCAACATAAAATATTCACTCCGTGTTTTATTAAGTTTAAGTCCCTCTAAAAGTAGCTCGCTAAATCTTGCTAAGTGTAATGCATCCTTTCTAAATACATCCCATCCCCCAGCTGGGTTCTATGTCAAACAGTAGCCGGCTCTCCCCTAACGAGGTACAGCAACTGAAAAACCTTTTGCGAAAACTTTGCACACCCTAGCTCTAAAGCATCCCACTTTTTCTCCCTTTTAGTTTCGTACTTCATTTCCTTTTTCATGGCAATACAAAAGCATACCAGAAGCGAAGTTTATTTTCCCTTGACCTAAAGCAACAGCAGCTGGGAGCCAGTAGTAAACACCTATTTACGTTGTAATGAACGGAAAGGCTTCCAAAACTCACGACATCTTTCCTCATGAATCTTTAATGTGCCCATAATGTTAACTCACGAATTTCAAATTCTCGTGTTTTCCAGATTACTTATCTACTTTGTTGCCGTGCTCCTTTATGGCACCTTAGATTCCTGGTCGATTTTTTCGCAAATCCGTTTTTATGTTATGCACTTTTCTTGAAATTTCTATGAATTATTATGCATTTTAAATAAATGTCATTCGCTTTCAGTATGAGGGAATAAACGTTTCACTGAGTCACTCGTTAGATATGAATATTTTAAGCCCTCCTGGTGGTTGTCTTGACGAAGTATATCGTCATTAGAAAATTGACCAGATCTTGATGAACCTTGGGGTATCACGTTATTAGAAGAAAACTGATTAGATCTTAATAGACGAGATATCTCATCATTAGAAAAACTGGCTAGATCTTGATCTCGTGATCGTCAAAGAATTGGCAATATCTTGGAGACGAGATATTCCGTCATTAGCAAAATTGGTCAGTTAACGATGGACCAGACATCTCGTCGAAACCACTTGATGGATAAAATAACAAAAGAGGTCTTTGTAAAAGAATTCTTATATGATAATATTTTCATATTATATGTAATTGAATCACCTTCCTTCACATTACTTTGACTTATGCGTTGTAATCCGATGAAGAATAAGGAGCCACCGTGGTTGAGTGGGTCTGGTCACTGCTCTAGCAATCTATGAGCTGTGAGACTCAGGTTCAGTCATGTAACATCTTGTGCGTATTTCTCTTGTGCTTCAGTTAATTTTCCTTGTGTGTGTATGTACATTATTTGACTTCTTATAGTGTTTGACGAAGCTTGGCTAAATGTGACCCTTGAAAAACCCAACCAACCGTTAAAGAATGAGTTACTCTGTTCATGTTTAGATGCTATAATTTTAGAACATTCTCTGGAGAGTTTTTAAGATTATTTTTGTAACATTGAAAATACTATTCCAAGTTGTACATCATAATGTATATTATTTATTTGTTCTGAATAAACGGAAAGGGGAGTGTTGAGAAATGGTAATAAATGTTACATAACATGATTGCTTTGTCCCTATGATCATCAAAAGATGTGTGCCATCGTCTGGTCAGACTTAAGTGTTATTTTTCATACTTCCTTTACCTAGTGATAAATACTTGAAAAATTAAGCACGCAAAAAGTATTTAAGATGAATTATTACTCAGAAAATATTAAAATTAATTAATATTTAATCATTGAACAAAGGAAATGAGTCCAGAAAAGGTCAATTACCGTACTTATTTTCATGTTATTTTTTTGCTTGGATGATATGGTAAGTTTCTTGCATCCTCAATTACACAAATACAAATAAGGAAAAAATCTTAAAAGTATTCATATTCCACCTGAAGTAATAAAAATTCCATATCACTTCAACTCGCTCTTCTCTGAAACTGTTACGAGACATACCTGTTTAACTGAGCTTAATGTCATGCTGCCATCCTATAAACAGGAAAGAAAAAAGAAAGTTCGAAACTGGCAAGAAAAAGATAAAAATATTTCCGTTTTCCGTAATAACATGCACGGTTGGCACTAACGTATAATATCCGACTAGATGATCCTGTCACCGGGGAAAATGTTGCATAAACGAGAAAAAAATGTTCTCAGCGAACAAGCACCGTTAAACAAAGGGTCAAAGGAAAGTTGCTCGACAAGTCAACTAGGCCCTACGAAGGGATACGTGTTTCCCCCTTTGAATCAAATGATGTTTCTTTCCAAAGTTCGAAGGTTCACAGATCCAGTGGTTCATGTCGTTTATTTGTTTGACTTATTTATTTCATTTTATTTCATGATCTCTTTCAACTGCTTTTTCATTCTTTTTTTTAGCGGCAAATAAGAAACTTTCTACTACCGGGTTCCAACAAAGGGAGAATCAATGTTCTCCGGCTTATTAACGTTTATTTTCTTATAGTATTTATCAAAAGTGACACAACAAGTCTGTATTCTTATCAAGCAAATAAATGACTATGACCAATGCGTAAGGGCAGGGGATTATTATAATTACCATTTAAAACTGCTCACGGAAAAGAAATTATGTTCGTGCGCTTGACAGCAAATGAAGAAGCTGTTGCTGTAAAAGGTCGAAAGAATTTATCACGAAACTCTGTTTTGGTACTTTTTTAATTCCTTGTTGGAATTTCTAGCAATTTTCATTGTCAAAAGAAACATCAACATATAAAATATAAGTTGATTGAGTTCATTGTGAATATCATTTAATTTTATATTTTTTATTTAATATTTTGGTTTTAAGTTACTTTTTAAATCTGCGACGTAGCACAAAATATGAGAAAATAAGATGCTTTACCTTCTAGAATACAACTGCTTTACATAATTTTTGAAAAAGGTTTCATACATCAGTTCCTCGTGTTTTTATTGTATATCTGATATCGTTATAATATAATAAATATATCACTGACCTTCGAATTAAAATCTTTACATAGTTAAAACCTACTTTGCAAGCATAATGAGTATCGAAAAACACAATTGTTGGTAGATTAACTATATTTTACTGTAATAGATACATTAGTTATTAACAGAGAATGTTCGCTTGTTGCCTTGGGGAAAAGAAAACACATAAAAAATATCAAGAAATTTTCAAAATGTATACGAAACCAAATAGAAAAGACGAACAAGAATAAAATAGTTGTTCTGAAATGAATCAAAGATGAACTATTTTTCAACACATCTACTTTAAACAAAAATATTTATAAACTTATCTGGTTATGTTCAGAACTGTTTAATTTCCTGGTGTCCAAACATTAAGTATAAATGTCTGAGCATATAAGGTGAAGGGATAAAACAGCATAGATTTTTGTGTAGACAAATTATGAGCAATATCCTTCAACTTTTGAATATAGAATATATATTTGGTGAGACCTATATATGCAAATATATAGGTCTGACCAAATCATTTTTACTCCACCCATTGAAGAAAACGAAATTTCAATACAAACTATTTAACTTTTAGTGTTTGCGAGCATAATTTTCCCTTGCAATCTGCAGTATTCCATGCGTGATTTCTATTTTTTGAGAATTTTATGAACAATTTTGATCTTGAACAACAGAATCTTTTCAAAGGATTGTATTCTAAAGAAAGGAACATGATAATATTCCCAAAATATTCTATTCTAAAGAAATATATCCAGTAGAATATTTCCAAAAGATTCTAGTCCAAGGGAAGGAACGATAGATTATTTCCAGAGAACTATTTTCCATTCCAAGAAAATTATCAATTGAATCTTTCCAAATTATTCTATTCCAACGAAAGAGCCAATAGAACCTTTCCAAAGCATTCTATTCTAAGGAAAGGATCAATACAATCTTTCTAAAGGTTGTAAAAACCCACGAATTCTTCCCACCATTATATGCAGTTATTTAGCCGTTAAGTGTGTTGTAGAGTATAAACAATACTACACTACTAAACAATCTCGCGACTCTGAGAGGGTAAACCTTGAATCAGCTTATTTGAATACCAGATGTAAAACTTGTGTCCCACTTACTCATTGAATAAGGAGCACTGCTTAAACTGTTCAGAAATATCAAACTGTTCAGCGGAAAAATAATCTATTTATGGGTGCGTTCAGATTTAGTTAAGACTGATTATATTAGAGCCACTTATTGGAGAAAGGGATAACATTTCACCCAACATTAAGAAAACTGGAAATATTGTGTTCAGCGTGAAACATTATGTTCAAAGAACATAAAAAAATTCAAAGCTTTAGCATAGCTTAGCACTCAGAAAGACTAAACGCTGGAACACCATATTGAATTGTCCAGAGATGCTGAGTCTGTGGGACATAATTGATGCCTCCAGACGCCAGCTGGACAAGGAAAAAGGTGAACAAGGTCTCCGCCGGATATGTATACAACAAAGCAGGCATAAGAATGCACTAAGGAGGTTAATTACGTCTTGTTTAACCATCAAGACTTTAGAACTGCTGTTCTTCCACGGAACGATACGTTAGTCTATACCACAAAGCTTTTCGACAACTTGTTACATCAAATGCATCTGAGGGCTTGGAGAAAAAAACTATATAACTATATTCTTTAATACTCCGACAGACTGAACTAATTCTTCTCAATTCCACGCATTCAAAATGAAGTGCAAATAGCTGTTTTTTGAATTTCCGGAAATATTTTTTACCTGTTGCACAGGCAATATGTTTTTACACAAGCATAGCCACTCTGAGGCATTTCGGCAATTATTTTAACTACTATTTGCATCGATGTGGTGTGAATGTTTGGAGAGTAGGGTTCCAGATCAGGTGTTGATCTCGTCATCTGACCGTGGTTCAAAATTACGAGGAGTTGTAATCGGATCTTTCCGTTGGGGATTGATCCCGGATCGTCACTAATAGCCCTTTGTGTTGCTCCAGTGTAAATTCAACTACCTACCTACCTAATTTTAAAAACATACGTCAAACATTCGGACATAACTTTATTTAGAAAATCCTTTTATTCTGGATCCACCCATGGTGGAGTGGATAGAGATGGCGCTGTTAAGAAACTGGCAGACTGAAGTGCTTTTGTTAAGAGTTTGAACCTCGTATCTGTAAAAGTCGGTATGACTGCTTGAGGTTTCCAGGTTTCTTGAATACGATAAGTAAATGCCAGCCACTTTTCCCAAAGTCCTCCAGGGAGGTATGTATCCTGCCCAGTTCACTGTTGGTGCTAAGGGGTTTCACATGGTGCTTTGGTTACCACTGAAACTGTCATGTTCTCGACAACGGAATGCTTGAAGGACTATACGTCCATAAGCTAGCATTGGAAAAAATCTTTATTTATTGGACACTACTGTAGTTATTCTTTGATTCATTTATTTACAATTCAATTTATCTGCTTTTTTGTTCATGGCTATGGTAAAATTTAATGTTTTCTGTAAAATGGTTTGACTTCTTTATATGCTACTCAATTTCAAGTTTTAAATTATAAAAAAGTGACAAAAAAATAGTCTGGAACTTGACGTCTAGTTTTTTTATTTCTTACTTTTAGATAAAAGTTTGCAGTGCTTTTTCACAAAGCGTTCATAATATTTATCATTAAGCATCTCCAAAAAAGAGCATGACAGGTACTCACAATTTTTATCTAAACCTATAATCACACTTCCCAAAGAACGAATCAATCCAAAGTAATAAAAACTTGATCCACTAATCTTCAGCAATAAAAAGTGAACCCTCCTGACTTCTGTAAAGAAACTGAATGTGATATTCGCAGTGGAAGGAAGGGTAAAAAACATCCCCAACTTGCAAAACATGCCGTGTTCAACTTTTTTATTACTATTTGCATTGTTCGATTATCAATTCTGTTCTGGCAGGTAACAAATGGCAGCCGAGTGGATTTTTTGCTTCTGTTTTTTCAGGTAGTAAATTAGTTTGACACGTTACAAGACTCAGACTGGTTAGAAACGTTGAAAAAAAGAAGCTTAGACGACCTAATTGGTTTTGTTTATACACAGATAAACTTGGCAGGGGTATAATCGGCTGGAATTTTTTAATGCCAGCGATAGTAGCCTTTCGATTGACTCGTAATGGCTCTTTAGCGCCTCTGGTGGTATGATTGTTCGCGGGGTACAACTTCCTTGTCGTGCGCTTTCTGCGGCACGATGTATTATTATTCCATCTATGGCATTGCGTACATGATTCTATCTCATGAAATAGTCCCCTCGAAATGGTGGAAACATCTATTTCATGTATGCTTCTTCATTAAATAATTTGTATTCCTTGAAGAATATAAGTTAGAGATAAAAAGTAACGTGTTTGTCGGAATTTTTCTTTATTTATTCGAAGCAATTTTTACTTTGCCGAACTTTGGCTTCTATTCCCTAAAGGCGACAATAACATAGTAACAAGAACATTATGAATGTTGGGACATGCAAAAGAAGAATGGAAGTTTTTAGCATATCTCTGAACGGACTAAAATATAAATGTGCTTGTAAAGTGCAATTGTTCCGAGAAAAATCTATCAATAGCGAAGATAGTGAAGAGATTATACTTGTTCATGCAAGTATTGTCATGGTTTAAATTTAGTATGAACATACGACTGCGCAGTTGCAAAAAGAATTTTCAAAAATGTGAGACATTAAACACTGAGATACATAATTAATATTGGAAATATTTCGAATATAGAATGGTTCATAGGCAACAACTTTAGAATTTAAAGTCTTAACAAGAAAGAAGGTTTGTTAACAAAATTTAAAAAAAATACGTAGGATATTGAATAGATGAAAAAGTATTTTTGAAAAATGATTTTTAAAATTTTACCATGTCCCCATTCAACTACTTGTTTAAGCTTTAGAAAAAAGCAGGTATCGTCAGCTTTGATCAGAAACTCATTAACTTACAAGAAATGTTTTACTGCAAGGCAGTTGCCAGACTAACTATTAATTTTAGGTCAAAAACAAAAATTATAGGAATTTTGATACTTTTGAACAGATTACAACACGGCTATGTATTTCACACCATCATAAAAATAAGCATTTATCGAACGTCCGGGAAAATGTCAGTTAATGAGTTTTTGCTCTAAGCCGACGATACTTATTAGTTTCATTATGGTAGCTCTAGTGTTTTTAAATTTCTAACAAAAATATTTCAAGTGTAGAATTGAAATAAATTTAATTGAAATCCTAGGAAACAGAACCCAAGAAAATCACATTAACTAAAAAAAGTTATTGTAATCTGCTTAGCTCCTATAGAAACATTCATATACCAAACAAATCTGGATTTACGAATTTACTTCTCAAGATCAAATGCTTATATTCTGTAATTGCAAAAGTTCTACAGCTTAATTTTATTTTAAAGCTTTTAAATTAACCATACAGCTTGCTATGTGTTTTAATCCTCTGAGGGATTCAAAAGCATAATTCCACCTTATAACCTGTAGTCTTTCCTACATGACTTTTCACCAGTTTCGACTTTCGAGAATCCATAAGATCTTTCCAAAGAAAAGGACCAATAGAATTTTTCTAAGGGATTCTATTTTAAGGAAAGAACCAATAGAATATTTCAAAGGTTGAATGAATTCATGGATTCTTTCACCCGATTTTAGTCATTAAGTTTGTTGGGGAGTAAAAGAAATACTACACTACTCGAAAATCTCCTGACGCTCAGGGGGTTAATAAGGACGAAAAGTGAAAATAACGTATGACGAATTCTTTTCATATAAAACAAAATCCGAACATTTTCCAAAATAAGTTGTTTCATATGAAAATTCGCTTCGATTAGAACATAGTTTGCGAAGGAATTTGCTTAGGAGAAACTTGCATTCTCAAATGAGTTTAATTTTTAATCATTTTCAAGATTGAGATTTGCTCATGATTTCCCATTTATTACTGTGTGCATTTTATTGCAAAAGATTTATTTGTTTTGGAACATCGCCTTTAGGGAAACTGGCTGAGAAATAATTTTTGGTCGTTCCAACCGTGCATTTCTTGTCTGAAACTGGCTAAGACCCTTGGTTATTAAACATTAAAATTTTATCAGTTCTCCTTATCAAATAATCCCTAAATATAATATCAAAAGAGCTATATTTGTGTGTTTTGAAGCAAAGTAACTACTTTATTCATAGAAAGTATTGTAATAAAATGCATTTCCTTATAGAAATATGAGTATATTTTCGCAGTCTCTCTTGAAAGACTTATAAAACAGCTCTTTTGTAAGAATATATGCATATTTCAAGACAATTAAGGTGTGTTAAGACTTTTTATTTCACTGAGGGTTGCCAATATTTTTCAATGCTTCCAACGAAACTGGGAAGTCAGTGTATGTGGTATTCTGATCTTTATACTTTTTTCAGTTACTGTTTATTTATTATATGAATTACAAAGTGTGCTGGGAATAATTACAATTATTCTCTTCTAGATTACACATGACTTTGATAGCTTGTCCAAATTATTTCTGTTCCAGATAGAACTATCCAAAATTATCTTTTCAGATTTTAAAATTTGGAATCTTTATTTATCATTGTTTCATAACTGAATGCTTTGCTAAGGAAAATTATTTTTCTTTAGTTCTCAAGTTTATATATATATACAATGATTTATATATTTTATTTAAATCTTTTCTTCGACATATTTTGATTGAATTTCCAGAGCATCTTTGTTTATTCATTTACGCCAATATGATTCAATCCCTTCAAAATTCGTGATCCTTAAAATATTGTATTAAAATATTGTAAAATGAATACATGTCAATGCTTCATATTTTAATATATGCATGGCAAGGCCTTTGGATCGTAGTTTGTTTATGACAAATAACTATCCATGCAAGTATTTTTCGATCACACGAATACTTTTCCATAAAATTTTTTTATTTAAAACAGCATTGGAGAAAATTTCAGAAGTCAATAGTTGCATGCATTTTAATTCTTTTAGTTCATTAAAATGCATTTTTACAGCCAAGTGGTAATTTTATCAAACTACAATGAACTAATTCTTAGTTCATGTGCGCTGTCATAATTAGAAAAATAATTAATTACTTAAAAACACAAAAATTTGAAAATAATGAAATTGGATGTTAAACGATTAAAAATTTTTTCAAGAAAGTAACAAGGCTTATAAGAGGTTTTTTGACTCATTTTATGAAAAATCAACTTAAAATAGAAATTGTGCCCAGGCTAAGTGAAACTTCGAAGAATAATTATAAAACATTCGCTATTTCTGTTAAAATATTACCTGTTTGTAAAACAAATAAATCATTCGCAAAACAAATTTGCTTATGTAGGTACGAAGGCAACAGTTCTGTCGCTAAAGAAATAAAAGAAACAATTTACCGAGATGTTCCTTTTTGCATAAAATCCAAAATAATTACCACAGAAAGCGGTTAATAATGGCAGCGAATTAATCACATGAAAAATAAATTATCCCAAATTAACAGATAATTAAAAACGGTATTAGCGTCCTATCTTTTTTTCAGACTGTCAACCCGCGAACGCTAAAAACTATTCAAAAACCAAAACTATTTTCAAACAGGATACGTAGTGTCATCTACAAGTATCGACTGAGAAAGCTAATATTCTCATCGAACCCACCATGAAAACTGCAAAGAAAAAAATGTCCCATGTTCCTTTTCCTCCTTACAAAAAAGATATAAATTGTTACATTTTTGGTGTTTTTTCTAATCGAAACTCCATTAAGGTTTTTAGTCATTACTTAAAAAGTATCCGAGTAAGCGGGAGTGACCCAAACAAAAACTTAATACCCCGCCATTTTGTTTTCCCTTTAGTTTTTTTACCTCTTTCCGCGTGCTCGTTACTTCTACTGGAGAAGTATATTTCCGCTTTTGCGACCTCCTGTCAATAACAGATCCGCTGACTTCATTGGATAGCAAAATAAATGGAATCTTTCGCTTTTGGGTTTGAGTGTATTATTTTATATATACGAGGAGCAAAAAGCGGGTAAATAACTCCGGAAAAAGAACTTATCTCCTTTCGTATGTGTATTCGCCTTTTTTAATTCCCCAAGTGGGGGCAGTATGACTAGATATTTGGCTCAATGCTTTTAGAGTAGACCGAATGAAAAAGTGCGTTTCTGTCTGCAATAAAATAATACGGGATGTCATATAAATAGATCGAAACTGTCCACGTTTTGAAAGCTGTATTTTTAAAGTAATCTAACTTCTTTTATTTCCAATGACAACCTTTAGCTGCTTATGTGAAACAAAAAAGGAAGACTGACAGTGTACATGTCCAATTATATAACATCGAAATGTGCATAAAATATACACTTCAATATTAAAAACTAAAATATTTGCCTTACAATGCAATACACACTTAATCAGATTGAAGTTATATAAAGTAAAGCTAGAAACGAAATGATTTTTAAAATACTATGCCATGTTATTTGAGAGCATAGAATGAATTATTCTTCATGCATATATAGCCAACATCAATTGCACATATCACGGAAAACCATACTAAAGTCAATTTTAGTTTTTGAAACATGTTCTACTGTAATTATTCAGCAACGTTCCAAGCTATTTATATTTAAAATCACTATTTATATTTACTTTTCTGTTTGGAACAACTATTGTGTTGCACAAAAGTAGAAAAGGCTTAAATGGCGGAATAAGCGACTTTATTTAGGCATTCAATGAATGCTTTTATGTTTATTAAACATTCAAATATATACGAAAAGAAAATATTGAGTCATAGATGCGCTTATAAAATGCATAAACAAACATTTTAAGTAGAAAGTTTTAAAACGGGGTACAACAGAAAGAAGTAACGTCAGCTTTCATGTTGAAAGAACGCTGGATTAAATATAAACTAGGTAAAAACACAAACATTAAGTATTTTAGAAGTTTACTCTCATTTTTCAGAAATAAGAATAATTTATGAACAAAAGAGGACTTTTTATGCTCATCTGATTTCTATAAATTGGGATTACTCAGCTATATTGGAGCAGAGTGAATAGCTATTTTGACTATCCAAATTTTTTAAAGGTAACAGGAAAAAATTATGTTAGAAAACCGCAATAAGAGTAACATGGCTATTATATAAGAAAGAATTTGAAATATTTTGAGGGTAACATTCCAGTCGGTAAGAAAAAAATTAGTATCTTCCAACCAAATTAAAAGCCATTTTACGACCGACTAAAAGTCACGCACAATTTTCTTACTTAAAGACTCGAATTCATCCATAGAGTCATCTTTAGAACTTTCTTTGATTCGGTATTGTCGAAGAGTTTCCAGAAAAATGTTGCAAATGCACTTCTTGGCTGCATTTACCTCATAAACATAAACTGCAGACCTAATAGCTATCCATTCTTCGAGATAAGCTATAAAATACAACGCATTATCAAACTAATCCTATGTTGCATATTACTCACATTTGAAAGAGCAATAATTTTATAACTTTTGAAAATTATCCCTTTTAAGGAAAAATCGCTTATCACGTTTGCTACCGGTGCAGCTATGGGTTTTCATAGGAAATCAGTAGAAATAATAGAGTATTTTTAGCATTCACGGTTTTAAAACGTGCTCAACGACTCAAAAAATCCCCAAATATTCGGATCAGTGTTACCACATTGGGCGCAATAGAGCCACTTGGGCTACTTTTTATTTTGTTGCCACCAAGTTTTGTATTTTGCGCTTGGGCGTATATTTTGGATAAAAAAGATATTCTGTGTTGCATCTTTTTTGTACTAACAGAATGGACTTTTCATATATGAATTGGATATAAATATTGTATTTTACACATAAAATCTTTCATCAATACATTTTACAGTTGATATACCATACTACTCTATTTGGGTAAAACTACAGTGTTAGATGTCAGGGTGTTTCCTGTAAAGCGTAGTATAGAGGGCACTAGTGTAATTGTGGTCCAACTTTATTTCGAAGTGACGTCATTGCTTGTTCCTTGAATACGGTTTCAGTAAGTACCAAATACAGTTGATCCCAAATTTATTGTGTTTAAGTTTTAACTGAAAACATGGCGAGCACGTGTGATGTGAATTGCCGTTCCACGAAGTCCGGCTCCATTTGTTCCATACAAACATTTTAGTGTCGGAGGATATTAACATCAAACCACCACCAAAATGGCTACAAATCAAATTCCTTCTTAACTGGAAATATTTTATTCAGCTTCGAGTGGTCTGCCCATGTTTTCATTGAAAATCTTCGAAAAAGAAATTACCCTTTTCATAACAAAATATTTCAGGGGACAGTAGACTTTCAAAATCCCCCAAATCGATTTTTTAATTTTAGCATTTAAAATTAATTTATATCTAACTCTGGGGATAGCAAAAGTAATTTTTCAATTTCGATCAATTTTTGATGGAGTTACAAGTACATAATATAAATAAGTACAGTAAATCTATAACAAAAATGCGTTTTTCTCCGATTGAGATTTTCGATATTCTGATTTCAAAATCCGCGCATCTTGTTTTTCTTGATTTTCTTACAACTTTCAATTACAAACTTAACTTTAAAACACTTAAATTAAACTTAAATTAGAAATCTACCACATTTCTAAATTCTGATTTAAAATGTTTAACCTATACTGTTTTGAAAAATTTTAGATGTTGAACAGTTTATTTTTTGCTTTACAATTGAGTGATACTCTTACCAAATGGAGTTAATTTTATTTCGATGAATAAAAACAATCATGTGGATCAAAATATTTACAATATATTAAAAATTAATGCACATAGGAATTATCAATTTTTCCTAATAAAACTTTTGACCATTCATCAGGTAATAACTTCCCCCCAATATTTTTGGACCAAACTTTATATATATAGTGGAATACAAGCCTTTATATATATAGTGGAATACAGGCCTTTAGTGAAATACAAGCAGTCTACAAATTTTGCAACAATTGGATAGTGACTAAGAGTTTGTTTTGAAAGTTTACTGTCCCTTGAGTTCACACGCATAATTCCACGTTGCAACCTGTAATATTTCCTGCATGATGGGATAGAAGTTGTTAATCTTTTCAGGCAATTAGATTTGGAAGTCAATGGTGATGATGTCTACGAGTTGTTGGATTCATATAGTCAAGAGCTGACAATTGATGAGCTCATAGAGATGCGTGAGCAAAACGTCACTGAAGTATCCGACACTTCAAACCCAATTCCATCAGAAAAGCATATGATAATTGAAAGCTTGACAGAAGGTCTCAGCTCAATTGAAAAGGGCTTACAAATTTTAGAAAACATAGATTCCAACTAGGAACGCATTATAGCTACAAAGCAAGAAATAAAAAATTATTAGCTTACTACGAAGAAATAAATTCTGCGTGAAAAAAGAAGGTATTGTGTCGTCAAAAGAATTTGTTAGATTTTATGAAGCCATCGACATCGAAATAACTTTTTTACTCATTTATTTTTTTAATATTTTGTATTAATATGTGTAAAGAACTGCAATTTTATTAAATATTTTTCTTCTAAACTAGTGTTTTTGTTAGTCCTTGGTCCTAATTAAACAAAATTTGTATGTATTTATATGCAAAGTTGTACCCCGACTTACGAGAATTCGACTTAAGCGATTTTTGTCGGACCCACCTATCGCGTAACTTCGAGGTATTACTGTATTTCCAAATGATTTTATTCTACGGAATTGAGAAGATTCTAAAAGATTCTATTGTAAGGAAATGAGCAATAGAGCCTCTGCACTGGATTATATTCGAAGGAAAGGACCAATACAGTCGTTCCAAAGAAAAATTATACTCTAAGGAGACCAATAAAATCTTGGGACCATGGGAAAGGAACCATGGATTCCTTAGAAAGATGTGGTTATTTAGTCACTGTGTTGTGGAGCAAGAGGAACGCTACACTGTTGAAAATCTCGCGATTCTCAGGTTAAAATTGTCTGCCCGCATTTGGGCGATTCTTAGAAGCCAAATTGGGCGCTTTCTACCTCTTTTAAATCCAGCAACCCTGATTCGGATCATTGTTTCTGAAATTTGCGTCCATGCGCCACAGCACTGATCGCCATCCTTTTCTTGGTTAGGAAGACAGTGGATCATAGCATTTTTCTGGTCTGTTGAGTGAGAATGCTGTCTAATAGTGTAAAATTTTAATGGACTGTGACTGGTAAAGAAAATGGCGCGGTCTGGCGATTTGAGTGGAACAAAGCAAACTCTTCAATGCATAAACGCTTCTGTTTGAGTATTTATCTTCCCATCGGAGCGATGAAAGACTTCGTTGGCGGACTGCCTTCACGCTGGTGGCTTGTAATTGGTATGCGTATTTAACTACTTTGTAAGTTCGTGGTGTATTGTAAGAGAAAGCAGTGGCATTCTTTCATCGGAGAAAATATCTGTAGTTAATATTTCTTATGTGAAACTATGAACATCGAGAGCAGTAACAAGTGAAGCAAGTGAAGAGTCAACTGAGCATTGAAAATTTCAGAGCTTACTTTGATTGTCCTGTTTCTATGAATCAGAAAGGGATATGAAAATGTGTTCAAAACGTTATTGTTTAAATATATATTCTACATAAAATGTGGCTTCCGGCATCTGTTTAATATACAGATATGTAATTGTAGCTGGTCTTTCTAAATATAAGAACTGTTATCAATGTATACCTTATTATTTATGCAGTAGAAATATTCCAATTGCCATTTTGTTTTGGGTTAAGTAATATCTCATTTTTAAACAAGTTATGTTTCGTTTTCGATAAACTGTTATACAATTCTAAATAAAATACCTTAAACAAGTAATAACTACTTACTATGGTGACCACTTTGAAAGCTATTTTATTTTGAATTTACATTTTAGAACAAGTCAGTGCTTTTTTTTTTTAGATTTATCTTCATAAAACGAAGATAAAATTGGCTATATGTACTAATAAATGGGCAAATGATTTCTAAAACGAGAGGGTAAAAAGCATTTTGGTACACACCCATTTCAATCACCTATTTGTAATGAGGTATGGATAATATATAGGCATAGATCACACATATTGTTCCTGAAATCTACTGGATTTAGAGATATTCAAGTTTGTGGAGCTATTATTCAAATTTGGAAGACAAAAAAGCAATATTAATCATATGTGAAGCAAATAAAACATTACTTAAGGGGTACACGATTTATAATTATTTATGGATATTTAGTGTTTAGTACAGAGGAACCTTGATCATCCGAGCTTCGATTAACCAAGTGTCCGTGTTATCCGAACCTAATTTGATTTTTCTTGCTTCATGAATATTTCAGTAGTAGTAGCAGTAGCATGTATTACAGTAATTTTTTACTGTATTCCGTGTACGCTATTTTTTGTTACTATGTCCGTGTATTCAAGATTTTAGTTATTCAATTAGGACCACTATCCCTCGGATAATCAAGGTTTTACTATACATAGTTTTGATGGAGAGTTAATTCTAAATTATTCAAAATGAGCTGATAAGAGTTTTGATGCATAAAATATGGTTTCTAAGATCGACTGGGGGGACGAAGTCTAATAATTTAGGAAATGTAAAACAAATACTTTATATTAATTTTATACCTCTACATTTTGTTTCAACTACATGAAGCTTTCCATAAACTCTACAACTGATCTCGCTAAATCCTTTCCTAAACGCTACTTTCTTCAAAAACAAGATAATACAAAGGTAGGAAAAATGAATATATATGAATTACCACGTAAAATAGTCTTATTAGTCACTTATTTAAGACAAATATGCTCCTTTCAAAAGACTTTTGAAAGTTAATGCCTATGTTTGAAATAATTATTTTTCAAGAGAACGAGGAACAACCTGGTACCACACCCATCCATCAAGAGAATGTGTTCTAACTTTGATAGATGCGTTCGAAATTAACACCCGAATTTCATGTTGCGATTTTTAAAGCGGGCTCTAAACCCAGCTAGTCAAAACACAAGCATTCCGCATAATGTCACTGTAGTTGTTGATGAGGGCAGAGGGAGGCTGAATTTCAAAATCAAGTGGCAAGGCGCTGCGGGGATAAATTACGCGACATCAATCACACCGGAAATCAGTAACCAAGTCAAGGGAAAAGAATAAAAATTCCATCCTGATATTGGCAGTGATCTTTAATTGATGGGGTACTTAGCGACATTTCATCTTTGACCGCTTTCTTGCCTGATTTATGAGACTTCGACAATAATTCGTACTTTTATTGCCTTCTTTTGTTACGTTTTCCCGCCAAACGCAGAGCAAAATGGCGCAGGTTATATTTCAGAAGCTGCAATAAAAAGAACTTTGGTATTAAAAGAGGATACCTGCACTGCGCTGCGTATGTTGCCTGTAAACTTTCGAAGTCTGCGTTTTATCTAATTAAAATTAAATTCGATTGCTTGACAGTGATAAATGGCTAAATTTGAAAAGGACATTAAAAACGATGTAAATTTCGTTCCACGCGTCATTTATGCGGATATATTTCACACCCAAAGTCCTTCTCATAAGTCGGCCTGACATTATTTTCATTTTCTACAACCACATTTGAATCGTACCTAATTTAAAAATCTTCATTTCTCAATCAGAAGAAATAATAAATTGGTGCACAGAGATGCCAAAATCACAAAAAAGTTGTTTACTTAACTAAAAAAAATTTGTTTTTTACTTTACTAAAAAATCAGATAAAAACATTAATATATAATCTTCGTCAAGTAAGTAGTAATCGTTTTTTAATCATTACATTAGATTCTTAATTTAAATTGAATAATCTAAGCTAAATAGTATCTAAACCGTGAAAAAATTCTGAACTAGGATTTTCATACATTGTGATGATAGTTTAGTAAAAGTGTTACGCCGACATAGAGGACCAATTCTAAATTCAATAAAACTATCGTTGAGCAAAACAATGTTTATTTAAAGTAAAATATTAAGTTAAATACACAACAGAAACAAAACAATACGAAACGCCCTCTGTGGCATTAAACTACAAAAATTAATGCCCTGACTGGCTGTTTAACATTCCAAAAAACATCGGAACATCTGTTATCGTTTGCATGACTAATCATGTTTGCTTTACCAGACTTTCTCACGAAATTCTATCACATGCATAATTTGGATCAAAATGCCTATCTTCATTTGTAACAATAAGAAATTTTTAAAATTGAGCTCACTTATCAAAGAATGCGTGTTTAAAAATCTGTAATCCTCATTAACTAATTAATTAATGTTTGCCAATAAAGGTTTCCAAACAGTAAAAACTAACAATATGTTGAGGAATTTAGTTTCATGTTTTTTATAATAATTCACTCTATTGCAATATTCCATCTTTTACCGAAATTATCAAATCCACTCGCAGAAGCGAAAGTATAAAAAACGACTGGCTTCGAAATAGTACATTCGACAATCGGAAACACCATACTCGTATCTCAATTCAAGGAATACAATTCTCTCTCTCTCTTCTTAAGCAAATCGAGACTAAATTAAGAGCAGCATCAAGTCGGATCTGAAAACATTTTCGTTTCACCGTCTTTTACATTCCATGGAATCAATGATTACTTCAAATATACATTTTTATCCAGAGAAAAGAGAGGTCTTCGAAACAACGTCGGATGAAAAGAATTTTATAACAGTGATATCCCCAGTAGACACAGTTCAATACAATATAGGACTAGATGTATGTGCCTTGTTCGAATGCATGCTTGTGTGTTCTAGCCCGTGTTATGTTCGGATTCTATTCCCTCCAAAAAAGAAGACGCCTCGCATAAAAATCCAGCATCCTTTTGCTGCTGTTCGGTGGATGGGGGAGGAGTAGGAAAAATTGCAAAATTCTCCAAGGCTTTTTCAGAATTTCCGTACGGCATTAAAGAACAGTGGAGCACGAAAAAGTGGTAGGCAAAGGGTACAGGCATACCCGGCTCACTTTGTCGAATATCTCTCGAAATAAAGATTTTTTTTTTATTCCTGTTCTTCGCCTTTTGTGTTTTGCATTCGAATTTTTCGTTCTTGCGCATCGCTAAACAAAGTTTTTAAAGACAATTTATTTGTCTTCTTTTCTTTGAGGACCCTCCCCCCGCGATTCGAGATTATTTTCCTGCCGTTTTATTCCTTTTCCGGGCATTTTATTCCTTTTGCGAACGTTTCGTTCCTTTTTCGAACATTTTGGAATCGGTTACCGCTCTCCCTTTCCCTTCCTTGGGAGACTTAATCCTCCTAAAACCGTGATCGAGAGCGCGCGGTTTAATCTTTTAAAAAATACGGGCGAGAGGTGATTGAGTTATCTGACAAGCCATTGCAGAGCTCTTAAGAGAGGAATAAAGATGCTGTGAAAGAATAACGCGGCCGGCCTTTGAAACACGTTGACCTTGCCAAGGCATGGCTAATTGCTTTTATGTGATCGCGATATTAACTTAGCAGAATTTATATTAGTTATGCTGCGGAGTATCAAGAGGCATCTCGCCGCTACAGCGTGAAATTAGCTTCGTTTTTTAAGATTAAAAGCACCATAACTAATTATCTTGATTAAATAAAGAATGCTGCTGTATGGGGGAAATGTTATGTGTCTTCGTTGATTAAACATAAATAGCATTAAGCAAGGGATAACAGAAATGAATTTCTGTGTAATAATGTAAACAAGTAAGAATTCAATCTATGGAGTGAGAGTACTTTACAAAATTTTGTTGGGATCAATTTAGTTAAAAATTATGTATAAAATATTTTAGTTAAATATAAAGTCGATCCACATTAAGTAAATACAACGAATGTGTTTTATTACTGTGTTTTTCATATTCTCGGGCAAAAAATAGTATTTATCTTACACTGAAGATAACCCATAACTTAGCTTTTAAAATTCAGGTAACACACAATTAGCTTTTAGTTTACACTATAAAGCTATTGACTTATTCTTTCTCACTGCTTCAATAACTTAGATTTCAGGTTAGAAAAACAGGGAATTCAGAGGACACCTCTATGACACAGTCCGCAAGAATATGATTATATCATGTCTGACTTAATATGTTGAAAAAATCCTACAGTGGCAGAGCGGCTAAGGCCGTCATTCTTAAGAAACTGAAGAAATTGGTGAAAATTTCGCATTTCGTATCTGCCGAAGTTGGGTTGACTGCTTGAAATTTCCCGGTTTCTGCATAACGTAAATGCGAACCAGGTCCCCGAAACCCCCATTGTGACGAAATCCAAATTGCCTTTTTTGGAAATAAAAATTATATTTATTTTTACAAAAGACTATATACATGGGTTTAAAATGGATGCGTGAAAGGCAAAACAAAATGCTAAATTACATAATAATCGAATTGTCAGGGAGACGTCTCGACCAAACGGGGTTCCAAAAGCTAACTGTTTTCAGTTCTATTCGCAGGCACAAGCATCAAGGACACTTGGGAGACAGGAAGCTTTTAAAACACAAGCCCGTTATCATTAGACACTCGGGCGCTAGGACGTCACAGCATGTTTTACCCCAGTTCATAGGGGGAGCGATGTGATAGAACCTCCCATAGTGCCCAGGGCTAACATTGAGATTACCACGTTCTCGTGAACCCTCATGGTTGTTGTCTAGGCGAGGTGTATCGTCATTAGTAAAATTGACCATATCTTGATGTACGAGATATCTCATTAAACCACTTGGAGGAATAACGGAATGATTGAAGGACTATACGTCCATAAGCTGGCATTGGAGAAAAAATATGTTTAGAGACGATGGTCCTTAGAACCATACTCTGCTATCATAAGAAAATATGGCGTGAGAATATGAAATTGTATACTAAGCTTTATATTTGTTCTTCAGGCAATCTTGATATTTCAACCGTGTTATTTTATTTGTATTGGGGTTATCACCTATGTTATTGACGCATTTCTTTCAACGTTGAGCAACTTATTACTTTATTAAATCTTTTCAACTATTTTCAAAATGTTGCATTGTTTGCACATTTTATGGCCATCTTTACCTGGAAAATCAATTTGGACTGATGTTTTCCAAATATTTATTATTTTCTGGCAACGTCTTTTTAGATGTTATTTTAATTATTTTCTGCAATTCTATCTGTACAAAAGAACAAAACACGTTTAAGTATGTGTTTCAAGAAATTCATCATGGAAGTGTTAAATTCGATTTGCACTCTTTCTCTTACATGTTGAACAGGAAAACATTACTGGCGGCAATATTCGACATCGACGTTACTCTTAGCACTCTTTCATTCTGAAAAACAGGTGTGCATCGTTTTATAAACCCTTTATTCCTCGAAACTTTTTCAAAGCTCTCTTCTGTCTTATTCTTCCTCCCCTTTCTTTTAAGATTTTACTTTTTCTCAGCCGAGGAACAAGGTCTCGGAAACAAAATGTTAAAAGGTAGGGGCATCATCCGCAAGATCTTGTTCCAATATTTGAGCTTGGGTCAGAGGAAAAACTTCGAAAGAGTCGGTGGCTCTGTATATCTATTTTACCCGCCTAAGCCCCCAGCCGAAACTGAAGATAAAACAAGAACAGAAAAGCAGGCTTATGCCTTGTAAAGCAAGCACTTTTCCTTATTTTTGTTTCTGAAAAAGAAAGGGGAAGAGAGAGAGAGAGAGAGGGACTAAGGGAGACCCCGTGCATTTGACTGGAGCTATAATCTCTAGTATAAATATGCTTCGGGTTTTTGGAATTTTTAGTTCTCTTTTTTTCACTTTACATGTTTTATACGCTTCGGCACGAAGAAAATAAACTAAAATAATAAAACGAGTCTCGTTGAAAAATAACCATTTATTTGTTTACTTCTTCTCTTCCCGATCGTAATATTCTAACGGGAGAATTTTCTCCAGTTCCGCCGAAAGAGACTTACACGGAAACTTACTCAATGTTTTCATATACCTTGGACTTTGATTTCTTTTAGTTTTATCTGACGGAAATGGCTTATGATGTTCATTTTCAGGCTCGTCCTTTTCGGCGTGGGCTTGTGAAGTCTTTAAAGTAAATCAGTGCTCAGTGCAGCAAGAGACCCTTTTGAGGATTAAAATTACATTTGCAGCCTTTGGAAAACTTTTGGTGTAACGAATTCTAGGAAAAAATGCGTTGGATATCATGTACATATTGATTGTCTTATTTTGTTGCAAGTGACGTCTCTTTTCAAAAATGTAGCGAGGTCTTTTCATACCATGAAATATCCCATGATAATTTATGTAACTCGTGTTATATATTTCATTCAGTTTCAGTTGAATATTATTAGAATGCTACTGTGTGCTCCGCATTTATCTTGATATAATACAATCGATTCTTTTTTTTTTGACTCGATGATTATAAAGTTCTATTCTCTATCACTTACTTGTATTACATACTTTATATTTCATTCATAGTTTCAGGTAAATATTTTTGTTTATTTAAAGCAAATCAGATATTGATATAATATTCTATCCAATTCTTTTATGCAATTTATAGGTACAATTGAAAAAATTCTTAATTTTAGTATATGTCATGGCCTCAAATGTCCTCACGTTGGTGTGGTGTAGAATTTTGGAGAGTGGGTGCGGCTCAGGTGAATATCATTCCCCACTAATTCATACTCATAAAATATTTGTTTTACGTTGAAGAGTAGGGTCTAGGAATTTTTGTTTTCATAAACTGACAGATGAGATAATCTTTATGTATTCTGTAGTAAAAATGGAACAGAGAATATTACGACTAAATAATGTTTCAACATAAATTATATTAAAACCCAGAGCAAAATGAAAGCGTGATGCTAAAAACTCAAAAAATGACTAAATGTACCCTAATCTCCGAAATTACCAAATAAAAGCTGTGACCGTCACGAGATATTCGAGTAGTGTAGTATTCCATCCACCCATTAACACACATAATGACTGGATAACCATATCGATTGGTTGAAAGAATCCTAGGAAGGTGAAGTGCACAACGGGTTAGAAATGCAAGCCATACTACAGATTGCGGAAAGGATATGGGTGTGTGGAATACCTCGGAGGTTTAAAAATCAAAAATACTGAAAATGATCTATTAACTCTCTCCTAATGGTTTATCTTCGTCTCAAAAAGTGTCCTGTAGTGACCATCTTCTGATATAAAAACTTGTTCCAAATTGTCACTTCTGGGCAAGAGATACTGTTTTCATATTAGGATCTTCATTTCCTTCGAGTAATAGGGCAGTTTTATCTTGACGAGATATCTCGTCATTAACAAAACGTCAGATCTTGATGGACGAGATATCTCGTCGAAACCACGTGGAGGGTTGAACTATATATATTTAGAATCAGATTGCAAACGGAATTCCTATAATGATATTGTCTTCGAAGAGAAAAAATCAATTGGCATGTCATCAAAATTATCTGGGGTTATCAGATACCTTGTATATTATACATAACAAACCGTTTATCCCATAAACTCGAAACATAAATATACTTCCTTCTTGACAAGTACGGCAGAATTTGTTTTAGTATTTAACTTAGAATCTTGCCTTCAAGTCCCATTTGGAGACCAAAACCATAAGTGTTAAGCTACCGTAATCGATACAGGCCTTCCTTTCCCTTCACCCCTCTCAATCCGCTCTTCATTTCCTTCTAAACCAACCGACGTACAGAGTAGAACGCAGCTTCCAAAATCACACCAAGTCCTCACCAGACCCCAATCGATACAAAGTAGAAAAACAAGCATGATTTAATTGCATTCTGAGAGACACGAAATCGAATTGAATCGGTCACACGAGAGAGAGAGAAGGGAAAAAAACGTCACAAAAACAACGACAGGACGCACAGGACGTGAAGATGCACTCTAACGAGCCATGAAGGATACTCTCTCCTTTTCCCCCTTAGAAGAATAATAAGGGATAACACATTGTTTCTATTAAGAGCGATGCCACACCACACTGGGTAAAAACGCACCCGAATAAAAATCCGACCTGCTAAGTTACCGGATTCATTGTTTATTAAGGAGGGCTAAGAAGGAAATCAGCCCGGGCCCCTTCCATTCAGTGGTATGAAAGGAGTTTTTTATATCCGTGAATAAACGGCGAGGAGATTTTGTGGCGTTTTACGTGTCTCTGGAGATGAACTGTCTTGTTGGGAGAAGAACGAACTCATCAATGGGATACTACGCGTAAAAGGCAATGAGAAGGAAAGGCTACTTTTTCGCTGGGGTATTATAATATACGTGCTTGTCGGAATTTATTTGCAAATGCATTGACATTTCTGCACACCAGAGTTGGGAGGCGTGCGAAGTCTTTTCGATTAGGAGTTGTAGATTTTACGGAGAGAGTGTATTACTTAGAGGTATTTTTTCCTTTTCCGGTAGGTTTCCTGTTAATCAGTGGGTCTGCCCTCTGCACTAGCAACCTGCAAGCTGTAGGCAGTGCAGGCTCAATTCTTATAAGTTACCCTGGGTGTATTGTCTCTCCTCCGACATTCTTCTAGGGAAGACCTCGTGAGGATTTACTTGATATCTGGCTTCCTTGGGATTTGATCAGTTTCTGAAACCACCAAGTGTTTCGACGAAATATTTCGTCCAAGATCTGGTAAATTTTGTTAAGGACGAGATATTTCGTCGAGACAAAACTGCCCTATTACTCCAGGGTAAAATGAAGATCCAAGTAAGAAAAACAAATTGTCCTTTGCCCAGAACTGATGACAGTTTTTAACAGGTTTTGTACACCAAAGGCTGGACACTATATGGCAGATTTCTACGCGCAGATAAACCAACAATCTGATGGTTATTTAGGAACTGTTTTTATGTGGTTACAATATCGTCTTGACCGCTGTAGATAACTCTGCATGTACTGTTTTTCATTTCTTACGTTTTAGTGCTAGGTTCTGTCATTCTAGGGTGGGTCTTGGAAGTACGCGGTGGATGTGAGCTTGAAAGGGACACTCTGAAGCTCACATAAACCTGCGTTGCTCACTTCCAAGACCCACTCTAGGATGGCTGAACCTAGTACTAAGTAAAACTTTCCTTATAAGTGTATATCAATTACTTGACGTCTTTATATTTGTGTTTGGCGCAGTTTGATCAAATATGACTTTGTGCTATAAAACCCAACCAATATTTTCCCAGAGGCTTGGGTGGAATACTATTTCAACTTTGTGATGATATATTTTATGTATCGTCGTCTTACAAGTGAAACACATTAAGTCGAAAAACATTGTTCTGAGAAAAAGAATGGGAAAAATTTTGCTCGTTCAGCTAAACTCGCTGTGCTCCTTAAAGTTAACTTGATCATACAGAATACTCTACAGATAGATAAAACGTCGTGAACATAAATCCGACATTCTGATTAACTAAGAGTGAACTCACCCACTATATACACTATGTCACACGCTGGAAAGATATTTGTTGAAAGTATTATGAATGTAAAACGAGAAGAAAAATATTTTTTAGGCTAAAGGATGTACTTTGTAGTAGAAATATACTATAGTATAGCTTTGTTACCCGAAGTATAGTTAGTCGTAGAAATATTTGAAATACCATGCCAATTATAAAAACATAAACATTAGATATAAAAACGTGAGTAACGGCAAGGCTCAGTAAATGAGTCTTTAGACACAGCAATAGGTGTTTGTATGGTATACTGTCTTCAGTATGAAAGCCAAAATTTTTACTTTTAGGTGCAAACGTTGATTCAACAAAGATATCCGTAGATAAATCTAGATATAGAAATCAACAAATCCTAAATTTCAATATAATAGAACTTTTTACAATGTTGAACTGAATAAGTATATCAAGCAAAAAAGTATAGGCATTGAGACACTTGAGACTGGTAAATATCAAGAAAAGCAAAAGCATTCTTTTAAGTTAAGTGTACAAAATGTCTTCCGCGCGGGGTATACATATCTAGTTTTTGATAAAGTTTAAAAAATTTATTTTTCTTATCTCATTAAAATCAAAATAACTTGAAATTTGTTTAAATATATAAGAATATTTAAACGAAAGCATGTAGGTAATCCCAAAATGTATTATTTGCATCATAAATCGGGTTTTCAGCCTTTTTTATTGCATGAAACATGTTAAAAATAAATGATGTTTTAACTTTTCTAACAGAGCATAGTTTTTATCTGGATCCAACAGAATTGTCTCATCCATAATCATTCCGGGAACAAAATGTGTTTGGAGAAACATTATTTAGTGGAAAAGAAAAACCGGAGAAAGTAAATTTTTGAATTTTACAAGAAAGCTAACCACGAAACCCTAAAATGCACGAATAGAAATTTGTAATTTAATAAGATCTTGAAGTAGTAAATTAGGAAATTATAAGAATTACTGTACAAGAAATATTTTAAATTATGAATAATGTGTAAGAATAATGTAAACTAGGAAATTATAATAATTAATGTTTAAGAATTATGTATTGTAAATTGAGAATTAATGTGTAAGAATAATGTTAAATAATTAGGAAATTATAAGAATTAATGTATAAGAATAATTTAAATTAATAATTTAAAAAAATATGTGAGAATAATTTAAATTAATAATTAATGTGTAGGAATAATTCCAATTAATTATTAATGTGTAAAAATAATGTAAATTATGAAATTATAAGAATTATGTAAATTAGGAAAAAAATTATAAGAAATATGTAAATTAAGAATTAATGAGTAACAATAATGAAAATTAATCCTCCAAGTGTTTGGACGAGATATCTTGTCCAAGATGTGGTCCATTTTGCCATGGACAAGATATCTGGTCGAGACAAAACTTCCCTATTACTCCAAGGGAAATGAAAACATAAGTAGGAAAAAGAAATTAGACTGGGTCAGAAGTGGTGGCAATTTGGAACAGGTTTTTGCACCACAGGCTGGTTACTACAGGACAGTTTTCGATGTGAAGATAAACCACCAGGAGAGTTAAGTATTAAGAATGTGTAAAAATTATGCTAAGTAAGAATTAGTGTGTTTGGCAGTAGTACATCGTACAGTGTTTCCAAATAACATGGAAATACAAATTTGCAATTAAAAAGTTATTTTCAACGAACATTGATTTTCTATGTAATCAAACGAAGTTATCATAACTGCTCGTTTGCATGCAAAACAGTGAGGTCTGTTGAAAACGCAAAACTTCTGCTTTGAAAAGAAAAATGCTGATACCTCATGTCAAAGGGGCAAGCAAAGGTTATTTTCTTACTCAAATGTACATTATTTAAAAATAAAAGCAAAACATTTTCAAACATTTCCAATAATAGACTACGTGAAGGAAAAAAATGAATGTTGACAAATCACACAATCGTAAAACAAAAGTGATTTTTAACAAGATTTTTAAGTATAAACAAATGCAACTTTTTCAATCACCTTAAAATTTAAGTTACATATCAATTTCTTTTTATAGATTAGGTTAAATAAACTTGCATTTTAAATGAGATTTGGAACATAGCTAAAAAAAAATTTCTAGGCTTTCTGCTTACAAAACAACTGTTAATGTTTTTAGCTGACAGTAAATAATCACTATAGTGAATAAAAATTAACTACAAAATCAGATATAGACGAACGTTAACGAGCAAAATATTTGAAATAATGAAGTTTTGGAAGAAATTTTCTTATACATTCTAAACTGAATGAGAACTTCATGTAAACAATTTAAGCTAGTCGAAGCAAAAAAATTAACGTAAAACTCACAAGTACACGCCGTGTACAAAACCAATATATTGACAATCTCGTAATCTTCGTTTCAATTTCTGCGGAAATTTCAGAAGTGGACTCATTGATTGAAAATGAAATTTCTGTAATCCATACAAGAATGGTTTAATGTATTAAGTTTTATCAATATTATTCAAACTAAATAAATTGTTGAATACTCACACACGCAATAAACAATCGTTCAAACTTCCTATGTCTGACTCATTCATTCCACAATCCAGCATCAGGACAAAGTATTCACTTCAAAATACGGTTTGTGACCTCAACACAATCTACCAATTTTCATCTTAAACATAAACATTCACAATATTTTGTTCCTCACTTATTTTATTTGCACCCTCACCACGTGCACACGAGACTGGTCATTTAATAGCAACAATAATTGTCCCAATCGGATTTTTATTCCTACTAGGCACATTGTCACAATGAACTCTCATAGGTATACACTGTTTTAAATTCTACTTTACTTACAATATTTTTTTATTTATTTACCTCCAACTTTCTATATAAGTCCAGTAATGAATCTACTGTTGCTTGAATCCAGTACTCACTTTGACGCATGTAGAGTAATATTATATCGTCTCGTCGGACCTGAATGTCAAAATTTGTTTTGGGTCATTTATTTTAGTTTTGCCTTTATTTTTTTTTGTTTATTTTCTGTGATCCGGTTGTGAAATCAATACTCTAGTTTTTTCAAGATGTTTTTATTCCTATTATGAGAGGCTTTTTTGTCAAGCCAACTGTATAGGTGGTGGTTTCAGCGGTGGAACGTGTATTTTGCACGTATTACAAACGTCACGTAATTGGCTTTTTTCGAAAACGATTTTAGAATGTCGCCAATAAAAATTCCAATCAATTTCAAATTCATTTTTGTAGTCTTCGTTTTACAATCAAAACCTCCCAAGTTCGTTATTTTTTTTTTTTGGGGGGGGGGGTTAACATTGACTAAAAATATGTTTCCAAAATCAAAGTCTAAAGCACATATATCTTTATTAGCGAATATAGGCGAATTTTGAAATCTCGTATCTTGTAATTGGTCTATAACTTGGCATTTAATTCTTTTATTTCACCTGAAAAATTTCAAGTTCAAGACTTACGAGGTTTCGAAAGTAAAATGACGATATCATAGTTGATGGATCACGCCTGTTAGATTAAACGCCAAACATAATTGAAACGACGATAAACTACATTTTAAGGTGACCCCAATATGTGCCAGGCGAGGATATTTGGGTAGCAAAAGTAAAATCTTCCGAGACCGTCTGGTTTGGATTGTTTGTTTACACTGTAAATCCATATCATATCTATGCTCTTATTTAATGTGTATTATCTTTTTTTATACCTTGCGCCAAGCCTAACCGGATGGTATAAGGCTACATGAGTAGTGGACGGGTGGACCTTTATCAGGCCCCATAAGGCCTTCAGGGCCCTAGCTCAACCGGACAATCAAAATAGAATGGATTCATATAGAACAAATACAAAAATAAACAGGATCCAAAGACATAATTATAAAAGCTGTCTACATCTTGTAGACGAAATAAGAATACATAAATAAACAATGCCCTAAATGATTGAAACTAACAAAGTAATGTTTCTTAGACAATGCGACCCGAAGAACAACTTACTGCGTAAATATATTTATCTGGGATCTTAACAGTTCAAATGGTTTCGCCGTGATATCTCATCCATCAAGATCTTACCAATTTTTCTAATGACGAGATATCTCGTCATCAAGGTACTGCCGGCTTTTTTATGATGACGAGATCAAGATCTGGTAAGTTTTCTTGTAATGACGAGATACCTAGCTGAGACAACCATCAGGAGGGTTAAGTTTTGACGAATGCAATTTTGTTTCACTAGCATTATGTAAACGTGTTTGGCTCAACTTGCCTATTGTTGGACTTTGTACCATTAAATCCAAATAGACCAACCAACCGAACATTTCGACACAGTTGCTTTTCTGAGAGCAAATTTTCAGCTTCGAAAATAGTCACCTTCTCCCGGCCTCTCGAAATTCAGAACCGATTCAGCTTAAAATCCTGCGTTCCCGCATACGTCAGTAAAAGCGCAAGGAAAGCACCCCACTGAAATATTCATCGCGCCCCCACGAATCACTACACATCTACCGTTGAGACCCCCAGCAAAAACGTTCTATCATCCACGCCCGAGAGGAGAGGGCCTAATAAAAATATTTCCAGGTACGGCAGTTTCGCCGATAGCCCCCTTATCATGACGACACACACACAGAAACAGACGGGAAAAGAGGAAAAAAGGGGGTCTGGGCTCTCTCCCGAAATGCTGCAACTAATAATAAAAAGTTGACGTGTAAGCCAAAGAGCCGATGAAAATCAATGCCTCTTTCTCTTCTTTCCACTGCCTCACCCAGTGGCTCCCCTGCTAATCAATGAAGCTTTATTACCGAAAATTTCCAACTGTTAATAAAGTTACGCTCCGGTCCGGGAGGAGCTAATGCCGGACCGTAAATCACTGGATGCCGCCGGTGCCGGGGCTGGCCGGGTGGGGCCGCCCTCCCCTTTCTCATACACAGGGTCGTGATATATAGTGCATGGCGCCTTTTTGACAACCCATGTTTATGAGAAAACTGATATTTCGTTTTCACGCCAAATTGGCTGTCGTCGTTACAAGTATGCGCGGACCTCGAACGAGATGCAGATTCACCCGTAACTCTCTTTAACGCCGGTGTGACGCCAGGTGTTGGAGGTTTGAGTTTCTCGGCTTTCGAACTTTAAATTGCTGGAAAATGGGTTGATGGTTGAGGGTGGAGTAGGGGTGACGTTTGGAAGGTCTAAAAGAATTCGTTCTGGTGGTAGGTAGGAAAGTAGTTAAATTTTCTTCATAATGGAGCAACACAAAGGGCTATTGACGAAGGTCCGGGTTTCCAGAGGGAAAATATCTGATGAAAACTCGTAATTTTAAACCACGGCCAGACAACTGATCAACACCTGATCTGGAACCCCACTCTCCAAAATTCCATATCACTCCAACAAGAGGAAATTTGAGCCCACTATACAGATTTAACATGCAATATCCCCTATGTACATGTCGTTCTTTGGTTGTATCGAGTTTCGAATTCGCAACCCTTCGGTTGGTCATCCACGAATCTGCCAACCGGACTCCCCCAGCCCTTGTTCTGATGTAATATGAGTAATATTAACATCCAATGAGAGGATTTCTGTCAAGATAAATGTGAGAAGTGATAGTGTTTGCTTGGAAATGTGTTTCTTATACGTATTCCGAACATGACGTCACTTGTCTTGTTTTTCGAATACGATTTCAGCTCGTCGCCAATAAAAACTCTAAAGAATGAATTTCGAATTGATATATGATAGCTGATTGGTGAACACCAGTTAGATTAATGGCCTAAAGTCGTTTAAACGGCTTTAAATTACATTTTGCGGAAACTCCGAAATGTATTATGTGAGAGCCTATGGGTAGTGGAATTAAATTTTTACTTCGCACCTGGTTTGTTTGGTTTTCTCACTCTGTGTTAGCAACCTGAGAGCTGTAATCGTCGCAGGTTCGAATCCTGTAGCTCTAATTTGATGTTTTTCAATCTTCTGTGTCAGTGATGCTTTCCATGTGTGTGTGCGTGAAGTTGCTTACCTTGTGTTTGGCGCAGCTTGGCCAAATATGGCCCTTGCGCCATAGAAATGAACCAAATATTTTTTTAATAAACTACGATCCCCTAAGTAGACACAAGCGGAAGAAAAATTTTAACTTGCGTAAATTTAAAATATTGAATTCTCAACTTAGTTTTTTTATAATTATAATCTTTCTGAAACGTTTTGGTACAATGGTGCACATGTAACTAAAACAATGTAAAATTCATAAAATCGACACTCCTTTCTATTTCTTGTATATAAAGATGAAGAAATCCGTGGTATCCCTTTTTTCTCATAACTGCAATTCTGCCCAATGCATTTAATTAGTTCTATGAGGAAGTCACACAATTAAAATTTTTCCTTGAAAGGTCTAAATGAGACCTAGAAATACTCTTTCTTGGACTTTAAACTTACAGGATCTTAATAATGCAATTTCATTTCGGATAATTCTAGCATTACCTACAACTATATTTCTGAATTTTTTCTTTTAATCAATTATTGACGCACTACGCAAAAATTTAGTTTAGTAGCTCAACAGGTCCCTTTTCACTACACGAGGCTTAATGAAAATTAAGCCTCGTAATGCCAATTAACCTAAGCCAATTAATGAAACAACCGATTCACTTATAATATTAGTGTACGTTAAATATACCGGAGATAAAATATCACTGAAACTATAGAACGTACTAGTATATGATGGCAATATTAGTGTACGTTAAATATACCGGAGATAAAATATCACTGAAACTATAGAACGTATTAGTATATGATGGGGCATGGAGAAATGAAGTCTCTTCCGAATTTAAAAATTATCAACGTGATTAACATGTTCTACTTAATGTGTCTTATTTCTAATACCCTGCCTCTGACTTCTTCGTCCCTTCTATACTACAAGTGGTGAACTGACTGCTATTTGTGAAGGAGCGACCACACAAGTTAAGTCGCCGTTAGGTCTAATAGGAATAATCACCAAAATCCATGCACTTGTAAAACGATATTCAAACTCGGAACCAATTAAGAGGCAGAAAACTCCATGACCGCCATATCAGTTAGACGGCTGTTCTCTTTAACCTTCCAACTGCTTTCGACGAGATATCTCCCCCATCAAGATTTAACCAGTTTTGCTAATGACGAGATATCTCGTTATCAAGATATTACCGATTTTTAAATGATGACGAGATCAAGATCTGGTCAATTTTCTAGTGACAATATATCTCGTCTATCAAAATCTGGTCAGTATTGTTAATGCGGGAAACCTTTTCGAGACAACCTCCAGCAGGGTTAGTAGTTAGTATAAACGCATCCTATAAAATTGATAATATTGAAACAGATCGCAAAATACTATCTGACATTTTAGTTTGCGAAGATTCATTCTGCTTTACGATTTACGTGCTCCATTATTCTGCCTCGAGTACGGACCACCCAATGCATCTTCCCTCCAACTATGGATCCCCAGTCAACCAAAACAAAAATCTATCCACCATTAAAAGAAAGTACTCGATAATATTTTTCGAACTCGCAAAAAATCCAAGACCAGCGGATTTCTAAAGGGCCGTCATTTACTCTCCTCAGATATATTGCGAAAGAATATGCCTCCCGAGCAGTATAGGTAAAAGAGGGCTAACTGGGGTTCAGCTGATTTACGGTTTCACTCAATACGTTAACTTTATTAAAGGGCCAAACGACTCGAATTCCTCGGAAATTTGGAGCAATAAAGGTCATTGATTAAAGAGACTTGGAGTGGCCTCTCACTCCGAATTATGACGAGCCCTATCGATCCGATCCCCCAGGACAACTCAACTTTACTCTACTTCGAGAGTAATGTTCGCTAACAGAGAGCGGGGAAAAAATATAGGCCGCATTTGCGTAAAAGGATATGGAACTCTTTATCCTGAGCCTCATCCAAACTACAATTTATTATTTCCCACGTGGAATTTATAGATCGGTTTCTTTCTCTTGTTTGTCTGGTTAGGAAAGGATTATTTTGGATAAAGGTGGGACGGGTATTCGATAATAGTTGCAGTTTTGTTCAGTTGTGGTCTTTTTAATTCGCATTGATTATTTATTCTTTGTGGAGAATTACCATGCTTAGCTCTATTTTACAATTAGCTTCAGTTTAATACAATATATAGAGGGCTACGGGCAACATAATGATCAGCAACGTTTCAAATTTTGAGGACAGCAATTTTAAAGTTTAAAAAAATTATAACGATTTAATCACATTCAAGGGGTCCTCTACTTTCGACTAGTATGCGCTTATTTAAATTAAAAACAAAATATTAAAAAAATTAAAAACAAAATATTCAAGCAGACCAAAATAATTTCTTATTTTGGTCCGCTTGAATATTTTGTTTTTAATTTTTTTCATCACCAAAATATATTTCTGTGGCTTATTTACCTGTTCCCGGAGTGCTTCGATTCTTAGATAATTTTTAGTGCGATCAGTGAGCTTTGAAAGGAAGAATGGTAGAAAATACAAGTTCCTATCAGGCTTAGATGGCATTGTTTTTCATAATCCAATTTCAGTCTCTGATAAATATACTTATGAGCAAAAGTAAAACATTTTAATTGATCTTCTGAATTTATTTTGTTCGAATTTGAATCCAAAGGTTATGCTCAATAAGCTTAGACCATGAAAATTGCATCCAAGTTTCGAAGAGCTTTAAATAAATCTGTTACCAGAAAGTGTAAAAACAATAAATAAAGCTGTATGAACAAATTATGAAAGATAAAAATATTTTTAGTAAATATACACCAAAAAGTGTATAAATGAATTCAAATTGCTTTAACACAATATAACTACAAGCACAGAGAAAAAACTAAACTACTGAAATTGTATTACAAATAAAAATAGTCAAAAGTATTGCATAAGTGTACAAGAAAATACTATAACTGGAATCCACTAACAAGGAAATAAAATCAAAATTTAAATAATACGCCGCGTTTATTCATAGCAAAATAATCATTTATCTCCGTATAAGGTCCATACTATCTCAACCATTTCAAGTCAGATTTGGTTCCAAAGTTTGAGAAATCATACTTAGAATAACAATAAAACCTGATGTTGCCAAATAAAAATAGCAATTAAAGATCTCAAAATGCAGACCGCACCATATAGAGCACTCAAAGAATCCTGTTACTAAAATTTACTTAACGGCTAACGTAGCCTTAACGGATCCTAGAAGCAAAATTTACACACTAAAGTTAATATTTTAACAGTCGCTACATTTCAGATTAATGCAGTCTTCCTTTTACTCCACATGTTTAATGGCTAAATAACCATATCTTTCTAAAATGATCCATGGATTCTTTGAAGATTTTATTGGTCCTTTCCTTAGAATAGAATCATTTGAAAATATTTCAATGCTCTCTCATTTCTTTATAATATAATTATTTGGAAAGATTCTATTTGTTAAGAAGAGAAAACTTGTTAGTACAGGGAAGACTGCAGTATGCAAGGTAGAATATGCGTGTAAACCCTTTAGAGGGTTAAGAATTAAGTGATGCCACTGTTCACTCCCCTGTGAAGCTTCGAATGGAAATCACGTTTAGAAGAGTGCTGAACATTTAACAAGCAAAACACAAAACTATGAAACGCGAATTAATTTTCTTCAACCGAATTAAGTTTCTGCTTTTTACCACTTCTACCCTTTGTGTCTTTTTTTCTTACCCGGGCACATCCCCGGCGATCTTTTTAAGCACGCAAAGGGCGAATCAGTGTCATAAAATTCCTTCGCCTTCATTTGTTCTATGACAACAGCAGCAGAGGGAAAAAACAAAATAAACACCCCGCGTTGAGTCGCGCGACGGAAAAATGAAATATTTTATTTACGAAATCGAGGGAGAGAGGACATTATATTATACATAAGGCTATGGTTTGGGGTCAATAAATAAGGACTTAGAAGAGAATATGTCACGGTGATAAAGTAGACAGCTCCTCGCATTCATCCATTTGTTATATCGTAGTTTGGGGGGAATATTGTGTTTGGAGAACGGAAACCATTTCCAGCCTTGTAGTATATGTCGAATTCGTACATATTACACAGAATCAACTCTATTAATATGGAGTTGTATTTTGATTGATAAATAACACATTTAATTTCATAATTCCAATTTTGAATAAAAGTTAAAATTAAGATTCAGAATAAAAGTTAAAATTTAGAACAAAGTTCCGATTTAGAATAAAAATTCCAATTTAGAATAAAAGTTCCGATTGAAATTTAGAATTAATATTCTGAAGATACATTTAAAATAAAAGCTCCAAGATTCAAATTTAAAATTAAGGTTTTGTCTATAAAAACGAAATTCTTACCAAAGACGATCAGATAGATATATGTTATAACTACATCCATGATTTACGTTACGTGAAATGAAAATAACAAAAAATTAAAGGAATCAGACAACTTAAATTTTAAAAAACTTGCGAAAGCCGATACAGACTGAATTGGCAGCGAAGTACGATACATCAAAAATTAAAACAATGCTGTTAGTAACTACTGATAGATTCGAGTTTCCCGAAAAGCCCTTTGCGGGAATCCTTTATCTGACGGACTTAGAAATTTTTACATAGAATCATCACACATGTCTACCAGGTCTGTGAAATATGGTAGACATTTCAATCAAGTTAGAAGTGACTGCTGTCTGAAAGTATGCAGACTCTTGCAATATAATACATAACTAGACTCAGCTGAATTGTAGTATTGTCTAAATTTAATGAGGGTATGTCTGTAAGTCTGTAAGTCTGCACCAAGCGTACCATGGAGACTGATGTTACCTTTTTCTCTGCAAGAAACTAAATTAGGGTTCATATTACAAAAATGTATCACAAGTGCATCGTAGTGAACTAGGAGCATGAAGTCTGGTCTGATGACTTCGATTGCGTTATTCCTATGGGAAGGTGAGTGTGTGGTGTGGAGAATAAGAACGAAGGAGTTTCCGTCTCGTCAAAGTTGGTTAATGCATATTAGTGGAAGTGGCTTATGTTTGGGGAATTGATCATTTGGCCATGGAATCAGTCCTCTGCTATTAACACACAAGCCATGCGTCTCAAAGAATCCGAATTGTTAGGTAACGAGAAATATTGACGCGTTATAGGATATGTTTCCATCAAATTTTATCATTTGAGTGCTTTTTAAAATTGACTTGCAATTTGTTTATAATTATATATAAAAGCAGCTCCACAGAAAATTCAATTCGATATCAAACTGATTATTCCAAAATAAGCCCAAGATCAATCTAATATGATGCTAAAATATAAACGTAGTAGTTCTAGAAGTTTTGGAAAGCAGTTTCTGAAAGCTTATTTTCTGTAATTTCCTAAAATGACCGGATTCCTTAAAATTGTGAAGATTTCATTGAATAGATACAATGGCATAGTTTTAACATAAAATGGAACCCTCAACTAACTAATAAGGTGGAATCGGGATATATATTCTACCAAATGCACTTAACCATTAATTATTGACATAAAGCAATACAAATTCAAATGAATTTATTAACCATTTAATAAATGTACACGAATTAATCTGGAAATAATTACGCTGACTTAGATATAATCCAGTAATTAGTAAACCAACAAGTATAAAATCACAGTGTTAACTTTTGTCAATTGATGTCTTAAGACTCAAAATGTTACAAGACATTCACGAAAAATATGTTAACTATTTTTTATCATATGGAAATTACGTTTGTAAAATTTTTTATTAAAGTACTACTTTATGAAGCTTTTATTGGTAATTAAAATCTTCACCTGAAGATTAAAACAGACTCCAAATCATTTACGAGATCTAATTTTATGACATCTGTTCCAGTATCAGCCAGTTTAGTAGTTAATAACATTAACCGACTTAATTACCTATACAAATTCATACAAATAAGCGGTTAAACATTACTCAAGAAAACGTTAAGAACTTTTTTGCATAAAGGCCACAAAGTAACAGAATAAACTGCATTTTTAAAACGGGATATTTCTGAATAATCAAAGCAAGTTATCAAAAAGATAAAATGTAATGGTAACACTCAAAGTACTACACAAATAACAAACGTTTCGATCTCCCGAGAAGAGATAAACTATCCCGTCAAATAGAAAATGAGTTGTTCTACTAATGAGTTTTTGAGATAATATGAAGCTAATACGAGTTTTTATGAAGCTAATACGAGTTTTTGAGCTATTATCTATGTTGGCGTGGTGTGGAAGTTTGTAGAGTGGGTTTCCAGTTCAGGTGTTGTTCTCGTCATCTGACCGTGGTTCAAAATTACTAGGCGTTGTCCTTGAATCTTTTCCTTTGGTATTGATCCGGACCGTCACCAATAACCCGTTGTGTTGCTCCAGTGAGACATTAACTAACTAACTACCCTACCTACCTATTATGATGACTAAAAGCTTTCTATTTCTATATCATCTTTCAGAATCTTCCAATTACCATTGCTGGTAAGTAGACTAAATCATTGTTTTGAGGCTGTCAACTGCGCAGTTTCAGACGAGAATTAGTACGGGATGTAAACCCAATGCCTATCACTATTGAAGCCTTTTTAGAGGGAAAAGCAAACACTATTCCTAAAAACGAGGGCACTCGAAAAGTTTTTGAGCAGTGTAGCAAGATTTTAGAGCTAGACCTTGATCTATGCATTATCTTCCTAGCTAAAAACATTACGTATGATGAGTCAATATAGTCAAAGCCGGGTGTTAACTATAGCTAGACAAAAGAACTTTCCAATTCCAAATTCTGTTTGACACTGCGCAACTATGAATATTCCAAGACAATCACAATGCCATAACAATCCAAAGCCCCAAAAAGTTATTGTGATCAAAATTATCCATCGAATATTGAAGTCTAGATCAGGAAAGAAAATAATGATCAATCTGATTTATGTCCTTAACGAGTTAAGACGAAATGACACACCTTGCTTCCAAAGAGCGGTAATTCATAATCCTCCCCTCTACGCAATCTAAATGAAAGGAAACTCACATTCACTTTTCGTTAGAGGTAATTTTTACTTTCCCGGTGAAATGTCATCATTCATCAGTGATCCATTTTTTCCTTAGTGGAAGAATGATTATCTTTAACTGGCAATGGGCCGATTGCATTGATTAATGATTATTGGTCGCTTTATCCTACTTTCAGTGAAGAGCCCAGGCACAACACCTTCTGGGTCCACCTTCTTTTAGCCCCTTCACGCTTCGCCTTCGTTTCTGTCGGAAGCGTTATTATGTCGGCCTATAAAAACTGATCGCCCTTGCTTATGCCCACTGATTAATGAAGGTGACATTTAACTGCTCAAACATTTGTGGCAATGCGATCCAGACTTCTTGATCAAAGCTTAAGTGTTCCATTTTTCATAACTGAGTATTAAATATTTTATGGATTGTATTCACTATTTTTCCTGTTCCTGGGAAGAAGTGTATGAACGGAGTTTGACAGCTGAGGAGGGAGCAAACAATAAAGCTCGTCATAAAGGAGTAAATAATATTTAACTAAACACGCAAATGAATATTTTCCCAAGAAATAATAAATACTTTAAATAAACCTGTGCCGCCTACCACTCGTAATCTGCTTGTGCAATGGGCAAACTCACTGAGTCACGGCAGCCGCGATATCATTAGGATCTCGAAATCGAAAGCATTATATCAATCATCTAACCAGTTATGAATTAATATTTTCATATAATCATGTTCAGTCATGTTCCACGTGCATACAGCAAATACATCTTCAACCTACTCTACGTTTAACAAGCTTAATCCAATAGTCCAGTAAGTCTGGAGAAATAAAATGTCTTATGGTCAAATAGCCTTCCGGTCTATTAAACTATTATCGAGACATAAGGTATCTCATCATAAGACCATACTTATTCAATAAGAGTTTACATCATTATGTAAGTAAGTAATTTTGCATAACATAACATGATTCAAACGTAAACTTATACTGTATTAAGATTTATATTTTGGAGTTTCACTTGATAAGATCTATAACATGTTTACCTCATATCTTCCTATATTCTATCCTATATCCTCCTATATCTTTATATATTTACTAGCTAAATCCTGGCGTGAATTCCTTCATTCCAGCTCATTATTATAGCTTCAATGCTATAATAATCCCTGGATTGTATGGTGCCATGCTTAAGGCGCGATCAATAAATCATTATTATAGTATGTTCAATCATTTGTGTCGTATACTATTATTGTGTAACTCTTAAACAATTATAACTCCTATCCGAATGGTTTGGCATATACTATATACATAGTATATGTTGCATAGTTCAACGGTTTTGTGAATGGTTTAGTATCCAAAATACTCATATTACGAACCCGTAATCGGTATAGTAGTGTTACTAAGTTTGTTCAACTGGTGTGAATACATTTCTTTAGATTTTATATTCGCTGTATAGATGAATTATTTAAATTATGAGAGCTGATTCTCGATATAATTTGATATGGATGTTCGTATTGGGAATTAGGTCGATGCTTAAAGCCTTTTGGTCTTATTAGGTACATACAATTAAAAATTTACTGTTAGAAATAATGTAACAATGCGTTATCTAAAACAACAATACAATTCTTGAAATGATTTCGTGTAAGCTGTTTGAGCGATTGTAACACATTTATTGAAAATTAAAGTTGTGAATCACTGTTTGGTTATTATAGCGCTAGAGCCAAGCTGACAAGACCGACAACGTCGAATAAATGGAAATAAGAAACACAAAAGAAAGTTTTACTGACACAAAAGAGAGATAAACACCCAGAGAGGGACCAAGCCTGACAGGTATCAAACTGCGCAGCCTACAAATCGTAGGTCGTTAGTGCAGTGGGAAAACCTACTGGGCCATAGATATCCCAGTGTGAATCACTGATGTCTAAAATTTAGGTATTGTCAATACAGTTGGTGAAAAGTTCGTACGATCTGTCGTAATGGTGCAAAATGTGCCGTGTTAGAAGCAATAACGAACCAAAATTCAATAGCAGAAAATATAAGCAACGATCGATAAATTATGTAAATCTCTTAACTATGAACAATAGAATTTATGGTTAACACATTTGGCAACGTAATTTAACGCATAAAAATGTAATTTAAACGTAGAAAGGTAGATTGATAGTTGAATTAACGTCGCACTGGAACAACACAACGGGCTATTCACAATTTAAATGTATTTAGCAAATATAGTATCTTATGAGGTACCTGTTATGCTACCAAGTACCAGGGTCCATTCTTGGAACTGGGGCCTCGGGTGTGTATGTTGGTTCTATGAAGATCACAGTTTGGAAAAATTCTGATTCAATAGCCTTCCAACAATTCCCGAGCATATTCGCTTCCCCTAACTTATCCTGTGTGTATCTCTCTCCTATACCAGAAAATTTTTCTCCTTGTGTGTCTTCTTGGTAAATTGGTACTGAGGCCTCGAGTGTATATGTGATCTGAAGATCGCAATTTAGAAATATTCTGATACTATACATTCCAACTATTGCCGCTTATGCTTGCTACCTCTAGCATACCTGTGTGTATTTCTCTATCCTAAGTCAGTAAAGCTTTCCTTGTGTGTATGTCTATTACTTGACGTTGCCTCTCTTGTGTTTGGTGAACTTGGCCAAATATGGCTCTTGAGCCATAAGACCAAGAACCAACCTTCCAACTATGCTCCCAAATAAAAGTCAACCTGAAATCTTTGTTCTTTATTGACCTCCTTATCACAGATGACCAACTTTACTCACGGGAATTGCAAGAAAATAAAATAAGACATAAGATCATCTAATGATATTTGAAAGTAGGTAGAGATTCGTTTGTTTTGATAAATCCACAAAAAATAATGGTTATTAGCAGAATTACCCCGCAATGCTCAGGTTGAATTGGTTAAATGTTGATTCTATTGTGTAGCAAAATGCAAGCATCATTTAAGTGTACAGAAAATTTTTAACATTGTTTTAACTATTTCATAGCTTCTAAAATTTAATTTGGACGCAAATATGTATGCATAATATATCGATCCGTATAATCCATTTCATATTCATCACACTCTCGCTGTAAGACAAACTAGAGAAGCTTTTTCTGAGATGACTTCTTCAGAAGTCGATTTTGCGTTTTGGAGTGATTACGAATGCCAATTTTCATTTTCACTAAAAATGAGGAACTTTCAACGTAGTCTTGCACTCAGTTTCTAATCAATATTTATTATTTGTGGTACCCTTGCACCATGGATTTGATGTTTTCGAATTACATTATCATTGTGAGAGGATGGCAAATTAAACTGTTACGGCATTCGTGGTTATTTTATTTTGAAGCACACATTTTTTTTTAATTCTATTCAGCTGCACTTGGAATAACGGAGCTTGTTTTTAAGACAAATATCATCAGTGTAGACAAAGCAAACTCAATCGATTACACTTTTTACAAAATCACTGCTTTCAATGAATGTTTCACAGGTACCTAAGTTGTATACGAACAGTTTCAACTTCAAGTAAGCAACCTTGACTTTCTGCCACTTAAGACAAAAAAAATTCTATTTTCAACAGTCCTAGTTTACATACTTCCTTGCAATATTCCAAGATCAGCAAAGTCTTATTTAATTCGTTTTCCTCCAACAGAAAAATTTAGTTTTAAATCGAATCCTTAAGGTACTTTTTTCAATTGAAAGACCCAATTTCTATATGGAAACCACGTACCTATTTAAAATGATAGATGTAGTTACTTGACCATGGAGTACGTTTTTCAATAATATCCATTAAAAACAAATGAGAATAGTGTAAATTAAATTTATTTCAATCGTCTTGTAATGAAAATATGTCAAAATGTAGAAATATCTTTGAACTACAATGTATGGCTACCCGTTTTGATTTAACGTAAGATTGTATACAAAAATTAAAACAAATTATTAAAGTTATTAAAACAAACCAGTTTTTAGAATAACTTTATTTTAACTTTACCAGTTATTTAAAATAAGAAGTTAAAAAGGTTTCTATTTATTTTTATGAAACAGAATTCTACAAACTATAACGTATTTAACCAAAGACTTAAGGAAAGTTCGTCGAAATATACATATACAACCAAGTAATTGCCCATACCTAGTGGTATTTGGCAGGAAAATAAATAATTCATTACAATTTAACTCCTAAATAATATATCTGTAATATGGAAAGTAATGGAACACATAAATATAAACAGAAACGAAATTGTTGTCATTGAAAAATGTAGAATTCTGAAAAACGAAAGATCTGACCAAGCATTGAATTTCGACGTTATGAGAATATTCTGAAATAGAGAAATTCGAAAAAGACGCTTGAAAAATATTGATAGACAATAATTAATTATTTACAAAGCAAAAACATTTAAAAGAAACATTTGTCGTTAAAAGACATAAGAGTAATTACAACGCAAAAAAAATCGCTATAAAAAAGGTAGCAGTAAATAATTTGAAATTCCAAATTACGATAGATTTAAGAGTTGAGTTGTACAGGTTTGCTGTATTGGATGTGAAATAATTATAAAAAATAATGCTTATTTAAAGAAGTAAAATATAAGGCTCGAAAAAGTAGTGTATTAAATGTTTATTTAAAGCAGGTAAAATGTAAGACACGAAAAAGTACTCTAATTGAATTTTGAATATTTTCTACGTTTTTTTCTCGAATTTAACAGGGATATTTAAGTCAAGTCTGACAAAAAAAAATATTTAAAAGGTTGGGGCAAAAACCGCTACGGAAGCGTTACGGAATCAGCCAGTGACGTCACGGCACTTTGTCCAATCAGGTAATTTTTTGAACATTTTATGTTAAAATTTAAATTTTGAAAATTAAAAAGGGGCGGAATAACTTTCCCAGTTTATTCTGCGTATTTTGACACCTCTCTCAGATCTTGTGGTTGAGACGAAGATAGATTTCCAACAGACAAATTATCACACATTAATAATGTAGATTCTACATCAAAAATTAAAAAATTATTCACCATTAGCCTAAGCGTAGAACTTCACCAAGTTAATGCCCAACACGTAAAAACATTGGAGAGTAGATTGAAATATGAGAGCACATTTTAATAGTGTTTATTCGCTAGATCTAATACAACAAAGCTTAAGTAGGTAGTTAATTAACGTCACACTGGAGCACCACAACAGGCTATTGGTGGCGGTCCTGTATCAATCCCGAAGGGAAAGATCCAAGGATAACGACTCGTAATTTTGAATCATAATTAGATGAAAAGAATAACGCCTGAGCTGGCATTCCACCCTCCAAACTTCCACACCATGCCAACGTGAGAACAGTTCAGGCCACGGCAGATTTAACGTGTACCAGCCCTCGCGTACACGACGATATTTAGCTAGACGTAGTTTCGAAATTACAACCCTCTGGTTGCTAATCCGTTGCCCTTCCAAATGGTCTACCACGACTCTTAAAAACATTGGTGACATTAAAATTGAAAAATGAAAGCATATTTTAATATCGTTTATTAGTTAGATACAACACATCAAAGGGAAATCTAAAGGACTATATACAAAGCTATTCTAAATACTCGAGAAATGCATTTCTAAGGACGCTAATAATTAAAACGCAATAGTGATGCGGAAATTAGCGCTACAAATGCGTTTAGCCTTGCTAATTCGCTCACTTCCGATAGATCTCATTCTCCAAAACAAAAAACCATTGTTTACACTAAAACGCACCTTCCGAAAATTTTATTATATATTCACATCCCTTGCTTTTTAATTTACTCTTCAGATTTAAAAACCAGATACCATAGTTCAAGAACAAAAGATATCAAACCGAACGGTACCTCCGATAAGTTAAGTTACCAGATAGGGAATCAAGCATCCGTGGTGGCAGACCTGAAAATAGGCCTGCTTTGATATAGAATCGCTGGAATTGCAGAGAATAGAATAAGACATCAAGCATCACCTGATGATATTTGAAAGTAGATAGGTATTCATTTACGTTTGTGACAAATAAAAAAAATCATGTCTATTCCAAAAGATTAAAATGTATTCACCAATCAGCCTAAATATAGATCTTTACCAAGTTAATTCCAAATACGTAAATACATTGGAGACAGTAAAATTGAAAAATGAAAGCATATTTTAATACTGTTTATTCGTTAGATATAACATAACAAAGACAAATCTAAAGAACTACATCCAAAGCTATTCTGGGACACTAGCCCATTTGGAAGAGGAACGGATTAGCAACCGAAGGATTCCGAGTTCGAAACTTGGTTCAGCCAAAGGCTGATGGTTCAGCCAAAGACTTCTACACGGTGGCTTTGGCTAGGTTCAGCCAAAGACTTGGACATGGTGGCTGGTGCACGTTGAAACTGTCGTGACATCAAATGTCCTCCCGTTGGCGTGATGTGGAAGTTTGGAGAATGGGGTGCCAGCTCAGGAGTTGGCCTCGTCATCTGACAGTGGTTCAAAATTACGAGGCGTTGTCCTTGGATCTTTCTCTTCGGGATTGATCCCGGACCGTCACCAATAGCCGTTGTGTTGCTCCAGTGTGAAGTTAATTAACTACCTTCCAACCAAAGCTATTATATAAAACTCGATAAATACATTACTAAGGACGTAAATAAGTGAAAACGCAATAGTGTTGCGGAAATAAGCACTACAAACGCGTTCAGCCTTGCTAATTCGCTCACTTCCGATGCATCTCATTCTCCAAAACAAAACATTGTTTACATTGAAACGCACCCTCCGAAAATTCTATTATGTCTTCACACCCCTTGCCTTTTAATTTGCTCTTCAGATTTAAAAACCAGATACCATAGTTGAAGAACAAAAGATATCAAACCGAATACTACCTCTGATAAGCAGCTAGTTACCAGATAGGGAATCACCCATCCGTGGTGGCTGACTGATAATAAGGCTGCTTTGAAAGAGAATGTTCCAAGATTAAATCTAAACAGCGTTTCGAATCAATGATTCGGCTATTGGAGGTATTTTTAAAACGACGGCGAATCATCCCACGCGCGTCGTAATTAAATGAAAAACTGAGTCATTTCATTAGTGTGTTTTCGCTTACGGGAGCTGCAAACTAAACGTTAATAATTATGTATAAATTACAGAAGGGAGGAAAATGAGGAAGCGATTTGGTGTATTAGTAAATGCACTGCTGCATTGTAAATTGTCTTGAGACTCTACGGCAGATGTTTCTTTGCCTTGAAAATGTGTGGGAAGAAAGTAGTAGAGAATTACGAGACAAATTTACGGGAACGGTTAATGTATTTTTTATCTTTTGTGTTCAGTTTCATAACGTTGAATGTCTCGTAAATAATTAGTCTCATATTCATAACTTCTTTTTACACAGACGAATTCTTGCTTACATCTAAAAATTATTTTTTTCATAACCATCTTTACGGATATAGACGAAACTGGCACGTGATACTAATAAAAAACCCAACAGGAACAGTATATATTCATTATTGAAATACAAAAAACCCTCATCAAATTCGATCATATTTCTTCAATAACGATTTACTTAAAATATAATATTTTAATGAAAATATTACTAAGATTCGATACAACATGTAATTGAATATAATTTTCTAGAAATCAAACGAACTTTAATGCATGTTTCATAAAAAAAATTTCGGAAGAATATTTTTGGGCAAATATTTCAGAAAAAGTTTACTTCAAAAATTATTAAACTTAAAGATAAAAATAAAGTATATATTTTTTAAATACTTAAAGTGTAATCTAATTTGTTTGAAAATTTCAGTACAGTTAACAGATTGTCCTCTATAATTTATGTTACGTATTCAAACGATATTGTATGTTTAAATTAAACACACAGAATAGTTAATATTTCGTATCGATAATGTTTCTCTGGGGGGGGGGGGTAAACTGTAGTGTTTCTGGTGAACTGTAAAATATCTGAACTGATGAATATTTATTTAATATTTTAAAATATTGGCACATATACATGCGAAATATAATTTATTAAATCTTCCTGTACATGCTTACACATTGTTGTAAAACTTTTAAAACCCCATTGTTCTATATTTAATTCCCCTCTATTATTGTTCCATATTTTCGGTTCTATTATTGTTCCATATTTTCAGTTCTATTATTGTTCTATATTTCATTTTGCTTTTTGGTCACATCACATTATGTCTATTTTATCTTAAGTAGAAAGTCAATTGAGAAATTGCTAGTTATAAACACTTCATCTAATTTAGTACATAAGAATATATAAATCTAAAACATTGATTTTAATGGATACATTTTGTGCCACTTAAAATTATCGGTTCTAAAATAATTTCCAAATAAGGCTGACGATTATTTTTCCAGAGGTAACGTTGAATTCACGATAAATGCTTTAAAAATCTCTAGAAACAGCATTTTTTAATGCAAACCCACATCGTTTAGTATTGGATACTATTTTTTATCAGACCTTTTCTTAATAGCCAAGAACAACTGTTCGCATGACGATAATAGATCGGCTGATTATTACCATTTACGTATCCTTAAAATAAATATATCAGTACACAAATTAAAATGAATTTCAGACGGAATGAACTGCTTATGAAACTGTAAACTAGTATTCATAATTTATTGATGGTACCTTGAATAACTGGCAAGCAAATTGTTAAACATAAATATTGCATAGCATTAAATGAAATAATCAATAAATAAATCTTTTCCATTGATTTCACTACTTGAATTAAAGTATTGAAATTAATTCAATGCTTTGCGTGCCTTTATATGGATATATCACGGTATTTTGCTTTCACGGACAAGTGCGAACTGAGCTAACGATAAAATATAGAGATTTGTGAGATAATAAATAAATATTAAAAATAAAAAAGAGTTCTAGGTTGAAAATTGCCTTGGTTCTATTTCATAGATATATTTTATTTAAGTTTATGTCTGAGAATGACAGAAGCATCCTGATCTTTCCAGTCATCAAATCTTGATATCAAATCATCAAACACCAAACGATATTGATTATTCTATACAGTGCTTAATGTATTATTCATTATTCCACCCGTGTGTTACGCTTTGCTGAATTTTTCTTTTCGATATAAAACCTTTAACTTTTCACGCATACAAATTTTTCTTCAACATTTCTTTGTGATGATATGAAAATATAACGGTATGTTTTTCCGTTTGCAATGTAACAAATAATTTTCCTGATTCAGAAAATCGAATAAATCGAAATATTTTCACCCAAAGAATGGTTTTATAATCATTAAAATATATGTCATGTCTCACATAATTAGTACCTCGCATCATATTTCCTGAAATCATTAAATTGCTAAAATTATTCTAAATAAAAGAAAAAGTAAATTTTTCGCTATGAGATAGTATACATAAAAGTTGTGAGTAAGAGTGATATATTCCCTGATATTAAGAATATTTTGGATCTTAAGTAAGATTGTTTGGAGCAGAAACCCACGTAGCGGTGAGGTATGAAAAACTATACATAGTTTTCGCTGATTATTTTGGGTGAGGGAACAAGTTCTCTCTCTGGTTTTCCTTTCACCATCCTTCCCCTCAATCCTCCGCGGAAATTCTTTGATGCTTCTTTTGTTCCGTCCGTTATCATCCTCCATCTGTTCTGTACTTTGGTTTTAAATCGCAACAAAATAAATGTTTTTGATACTCGAAAAAAGAAAGATAAGCATTGAATCAGTTGTCCATCTGTTTGTTTACATCTATTATTAGCTATCTATTACTTTATAACTATTAGTTAACTATCACATTTAAGTGTATAATGTTAAGCATGCATTAAAATTAGGTTTATTGGTTAGGTTTCTTTTTAATGAACAGGTCGTCTTAAGAAGCTAAGTGCAACATAAGTAACAGGGTATTTATCCTTTTAATGTTACAGATGGATTTGTATATTTTTGCAAATACTCTGCTTACTGATAAAAGGTATTTGAAAAAGTTAGAGAGAAAATAAGTTGGTATTAATTTTGTTGTTGGAAATCGAGCGCTGCTATTTTAAAATTTTAAATTTCAAGAGCCTTGTGAACATTTTCAAATCCGAACAAAGTGTATTTCGTGTAGTTCCCTTGTACTAATAAGATTTTTGTATTGAAAACTACAATTTAATGTTTAAAGTGATTCATACGTATGAAAGGTTTTTTTTTACTTCAAAATCTGCGAAACATTATTTAAATAATCCTTCCGTATGATGAGTATTTTTGCTTGACAATATATTCAAAAAATATATCATCATCTTTGAGAGTAAATTTTTGATTATTATAAACTTAGTGGACTCGGAAAAATAATTTGGTGGGTTGAGAAAGATCTGGATTGATATGCTATTTACCCATGACTCACAACTCTTGTTGCAATTCCAAAGTCCTTATAGGATCTAACCACTTGTCAAAATCAACGATCACAATAACAATCGACAATTAATTAAAAAATTAATTTTAAAACTCCAATCAGAAAGATGATAATGATCCGAATCCGCAAATTTGTTAAGTTCTGTTTCTTTTTTGTCTCAACATCAAAAGATATCTCTTTTTCTCACAAGCGTGAAACCAAAACAACATCACAATTTTCCCAACTTACCCATCTTCTCTTTAATCGGAGAGTGGAGAGTCTTGGAAAAACCACAATAACGCAAGAGTTCAGCTGTTCTTTACGAGTGCTTCAATAACATTGAGGTCCACATATGACAATCACTTGTCCCAATCTAGCCTCCTATCTCTCCAGTCCGTGGGGAAAAAATTAAAAATAATTTTAGTCGCACGGTGTGACGTTTCGCCGCATCCGAGCCAGCGGATCTCGGCAGACGACTTTTCCTTCGGGCCTGAATCGTTTGGTCGAATGGAATGGAATGGACTTTCCCCGCGGCCCACTACACTTCCTTTTGCTCTGGAGATCGCTTCAAGACTGAGGTTGCAGCTGCCATTGCAGCCAGGGCATTACCTACCATTCCACCGACTCCGGAGTCACTTTCTTCGCCGATGGGCGGAGTTGCTCGTTCGATTGGCCGATAACAGATGGCGCTGCGGGCGGTCGCTGTGTGGTAGGTGGCGGTACCGACCGACCTAGCGATTATGTCTCTGCCGAGGGAGGTTGGAGAGATGAGGCGGGAGCGATTTCTGATCTTTCGACCGCAGCGCGATTTTTACTCAATTCAGCATCAGTCACTCGTTGAATTGCAGAATTCGACGAATGGAAAAGCATATATTGCAGAATTGGATGAGTGGGAAAGCATTTATTGTATAATTTTACTTCGACATTCTAATTTATTTGCATGCAAATTTTTGAATATTTCGATTTAATTATGTATCTATAATTTCCACCGGGAAACCCCTAACTTCTTTGCACACGTTCAAATTCTCTAAAGGTTCAAAGTACTCAGCTTCACATGTCACACTCACATCTACAGGCCATGCCCTAGTTCCAGTTTAGATTACCATACTCAGTACCAGTTTAGCTGACGATCCTCAGTATTAGTTCATTTGACAGAACCCAGTACCAATTTCGATGAGGGGCCCAGTACCAGTTAAGATGACGGAATCCAGTAATAGTTCAGATGGCGATCTCCAGTATTACTTCAATTTACTGAACCTAGTACCCTTTTAGATGACGGACCTTAGTACCAGTATAAAGGCTAGAACCCATTACCAGTTTAGATGACGAGCCCTATTACTATTTCAACTATTTAACAGGACCCAGCAACCCCAATTGGGGCCCCAATATCATTTCAAATGACTAGCTTAATACCAGGTTAGATGATGAACCCAAGAAACATTTCAGGTGATCCCCAGTTCTTATTTAGTTGCCGGAACCTAGTACCAGTTTAGATGGCGGGACCCAACACCAGTCTAGATAACGGAACTCAGTACTAGTTTAGATAGTGAAACCCAATATCAGTTTAGATTACGAGTCCAATACCAGTTTAGATGACGATCCCTAGTTCTAGTTCAGTTAACGGAACCTAGTAACATTTCAGATACGGATCCTAGTACCAGTTTAGATGACGGTCCCTAATAGCATTTTAGATGACTGATGCCAGTACTATTTTAGGTGACGGGCCCCAACATAATTTCTGCTGACGAGCACAGTACCAGTTTAGATGACGGGCCCCAGTCCATTTCAGATGACGATTTCAAATACTAGTTCAGTTGACGATCTCCAGTACCATTTCAGATGACGGACCCAGTACCAGTTTAGGTGAAGAGCCCCAGTCCATTTCATATGATGATCCCCAGTAATAGTTCAGTTGACAATCCCCAGTACCATTTCAGATGACGGGCCCAAATACCAGTATATATGACGAGCCCAATATCGTTTCAGATGACGATTCCAAGAACTAGTTTAGTCGGTGAGGCTTTACCATTTCAGGTGTCGGATCTCAGTACTAGTTTAGATTGTAGAAAACATTAACTAGACAAAAAATCAAATATGAAAATACTTGTAATGGTCAGAATATACACTGCTGGCCACCCAAATTGCAACACCAAGAAAGACAAGAGATATCACAACAAAATTTATTTTGTAGATAACATGTTGACCAAGTATCAAATGATTAAATTTATAGACTTCTGTGAAGTGTGGTTCCTGCCAAAATCAGTAGCCAGAGTAGCCGCCATTGTTGGAGATCACCGCTGCCACACGCCTCGGCATTGATTCAAAGAGACTTTGGATGTGTTCTTGGGGTACAGCAGACCAAGCAGCTTCCACACGTTGCCAAAGTTGATCTGGTGTGGCAGCTGGGGATGTATTCTGGGTCAATCGTTGAGCAACCATGGACCACATGTTTTCTATCGGCGAAAGATCCGGAGAGCGAGCTGGCCAGGGAAGCAATTCAATCTGGTGATTGACGAAGAACCCTTGGACAATGCGTGCCACGTGTGGTCGCGCATTATCCTGTTGAAATATGGCTGTGGGCAAGCCCTGAAGGTAAGGAAGGACAACTGGCTCCAACACCTCGGAGATGTAGCGCTGGCTGTTTAAAGTACCGGCAATGCGTACTAGAGGAGTGCGAGAGTGATATCCAACACCGCCCCATACCATAATACCCGGTGCAGGACCAGTGTGGCGGTGCATAACGCAGCTGTTCAGCATCCTCTCTCCACGGTGTCTCCAGACTCGAATCCGACCATCGTGGTGTTGCAGACAGAAGCGTGACTCGTCAGTGAAGACAATTTCATTCCATTCTGCCGTCCACATCCTTCTTTCATCGCACCATTGGCGGCGGAAACGTCTGTGGTTCTGCGTCAAGGGTAGACGAAGCAATGGACGTCTTGCGGACAGACCATTCTGCTGTAAACGGCGTCGAATAGTACGCGCAGACACTGGATGATGCGGTACAGACTGAATGTGCTGTGCTATGGTTCGTGATGTGGTTGAGCGATCCGTCACTGCCATACGCACAATATGCCTGTCATCACGTGAAGTGGTGCACTGAGGTGGATGCGATCGAACACGTCGGTCCGTCGTACCCTCCTGCATCCAACGATCACATATCCGCATTACAGTTGTTTGGTTTCGTCCAACACGACTACCGATTTCCCTGAAAGATAATTCACAATCTCGGTAGGCCACTATCCTTCCTCTGTCGAACTCGGATACTTGATCAAAAGATGATCGCTGTTTTCTACGAGGCATAATTGATCGTTTTTTTGAAAAAACCACAAGAAAAACACAATTGCCGTACTTGAAATCGTCGAAATCTCCAAGCCTTAAATAGCGCTTTGAAGTGGCGCCACAGGCGCGCGTGATGTGCGTCTGCGCTGAAATTCTAATCATTTGCATATCTCACCTCCGCTATTGCATGTTGTAAATTTCATATTATTTGCATGCTTCCTTCAGGGTGTTGCATTTACGGTGGCCAGCAGTGTAGATTAAAGTGAGAAATAATTTAACTCTAATGAAATCATATTAACTATACTAGACGGTCTGTAGGATTATGTAATATGTTCTATAAAAAGAGATGCTTGCTTCAAAACTAGCTTTATCCATTCGATACTGTTTTTCAAATTGACTTCAGATAAGAATAAGCAAAATGCATCTCTTGCAACAACTGCTGCTAGAATTATAACTGGTTAACACCAAACTGCATAAAACGTGTATTCGATAAAATTGGAAAGAATCTACAAACCAAACTGTCCAACAGTTCTTTATCGTCCTTCTCTTATCTTTTGTAATACTGTCGACCGGCATACGCATTGTACTTCAGAATAAAATGACTTTGCTATTATTGGGAAACTGGAGTGCACACGTGCTGACAATTGAAATCTCGGAAGATTCGTAGGTCTAATTTTTTTAAATACTAATTTTAATTAAATAATAATTAATAATAATAATAATTAAATTTAATTTCTAATTTTTTACAAATACTTTGTAAAACCTTTTGATAATTATGTAGAAGTTAAGTCTTTACTCTTCCAACTGGGCTACCATGGCCCGCTTGTTTTCAAGAAAATAAAAGTCTAAAGATTATGTTAACATAGTTTACAATTCGAAATTCCAATTTTCAATGAAAAAATATAATTTTTTGCCTGAACTTTCCAAACCACTATTATTTAATTTCGGTACCAGACAGGTGGTTGAATTTATCTCGCGTTGGAGCAACACAATCAGTTACTTAGAAAGGTCACTGATCACTCCCGAAGGGAAAGATCCGAGGACAACACCTCGTAATTGTGAAACATGGTCAGATGATGAGATCAACATCTGAGCTGACACCCCACTCTCCAAGCTTGCACACCACGCCAACGTAAGGACAATTGAGGCCACCGCAGATTTAGCGTGCTCCAGATCCCATGAACATTGCGGTCTTTGGCTGGATCGAGTTTCGAACTCGCAACCCTTCGGTTGCTGATCCCCGACGGGCTACAGTGACCCCTAATTTTGGTAACATAAAGTCTATATATAAATTAAATATTTTAATTAATATTTTTATTTAATATTGTTTTATAATCATTCCGCCTAGAGTTTGTTGAAATCTCGTTTGAATGGCTATAAAAACATTAACTGGGGTATTTTTTGGAGATTACCTTATTTTCTTGAAAACAAGCGGGCCATGGTAGCCCAGTTGGAAGAGTAAAGGCTTAACAACCGGAGGGTAGCGACTTCGAAATTCGGTCCAACCAAAGACCGTCGTGTATACGGGGACTTCTGCACGTTAAATCTGTCTTGGCCTCAAATATCCTACACTTGAACTGGCAACACATTCTCCATGTTTCCACACCAACATGAGAACATTTGATACCACGACCAATGTAACGTGGTTGCTTGTTAGTTGAATTTACGCCGGACTGGAGCAACCAACTGGTTATTGAGTACGTAGGGAACCGCTGTAGCCCGATTGAAAAAGTAACTGATTAGCAACAGAAGTGTTGCGAGTTCGAATCCAACCAAAAACCGTCGTGTACCAAGGGGGCTGGTGCACATTAAGTCTGTTGTGGCCTCAAATGTTCTCACGTTCGCGTGGTGTGGAAGTTTGGAGAGAAGCTAGCTCTTGTGTTGGTTAGTCATCTGGCCGTGATTCAAAATTACATGGTTTTGTCCCCGGATCTTTCCCTTGGGGATTGGTCCCGGATCGTCACCAATGGCCCATTGTGTTGCTCCACTGCGAAGTTAATTAAAATACATATCTACCTACCGCGTAGGTAAGTATTTTAATTAACGTCCCACCAGATCAACACTTCGTGCTATTAGCGACGGTCCGGGATCAATCCATGAAGAGAAGGATCCAAGAAAACGGTCAGAAATTTTGAATCACGGTCAGGTAACGAGGTCAACACTTGAGGTTACACTCCACTCTTAAAACTTTCACATCACGCAAACAGAAAAATGTTTAGGGATCCATGCATTAGAAGGTCCATGCCTGCAGCTCTGTTTCTCGTCGCGCAGTTGTTTTATTATTAATGTAATAAATTTAGCTTCATTTAGAAAACATACTGTATAAGAGGTTTCACACTGGGCTTCCCTCGCTTTCGAAACCTTATTATCTTGACAAAAATGGCTCTCATATAGGAGGCTTTGTACAGAACAATCTCGGATTAAAAGGTTTGACTCGCATCACTTTTCACTCAATCGACACTCGTGCCACTGCACAAAAATGCCTCGTTCATTTTCCCCCACTTTCTTACGCTCTGTGCGAGAAAGTTAAAGATAGGTAAGGGAACCTTTTCGGGGGAAAGTTCAGGTCCGGAACATTCACTACAAAGATTAATGATTATTTTTTGGCATGGGAAACAAATGCTACGTTTTAAAAGATATGAAACTTTCATGAGAAAAGAGTAACATGCGGTCTGTCACTTTCATTCCTGTTGTAACGGGGGAGGGGTTGTACAGCAGCGGCGTGCGAGTATGCTTCCCGAGATTTCACGCACGATTCGAGTCTGGAGAATATTCCGTGGATATTTTCCCTCTCGGAAGAGATCCGGAATAAGGTTAAAAGCATTTCCACTTCAAGGGGTTTGATAAAACACAGCTTTTAACATCGTCATGCATTCCGTTTGGGTGAAGATAATGACAAAAAATGATAGTCGGTCTGGGAGATAAGGGAGGTTTTACCACCGTTTCTCCACAGAAACACTGTCTGCATATTAATTTTCGGTCTCCTGTGTTTGTGTACGAGTTATCGTGTTGGTATCTTTCAGTGTCGTGTTTTTAGCGTCACCTCTCGGTTCGTGGAATGGCACGATATGGTGTCACGATATCTGTTAGAAAGGGTGAACGGTTGTTTTAATAGTTTTGGTAGGCTTGACTGATTAGTTGTTGAAATGTAGTAGGCTTCTTTGTTACCTTTAACACTTTTAAAACACTGAATTTATTCTTGCTGTCTGAATTTCGCTTTTGACCTCAGTAAAGTTAGTGAGCTGTAAGTTTTAGGAAGGCGAGTAACAAATGATTAAGATGACTAGAATTTGTAACCATCACAAGAATTTGGCAGAATAGTTAATGTAAAAGTTGTATTCAAAAAGATATCCAAAACTTATTTTTCTATAGTGGAATCAAACACTCATTTCCTTTTTGTATCTTTAGCGTTTCGTTCAACGGCTTATAGTGTACGATGAAGAACTCGGTTAGTTGGTTGGGTTGGAATTTATGGTGTAAGGGTCATATTTGGCCAAGCTACATCAAACAAAAGACAACTTCAAGTAAAGAACATACACATAGAATGAAAGTTGTATTGGCTCAGAATGAGAAAGGTATGTTCAGGTTATGTTACATGAATCAAATGAGCGCCACCTACAACTCTCGCAGACATGGAGTTGGTATGACTTCATTACTAATTTTTCTCTTTTGACCACTAAGCAATTTTTATGTATGCCTTTATCAACAACGAAGTTGTTTCTATCCGATACTATTTTAACTCTTACCATAGATTTAACACGTTCAGACTTGGGTTTTATATTACGCGTTCACAAACATGGTTGGTTGGGTTTTATGGCGCAAGGGCCATAGTTGACCAAGCTGCTCCAAACACGTTAGACAATAGAATATATAAGATTTGTATAATGTGTAGTGGTTTTTTTTCTTTGCTTTAAATTAATATTTAAAACAATGTTAATCCTGCAAAATATCATTTGTTCAAACATACATCTAATTCCCTATTAGATTAGAGACTCATCAAGGCGTGTTGCATTTTCTGCAATTTGGGCAAAATCAACTACAAAGCATTTCCACGAAATTTTACACCCTGCTTCATCGCGTGTGAACATATATAAATGCACTGAAACACAACCAGACACATTTCCCTCCAGTTTTCATACCCCTATTGAACAAACACCACCCACTTCTCGAAAGCCCCGTTCGTTCCACCCAATCCCAATGAATCGTTGCCATATCGCGCAGCACAAATTCCCCTTTCAATTCAACACCTGATTTATTAGGGCAACTTAATTTAGCTCACCAAACATTGTTGCAGACAGGGCATGACTTCCAAGCTGTTCCGTTCCAAGCGCTCTGCAGAAAATGGCCGCCTTTCAAAAGGAATGGGCAAGGGAAAAGCGACGATTTACAATCCCCAACCCCCTTCCCTTCTGATCGCGTGTATTTCTGAGCTCATAGATCTGTGAGGCTTTAAACACCAAAGGTTTAAACACCGAGCTGAATCTATGGGTTCTATAGATTAGGACATGGCTCGATTAGCAAAGCGGTCGAGCGCGCATTCGTAATTCGAAACCTTCGGTCCAGAAGATCGTTTCGTGAGATAAAGGGGGTTGTGTGCGAGGATGGGGAGGACTATAACTGACAGGGAGGAGAGAAACTGACCAGCGACCTGGACGCAATCGATCAATGATACGTCACAAAGACAGTGAGGGACCTATTCGCTTATAATTAGAGATTGTTGACGGAATTCAGATTCTGGGCGATTAAATGTCACGAGGATGGTGTTAAGGAGGCAGATTTATCAGGTGATTGGGGAATAATTTTTAAATAGAAGCAAAATCATTGCGTACCATCTCAACTGTTTAACCTCCTGAGAGTCACGATATTACCAAGGAGGATATGGTATTGCTTTTCCTCACAACGATCCATAATGACTAAACAACCACATCTGTATGCTGAAAGAATACTGGGAAAGATTCCATTGGTGAAGAAGGTTGTAGAATAGATGAGAACCCTTCAAAGAGTTTAACGTAAACTTATAGAGGCTTAATGAATTCCATCCTTTTCTAAATGTAGTTTTCGAGCTTCATATATGTAAGATAGGAACGACTAAAAGTTCGTATTAAATGTGTACAAATATTCTCTGATTAAGACAATTTCTCTTAAAATATTGTTTCTTTTGACACAAAATGCACTGTTCTTCTTTTCAAGTGTAACGCTAACAAAGACTCGAGTTACAGCAATGAAATTGATTTGATTAGTAATGCGTGGTACAATGTATAAATTACAGACTTGTAAGTCAAAACACACATTCTAAAGTAAATCAGTAATTTGTGTGCTTGCTTGCACTCGGGATGACATTGAAGGACAAAAAATTTGGATGGTTATTAATGAAATGGAGTTCAACGCAGAGCCAACACGCATCCAGAATTCGTCAGTTACGGCTGCGAGTGATTTATGTTTCAATTTACGTGCAACCATCCCACACGTGTTCGATGGGGATGAATCGGGTGACCGGGCAGGCCAAGGAAGAAGTGGTACTTGGCCATAAAAGAAAAATCTGGCTGTTTGGGAGCCAGAGTTTCAGCATTGTCCTATTAAAAGATAGTTCCAGTGAGGGTCTGTATGAGGGCTAAGACGTCTAGTTCCAAGAACTCTATTCATAGTGAATGCGATCCGTATAAAATGAGGACGCGAATGAGATAAAATATCAACCTAAACCATTGTACTTGGAAGTGGACTAGGATCCCTTGCAATGCACCATCTGCCGTTGCCAACTGTATCTGCTAACAAGGATCCACCATCATGGGTCACTAGATTGCATCTAGTCTAGTATCAGAAAACATGATCCACTTGCATTCAGTGTTCCTCCTGTGTCTACTCTTGACGCCATTGAATTAAGTGGCGTCTATGGTAAAGTACAAGTAAGTTCTTATTAGCAGATTCTAAACACAGAGAAACTTAATTCCTTTACGGATATATGAAGAGTTGGAAAATAAAAATTCAATACACCAACTGTAAAATGAGTCGACAGGTTTTAATCCAAAAATTTAAATACAATCTGATTGCAAAGTTCAATAACGGCAATGGGACTGTTTTTATCACTTAAAACATAAATTCATACTTTTTGATGTTTTAAAGAATTTCTTGTATTTGTATATTACATACTTTTTCGGTATATGTTCAAAATATTTCTTCTTTTGGAATGCTTGATTTCTTCCGAGATCGTATTGCATTGTGTGATATTAATTTCAATCAGTCTCAGAATGAAACTATTTATTTATACGATACCAATGAGACAAAATGGTTAATGACCAAGCTAGTTCTGGATAATTAGTTTTAAAGATCTTTCAGAGTGATAATATGCAGCTGCAGAGATTGTGCCTACAGTAGACCATGTTACATTCAGTCACACGTGTTAGTGTGTTTATTATAGATTCATTATGTGTTGAGCGTGCCTACATGATGCATTATTAAGTTCTTACGTAATGCCCACCGAGGCAATCGTGAATGACGATGAGATACATCAATCAACCATCATTTCATCAATAGTACTAATTCTATATTTCAGGATTGTAATTATGTACTATAAAGTGCTACTTGATAGTACTTATTTACATTCCTGAAATATGGATTTTTTTCATCCTTGAAGCATGTTCAAAATTCTGAAATTTTCGAAATGCTAAGATCTTTCATTGCCTTATTCTTATCAGATTTCTACCTGTTCTTAAAAACTCTTTCCATTTTTAAATTTTCCTAAAAATTTTTTCTTTCAAGTTTGTTTCGTTTAATTCACCATATATTGAAAGTAAGTCTGAATTTGTAATTGAAGTCAAATAAAATTTTAATTTCTTAAAATACGCCACTTAACTGGTATAGTACTCACAGCGTTTGTCTGTTACCCTGGGTTTGAATCCTAAGCTAGTAAGGACATGGATGTGGTTGACATAGATGTAGTCCCTGTTAGGAGTAACTGCGATTAATCCATTTGCCTTATAAAATAGCCGTCAGTTTGTCCCTCGTAATGCCTAAAGTCGAAGAGTTCAGTAGTCGGGCATTAAAAAATCTTTAACTCCACCCCATGCACACAGACAATATAAGAAAGTAAACTTTTATTACACAGGACCCATGGGTATTGTTTTCAGTAACGGTTATTTATTATGGGACCCATGGGTAACTGTTTTCAGTAACGGTTCGAAATACTCCACAATCAAAATAAAGGTAAGAGGACGGATGCCTGTCTGTGCGCAAGCATCGATATCTTGACTGGTGAAATGAGATACAAACCAAAGATATATTTTTATTTATTTTCCCCGATTACTGACTTCTTTGGCCTCTGGAACAACAAGGAGTGAACTGACAATAAACGTGAAATATTAAGTAGACTGAGCATTGCTATTGAGAAGCTTCCAAAGGTATGACGAACGTTTCAACTAGTAGTCACGTGACTGTTCTGTGAATAATTGACATGGTTGGCCTATTTGGTATTTTATCGCTTCGTTTGGCGATAAATTCTTATGACAGGGTAGGTGTGTGGATTCGCATTTTTATGGACTGGCGAGAAAAATAGTGAAACCAATAAAATATGCTACTATGCTGCTTAGACCAATCAGATGGTGAATCCCTGGATGGTTATCTTCTCCTGTTCTGTGGACTAAACAGATGATGAATGTTCGTTTCCTCCCGGCAGACGATAGTTGTCTAAAGATCACGTTACTTCTAGTTTTAGTCGCATGATCATTGGGCCACATAAAAAGTTTACTACTGCTCACTCTTCTTTTACATTTCCTTTAGGGAACTGACGGTTATTTGTGAAAGTGTGCCCAGTGGTTAGGACACAGTTACTCCTAAATGGAACAATCACCGACATCCATGCGCTTACAAACTGGGTATCGAACTAGAACCTCCTGGTTGGAAGACAAACGCTGAGGCCACTATACCAGTCAGGCAGCAATCATTCCAAGATAAAATTATCAAAAACTGATCTATATGTTTTTCATTTCAAACTGAAGTTTGAAATTAAACTATTATGAAACATTAAATTATTCACAATAATACAAATTTCCTAGCTCTTATCATTTCTAAGCAAGTTAATTTTAAATGAAAGGTCATTTTCTGGTTGCCCACCACTGTAAAAGTAGTCCAATTGTTACTTATGTCGTGTGTGTGTAAAATGTATCTAGTTATCATTTTACACACACAAATTGGTATATTAGATTTTATGTAATTCGTGCCATGTATACGTGAAATTTGTTTTGCTATTTATTAGCTTGCGTAAAAGAGATTTTAAGCACAATAAAAAATTATAAAGAATTTAAAAAAAATTTATAGCATTTTTCATGGAATTTTTTTTGTTTCACTTTAAAGCAAATTCATTGACAATTGGCTTCATTGAAATAAAGCAAATTCGTTGGCTTTATTTTTTCTGCTAAATACATAAACTTCTATAATTTGGAGAAAACGAGTTTAACTTTGTGAATGTTTTGGAATCTCTTAATCAACCATGATTCCTCGAATAAAGGAGTTCTAGCTTGGATAAAAAATTCATTCCTAAAATTGGCATGTATAAAATACATAAGAATCAACAAACACTTTTCAAACTTGAATATCATCTAGATTTCAAACAACATAACTCAGAATTCTTGGTAATGTAAGCTAAATAATATTTAGCTATTTTCAAGCAGATTTTGTAACGGGCAATTCCGCGAAACATGGGATATGCAGGTGAAAAATATATTTTAGAAAATTACCTAAACTTTTTAGTTTTTTCTAGATAATTTAATGCTTTTATACTTGAATTCCACAAAACCTTTATGCATTTATTTATCAGTACATGGTCAACTGTTCTAAAACCAGAGGTATGAAGACTTTTTACTGTGAGCTTGGCTGTCTTTGCAGGGAATTTTTCCAATATTAGGTATTTTGTTTATTTTTCATGCATAATCGAAAGAGCTATTTAAGTAGAGGAAATCATGTCTAATTTTGTAACAAATATCAATAACTATATTTATGGAATGGCTTCGAAAAAGTGCTTAATATAATGTAAAGTGATTCACAAAAATTTAGTTTTTTAATTCTTTTATAAAATTCTACGTTTAAAATGAAAAGTTTCACTTTTCCTCTTGCTTAGAATAAAGCCTAAGAGTAATTGAAAAACATTATTTTAATCCATGCTTTTTCTTAAAAGATAGAACACATTTAATTTTGTAATGTGAGTCACACATTTCCTGCCATTAGATTAAATGTTGCACATAAAATATGGCTTTCATTTTTCAATAAAATTCAAACCATTTTATGATATATTTATTCTTATTAAAACTTATTCTTTTCTTTATACAATATAAAAATCATATTAGGGCACCTACAGTAGCGTCAGAAAGGCAAAGAAAGCGCAGACAAAAAATTAAAACCAGAAGGAAGTTATGACGATTATAAAGAAAAGCACCGTCTTACTATGAAATAATACCGATGCAGAAGGGCTCCATTTATGCTTTGAAATGTCTTTAGTATATTGTTGTTATTAAAAATATCGTAACTATATATTAAACTGGGGTTTTCATAGATTTATACATTTTTTATTTAATGGTAAAACAATTTTTATCAAAATGATAATTTACTTCCCATTTTTAGTGCATATGAATATGTTCATAGGGAATTATTTATTTTTTTAATTGTAATTTCTTTCATTAATAAGCAATTGTTCTCAAATATATACAAAAATTGATTTTAGCACAGATTGAAATTTCAAAAAGGTTATTAATAGGCATTCAGCCCTCGGAATTCACAAATGTAACTTGAGTCACAATAGTTTGTAAAGTGAGTCACAAAAAAATCAACGTATTTTATTAATTAATGCAACAGCTTCCTTTTTCTTACTTAGGTTTGACATGACCTACTCTCAGTGAAGCATCCAAATTCTTTTTTCCTACTAACTTGTTTTAGAAAAAGAAAAAAACTACCACTTTTGAAAATCTAAAAAATTGATGTCCTTTTTTATAAAGTGAGTCAGTCCGAAATATTGCCATTGGGGAAACTTAATTCCCACCAAAGTTCTACATTATGACACAGATGCTTTAAATATATATCAGCGAGTTTAGAAACCAATTTTTGTTTAGTAATCTTAATCCATTCTTTATTTACATGGAATTTAATATTGAAAATTTATGTCTGATTGTAGCGTGAGTCCATGGAATTTCCCTAATAATATACCTGTTATGGACGTGAAAAATGAGAATTATATTCTCCTGTCCACTGAAATCAATATTTACTTGGTTTCTGTTATCCCTTTTACCTTAATTTGAGTTTACTTTGCCCCCAAAACGTAAAACTTTCTTGGTTATGTGTAACCTTGGTGTTTTGGGAATCAAATTTTTGTTTGTTCCCTGAAGTGAGCAATTTTGTAGCTTCCTCAAACTTGTGATGGTTTCTATTAGTTACCTGGGTTATCAATTGTGTGTACGAAAAGTGCATCTATATCTTAAACTTTCTCTTAAACTTTTAGTGAGCTCTCCAAAACAGAGTTAAGAAGTTGGAGTCAGCTCAATCATGTCAGGAATTAAAACTGAAGTATTTCGTATATCGTTTTTGTTTAAAGTGTTTTTTGTGTTGTCAGATAACAAAAGTGGTAGGTGATGTTAATAGCCCTCCACAAACAGGGAAGTCATTGCTCCACGAATTTGAAGTTGGTTCATTACACTGCTTAAAGTTCTATTGATAAAGAGAGAGTAGAATTAGAGACACTCAGAAAAATAAAGTTATAAGTTTGTTGTTTATGAAACGGCTGATGAGTCGACAAAAATGTCTTCAAGTAGCCCTTACTAATGAGGAAGTTTTAGTGAGCAGAAAATATTGTTATTTTTTTAATTGTTTCCTGTTTAAAGTGTGTATTGTGACTGATTAAACATTCTAGTTTCGAATCCCTAGTAAGGATTCACTGTTTGAAGTAATAGTAATGTTCCAAACGATATCTGAAACAACAAAAATATTTTCAAACTTTTTCTTGGCGAAGAAATTAGAATATACAGCAATTTGCATTTTATTGAATGATTTTCTAGTCTACTTTCCTATTTTACGATATAAATTTGTTGCCCACTGATTTTGCGGGTCTTTTCATTTCAATAAGAAAAATGCTTTTGGGTGGTAATAAAATATTCCCAGAGTTTATCCGGATTTCTAAAGGTGCTTTTATTCTAAAACTCTTCATTGCTCCAGGGGTGGAATTTAAGGCTTCAATATGGAATCCCTTGTTATAGAGCAAAGTCTGCAGATCCCGGGGTAACAATGCTATACTTTTTGAAAACAATAGCGAAAATATGATGTGCTAAATTTTAGATCATATTCTGCTCTTGATAACCCTAAAGCATCAAAAACCTTTACAAATCAAATTTTTTAATTCTCTAAACATGGTTTTTAAAAATAGTGGGAAAAGTAGATTTTTCGTTACAAGTTATCAATGCACCAGAGGAGTTGTGAAACCATACACTTGCATTTCTTGCGTATTCCATACTAAAAATGCTTTAATGACAATACGAGAAGAAATATAAAAATATTTCTTCTCATGTTTAATTAATATCATTTCCTGGATATGAAACACAAGACAAACTTTACTGACACAGAGAAATATACCCAAGGTAAGTTGCAGGAATGTAACTTGCGGCGCCTACAAGTTCTATATGTACACAATTTAGCGAGTTCTGAATACAATTTTAATTTTAAGACATTTCTGCCTTCAGTCAAGTCTATTACACGTTTGAAGAGAAAGACAATAAACACTTTTCTCTTCAACATCATGTTAACGGCTTTACAGGTACTTGTTTATTTCAGAAAAGTTCCGTTTTCTCTCACTAATAGAACCTGTTCTATGCTACTTTGACCGTCAAATCTCATAACCTTCGGCAGCATTGAGCTACTCAAACAGAAAAAAAAATTGTAGCAATCAAGGTGTATTACAGACTTGATAAAATGTCCGAGTAGGAGTCACCAAGCATCCTTTTCGTGCCCATAATTGTCTCATAACTGTTTCATAATGGAGCGAACTTCGGGGTCAACTTTGCAAAACTCAGTACCTCCAGATTACGATGTTTTGAAGGTGCCCTGTTGTAAGGATACTAGGAGTAAGCTTCTAACATGGATATTGCACTTTCGAAGCGCTTGTTGAGAGTTCGTGATGCAGGTCTTATGTCATGTGCTCTGAAGGACTGAGTGTTAAGAGAAGAGAATTGAAACCTGTCGTTTTCTCCTTTGTATTTTTTAAGCACGCACCGGTCTTGTTCACGACCTTCATCCTTCTTTGTGTGATTTCGTGCGCTCATTTTGTATCAAAGGTTATTTTTTGTATGCACATCAAGAGCTATGAAAGAGATTGAACTGAGAACAGTTAGGACTCGTGAGGCACAGTTTGCTAACAAAATGATAGTGTTATTAACATTGTCTGTAAAAGTGTCATTCACTCAAATGACGCTTCTGGCTACACTTTATTTCGTTAGAAAATATGTAGTGATTTAAGTAATGAGTATGTAATAAAAATGTAGAGGAAAGATATAATTGGGGGACTTTATAGAATATGTAAAGGATGATTTCCCTATCATTATAAACTGGAGTTTGAGATCCTGTTGGAACTATTTCTCTGTTAACTGAAAATTCTTATGCAACGTCGGTTAAGCGAAAATAATCGAATAATCAATTCTGTTCTGTATAATTTACTTTATTTCTATTTCATATCCCAGATATTAACCAAGCACAAGACTATTCCGTTTTGTGCTTGGTGCAACTTGCCCAAATGTGACCTTAGAGCCATAAAACCCAACCAACCAACTTAAAGAGAACTAATTGAAGAACTGGAATGTAATCATATATGAAATCGAACTCTATGAGCTCAATGTAACTGGATTTGTCAAATTATGAAATATACACTACCTATTCATATTATTGGCAGCATAATCAATTCCATTTTTAATTGAACTATTCATCTTGTCCTAACACATATTTTCTAATATCGTGGGTTTCATATATCAGCCATACACGAGTATTTGGGTGTCAGGTGCACTTATAAATCGAAGTTCGAAAGTCATATTGTTTAAAAATGGAGTGTAGATTGACCATCCAAACCGAAACTCGTCTTGGTTAGGTTGAAACATGCGTTTTGAAATTCACAAACGAAATTTCAGCGATACTCAATATTTTCCCTAGGCGTTTCTAATAACATCCAGATCATATTTTAAAACTATATTTGCCTACAATATCAAGGTGCGATGATGTTTTGTTTTTGAATTTTGCTTCCGAACTGAATTTCTGTGCTTCAAACAAACCAATACTTATAAAAAGTTTCGTTGTGGTCCCATGATGATTGGACAACAAATTGTTTTTCACAGATATTTGTTTTGTGTAGCAAAATACGACTGAAGAGTGACAGACTTAACCCAAATTGAACTATGCGTTAGCTATAAGAAAAAAGTATACGAAGAAAAGAAAGGCATATTCATGGAGGGGCCAGCTAACCCTCTGCTTAGGTCATTAATTTCTTCTATCTCAATGGAAACAATTTTATACTCAATTGAGTATTAAATATTTTTCATATCACTCATAGAAATAGTTAAAGATTCACTAAAGTCTAAAAGGAATTGATATATCATTTTATTATAATCAGAAGGCTTTATATCACCATTCTGTTAAAAATAAATATGGCTAATTTTAAATTAACATGCCATTTCGAAAATACAAATTTCGCATTATAATCACACCCCATTGATTCTGCTACAAAAGCATTCTAGATCCGTCTTTTCAAAGGCTTCTTGAATCAGAAAATTCGCAATTGTTGTTTAAGATTGAAAAGATCTATCTAAAGCATACATGATATTTTGAATTGGCTGAAATGAAATGTTCTGAAAAGCTTTCATGACCGGATAAAGCATTTTTTGTTTTTAGATAAATATGTATTTAGAATTCAGAACCTTTTGTTTGTGGAGCCAGTCTTTATAGTAAAGCAATGCATTTCAATGCACTTTACATTTGTAAGAATGATTGATTAAAAGGTTACAAGGAGTTGCTTTAGGCAAACTAGAGAGATTTGACTTTTCCCACTCAATTTATAATGAAATACTATTTCATTCCTAAAGATTTTATTTTACTTAAAATTGTTTTCCTACCGCGATGAATACTAATCTCAACGAATTAAAATATTACTTAGTCATGCATACTAATTTAAGTAATTTGTGGGCTAAATTATTGATAAATGGAATCATTTATTTATAATTTAGGAAATAACAGAACATTCTTTGTGCAGCTAAACAAAAATATATTTATAAGAAAATCCCAATCTTTTACTCAATTTCATCAATATACTTCGCTTAATTTAATATTCATATCAATTGCGTGTTTCCTTAATCGTCGTTTCACTTCTTCCATCTTTATAAGAATCCATTCTCTCAAACTTCAAAATGTACATACTTTTCATGAAATAAATATAATGGTAAATTAAGACACACTATTCGAGTACTTCATTGAAATTAGAGAATAAAATAATTTATCATAGAAATTTCATTTAGGACCTCATAATAAAATTCATTTCATATTAAATCTAAAATAAGACTTTATCGGGTTTGCTAGAGTGAAGTCAGTTTGCTCAATTCACTTTTCTAACGTTTGTTTCTTAATAAATCACTAAAACTTTCCTACATCACAAGATACGTGAATATGCCAGTAAAATACATGAAATAGAAAGTAAACTCCTTAAGACAGATGTCTTGAAATTATGATCCAATACATTACTATAGCTTACATACATAAACGGATTATCGAATAAATGTAGCCACAAAATCACTTTTTTATGTATATTAATAACTTGAATACCCAATGCTGCATAAACTTTTTCTATTGCATCATTTCATTCCTTTGACTCAATTTATTAATAGGAGTAATTATGACAAAGCCGTGTGTGTTAATATATTTTATGGGTTTTCCGGCATATTTTAATTCACAAGCTATCTTAGAAGAAAGAGTTTTTTCTTCACACCATCATATTAATCCATTATAAACTATCTCTACCAACTTATATCCTTCCGTTTCCTTTTAAAAATAGCTCAGAATTCACCAGCAGGTTTGGAATTAAGTATGCGTTTTTAAATAAAATATAAAAGAGTTTCTTCACTTATACCGTGTCAAAATATCAAAAACATCTGCTTTATTTGAGATCAGCTCTTTTCAAATAAAGTCTTCAACAGCACTCCATTAAAAATATTTTCTTTGAAAATGACTCTACTCTTAAACAAATCACATTGTTTTGCATATTCAAATTTGTTACCAGCAAAAACCTACAGGGACTCTATAAGTTTTACCGGTTGCGTGTTTTTTCCCATACCTCTGAACCAATTCAAACAAGTCTACTCTCTCAAAGCATATGGAAATTTTCACAACCGTTCGTTCTCTTCTTCATTCCACCGTCTGGCGACCCTTGGCAAGTCAGAAATCGAAACACTCCAGCTGGACCTCTTGACCTCCACTTTTGTTTTTGTTTTTCAACTTTCCTTGGCCTTCAAGCCACACCTGGATATTCAAAAACTTGACTCGTTGCGTCAGTTCTCCAATGCGGAAGCACCGAGACTGGGCATTCCTTGAGCAGGATGGAACTCCGGCACTTTGTTGTTCTTTAAGGAACCCGTTCGTTTATTATAATGTGATTTAGCCGTGATGACTATCATCGATATATCGAACGGTAATTCCTTTCCGCAAAGGTTTAGCATCCCCGGTATAAAGACGTAATCCTTTTTGGCGAACGGAATTGATTGCCGTCACGAGATCCTGTCGCTATTGTGCTGGACTGATTCCTGGAACAAATTGTACGCTGTTTGTGGAAGGGTAGTTACCCTTATTGAAAATACCGACTTGAGTTAGGAGGCACGGTAAAGGGTATTACTTCTCTCACGAATCTTATGGGTTCGAGAAGTCAACAGGTATTGTGTTTTAAGTGGATAGATATCGTGTGAGAGATATAAGGGTATCTAAACTGTTAAACAGTGATGATTATAATCAAAGCTGTTCTATTGCATTAAAAGTAATATCAATCGAAAGTTTAGTGTTTTGATACATATTACGTAAAAACAAATGTAATTTTCATAGATAATATTTGAGACCTCACCATAGTGGAAAGATTGTTATTATTGAAAATACTGACTTGAGTTAGGAGGGGCACGGTAAAGGGTATTACTTCTCTCACTTAGTTAGGATTCGAGAAGTTGACAGGTATTGTGTTTTAAGACGATGGATATCGTGTGAGATGTATAAGGGTATATAAACTTCTAAACGGTGATAATTAGAATCGAAGATGTTCTATTACATTGAAAGTAATATCAATCCAAAGATTTTAGTGTTTGATGCCTACTAGGTAAAAAATAAATATAAATATAGTTTTCTTAGATAGTATTCCCCACCAGATATACCTCCCCACCAATGGAAAGGTAGTTACCTTAGTTGAAAATACTGACTTGATAGACTGTAGCGCCTTGTTGAGTTCGAATATCGTATGTGCCGAAGTTGCGTTGGTTGCATCTTGGTTTCTACAAGACTGCATGCGGCTCTACTTCTTCCAAAAACCTCCAGGAAGGCATGTCCCCTTATAGTTGACGGTGTGTGCGATGTAGTATCATCTCCAGTAATGTCCCGAAATATTGCAGTCTGCCACGTTCTCGCCAAGTAATGCTTCAAGGATCATACGATCTATGAGCTGGAATTGGAAAAAAATATTTGAAACATGCTTAAAGTTTTGGAAAAAGATCTTCGTTTAACAAATAATTACTAACTTCTTCGATGCGGAGTTCCACATGTGGGGATCTCAGGAAAAAGGGTTAGGATAGATGACGTTATTCTCTATTTAATGATAGCTTTGCATTTGCTCTACCATGAACGATTCGCGAATTATTTTTTCCTCGCAGCTGTACATAGAAGGCTGACAGAGGTTTGCAATAAAGCAACTTCTTATCGTGATACTCTTCACGTTGATTTGTATTTCTTTTTGGAACGTTTTCCTGACTTTGAAAATATGCGAGTTTCCTAATACCAATTTCTTTGATTCAATTCAACAAAATTTACAATCTTAAAGCTTCACGTGTGTGTATTTCTTTTTAATTCAATTTAAATACTACTTTGTAGATAAAACGTATAACACAATCTAGCATCTTTTTACATAAAATGCAATTTTATTAATAATAATCCATTGAAATTAATTCAGTTCAATATCCGTCTTTTTAAAATTAAACTACACTCACAAAAACGTAACAAAAACTCATAAGAAAACTCAATTAAAATTTGTTCGTTTTAAATTTATCATCATTTGTCAAAAACACCATTACTATACGGACAATATCATAGTCATAGAAGTTCATCTGATTGCATGCCCCGCTTTATTTAGAAGTGCTTTTTTCCGTAACTGAACTGCTAGAGACCATTTGTATTCTCTGTAATAGCGTTGTTTATATTGTCTAAATTGAATTTGTTATGTTTTATATTATTTGTAATTGGTATTTTTGTAGCTGTTTTTTTCTCCCTAAGGACGTTTGCTCACTGGTGTCTGCATTGGAAATGAAAACAAAAGTGGAAATAAACGTTCAACAATGTACTCTCGAAACAATGATCTGTAACAACATACTAGACGCAATCTATAGACCCCAGAGTCATAACAAAATCTGATTTTTTTTCCTGCTTTCTACAGTTACGAAATGCTTCACGATATGATATTAGAAAGTAACATACGGACAGACATAAAAATACAGTCAGCAGACAATGACATGAAAAATTCAACAACAAAAAAAATCAAGGCTCGGAATGATCTAGCCGATGCCAGAATCCAATGTGAACAATTACAGCAACTTGTCATCAACAGTAGTGACCGTATGTCTTAATTATTAGATTTATCCGGCGTCAGCATTTGCAGGCTATCTCGGAAATGACCCTTCCTGCTCAGCAGTGCCCTGTGCTGACGCTGCGGCCCTCATAAATCCCTTGTTTTTAGTGGGCTCCTTTACTTCACTCGTAAATGGAGATAGCGAATAAGAGGTGGAAATTCTATTTCCCAATGTTTGGCTCGTGTGAACAGCCTGGAGGGGAATAGATCCGAAACAATTTCATATTTACAGTCGGTTTGCAAAGCTATCAATGGCTCTGGACCTTGGCTGAGAATACTTTTGAGTAGAGTTCGTTATACGGTCGGATCTGATTTCTATCAGGAAGGATTTATACGAGCGGTGTTTAATATGGAAAGAGCTGAATGTGTTGGTTCTGATAGCTTACTTCCCACTTCGCCTCTCTCTCTCTCTCTATATATATATATACCCTTGCATATATACTATATGCAAAATACCAATTATTTATATATATATATATATATATATATATATATATATATATCCTAGCTACCAGTTCTTTTTTAATATAAAAAGTACTATATATCATGGTAGTATGAGGTAGCTTTAGTGAAGTTGTATACGTCGTGGATTTTTGTCAAAAGCGTAAAATGTCAGACCTCACACTTTCAAAGAGGCCAAATTGTAGGAGCCCGACTAGTTGGAACAACTGTGACCGAAACATCCCAGCTTTTAGGCGTTTCTAGAGGTACGGTATCTAAAGTCATGACAGCGTACACACAGCGCGGCAAGACAAGCTCGGCAAAGCAAAATAGTGGACGGAAGGAGAAACTGAGTGAAAGAGACCGACGGGTATTGAAGCGGATTGTAATGTCTAAAGAGAAAACAACTGCAGCCAAAGTGACCGCAGAGCTCAATCAGCATCTGGATTCTCCAGTGTCAATAATTACAGTTAGGAGGCACCTTCATAAACAGAACATTTACGGCAGAGTAGCAATTCCCAAGCCACTTGTCACAGATGTTAATGCCAAACGTCGTTTATAGTGGTGCCACAACCACAAAACCTGGTCGATTGATAAGTGGAAGACAGTTATATGGTCAGACGAATCATCTTTCACACTTTTCCCCACAACAGGACGGGTGCACGTTTGGAGGACACCTGCACAAGCGTATGATCGTGATTGTCTCCTTCCAACTGTCAAGCATGGAGGTGGATCTGTCATGGTATGGGCAGCCATGTCGTGGTTTTCTGCTGGCCCAATCGTAATCCTGAAAGGAAGGATCACTGGGGAGAAGTATAGAGAAATTTTAGCTGACCAGGTCCATCCTATGATGCAAACTTTGTTTCCTGCAGGAGATGGAATTTTCCAGGATGATTTTGCTCCTATTCATGCAGCGGGACTGGTCCAATCATGGTTTGATGAACACGAGGATGAACTGAAACATCTACCTTGGCCAGCACAGTCCCCCGACCTCAATAGAATCGAACCGTTATGGTCTATTTTAGAGCGTTCAATCCGGAATCGATATCCTCCACCGGCATCTCTCCCGGAACTTTTACAATATCTCCATGAAGAATGGTACAATATTCCTCCAAACACTATTCAGCACTTGTATGATTCGATTCCCAGGCGAATCCAAGCTGTATTACATGCCAAAGGCGGTCCTACGCCATATTAGTAAAGGATTCCTTATAAATCCAGTGTGTTTCCATTAGTTTGATAACACCCTGTATATATATATATATATATATATATATATATATATATATATATATATATATATATATATATATATATATATATATATATATATATATATATTATATATATATATATATTCTAAAAGTAAATCTTGGGTAGATAGGTAGTTGAATTTACGAATACCAAATATATATATATTTGGTATTTACTTTATTCTAGATTGGATTCCATTGACCTGAACTATTGTGAGGAATCTCTTATAAGAAACTTGAAGTACAGTTTAATATGTTACTTATTAATCGAAATCCAAAAGTCGTATGGTAACAAAAATTTCCCATAGAGTGACAAACCAAACCGAAACTCACTTTGCAAACATGAAGCATCTATTCTGATATTTACGAACTTAATATTGGATTTATACGAGCAGTGTTAGATAACGAAATAGCTGACTGGTTTGTTTCTGAGATGAGTGTAAAACGTGAGTGTTACAGAAAATAGTCTTAACCGATTTCTACGTTTTAATGTGCAATTCTTATATATATGTGAGGCACTAGGTTGATATAATTAACTAAATACAGTAAAACCTTGATTATCCGAGGTAATATGGACCTCGGTAGGTAGGTAGGCTGGTAGTTGAATTTATGTCGCACTGGAGCAACGGGCTTTTGGCAACGGTCAAATACCAATCCAGAAGGAAAGGATCCGTTCTTCGTAATTTTGAACCACGATCAGGTGACGAAGTCAGCACCTGAGTTGTAACACATAGCCCACTATGTTTCTCCAGAGCGTCGTAAATTCAACTACCTATCTACCCAAGATTTACTTTTTAAAGGCAATACTTAATTCATTATTTACTCACGAAATTGTGTATGAAGTTTTTGTTAAGCCTGCTAACTTTATTTACTTCATTTTATTTTAGATAAACGGAATTCTATTTTTCTATCAAACAAGAATATATTAAGCAACAAGGGACGATAGGAGAAATGAAATAAATTAAATCCCTGCGATTCCCGATTGTAATGGAATAAGTACTGCCACTAGAGTAGGATTGATCCTCTTGATGAAATAATGATGTTTATTGTCTCTTCAGTATGGTTGTACTAGACGATGGAAGTAGAAAGCAGAGTCGTGCTACAACTAAAATGATATTTTAAACTCTCCACTATGAGTATTACCATTAGTGGTCAATACATTGCAGCATCAAGGATCCGAAGTTGACTATTGTAACAATATTGCATTGTGTTTTGAAAGAACTCGGGAAAATTATCGTTGATAACGCTTGCTTAGTCTTATAGAGGCACGGCTTGGTTTGTCTGAAGTAGCAATAAATAAAATGTTTTTTGATGATCTTCAAATTGACGGATGGGACAAAATTATGTATAGTGCATTGCTTTGTAGCGTGAAAGTGTTACTTTCCCTGGAAATAAAATCAATACAATCCACCATGATGACAATGTTTGGAAATGTCTGGAACAGGGAAATGAAAGTAATTATATATAATTGTACTTCAAAATTAGAAAGGAACATGGCTTTCCAAACTAATGAAAAATATTTGAGAGTCGATTTCTTTTGTTAGCTAACCAAATACTTTCAATTGTTCTTGTAAAGGGATCATTAATGATATTGCATTCCAGAATCAAACGCACCATATGCTATGATAGAGTTGTAATTACGAAGCAAGACGAAGAGCCTAAATAATGATGTGGATCTGTCTCAACTTTGCTGGATTTTTGTAGAATTTTCTACGCTACTTCAAGATCTTCGTTTTCTTTTTATCTAATTATTTTTGTGTTTATCCTCTATTCAAATTTGATGCTTCATACATCTTTTATGTTTTGTTGTAGGTAAATTATTTATTTCTAATTCGCCTGACTTTTCACACAGAGATTTTCTACACCTTAATAATAAAAGATAAAAAATTAATATGTTTTTTATTTTACTTGAAGACAATCAATGATTGTTAGAATTGTATTATAAAAATTCAAAAAGAAATATTATTTATATAATTATATAAAAAATCGGTAGTAACTTATTTTTATAGATTTATGTATAGTCAACTTACAGGTGAAACACACTAATGTCAAAAAACATAGCTCTAAGGAAACGAAGGGGAAAAAATTCAGTTTACTTATTGGGTTTCTTAAGAAGAAATCTAAACTTCATGCAAAAATGTCCCCCATAACCCCGGAGCTATTGTGAGGTTCTTCCTCAAAAGTATTGGCAATGTTGCAACACCATTCTTGTTTCAAAAAAGTTTTTAAGAATTTTTATATTTAATTCATTGCTAATTCTTTGAAGGAAACTATTATAAAAATAGGCAGGTTTTATTAAAAACACATAAATAAAGATGTATTAACACACATGAAAGTATTTTGTACATAAGAAAAATTTAGTTTTATTTGTTAGCATGTGGTCAGGCCCCTTATATCTCAACACCAATCTAGAACACCGCTAGACATCAGAATATCAAATGCGAAAATATTTATATATCTTAGCAGCTAATATACTTATAATATCTATACAGGATGTTTCCAAACATGTTGAAACTTCAAGGGGTGGTACTCAAAGAATTGAGTCGTATTCACACAGGGCTAGAGGGAGCTGTTCGGTAGCGGAGCACTTGGCTAATTTTTACAGCATTGCATGTGTTGATGCTGTCAGACGTGCATTACTGTTGGTGGTCGAAACATTGAGTACCTATTATAAAACATTAAAATTACGAGGGCAAAAATGTATCTACATCTTGCTGCCCTTAGCAGTAAGATGTAAACATTAATTTCTGTGCCTTAGTGCAGAAATGAAAAGCAGCAAGATGTAGACATTGATTTCTGTGCCTTAGTGCAGAAGTGAAAAGCAGCAAGATGTAGACATTGATTTCTATGCCTTAGTGCAGAAATGAAAAGCAGCAAGATGTAGATATTGATTTCTGTGCATTGGCGCAGAAAAAAAAATCTACATTTTTGCTCCTTATTTCAGAAATGAAAATTTACATTTCTGCCCCTTAGTATGAAACGAAAGGCAGAAAGATATAGACATTAATTTTTGCTCTTTACTGCAGTAATGAATATCTACATTTCTGCGCCTTAATGCAGAGATGAAAGCAGTTTCCTTTTGTGCTGAGAACAGCTTTTGTACATCCGGGTGACGCTTGCGGATATACATCCTTACGTGAATAAGGCTTAATTTTGTGTCTCTACCTCATCTTAACCCTCTGAGGGGTTCACACGCATATATCTGTTATTCAATCTGCAGTCCTCCCTGCATCACTTTTAACCTTCTTGACCAATAGAATCTTTCTTTGTATCCTTTCAACAAATCAATCTGGGTATGTAGCCTGTATGTGCATGGGGATGCAATACTCAACACTAAAACGGAAGTTAATATCCGAACTTCTTGATACTCACAGGGGTTGAAGTTTATGCACTTTAGAGAAGAAATGATAGGCAGCAAGATGTCAATATTCATTTCTGCACTAAAGCGCAGAAGGGAAGGCAGCAAAATGTGGATATTCATTCCTATGCCTCACTACAGCAGTTTCCTTGTGTACAGAAAACCTCCTTTGGTATATAAAGATAACTCTGTCTAGTATATATCCTGTGATTACGGTTTGATTTTGTGTTCCCTACCTCTTCTTACCCATATAAGGGGCTTACTCGCATATATCTGTTATGAAATCTAGAATTTTCCCTGCATGACCTCTAACCTTCTTGACCAATACAATTTTTCTTTGAACAAGTCAATCTGGGTTTTCAGTCTTTATGTGCATTGATGGATTCAATACCACTCTCTTCGGAAACCTCATGACGCACTGCAATACTGAACATTAAAACGGAAGCTAATAAAGCTGAAAGGAGGTTGAAATTTTGAAGTACCCTGTAGTAGTCTTAACCTAGCCTTAACCGTTTTAAAGAAGTGGAAACTCCAGACGTTGCATCCCACCCAAAACTTAACAATGGGACAAAACTGTGTTTATAACGGAAGTATTAGGAAATCGGTGCATGTACAGCTGACATTTGTCGATATTTATTCAACTGAAATATGAATTGGAAATTCAACGCTTCTTAGAGTGACTAAAATTATTTCGAAACCCTAGTTAAGCTATAATGAGGTGTCAAGCATAAATTATTTCGAAACCCTAGTTAAGCTATAATGAGGTGTCAAGCATAAATTATTTCGAAACCCTAGTTAAGCTATAATGAGGTGTCAAGCATAAATTATTTCGAAACCCTAGTTAAGCTATAATGAGGTGTCAAGCATAAATTATTTCGAAACCCTAGTTAAGCTATAATGAGGTGTCAAGCATAAATTATTTCGAAACCCTAGTTAAGCTATAATGAGGTGTCAAGCATAAATTATTTCGAAACCCTAGTTAAGCTATAATGAGGTGTCAAGCATAAATTATTTCGAAACCCTAGTTAAGCTATAATGAGGTGTCAAGCATAAATTATTTCGAAACCCTAGTTAAGCTATAATGAGGTGTCAAGCATAAATTATTTCGAAACCCTAGTTAAGCTATAATGAGGTGTCAAGCATAAATTATTTCTGTGCAATTTGTGTAAGATCTCATTTACAATTATGCCTTATAACTATGAAAAAAGTAGGAGTATTAGGGTTTCAGACTTTCTCATCTTTACATGGTGATTAGATCACAATTTTTCCAATACATCGCTTCCTTTTGTTTGAAAAACTGCTTAGCATAGTCCCAAGTAGCAAAGCCACTTATTTGAGATGTGTTGACGATAGTTGATTGGTATCAGATAGGTAAGCGAATAAGACTCAGATGTCAATGGAATGCTACCTTATTTTTCCATTATCCTACCTTTTTCTCCTTATCATATTTAAGCTGTTTGCCTAGCGAATGAAACAAATAGCTCAATTAGTCAACAGTGGCAAACGCTGCTATCCTAATAGTTTGGCCTTAAGATAGAAAGAGAAAAGATATATTTGCGATTTCTTTAGTAGCGTTTATTTTGCTACGACACCATTCGTTTGCAGCACGTGGCATAAGGGATGTGATAACTGTTGGCCTATTTCTGTAAACACGACGTACATGAGATAGCTGTTACCTTTTTGTAACGGAAAATCACTCTTTGTGTTCGTTGGGGTATTACTTTAAATAGCATAAAATTAAATGTACGCGGTTAATTTTAATTCATAAACAGATGATGCATTTTCCGATACCTCTTAAGGGCAGAGGTAGCCCGGATGGAAGAGTAACGGATTAGCAACCGGAAGGTTGAGATTTCGAAACTCGATCCAACCAAAGACACGTGTGCGTGGCGGCTAGTGCACGTTAAATATGTCGTGGCCTCAAATATACTCACGTTGGGATGGTGTGAAATTTTGGAGAGTGAGGTACTAACTCAGGAGTTGCCTAGGGGGTCATATGACCGTAGCTCAAAATTACGAGGTGTTGTCCTCGCATCTTTCCCTTCGGGATTGGTGCCGGACAACCGCCGATGGCTCGTTGTGTTGCTTCAGTGCGTGTTTAATTCAACTCTACCCCTATACTTTTAAATGAATTCATAGTGTCAAATATAATGTTAATGAGTAATCTAATTAATCCACATTTCATATAAATTAATTACAATTATTCATTAAATTGCCTTAGAACTAACATTCATTTGAATTTAATTTGAAAGTCTTAATTTAAAAGTTGATTGGGAATAATTATTTGAAATCGTAGGAAATTCATAATTATTTTATTACATTTATACCATGAAAGAGGCTTTGTCGAATTAACGATGAGTAAAACAAAAAATCGATTAACATGAAACAGAATTGTTAATAGTTGATTGAAATATGTGCAAATGGAAATGAATGAAATTCTCCCTCTACAGAAAATTACTAAAATAGAACCCTGTACAACAACTGGGGCTATAAATTAGTAAAATATATCAAACAATGCATATATAATTCAGAATCGTTTCATAAACATTTATTTAAAAGTAACGAGCAAGTCTAATAAATACGCACGGAGAAAGAATGCAAAAGTATTTAAAAAAGAAATGAGACAAACACACAATTAACTCATTTAGATTTCATTACCTTGGAGTACCTCTTAAAATAATTTAATTAGAGCGCATCTTCGAACATATTTTTATAACGCTCTTATTCTAAACAGCCTAGGAAATTATTTCAAAGAATCGGGTTCGATGCGAAAAGCGCCATCTAGCGATGCACATACGAATGATTTTTAAGAATCTTTTTTTCAAGCTGATATTTTCCCTCTTTTTAACCACGTTTTTCCGGAAATTTTGGTTGTAAAGGTTTGATTTGATTTCTCGCAGTTATGGTTCATTTGGAGTCTTATTGAATAAAAAGGTGGATGCAGTTCATTGTAAAATGTATGGAGGGAACCTCAATTTCTAAAGGCAATAATCAGTTTCAAAAAAAAGATTTTTATTTCAAGCTAAAATGTAGTGAGTAATTTTCCTTTAAAATTAATGAGTGTAGTTTATTTTATTGAAAGATTTGAACAAGTATGATAATTGTAGGAAATGTGCTTTGCACATTTAACGAATTATTTACAGCATTCGTAAAACATGTATATGTTTTTTGATATATCGCGCGCGCTGTATTATGTTAAAAACTGTTAATGAAATATTTTTTAAAATAAATTTTTCAATAGTTCAAGGATCATGTTTAATACAGTAACGCTATATATAAGAAGGAATATCCAAAATTAAATTATCTATCCATAATTTGGATTAGGAACGACACATTTTTTTAACTTGGATTGGATGTAATTTTACTTTTTCCCCAGAGATATATTAAACAAACACACAATATACATTAAAATACGAAATATAATGCATTTAAAATACCCTGCTTACATCAGTTTCAGATTAATAAAAGATTAAAGGAGGATAAAAAAAGAGAAAGATTAAATATTCAGATAAAGTAAAAAAAAAATAAGCATATAAAATATTATTATATAATTATTATAATAATAAATACTATTATATATTTATAATAAATATTAAATTTAGTATAACAATAAATATTATTATATAATTATAATAAATATTAAATTTATTTTATAATTAAAACTATAAAATAATTGCTATTTATTTTATAATTAAAATTGTAAAATAATTGCTATTTATTTTATAATTAAAATTTTAATTCATAAATTGTATTGTGAGCATATGATCTACTCTAACAAACTATACCATGGTTTAAAATAATTACTATGGATGTCATACATTGTGATGAATGACATACTTTTTATGAAAACTATGATCATTCTTTTCAATTACGGCTGCAAGTAACTGTAACCACAAGAAGTTTTAATTTAATTAAATACACAAACGAGTTAGATCATTAATGCAATGACAAAACATTTGGTACTGATAAAAAAGCATTCAAGTTTTATTACCCAGACAGATGGTGAACCTTGTTATATTTCATAAAAGTGCAACATAAAAGCGTTTAATAAAGAAGATGCCGGAAGATAAACAGGTTTCAAACACCGTGTAATTAATGCAGAAGCAAAAATAATTACTGAAAGCAATTCTAATTTCTATAAAAAGCTAGATTTAGTTATTCAAGAAATTATTTGACCTTTTGTATCTTCGTTTTCGTGTCGGGAGATTCGCTCTTTATACATTTAAAAAATAAATCATTTCACTATTTTTGAAGTGCAAATAAGGAACCCGACAAAAGCAATTATTACCCGACAAAAGCAAAGATATAAAGAAAGGAAAGGACAAAATATACGGAAACGTAAATTATTGATTGCAATTACCTAACAATAGCATTTATGGGCATTTTCGTCTTATACAAGCTATAGATACAGAAAAAGAAGTTGGGTCAATTTGACATTTGCACTGAAATGTAACATAATCTGAGGATTTTTATAATTCCTTCACGTTCCTGGTGATTGATTGTTTTGACCAGGTATCTCGTCATTACCAAAACTGATCAGATCTTGATGGACGAGATATCTCCTCATCAGAAGAACACTGACCAGATCTTGATCTCGTCATCATCAAAATATCAGCAATATCTTGATTGAGATGTCTATCGTCACTAGTAAAATTGGTCAGATCTTGATGGGCGAGATATCTCGTCGAAACGACTGAAATTGGGTTGATGTCATGCAGAGAAAACTGCAACTGGAAGTGTGTGATAAAACGATCACTATCCTCCAAGGTCAGTAGAAACAGTCATATATGTTTAGTACAGGAATCGAAGGCTGAGAATGCAAAGAAAATATATAAAGAAGAATAAACAGAAGAATACGTTAATTGTTAAGTCATATTATAGTGGTTGTAGAAAAGGACATATCAAAACTAACATACTTACAGATGAAACAAAACTAGAACATCAAAAACGTGATATTTTGCCAAATAGATCCTTTAAATTTGTAAAAATGCAAGATAAACCGATATAAAAATAACCTAAGAAATTAATTTCGCAAAACCAGTTTGTTCTGTATGATTAAGTAGATTTGATAAAATTACTTTAGGAATTGAATAATCTATTTCTAAAATTTTCTATTCTTAAAAATACTTCGCAAAACGTAAAATTAAATAATTAAGACTTCGTAATCTGCTAATTAACTATAGATTAGCTCTTAAAATACTCTTTAAAATATTTATAATATACAGAAATGTTGCGTATTCAATGAGATTGCTTTAACACGTTGCATGCAGCGATTTTTTATTTTGATTAAAATAATCCTCCTAATTAGCCTCTAGTTGCTAATCCAAACAAAAACCTATATAAAACAAGTAAAACAACCAATATCTAGTTTAAATTTAAATATAAATGCATTCAGTTCATCGATTACACTTTGCAAAATTGTACCCGATAGTAGTAACAGGGCTTATACATTCAAACAAACGACAGTTACAAATTTAAATGAGTTTTTAATGAGTTCTCCGGTTCCATAAGATTTTGTCGTTAAAGCAGGGACACCACATATACACTGTTGATCTCATTATATAGTTATATCACGACCCTTATGAAAATACATATATATACGTATATATATATATATATATATGTGTGTGTGTGTGTGGAAGTTTGGAGAGTGAGGTGCCGGCTCAGGTGTTCTCGTCATCTGACTGTGGTTCAAAATTACAAAGCGTTGTGCTTGAATCTTTCCCTTTGGGACCCGCCACCGTCGCCGATCCCGGACCATCGCCAATAGCCCTATGTGTTGCTCCAATGCGACGTTAATTAACTACCTACCTACCTACTTCAACTTATGCAAATAAACAATTTTCTCTTCTCCTTTCCAGACATTGGGATTGCGGTATCCCAGTTGGTAGAGTCACGGAATAGCAACCAGAGGGTTGAGAATTTGACACCAAAGATCGTCGAGCACATGAGGGCTTTTGCACGAAAAACTGTTTTGACATAAAAATACCATTCTCCTATTAGCATAACAGGTGGTTTTTCCGTCCCGAAAATATAAAGCAGCTGTCTCAAACAGATCATGGTAATAGAAATATACCAACTATTATGTCTTTGTCACATCTTTTATGCCACATTCTGCAAATGCATCACGTCGTCGCAAAATAACATGACTAAAACATCGCAAATACATCTTTTATGTTTTTATCTTAAGCCCAAATTATTAAGATAGTATCGTTCTCTCTGCTGTTTACTAACTGATCCCTATTGTTCATTGACTGAGCAGTTCGTCACATTCGTGATGCAAACAGCGCAAATTATGATTGGGAAAAAAGGTAGTGTGCTAGTGACATTTCAGAGTCTTATTCGCGTACCCATGTGATACCTATCGATTATCGGGTCCACGGTGTAGCCCAGTTGGTAGAGTTAGGAACCTGAGAGTTCTGAGTTCAAAACTCGACCCAACAAAAGACCGTCGTGTGCGTGGGGTTGGTGCAAATCAAATCTGTCGTAGACTCAAATGTCCTTACGCTGTCGTGGTGTGGAAGTTTGGAGAGTGGTTTGCTATTTCAGGTGTGGACCATGTCATCTGAAAGTGATTCAAAATTACGAGGTGTTGTCCTCGGAATTTCCCTTCGCTATTGATCCTGGATTGTCCGCCAAAAGTCCACTGTGTCGCTCCAGTTGAACATAAATTCAACTATCACCACCTTCGCATACTTTCTATACAGAGTTTATCATTAAAACTTCAATGAAAAGGTTGATAATGTTTAAACTTTGAAAACATACTCAATACTACTTTTGAAGATAAGACTTTTCACTATTATCTTACCTCCTAATCCTTACGTGGAGGTTTGTGCTAAAGATATTGCGAAAATATGTATTTGGTGTGTTTTGGGTTGCAAACGTTTTCTCGGAATCATATAAGTAATTCTTCATAAATACTGAGCATGGTCAATTACGAATAATTTCCTCTTCTCGTTTACCTGTAAAAAGTAGTCTGAGCATAATTTCGTAGTTTCTCTGGAGGGTTGCGAGTTCAAAGTAGACCAAAGACCGTCGTGTAAAAATGGAGCTATTATACGTTAAATCTGTAGTGGCCTCTAATGTCCTCACGTTAGCGTGGTGTGCAAGTTTTGAGAGTGGGTACCAGGTCAGCTCTGATTTAGATTTAAAGAGAGATTTAGTTTTAAATGGAAACCATATATCTATTTAGAATGAGACTGACGGTGTTACTTGCCTATATTGAGTATTTCCATCTAGAGCATATCTAGACATCAGGATATGAAATGAGAGAACATTTATGTACCTAGCAGCCTTAATCTCTGAGGGGTTCACACTTATATAACCGTTCAGCAATCTACAATCTTCCATGCATGCCTTCTAACAAGTTTAGACCTTGATCTATAGAATCTTTCCTAGCATTCTTTCAATCAATTGATGTGGTCATTTTTTCATAATTTGTGTTGTGGGATAAAAACAACACTGCACTACACGGGAATCTTGTGACCCTCAGAGGTTTAATATACCTAGAATATTTATGTACCTAAATTTAACCATCTCATGGAGGTGGAACACCAGGAGTTCCACCGCCACTGAAGGGGTTAAACAGAGAGCATGGTCAATGATCTTTCTTCTGCTACCATCAAGAAGGTAGCCTGAAGAAATCTCATGCGAGAAATACTGTGGCTTGAATCCTTCTTTCACCACTGGGCGTTTCCTGCGGTATCAGGATGGAAACCTACCATCATGCGAACCCCCCAGTAGACAAATCTTCCCCGTTTTCCGAAACACTATATTTCAAGCGGTAGAAAATCGAGCCTAAGCCGACCCGATCGACCTTTCAATTAAATGCTTTCCCTCGTGGTGACGTCATAATCCCTTCAACCTATCAATTAGCGGGACACTAATACCGGGGATTAGGTCTGTAACAATGAGGGATGGTGAAGAAGGGGAATCCTGCGCAACAATGGAGGATTGATAAACATCAGGTTCATGCTTTGTTGGTTTTCCAAAGGGCTGGAAGGACGGTTTTCAGCCACCCCTTGTTTTCTGACTGAGCACATGCCTCGCCAGTTTGACAACCTCAACAGTAATTGCTAAATGAAGTATTAAGCTTTCGAACAGTCACTTAAATTAATTCGCGGCCCCAGAGAAGATGTAGCATTACGTGAGTGTGTCACTATGAGCGCGTTTTCTTAAGAGAACCAAAAGTGCTTTGAGTTGGGATAGTGGCAATGAGGTAGGTTTCTGTGTAATCCTCCTAGGGGGCTATTGTTAATTCGGAAGGCAATGCTCTGCGAGTTGCCATTTATTTAAATTCGAAGAACTATTTAATTATTATTTGACTACATTCTTAGAAATTCAGAAATTGTTACGTAAAAAATTTATCCAGTTCGATTGATAACATAACAGCTAAGATAATTACATAATTCATATTCTATGAAGCATTACATTATATTAAAAACAAACAATGTATCACTGGCTTACAAGTGAAAAATAATATAGTCCTAAGTCTATAATAATATAGTCCTAAGTCTATAATAATATAGTCCTCCTTTTTATCTTATCTAGACCAAAATTTGGTGATCTTTAGACTGGTGAAATATACTTTATATATTCATATATATATACATATAATACATTTCACCAGTCTAAAGATCACCAAATTTTGGTCTAGATAAGATAAAAACATATGTTTGAAAATTTTGACTTGGTGTGTTTCACTTATAAGCGATGATTACATTGAATTGGGCCCAGACACGTCTATTTGAGAGGTAGCATTTGGTAGGAAAATTACAAAATTATGTATTCACGACCTTTACCAGTACTTTGAGATGCACTGTGGCTTGATGTGATTTAGAATACAAGCTTGTTGGTCACTACAATGTATAGAAGTAAGAGATCGGAAGATGGTAAAGGCAATGATGAAAGAAATAGCCAGATTTCATTTACAAATTTATACTACCTGTAATTTTCTCCTTTTATGCATGCCTATTGTAAAGAGACGATACATTTCGGGGTATCTAAAGTCAAGGGAGGATATGTATTAGTACTCTACCAGTACTTTGAATAAAAGTTGTTACTTCTCAGCTTTTTGAAAAGTTGTAAAGTTTGAAAGAACAGCGAAAATAACAATTTAATTGGTATATTGCAATATAAGTCTGATTGATATAGATTATTTGTATTCTTATTTGTTCTATTTTTAAATATATATAATTATTTTTATGCAAATATATGATAAAGCTTATCTTTAAGAAAGCAGCTTTCTGTATAGTTTGAAATTCACATAGTTGATATTTTATCAGTTTTAAGGCTGAGCCACCGTAGCTCCATATTCTCGGAGTAGTTGAGCAAAGTGATGTTTATTAACTTGATCGATATTCGTCATTAATTATTCTATTATGATCGATTCATCATCAACATACTACCGAATTCAATTTCATCTGAATACCTTGATTACAGATGTTAGAAACAAAAGCAGATTGTCCAGCGAATATCCTAATTAAAGTCCCCAATAAAACGCCGCTAAGTTTTAATTTTTACATATTTGCTTCTAATTGCTTTCGGAATCGGCATCAAATTTTAATTAACTTACACGCTGCCTAAGTCGGGGGAACCCAAGAAGGAAATATTATATCAGCCGTTACGGGGTTTTCAATTAGACGCATAAATACATTAAATTCGCACGAGAATCTCGTTAACGAAATTACACAACACTCCTCTTCCCAAGTTCCATCTTTTATTTCAAATCAACTGAACTCAACTCATCGCGGAGTGTAAATTCGAAGCGATTTCTCCGCTACAGGGAGATAATTAACTCGCGGAAAAAGAAACTTCTTTAAACAAAAGAAAGGAACTCTCCGGCAGAGAGAGAGACGAGCCGCAAAAACCACTCAACTCAACTCGGCGATCCTCTTCGACTGCATCAGGCGATTACGATTGTGATAGCGATTTCTCGTTTCCGACTGTTGTGCGTGGCTGAGGAAGGAAAGAAGCAGAACAAACGAAAAGGAAGGCGGTAAAAATAAAAACGAAAATGGCGCGAGGCAGAAAACGAGGGAAGAAGGCATTAGGTATTCTACGAAAGGAATCACCTCAACGTCGTGACGGTAACATCAAGTAGATGACTTTCTTACAGGGGGGTGCCTTCACTCGAAATTGTGGTTACTTTCCTTTGATTAGTCATTACTGTTCGCGATACGGTAGTGCGGGCAATGTGATGATGACAGTAAATAAATTTTCGCCCGCTATGATTACGGCGATAGTAATGGCCGGCATTCTTTTTCCTTCCAGAAGACAGAAGAAGTTGCCAAAATTGTGCCCATCTTTTTCATTACTGTTTTGCCCTTTCTCTTATTTTCAGAGATGGGAGGTAATTGTGATAATTATTAGGAGAGCGGGTTCCTTGGAATCTAAATGAGTGTTGGGTTGCGGAAGTGGGGGCAGACTTAAGTGTGAATTATTGCGAAAATGATGCCTGCAAAGAAATTATAATGATTGTTAGGGGGAACAAAAGATTTATACAGATGGGGCTGGATTTTTATATTTATTGTTTTGAAGCGTAATTCCGGGCAATTGCGGGGGATTTTGTCGATAGTGAAAGGCAACACCTTCCTATTCATGTCTGGACAGGTGGGTTCTTGTAAGTGAAGTTACAATTGAAATTTAATGGTTAAGACCTTCCGAACGATTCCTTTTACTGGTTAAGGGTCAATGTGATTCAGTGGGTTTGCCCACTTCGTTAGCAATCTGCGGGTTGTAGAGGAAGTAGGTTAGATTCCTCCCTGTGTTTATTTCTCTATTCTGTATCAATAAAGCAATCCTCGTTCTATCCAATTACTTGATGTTGTTTGGCACAGCTTGTCGAAATATGACCCATGCTCCATAAAACCCAACCAACCTTTTGTTTATTAATACTATCTTTGCTACAAAATATACAAAATTCATAATGTTACCTAAATGTTTGTTTACAACCATACTAAAAAACAAGTTACATTTTATCTGGTTTTCTAAGTTTACTTGAAGAAAATTATGGGTGTGGAATATCATGAATGTATAATTATTTTGAAATTTATCAATTCAACACCAGAAAAGTTTTAAAATTAGATTTTCAGTATTAAAATCCAGAAAGTTTTGGGTTTAGAAAATATATGTATATCGAAAAAAAATTAAATTTCTAGATGGAAAGTTTCCTTTGTAAAAATAATAATCTCCAAACGCCGAATTAATTTTAAACTATTCTAAAAGCAATTTTTATATTTTACTAGCAGAATTACCCGGCGATGCTCGGGTTGAATTGGTTAAATGCTAATTCTATTTCATAGAAAAGTGCAAGCACCATTTAAGTGTATAGAAAATATTTTTTAACATCGTTTTAACTTTTTCATAGCTTCTACAATTTACTTCGGACGCAAATATGTATACATAGTATACCCATCCATTTCATATTCATCACTCTTGCTGTAAGACAAACTATAAAAGCTTTTTCTGAGATGATTTTTTCAGAAGTCGATTTTGAGTTTTGAAATGATTGCGAATGACAATTAAGTTGATTTTCAGTAAAAATGAGGAACTTTCAGCGAATAGTCTTGCACTCAGTTTTCCAATCAATATTTATTATTTAAGGTACCCTTGCACCATGGACTCAATGTTTTCGAATTACGTTATCATTGTGAGAAGATGGCAAATTAAGCTGTTACGGCATTCGTGGTTATTTTATTTTGAAGCACATATTTTTTATTGAAAATTCTATTCAGCTGCACTTGGAATAACGCAGCTTGTATAAAACTAATGTCATCCTTGTAGACAAAGCAAACTTAATCGATTACACTTTTTACAAAATCACTGCTTTCAATGAATGTTTCACAGGTACCTAAGTTGTATACAACCAGTTTCAACTTCAAGTAGGCAACATCGACCTTCTGCCACTTAAGACAAAAAAAAATATATTTTTCAACAGTTCTAGTTTATATACTTCCTTACTATGATATTATTCCAAAATCAGCAAAGTCTTATTTAAAATTCGCTTTCCTCCAACAGAAAAATTTAGTTTTAAATCGAATCCTTAAGTTACTCTTTTCAATTGAGAGACAAAGTTTCAATATGGAAACCACGTACCCATTTAGAATGATTGATGTAGTTACTTGACTATGTACAGCTTGCAATAATACCCATGAAACATGAAAAACAAATGTAAATTAAATTGATCTTAATCGTCTTGTAATGAAAATATGTCAAAATTTGGAAATATATTTGAACTACAACGTATGGCTACCCGTTTTGATCTAACGTAACATGCCTTATTTTAGAATAACTTTATTACAACTTTAGCAGACATTTTAAAATAAGAAGTTATACACCTTACTTAAAAGGTTTTCATTTATTTTTATGAAACAGAATTCTACAAATTATAACGTATTTAACCAAAGACAAGGAAAGTTCGTCAAAATATACATATACAACCAAGAAATTACCCATGTCTAGTGGTATGCTTTTATCATCAATGAGTTTTTTGTTTTGGCTTTTCGTGTTCCATTTCAAAATGCAAGTTGCGTAAAATTAAGTATTTTAAATATCCATTTTTCATCATTCAAACATTTCTAAATTATTTATATTCTGCAAAGAAATAAAAAATCAATTCAAACATAATTAGAATTTTAAATTGTTTAAATATAACGTTTCGGCAAAAATTGTTTTTCGAGCAATACTAGTAAAACAATTTTATTAGAAAATTTGATTTTCGATCAATATTGGTAAAACAAACTGAGTTTCGTGCAGCAATCGTTTTATTCTCAATGTTTTCCTATAGCAATTTCGAATTGATTTAGCCCCTCTGCACACCTAGGTAAAAGTGAACGGGGGTTAATATGTTGCTTGCGTTACTCGCAGGGTACCAACATACATATAAGTGTTCCAAATTTGGTGTGGATTGGTCAAACGGTGTAGATTTGTATAGAGAACATACAGACAGACGCCAACTCTGCTTTATATAGATTGACATGCTTTTATCGACTGGCCCTCCCATGATCCTTTGCGCTCTTGTGTAAAGAACAAGCCCAAAGTGCGACAAAAGGAGTAATTTTCTAAAAACTATTTTTATATTTTATGACATGCTTCCATTGACTGGCCCCCCCATGATCCTTTTCACTGTTGGGTCGAATACGAATCCAAAGTAGGACAAAAGGAGAAGAGAGAAGGAGAATAGAAAAAGGACGCATCTGATTCGTCATGCTTTTTGAGTTATTAACCCTCCAAGTGGTTTCAACGAGATATCGCGTCCACCAAGATCTAACCAATTTTGCTACTGACGAGTTATCTCGTCATCAAGATTTTGCTGATTTTTCGTTGATTACTAGATCAGGTCAGTTTTCTCCTAACGTCCAGATATATCGTCCTTCAAGATCTGGGTAGTTTTGTGAATTTGACGAAATACCTTGTCAAGACATCAAGACAAGAATACCTTGTTATCACATCTGCCCCTAAGTAAATGTATTTTTATTTACAATGGAGAATTGATTGTTTAATGGCTTACCAATAATTTATAGAGGATTCTTGATTCTTTAAATCAAACATTTATATCAAATTTGCCTAAAGAAACATCCATAATCTCTTTGACCATTTGGGATATCAAAATAATAAAATTCTTAAATGTATATATTTCGATACTTTTTTGTGTAGAGATTTTTACTATCGTGTTTCAAGATGACAAGAATTTTTAATTTACGTTATTGTTTCGTATATTCCGTGTAAAGTTTCGGTTTGTCCACTTTTGATTGATATTTTGAAAAAGTCAAATAATTCGTTTCTAAACTGAAAACAGTTTACTTTGCTGCCCTAAAGGCTAAAAGCAATGTTAAATTGTATTTTTCAGATCACTGCTGTTCAGGGAAGTTGACAGTGAGAGGAATGTCGTGGTAATCATAAACATAAACAATCATAATGATACTGCTCTACAAAAAGGCCTATAATGATATATAATACCTAGTAGAATTACCCGACGTTGCTCGGGTTGAATACGTTAAATGCTGATTGAAAAGTGATTAGACTAATCACTTTTATTTCTTAGAAAAAGGCAAACGTGTACGGAAAATAATTTTTTAATATCGCTTTAACTTTTTCATAGCTTCTACAATTCGCAAATGTGTTTACATGATATATCCATCCATATAATCCATTTCATATTCATCGCATTTCTGCTGTAAGACAAACTATAAAACGTTTTCTAACGGAACTACTTCATAAGTCGATTTAGAAATATCTGTGAACTACAACTTATGGGGCTACCCATTTTAACTTAATGTAACCTACCTTATTTTAAAATAATTTTATTGTAACCGGTCATTTTAAAATAAGAAATTACACACCCTACCTAAAAAGGTTTTGTATATTTTATTTATTTTAATGAAACAGAATTATATATACCACTATGTATTCAACCAGACTTATGGAAAGTTCGAAATATACATATACCGCCCAGAAATTACCCTTGTTTAGTGATATTTTGCAGAAAATAAAGATAATTAATTAAAATTTAACTCTTAAATATATCTGTAATATGTAAAATCCTGGAACATATAACTACAAACAGAAACGAAATTCCGATCATTGAAAAATACAGAATTCTGAATATGAGCAAATGTGTCGAATTTCGACTTCTTGAGTATATTCTGAAATAGAGATATTCGAAAAAAGACGTTTGAAAAATATTGATAGACAATGAATTATTTAAAAAAGAACACAAATTTACATAACTTAGGAATGCTCAAATATGGCCGCAACATTCCGCTGTCTTAACATAAATACACAAACACGGAATTCTAAATCAAATTTATAAAGGAAAACATTAATCCTGGCGTTGTCAGGTACCGAATAGCAAAATTATGCTTTTATGATCAATGAGTTTTTCGTTTGAGCTTTTCTTGTTCCATTACAAAATGTAAGTTAAGTAAAATTAAATATTTTAAATTTCCTTTTTTTATCAATCAAATTTTCATAAATTAGTTACATTATGGAAAAAACTAGATCTGTTCAAGCATAAATATTAGAATTTAATTTGTTTTTAAAAAAATTGTTTTTTGAACAATACTGGTAAAATAATTTTATGGAAAAGTTGCTTTTCTATCAGCACTAGTAAAACAAACTGTTGAGTAACGCAATCGGTTTTTACTCAATGTTATTCCTATGGGGATTTCGAATTGTTTATACCCCCCTCTGCATACCAAGGACAAATAGAACGGGGGTTAATATGTAACCAACGTTACCAGCCGGATTCTAAAGTATAAGTGTACCAAATTTGGTGTGGATTTGTCAAATGGTGTAAATTTGTATAGAGAACAGACAGATAGATGCAAACTTTGCTTTACATATAGATAACTTTTTCAAAAGATTTCTGACTAGAAAATACACTGCTGGCCACCCAAATTGCAACACCAAGAAAGACAAGAGATATCACAACAAAATTTATTTTGTAGATAACATGTTGACCAAGTATCAAATGATTAAATTTATAGACTTCTGTGAAGTGTGGTTCCTGCCAAAATCAGTAGCCAGAGTAGCCGCCATTGTTGGAGATCACCGCTGCCACACGCCTCGGCATTGATTCAAAGAGACTTTGGATGTGTTCTTGGGGTACAGCAGACCAAACAGCTTCCACACGTTGCCAAAGTTGATCTGGTGTGGCAGCTGAGGATGTATTCTGGGTCAATCGTTGAGCAACCATGGACCACATGTTTTCTATCGGCGAAAGATCCGGAGAGCGAGCTGGCCAGGGAAGCAATTCAATCTGGCGATTGACGAAGAACCCTTGGACAATGCGTGCCACGTGTGGTCGCGCATTATCCTGTTGAAATATGGCTGTGGGCAAGCCCTGAAGGTAAGGAAGGACAACTGGCTCCAACACCTCGGAGATGTAGCGCTGGCTGTTTAAAGTACCGGCAATGCGTACTAGAGGAGTGCGAGAGTGATATCCAACACCGCCCCATACCATAATACCCGGTGCAGGACCAGTGTGGCGGTGCATAACGCAGCTGTTCAGCATCTCTCTCCACGGTGTCTCCAGACTCGAATCCGACCATCGTGGTGTTGCAGATAGAAGCGTGACTCGTCAGTAAAGACAATTTCATTCCATTCTGCCGTCCACATCCTTCTTTCATCGCACCATTGGCGGCGGAAACGTCTGTGGTTCTGCGTCAAGGGTAGACGAAGCAATGGACGTCTTGCGGACAGACCACTCTGCTGTAAACGGCGTCGAATGGTACGCGCAGACACTGGATGATGCGGTACAGACTGAATGTGTTGTGCTATGGTTCGTGATGTGGCTGAGCGATCCGTCACTGCCATACGCACAATATGCCTGTCATCACGTGAAGTGGTGCACTGAGGTGGATGCGATCGAACACGTCAGTCCGTCGTACCCTCCTGCATCCAACGATCACATATCCGCATTACAGTTGTTTGGTTTCGTCCAACACGACTACCGATTTCCCTGAAAGATAATCCACAATCTCGGTAGGCCACTATCCTTCCTCTGTCGAACTCGGATACTTGATCAAAAGATGATCGCTGTTTTCTACGAGGCATAATTGATCGTTTTTTTTGAAAAAACCACAAGAAAAACACAATTGCCGTACTTGAAATCGTCGAAATCTCCAAGCCTTAAATAGCGCTTTGAAGTGGCGCCATAGGCGCGCGTGATGTGCGTCTGCGCTGAAATTCTAATCATTTGCATATCTCACCTCCGCTAATGCATGTTGTAAATTTCATTTTATTTGCATGCTTCCTTCAGGGTGTTGCATTTACGGTGGCCAGCAGTGTAGTTTAATCTCTTAAGAATATCAACATCCTTTTTAATATTGCTTTACAAATTTATTTTTCATTTGTATTTACATTTTACTTTATTTTTGCAGATTCACTTGTGTGCGTATTTACATTATATTGCAAGATTATTACAAATTTTTTTTAATACTTTATTGTAGTATACTTTATAATACAGTGGAATTCAGTAAACATATGATAAAAAATGTCGAAATTATATTTGCATCTTACCTTATAATTAACAAATTGAATTTTATCTAATTTATATTCTATAAATTGCTCTATCATTTTACTAAAGATAAAAATTTAAAAAAAACTTATACTAAGTCTTAACAGATCTATTGATCTTATTAAAATAGTGGGGGATATTGTGCAATTTTATTTGGTCTTTCATTTTCATTTTAACAGCATTTAAAAATTTATCTTAATTTTAACTCTATGAGGAATTCACACTCGATGTATCAGTTCTGCAACTTGCATGACTTTAACCAGTTTCGACCCTTTTGACCAATGCTCTTGATCACTACTCAGAAATGTTGTGACTCGCATAAGTTAATGCTTTGTTATTTCCTTCCCTTTCAGTGGAAGCCAAATGTTTTAATAACAGTACTAAATGTATACGGGATTAATTGTTGTTAGATTCAGTTAAGAAGAATTGTTTAATGAAATTAAATCAGCGTTACTAGTGCAACTAGTTTTAAAGTTTGAAAACATGGGTATAGCATAGGCATGAAGACTCTTGAGACTGATGGGAAAATGGTCTGGAATACAAAAAGATCAGTAATCAATGAAAGATGCATCAGAAATCAACCAAGAAAGACAAAATAAACCCAAGCGTCTCTTAGAATATTAACATCTCTAGAGAGAAGACTTTATTCCATTAACCACGGAACCAAACACTATGTGAAAACGGATTTTTCGGAATGCGCCCCAAATTAAGGGAGTTAATTAATAAATTTTAAACTGCAATTCTAGGCAGAGGATTAAATTTTCATTTCATCCTCGGTGTGTTATTAATTACGCCGTTCTGGATTTAAATTTGATTGTAAATTAACTCCATTGAGTAATTTTTACCATACAGTTCCTAATTCATTACAGAACAAACGGATCAAAATCGCAGAAAATCACTAAGGATTTTAAATACAGCTCCCAGAAGCAGTGGTTTTTAAGGAAATATTTTTATTAGTATGCTTTAAATCTTATAAACTCTCAAGAAATGTTTGGAGCATGAAGGCACCTTCCTAAATCCCGAATCACGGAAAAAGGTATTTAAATCCATTGTTCTCAAACCTAATTAGAGAGCAGAAAAAACAGCTTATTAGCGAATCGTAAAGCGTAGGCAGTAGATAATTTTTTTTGAAATATTACTTATAAGACCATCGCTGTTTTGAAGTGAGGAATTTTTATTTAAAAAAAACACACAATGCAGTACAAGCTTAAGATAATTGTTGTTGTTTTCATTACAGAGAGAATTAATTAGTTAAAAAAATACATTTTTTCGCTCTTTTGTAGAGCCCCGTTTCTTTTATGCTGTCTTCATGCTAGCATAAAGATCACTAATTAACCGAACTTTAAAAAAGGAATATGCGGAGTTTCGTCAAAACGAAATATAAATTGTTTTAAGGAAATTAATTCATTTATGCGAATAAATGAATAATTACCCTCGATGTGTGCGCTGCAGAAAATTTTATTCGTAATAAGCACGAAATTAAAATTATTTTTGCCGTGTTTACTGCTCCGTCGTGGAATCAAATTTCTCTAAATAAATTTGCATTATCCGTTAATGAAATACTGATGAAAGTTAATGAAATAACTTTTTTCCATATTCTACAAGAGGGCCAAACACCTTACATCTCGAATGTATTTCAAAATTTTTGAATTTATGCTTAAAATACTTCTAATGAAAAGGACTGTGATGTTTATTTCGCCTTCGGGTTCGTTGGTGTGGTTTGATCTCTATGGTCCTTTTTGCTTCATGAGGACTAATTCGAACGGGACCTACGACTTCATATGTTCGCATTTGTGTAAATAAATTATCTGATACCGTATTTATTCCTTTGACTACAAACAGAGCTTTCTATAATTACGTGGAATTCTATTTAAATAGTTTTACTAAGTAATAACAGCCCTTAAGTTTTCAATATTTATTTTATTGCTTATCTAAATTATTTGCATTTTCTAAATTTAATCTAATCCTCTAAAGTTTTCCAGCATGGAAAGTTGAAATTCTATTTATATAGTTTTACTAAGAACAACCAATAAGTTTTCAATATTTATTTTATTGTTTATATAAGATATTTACATTTTCTAAATTTAATATAATCCTCGAAAATTTTATATAGTTATTTCGAAACAAGATTAGATTTTTTTTTCGATTCATTTAAATTTTGAGTGTCAAACCTGAGAAAATGAGTTCCCCAGGCAAATGAATAACTCAATGAAACTAGCATTAAATTTACTTAAGCTCTTAACTCTGCTGAGATTGTCTCTACGTGATCTGGTCAATCTTGCTAATGGCGCGATATCTCGTCGAAACCACTTGGAGGGTTAAGCTCTTAAACTGTCAATACATACATAACATGCAGGTGGTATTTTTATCTCTACCCGTATTTCAAATGTTCACTTAACATCATATTGTAAACAAGATTAAGGGAAATTGTATTGTAAATAAAATAAATATAAGTAGTAAATTTTTATTGTTACTATTAATTAATTCCTTCTACCTTGCACTTGTACTTATATTTCCGTCCATTTCGCTTTAACGTGGTTCAAAATTACTGGGCATTGTCGTCGGATCTTTCCTATCGGGATTAATCCCGGACCGTCGACTAAAGCCCGTTGTGTTGCTCCAGAACATATTAATTCAAATTCCCTACTCATTTCGTTTTAGAAAATAGTACATTAACCGATTGATAACTAAAACAAATATATAGAGCAATCATAAAAGAAAAAGATACAAGCTTAAAAATTATTATAATTTAGTGTACATTAAGAGCACCGAAATAGTACATTCCGAAGAAGCATGAAAAAGTTATTTCAAGGTATCGTATGTATTTGTTTCCAGATGGCGAGTGACGTAATACACACATTATCCCTATATACTGTATTACAAGAGTGTTATTATCGACAGTGGAAAAATGCTAACCACCTCCATAACAATATTTAGAAAAGGCTTAGATATTTTGTGTAATTGGGTCCTTGGCTATGCTTGAAAAACTAATTCGAATAAAATAGTGCATAAAAGGAACCAGATCGTTAAAAACATACCCTAGAAAACATGTGGCCTAGGAAACAGAAACCGATAAATAGATAAAAGAATAAATATTTAAATCTCCCAAAGGCGTTGTTACATTACTTATTACGTGAATCTAGAAAGTTTGGCTGATTGTTTGATCTAATCTAAATTAATTACTGTTTCATAACGTTGATTCCGGCAGATGATATCATGAACATCAAGCCCTTGTTAACCCTCTGAGGGGTTCACACTCATAATACAACCTTGCAATATGCTTTCCTGATTGACTTCTAATTAATTTTAACTTTTTTGACCACTAGAATGAATTTTTCCTGAGGGTTTTATTCTAAGGAAGGGGAAAACAGAATCTTTTCAAAGGATTCTATTCTACGAAAAGGAGCAGCAGAATGTTTCCAAATAATTCTATTCTAAGGAAAGGAGCTACAGAATCTTTCCAAAGGATTTTAGTCTAAGGAAAAGAGCAACAGAATCTTTTCAAAGGTTTTTATTCTAAGGAATCCATTGGATACAATTCTATTCAATAGAATCTTTCCAAATGATTCTGTTCTACGGAAAAGAACGACACAATCTTTTCAAAGGATTCTATTCTAAGGAATTCATTTAATACAATTCCATTCAATAGAATATTTCAAGATGATTCTATTCTAAAGAAAGGAGCAATTGAATCTTTCTAAAGAATTCTATTCTAAGGAATCCATTGGATACAATTCCATTCAATAGAATTTTTCCAAATGATTCTGTTCTACGGAAAAGAGCGACACAATCTTTTCAAAGGATTCTATTCTAAGGAATTCATTTAATACAATTCCATTCAATAGAATATTTCAAGATGATTCTATTCTAAAGAAAGGAGCAATTGAATCTTTCTAAAGAATTCTATTCTAAGTAATCGATTGGATACAATTCCATTCAATAGAATATTTCCAAATGATTCTATTCTAAGGAGGGGCAACAGAATCCTTGTAATGGACTATAGTTTAATGGTTCCTTAAATGGACTAATGGTTTATGTTCTAAGGAAAGAAGCAATAGAATCTTTCCAAAGGATTATATTCTAAGGACCAATGGAATTTTTCTTAAGGCTGAAAGAATCCATTTCATTCAAAAGGTTGATGTGGTTATTTAGTCATTAAGTGTATTGTGAGATAAAAGTAATTCTAGGAAATTTCTTTACGCTTAGGTTAACTATGTCAGATCGAATTTCGAAAATTCTTCGAAGAATTCCTAATCCATGCAAGAAAATAAAAGAGTTTTGAAGAAGTTTCCGAGTTCTTTATTGTAGGGAAATAACGAGATCCTAAAACTATGCATTACTCCATTTCTACAATCGACGTTGTTTGGTTTGCATTTATACGACTCGATATCTACATTAATATCGAATTTAAAAAGCTTGCGCCCTTCAAAAGCAAAGTGGCTCCCCTTTTCGAAATCGTCTACCTCAAAGGGACAGATGTACTTGATACATATTTAAGAAGGTAACGAATCGTAAAAATATTTTCGCTTCAAAAATAGAATAAGAGGGGGTGGAGAAAATGTAAAAGCAAACAAAATAATAAAAAAAGGAATAAAAAAATTACGTATAAGACTGATTCCGGAATAAGACTTTCTCGAACTAGCGAAAAATTTAAGCGTTCCTTAAACTATTATTCAACGCGGCGACCATTTTAATCTCGCCAAACGATTTTTTAAACGTTCTCTTTCGTTTCGAATCCTATTCTTTAAGGGCTACTGGTGCGAGGGAAAAAAATAATGAAAAATAAAGAAAAACGATCAAAGAAGTGAAATTTTTCGTTTCTGGGAAGTGAAGAGAAGGAGAGAAAACGATTGGAAAAGAGAATAACTCATTAAAGTGCATTCACGAAGAAATTCTCTTCTACAACTCTTTCCACCCTTTCTTTTTTTCTCCTTTCCTTTCTTTTCCCTCTTCGGCGCGTGGAAGCATTCGTGGATTGAGCTTTCGCTGAATTTCCTTTTCAAAGTGTCTACATTCGCCAACAGACGAATGTATTATGCATGAAACAGAGATGATTGTTTCTTTTTTTTCCTTTTATTCTACTCCCCCTTCCACTGGCTAGACCCCCCGTGTCCTTTCTTCCCGGGGGCTGTCGTTTGTCACTTTTTTAACGGTTTGTAGTTCCGGACAGGAAGATGATTTTGTCAAACATTTGCGAACACCAATTATCATAACTATTGACTTATACTGAGACGACGCGGAGGTCCATTTTGGCATCTGAGCATTTTTAGTAAAAAGGGATAACAAATAACTGTATGCTACATGAAGATGAAATATGAGATACATTTATTATTTGTAAGCTATTTCAGTGTAATAATACCAATTTTTAAAATTCATTGGAAACAGATCTTAAATAAGTGTATGACTTTGTTGAAGTTGTATGGAGAGAGAAATATTATTCATGATTCCTATCAAAAGGAGAAATGCGTTTTTACCCTTGAAATAGCACTAAACTAAAAAGTGATTTCATATGTGAGGGATTTTCAATGGAAATAAAGAAACCAGTCAGAATGTTAAAATTTTATAGTGCGGCTCCTGGTAAAAGACAATCAACTGTGGATCAATCGATTTTTTAATAGGGGTTAAAACACGTTTGGAGAAGGGTTACCATACCATGATTGGCGATAGCAGTGGGTGGTTTTCCCACGCTAATTTGATATCACTGCTATCGCTTTCGGCACCGAAGGATAAACTTGGAACTCGAATCCACGCTAAAGACGCCAATTGTGGAATCGCTTTGTTTACGTTCTAACTTATCACCTAATTTAAAGAGTGGACTCGTTCAAAACCACCTGACGAATACTTTCTCTCGGGAGTCAGACTATACTTCCGATTCCCAAATGTTTTCGCCTGGATCATAGTGAGGTTACCTTAAACTGATTTTTATCACCGTCTTAGCGATACTGGTGTTGACTAATCAAATATCATATATCGATTCGGAATTCATTCTTTGGAATTTTAACTGGCCACGTATGAAATCGTATTCGAAAAAGAAGCCAAGTGGTGCCACGTTCGGAATACGTGTAAAGGAACACGTTCCGTCTCAGAAACACTGCTCCGACCTAGATTTATTCTGCCCAAAAATGCCTCTCATAGGTAAAGCCTATATCAAGTTATATGAATGTTGAAATTTAACACTAAAATTACCAACCTTTTTATGTATACCTATTTTTATCGAAACGGATTAAATGACCCATTTTTCATTTGGAGGATGTAAGTATCAGTGGAATTAGTGCTTGAAATAATAAACAAAATTAGCTTGAATAATAATTTTTGCCATAATTTCAAGCAAATAACAAAAATAATCATAAGTACGATATTTTTCACTTTTTATCCAATACTTTTACTTTTTTTATTCGAAAATAAAATCTCGATCTATTTACTGCATTTTTTACAAATGCAAGACTGCTTTGCTAATAACTCTTCACAAACATATTTCTATCACAGAGAGCAGATTTTAGTGATTATTATTATTTGTTTCTTCTAATAACTTCTTACTTTTATAATTCTGGACATCCTTGCGATTAGAAATAGCGAATGAACTAAAAATAAAATATAAAAATAATACTAATGTTATAAATACTTTTTACTGTACTTCTCACTATAAAATTGCATTTCAAACATACACACTTTCATAATAATCTATACAAATAAGAATAGTGTTTGTACATTGAATATTTTCGACCCGTTTCAAGTTTTCTATCCGTTTTGGGTCCTTCTGATGCAAAATCCGTCTCTTGCACGTTTGGTGTCTGTCTGTCTGTCTACATGTGTGTGCCCGTGCTACGTCCAAACAATTGAATATATTTTCATGAAACTTTGCATACTGTGAGTGCTTACATTCATTTAGTGACTGAACTTGGTTGCGTAAGTCTGTCTGTCCGTCTTTCCGTTCAATGCTCGATTTTTTTGTCTATGTGTTTGCACAAGTATCAAATAGGATTTACTGAGCATATTGTAATTCAGTGTTCTATATTTGATACATCATATTTTACTTTAGTTAATATATTATTTTAAATTGCTTTGCTTATGTATTTAAGCAAGGTCACATGTTAAAATATCTGAGTAACTCTACTTAAATCAACCATAATTTGGTAGTTTTGGAGAAGCTGAAAAACATATTGAGTATTGCAATTACTTAAGAGTTTTTACCAGTACTGCTGAAAAATCAATTACTTTAAAAAATGATTTTTGCAGAATTTGAATTCAAATACTTTTTTATTTTGAGCCTGATTTATTTTCTTTGCAAAATATGAACTATTTCCGAACGTTTGAGACGGACGATATTTTGCAACAAAACGGAAACTCGTGTTCGTTTGCCATGTGCTGTGATATTTTTTTTGCTCCAAATGAATTTCGTATTTTTAAATTCTATCTAATTTTTAGTTGTAAGTTGTTGCTACTGTGCGAGATCAAAAGAAAAAATAATCACGAATTTATATCTTTAGAACTTTTTCCCGCCAACTTATTTTATTTTAATTCTATTTTCTGTTGTTGATTGACATTGTTGACACACAACGTTGACATTAAAAATATCTGAACTAGGACTTATGAAATATTACAAATTCTTTGTCATAACGACAGATGGCCAAGGTGACTTATTTTACGAATTGAAGCCATATTTAAGCAACTTATATAGGGAAAGTTTGTTTAAAACAATGATTCTCTTTACAAGAAACGCCGTCAAATTGATTTACCATTTAAAAAAATGGTAATAGGCTACCTTTGCTTTACCACTACTGAAGACATTAAACTTCAAAACAAGTTCGTGCCACAAATAAAAAAATATTGGCAGGTAATTTATGTGAGAGAGCATCCGCAGTAGATTCGTCATTTTTACGAATTGAGTTGAGCAATTTTACAGGAATAGAACTTAAGAAAGGGAATTCCTAATCCTCCCTCAAAATCGTCTTTTGTAGCAGTTACCTTAGTGTCTCACCTTTCGCCAATTAGTACCTTTAGGAAGGGTGCGATATATGTGAAATATATTGAATGGATGAATTTGCATGTATAGAATTTGTGTCCAAAGTAGGTTGTAGAAATTATAAAAATGTCGAAAAGGTATTAAAAATTATTTTACTCATACTTTTTGGCATTTGGCATTTTTATGGAAAATGATTATTTTCTGGTCACTTTCAATACATAGTTAACCAATTCACCCCGAGTGAGGTCGGGCAATTTTGCTAGTAAACAATATAAATGCAATTGAACTCACTACGAAGTACTCACTGCAATAGTCTACAGTAAACTGCTGTAATTGCAATATCATATACAATCAAATATCCGGAAAACAAAAAATGATACCGGGCTATACCCAAATTATTTTTTAAATTAAGACGTTGTCACCTTATAATGTAGACATCTATACACTGCTGTGGAAAATAATAGGCACAAGTGTATGTGAACAAAATATTTTGAATGGAACTCACTATTTTCTCGGTTGTTATCTCGAATTGATATCGTTACTTCAGTTCAGAAGAAAAAATGCAAAGTTGAGATGCTCTGTTACCGTTAGGACAAAATGTAGTATTAAATTCTTTACAGTAGTGTGGGTACTTATTATTTTGCACAGCATTGAATTAACGTCGCACTGAACCAACACAAAGGGCTAATGGTGAGGTCCGGTATCAATCAAGAAGGGAAAGATCCGAGGACAGTACCTCATAATTTTTAACCACTGTCAGATGATTAGGTCAACGCCTAAACTGGAACCCTACTCTTGAAACTTCTACATCACGCCCACGAGATGACATTTGAGGCCACTTAATACCAGCACCCATTTGAGATTCAATTAATACCATCCCCCACATACGCTTCTGTGTTCTTTGGTTGGATCAAGTTTCAAACTCTCAACCCTCCGGTTGCTAATCCGCTACTCTTCCAACCGGCATGCAGCGGCCCCGAATGGTCTTAGAGTTGATAATGTTAAAACACATAAAACATTAAATCGGTTACATGACACATCACGATAAAAATGGTTATACTTCATATTTATGTCGAAATAGCCCGTTGTGTAGCTGCAGTGTGACGTTAATTAAAATACCAGATCATACCTACGATCATATTTATGTCGGAGACAGGGAGAGGTGAAGAAATATATATCCTTCTAAACTAATTTATAAAAATTTTAGGAAAAGTCGCTGAGTTAATTGGTGGAAAAACGATAAAATTCAAAAATTAATTTTAAGTCAAAATTTTAAAACTGGTCATATGACCCGCTTGGTAAATTTAGTGTTAAATAAATCCGGAGTTGGGGAAAAATGAAAATACTATAGTTGAAATACAGGGTTATTCAAAATGAATCGTGCGATTTCAAAATTCAATATTTTCAAAAATAAACGACAGAGAATGATAAGTAATACATGAATACAAAGGAAAAATATGTAAGTTTTATATTGTGAAAAATAGATGGCACTCGTGTGTTCTTCGTGAAGCTATTTCACGAAAACTGTTTTAGAAGCTTTTCAGAGGCAGAAGTGATAATGGCGTCTGTGGAGCAGAAAGCTTTTTGTGTGCTGTCGTTTATGCGATGTGGATCTGTAATCACCGTTCAGCGTGAATTTCGTAAAAAGTACCGAATTAATCCACCTAGGGCACAGAGTATTCGAAGGTGGTATCATCAGTTTGAGAGCAGTGGATGTTACACAGCTGGCCACCTAGGTCACCTGATATGACCCCCATGCGATTTCTTCCTTTGGGGGTTTCTAAAGGATAAAGTGTATGTTCCACCATTACCCACAAATTTATGTGAACTTAAACAACGGATTTCTGCTGCTGTACAATCAATTACCAATTACACTTTACAACGTGTTTGGCAGGAATTTACATACCGTCTTGGCATTATACGTGTAACTAAAGGAAGTTATATCGAACACTTATAAAAACTTCCATATTTTTCCTTTGTATTCATGTATTACTTATCATTCTGTGTCGTTTATTTATGAAAATATAGCATTTTGAAATCGGATGATTCATTTTGAATAACCCTATACTTTTTCTGATACAAAGTATATTTTTTTTCTAAATCGAATGATCCAGAATTTGATTGACCCTTTCACCTTCACGTTCACATTCGGAATTGAGGCCTCATTATTTCTATGTGGAGAAATTTCTCTGAGTAGGGAGAGAAAAATTAGACAATTTGATTGGTTGATAGGTCGCTACGTGGGGAAAAATTCCCGAGTAGTGAAAAAGGCGAGGTTTTCTAATTGGTTATGAAAAACGAGATAGTAATAAAAAGTTTAGTTTGGATATTAAAAGAATAAATTTGTCACACAAAAATTTAGCTTTTTTAGGGTTGGTGTTCCCTTAGATCATCTACAGGACTCATAGACATCAGAAAAATCAAATAAGGGACATTTTCTCTCGATAAAATTGTTTCAGTAGACACAATATACACTGCTATTCTTTCAAAATGATGCCCCAACAAAGACTTGAGTTACAGCAATGGAATTTGTTTAAGCGATGTCACGTGGTACAATGCAAATGAGATTACAATATTGTTTATCAAAAAGAACATGATAAAATCACTAATTTGTATGACCTGCGTTAGCTATAACTACTTGCACACGGGATGACATTATCCGATAAATCTTCGTCTTAGAGCAAAAACTCATTAACTGACAAACAGAATTTTCTACTGTACTACTGTTTAATGACTAACTCAACTATTTAAACTATAGGTATTTTGATAGTGCTGTATATAATTTTAAACAGATTGAAATATGACTGTATTTCTCATCGTCATGAAAATAAGCATTTTGTGTCCGAAGAAATGTCAGTTAATGAGTTTCTGCTCTAAACCGGTGAAATATTCTGGGTAGCTGTCTTTGAAATGCCGTTCAACGCAGATTCAATACGCATTCACAATTTTGTCAGTTGTGACCACGTAATGACTCACAGATCGAGCAATCGCATTCCACACTTATGCGATGGGAACGAATCGGGAGATCTAGTAAACCAAAGAAGGCATAGTACTTGTTGGTCACAGAAGAAACGCTGTATAATTCGATCGATATGGGGGCGAGCATTGTCTTGTTGATGGGGATCTGCATAAGGGGTAGGAGTCCCCTTATGCAGACCTCTGAGTCGAAACCTCTGTGATGCATCTCTGACTGTTCATAGTGCCTCCTATCCGTATAAGTCCGTTGTGTTGCTCCAGTGTGACGTTAATTGAAAAATACCATACCATACCTATCCGTATAAGGCGAATGCGTGGATGAGATGAAACAGCTTCCCAAACCATTAAGCTTGGAGTAGGACCCCTATAACGCTCTGCAATTTCCGGTGCCGTCGTGATCAGTGAGTATGCTCGATGCTCTAGCAACCTACGAGATGTAGGTGGTGCAGGTTCGATTCCTGTCAAGTTCGATTTTTTTCTTGTGTTTGTTTCTCTCTTTTGTGACAAAAACTTTCCTTGTATGACTGTCCATTACTTGACATTATCTGTCTTGTGTAGCATGGCACAGCATAGCCCTTATGGTCAAATATAGCCCTTATGGCATAAACCCAACCCAACCAACGTACACTTCCAGTCACCGTTCACCGCTGTTTCTGCGTATAAATATCTGGCCATCATGTATCATGAAATTGTATCTAGACTCGTCCCAAGACATAATCACACCCATTCAGCATTCCACTATCTTGACTCTTAGCATCATGATCCTCCATTTTTGTACTAACACTGTGGATACCGCTGTATGATTCGTCACTGTCCATGAGTAACAAGTTCGAAATCTTCATTTTCTAACACAGTCATAGGTGCTCTAGATCCCTCAAGACAAAGCATGGGACCTTCATCTGTCTATCGTCTCAAAATACGCATAATTGTACTAGTGTTTTGTTCAGCACTTGCAGCAATGTCACGATACGACAAATCACCTTCTCTCAACAAAATTTCCTTTCCCTTTGGAATTGATCCCGGACCGTCACCAATAGCCCGTTGTGTTGCTCCAGTTTGACGTTAATTAAAATACCTACCAACAAAATTTCATTTATCAAATTCCGTCAACATGTCATATTGTTGTCTCGTTTTGATACAAGGCATGTTTAAGTACTGGCAGAGCAATAGCAAACAAATTCACCTACACAATGTTTGGGATTTGCTTTTTGAAACATTTCTTTTTGTATCTTCCTAGTCACAATACACCACTTATTCTATTTGAATATTCAGCTTTTATTTTAATTATTTGCATTTTCTAATGTAAATTACTTGTATGCCGATTTTCCCTTCAAACAAACACTTTCCTGGTGTTTCATTTTTAATGAACAGCAGTGTATTATACATTAAGATGGTAACAGTCCTCTTATCGTTGTAAATGCATATAAAGTTGCGAACTCAACAGTGAATTTGTTAAATCTCTTAAAAACCAAAAGGGGGCCTTTTATATGAACGTTGTTAATTCGAAAATTAAATTGAAACGTGTTTAGAACAAATGAAATGCGGATCTCTTAAAAATGGATCAAGTTTAGCGAGATTTTGTGTTCCGAGAATCGCTAAATTTTAATATTTCAGAGTTTATCTTATCTGAAAATCTATTTGAAATTAATGTAGAATCAAATGCTTGAAGTACCCTTCGGTTTTTTTTCAGTTTCCCCCGTTTCGATAAGACATCAGCCTTCATAATTCAAATGACACGCGATATTTGTTGAGCTGAGCAAAGAGAGTATCAATGATTTTAAAGTTTCGTGGCACGTTTCTGTAAAAAGCAAAATCTAATTTGAAAAATGCACTTATTTCGATTTATTCATGAGTAAATTGCTTTGTATAGTGCAATCTGAATATACGTTTCTTGTTCAGATTAACTTATCTGACAACAGGGGTTTCAGGTACTTTTATTTTGAATTATAATTCGCATTATAAAATCAGTCTATCTTGCATGCATAAAAGTTTACCAAAGCATAAACTTATTCTAAAAAAGTATAATTAGTAGCAAATACACTTGGAAAAAAATTGTTGAATGGCGTAGTCCAAACAAAATATCAACTTTCAGAAGGCTTAGTTCAAATTAGTCCTCTTGTAGAAAAATAAAAATGGTAGGTTGTGTTTCGAGGACACAAACCTTGGTTTTGACGTGAAAACTCAGGCCTGATGTTGAATTGTGGAATGAATGAATCAGACAGGAAGTTTGAACGATTGCATATTGTGTGAATACTCTACACTTAATTTTCAGTTTAATGTTAATATTGAAGGACAATTTTACTGATAAAAGGTTTGTAATTGTAGTATAGTTTGGTAGCTTTAGAATTACACCACTTGTGCAATCCTCACTGCAATTCAGTTATACTGGCCCAAAGCACGCTCAGCACCGTAGAATTTCGACATATTACGCACCACCTCCCCGCACCCAGTGTAAATGCGCACTCCTCGGTTCGAAGATTATGTCAGGTACGGTCGTTTTGTCTACAGGATGCTATATTTATCTTGTGGATGTTTCTTCTAGTTCAGAAATCATAAGACGCTTGACTTCATGCATGCCCTCAGTACTGCTTAAAGACGTATTCAAGTCAAAATGCCCTAAAATGTGAAGCCAAACCTTAAGACCCAAATGCATAAAAGTTCAACGGGATGATCAACTGATGTATTAAAATGTTTAGCAATGCTTCATGCCCCATTTATCAAGAAATTTGGAAATCAGCTAGTATTTGATGTGTTTTCTTAACCAAGATTTTATCACCAAAAGATTCGGGAAGCTTGAAACTAAAACGGATCCCTTCGAAAAAATTTGAATTGCACTGGTTTATTTGTGTTTCTTGGCTAATTGAACTAGTAAAACAATATCAGTAGCCTTACTGCTGGATTCAGAAATCTGTTAGGTACCCCAAAAATTTACAACGGTTGTTCACAATTGATATATTTTTTCGCATTTTTCAGATTTGTGACTACAGTGAATTTCCAAAACAAAGCCACAGAGATTTACTATTCCGTCTGGGACCCTAATGGTTCTTCGAGTCATTTCCAAAATATCATGTCACAACAAAGAGTACGATTTGAAATGTGAAAAATCTGAACCCACTGTTTGGTCTTGCATCAAACGTTAGTATTACGTTTCGTGTACAACCATTCGTCTGGCTCTAGAGGCCTGCTATTTGCAAGATGAATTGAGTGCTTCAACGTAATGGCATTCTTTGTTTACTGTAAAAATCCTGGTGTGAATCTCTTATTTGCAAAAGGACATATAACCACGTTTGTGTAAGTCTGGTGCTTCTAAAAACAAGAAGTACATTGATAAAGAAATTATACCCAATAACAAATTGCCTATAAATGAAAATATCTAGACTACTGGCCATTAAAAATGCAACGGTAAGGAAGACCAAAAACATCAAATTCATATTTATAGAACACAGCTTATGGTAAAAGGATAAAACGATAAAAAAAACTTGATTGGACTTGTTGAATACTACATAATCAGTATTGTATGTTCTCACAATGGGCTACAATGACAGTTTCTACACGGACCGGTATTGAAAGGATAAGTTGTTAGATATGTGTTAGGGAAATTTTTCCGGTCATGCTTCGATACGTTGCCAAAGTTCATCTGTGGAAGTTTCTGGTAGTGCCTGATCTGCTATTCGCCGTGTAATCATGAACGAGACGCTTTCGATAGGGGACACACCTGGTAAACATGCAGACTAAGTTGTTAGACATTGCGTGCTACATATAGTCGCATCCATTTTCGTGTTTACAAATGACATCAGAGTTGTCCTGCAGTTGGTACTACAATATGCTCTAATACCTCAGTTATGTAACGTTATCTAGTCACAGTACCATTAATGCGTACCATATGAAAGCAGATTAAGAATTCAATGACTTCCCATGGTATAATATTAAGTTCCTAATCAGTATGTCGCTGTGGTATGCAGGCCTTGTTGAACTGTCTCCTTGGTATCATCAGATGCATATTTGCCCTTCGTAGAATACTAAATGTGTTTCATACTGAAGCAATTTTCGTCTGCAAAGGTGGTGCGATTCCATTCAATCGTCCAAGTGCGATGTTCTTGACATCATTACAGTCGCATATGTCTGTGATGGAGTCAATGAAGCTGAAACAATGGACACCTAATAAAGATCTTTGATGCTGCAGACGACGTCTAACGGCACGTGTGGTTACTGTTCGACGGTCAACATAATGTAACTGTAGAGCTGAGGTGCTTGATGTGTTTGTACTGCTTCTCATGTCATGTGCATGGGATGCTTATCTTTTCCTTCATTTGTGTATCAGGACTTTGAGATGGTTCGTGTCGATATAATTCGATTCTCCACTTCCCACGGACATAATTTTCTCATTATTGCGACTACATTTCACTCGACAAGAGCACCAATACCTCCATAGGAAAATTCTCCTTCCTATAATGGGGTTTTTAGATTAATTAGAAAGAAAAATTGACCGGTAGGTAGTTAATTACGTCACACTGGAGCGATATAATGGGCCACTGGTGACGGTCCGGGAATCCCGAAGGAAAGAATCGAGGACACCTCGTAATGTTAAACCACGGTCAGATGACCATATCAACACCTGAGCTGGCACCCCACTCTCCAGACTTCCACACTACGCCAATGTGAGGACATTTGAAGATCTTTGGTTGGACTTAGTTTTGAACTCGCAACCCGCCCTTTGCTAATCAGTTACTCTTCCAACTGGGATACCTCAGCCCAAAAAAATTGACCAGAGTATTGCGTGGTTGTGTGGCGCTGCTACCATGTAACCCTCCAAGTGGTTTCGACGAGATACCTCGTCCATCAAGATCTGATTCATTTCCTTAATGACAAGGTATATCGTAATCAAGATATTGCTAATTTATTTATGATGACGAGATCAAGATCTAGTCAGTTTTTCTATCAATGACGAGATATATCGTCCATCGGGAGCTGATAAATTTTTCTAATGACAAGATGTCTCATCGTTCAAGTGCTGGTCAGTTTTTCGAATGACGAACTATCTCATTCATCAAGAACTGGTCAGTTGTTTCGAATGGCGAAATACCTAGTCGAGATAACCATCAGGTGGGTTAATGTCGAGATAATGAATGATCCCACCGCTGCCACCATTTAATGTCGCGAGATATGTGTGGTGATACGAGTCGGTTCCTAATACATCTTGAGCTGAAAACTCTTTCTAACCACATTTTGGTTGAGATCAGAATATCAGTAAGATTGCATTAAATAATTGCAGATTAGCTTTTCGGTTGCACACTTGGAGACGAACATTTTTTTAGAAAAATTTCAACATTTGTTAATAAACTAAGGATGATACAAAACTACAAATAACGCAAATCAACTCTCTTTTACACTCAATCCTCGTTCGTAAACAACTCTGAAAAAAGTGCAAACCAGAAAATAATCCGCCATGTGACCTCCGTTTTATCAGTTTTGAAGTTGCATTTACAAACGATTAGGTTTTTTCGTCTCATCTCAAACGATTTAATTCGTTTCGCCGTGCAATTGGCAATTTTTTGGTAAATTCCATATGAAAATTATCTTAAACCATGAGTAGAGAATAGCATTATAGCAAAGTTTAATCATCTTCCCTTACAAGATGCTAAATTCAAAAAATTTCACATGGAATTGCAAATTAGATCTAGAGGAATTTTGTCATGAGAAATGGAAACAAACTGGTCAATTAGTAGCTGGTTCATCCTACTACGAATGTTGAGCTTGCATAGAATATTCTAAATCACTAAATATGTTAATTAAAACTGTTTGTTTCGCTATTTTGTTCTAAATAATAAATGAAAGATGTTACTACAATTTCTTTCACACACACAATACGAATATGTGCTATGAAACGTTATTTAAAAATTACATAACTAAAAGAACAATCACATGTAATTTGCAGTAATTCGTACTCTACCCACAATTAAAACTACATTTACGACTACACGTGAACATATATTAAATTGAATAATAATTTAATTAACTAATTTAAATAAAAAAAATATGTAAGCACTTACTTTAATTATTGAACTGAACTCTGCATTCATGGTTCGTGATTTCAGAGAGTTTCCAATAACTTGCATTGGGAACATATGCATTACAACATTCACATCTACCTTCTCGGACGCCAACTTCTGAACTGACAAAACCTTGAACAATCTGTTTCAAACGAATTTTTTTCGTTTCCAGTGACTAATGAAACGACTAGTTTTGTTACACTAGAAAAACTGAGACTTTTGTAACGCTTGGTTCGAATAATTCGTGCAACCCGTGCGATTTATTCGTGTTTACGAAAGCGCCCTCAGTCTCCGATTCTACTAATTCCAAATTAATTTTTTTCAACACATTCCATATCACGGTTAAAGTTTGCACGTGCATAGTTAAAAAATACATTCACTAGTATCATAGTTTGTGTGTGTTTAATAGATATAATATAAAGACACAATAACGTTTAAAAGTACGCGACAAGCAGCTGCACTTGCATAATGAAAATAAAATTCACGGAACGCTTCACGCGCAAAAAAATCCAAGAAAAAATCATTGCAATATACCATCTCCTTTCACTACCTTTATTTACTACTGTAATAGGGCACTACGGTCACAGATAATTTGAAAATTATTTGCCCTTTTGATCATTTAAATCTATTCACTTAGTCTACCCATCCTTCGAAATTCAGACAATCTGATGCATCTTTCTTGCTGATGCAATTTTAATGACCAGTCGTATATAAAGCAAGAATTTACACGTATTAAGTATACCTTTCTTAAGTATATAGTGTCAATAATATTTGATAATAACTAGCGTAACTTCCTTTAAATTTAACTTTCAAATATGAATATGACATGTCAAAGTGTAAAACGTGTCTGATTAAAAATCGAACACAATGACATATTTATTAAAGAGCGTGTTGAAGCCTAATGTGCTGAGATTGTGTATGAAGTTAATTTTTATCTAATGAGTTAATGATTGATCTTTTAATAATTAATGAGTAATTACTGCTGCCATTTATAAGAGCAATTTAAATAATTTTAGCTGTACGGTTTCTCGCACATTCGAAATTATCGTTGATCATGTGGTAATTATCCATCCTCCAAGTAGTTTTGACGATATATCCCGTCGATCAAGATCTGGCCAAGTTCGCAAGTGACGAGATATCTTGTCAGCAAGTTTATGTTTGTTTTTTATTATGACGAGATAGAGATCCGGTGAGTTTTCTTCTAATGATGCGAGTCGACGAGACCTTGATGGATGAGATATCTCGTCCATCAAAAAATAGTTAGTTTTGCTTATAACGAAATACCTCGTCGAGACAGCCATTATGAGGTTCAATAAATTCTTTAATAAAACTAATGTTTATTCTTGATTTCCAATTTGTACGAGATAATATATTTACGAAATTGTATAATTTTTATTCGATCATATATTACAAATTGTTTTCGAGAGTCAATTCATGCCAACAAAAGATTTTATGTACTTTCTATAACTAAGATGAATAGTTTTGAAGTCGCCTCATAGCTTACAATAAATGCTTTTTTGCTATTAACACAATTTTAGATCCCATAAAATTGGTCTCGGTCAGATTATGAATCTCGTAAATTAAATATTTGTAATAAAAATGTTCTGATAAGTAAATGTCGTCTGACCGTGGTTTAAAATTATGAGGTGTCCTCTGATCTTTCCCTTCGGGATGGATCTCGGACCATCACCCCGTTGTGTTAACCTCGTTAATTAACTACCTACCGACAAGTAAATGTAGGAAGAGCAAAGTTGGTGCTTTCATTGGTGAAAATACTTATTCAATTTACAATTGCAAACTGAATATGTTTCGAAGTTTAGAGAATCTCATACATTCTGTAAGAACTGAAACACATTCGTAATCTTTAGGATATTCAGCGCTCTCAAAACTACCCTTTGACGTAAAGTCAATTCTCATTAACGTGCATCCTGAGTTTCTGGGAGTACTCCCATTTCTCCAGATTGTTAACCAATAGAAAACCACACAGTAATCCCTTCCATATTTTATCCTGAAAAGATTAAACGTATAAACGACCTCGAAAACTATATTCCCGGCTCTTTTCATTGCCATCGCAAAAATAAACTTCTCCACTTTCAAAACTTATTAAATATCTTTCCCCCAAAATGAAAGACCATTTTACAAGTAAGAAGCAGGCCATAGAATGTATTTTTAATTGAATGCCCCGTTCGTAATAACTTTTGAAGAGATATTTTTAATGAAATTTTCGGGACATAAATTTTAAGTGCGAGGCCTCCTCCCAAATCGAAACGAATTTTATTGCTGAGAATTATCTTTATGACCATACAGTGAATGGCAACGGTAGTAGTTGCCAAACGATCTCTTTGCTGCTCATCGTTTTATGATGGCTTTCTGTTTGTGTTTATTGCTTTTTGTTGTAAATAGGAGATAGCAGCTATTTAAAAGGGAGAGACATTAAGACGAAATTTTAAAGCTCTTCTTTCCCTTTCCTTTATGATACATTCTCTATCATGGGGAAATAATTCAATTTCCCTCCATTTACTTTTGAAATGCTCTGCAGATAACTAAATTACAACGGAAAAATTCTGATTGAAAATAAGAAAAGATTATCAATGATACGTATTATGTGTTTCACGTTTAAGGATTTATGTGATGGGAAGAAAATATGGAAAATCATCTGAGATGGAATTACGCTCCTTTTATGAAAGCGTTCCTAAAGGAAACTTAATCTCTCTTTGAATGTCTTTTTTACATTATATTTTAAAATTATATCTTATTCATTTGTACTAAGCAGAAATATTGTAGTCTGAAATTATTAGGGGCTGGGCAATTTAATATGAAATAAAAATTATGACATAATTTCTTAAAAAATGCTATCTTGACTGTTGCAAATTTGTATTTATTAAGCTATTGCAAAGTTTTACCAAATAGCGTTAAGTTTTACATATTTTATTGCATACTTATTCTAAACCCTCCCTTTGGTTGTTTCGACGAAGTATCTCGTCATTTAAAAAAATTACTAGATCTTATCTTGTGGTCGTCAAACAAATTGTCAATATCGTGATGACGAGATATCTCGTCATTAACGAAATCTGTCAGATCTTGATGGAAAAGTTATCTCGTCGAAATCACTTGGAGGGTTAACCGCGCGTTAGGGTTAACCATTCGCGTCATATGACAAATTCAAGTCATAAGACTGCATTGGTCTATATAAATGACTATCACTCAGATGTCACTTGTATGGACTGAAATGAAATGTAGACATGTGACATTGTTTATTAACCCAGTGTAGCGCCATCCAATGCTTCTTGATCGAGAAAAATATTTTCTTTCTTCGTGGTATTTCGCTGTTCTCAATAGCCTACAAAGTTGATGAAAGCTATAGGGTAGGTAGTTGTATTAACGTTGCACTGGAGCAACACAACGGGCTATTGGCGATAACCCGGGATAAATCCCGAAGAAAGTTGTAGCCAGTATAAAAAGCTCTTCATTTAATAATGTTTTGACATCTACCATAGTGTAAAGACTTCAGACTAAGATAGATGGCGCTCTTGCGCATGCCCAGAAGGACTTTGAGAAAGGAAAGAGTTGAGAACGAGTGTGGCGAGAGACGTGTGGGTTGTGTTTTTTGGAGAGTGATCGAGACTGTGTGAGATGTTTCGTTTTTGATATTTACTACCTTTATTATTTTGTGTCGTGTGTCGTGCCTGTACTGTGTCCTGTGAGTTCATTAAAATGGTTTGAACCAAAAAAAGGAGTATTCCTTGTGATGATAATTTAAAATTTTGAGCAAGTCAGTACAGACGACGAAGAAATGGTGGCAGCCGTTTGGATACGATCCTGGTATTGCTGATATCTCCAGTGCAAATTATTGGGTGAGTACCAGATTTCATTAGCAACAGTGCCTTTTTAATTGTAATTTGTAAAGTTTTGCATGTTGAGTTTTGGTTCATTGAAGAATCGTTGTTTTGGTTTCATGCAGTTTTGGTTTTGTAAAAGGCAGTTGTAATATGCAAAAATGCTCTCTTATTTTAACTAGGCTGATATAGTTAAAATTTTGTTTGGTAAAAGGAGTGATAATTTCGAAAAGTGTTCTTATTTTAACTAGGCTGATATAGTTAAAACTTTGTTTGGTGAAAGGTAGTTGCAATTTTGCAAGTGTTCTTATTTTAACTAGGCTGATATAGTTAAAATTTTGTTTGGTAAAATTGAGTGGTAATTTTGAAAAAGTGTTCTTATTTTAACTAGGTTGATATAGTTAAAATTTTGTCTGATTTTGAAAGGCAAATTTATTCTGTTGATTTGCAAAACTATTCTTATTTTAGCTAGACTGATATAGTTAAAATTTTGTTTGATTGTAAAAAAAGAAAATTTAGGACACTCATGTGGTATATATAAAAAAAGAATTTTCTGTTCTGAATGGTTAGAATTAGAACTATTCAAATGGTCAGTTTGAGTTTTGTTTTCTGAGAAAAGAGAATTATTTTAAAATTTTAAATTGAGATAGCCTAGTTTGTTTTGTGTTCTTTTGTATGATGCTATCTGATGACAATTGAAGTGTTGTTAAAATTTGATTTGATTCTGTTGTATGATTCAAAATAGAATTACAAATTTGGTGTAGAAGTATATAGTTTGAATTACAAGTATAATTCTTTTTGATGAGTGTTGTCAACAGCACCAAATGCCTAGAATTTTCAATATTTAGTGCGTCTTGGGTTATTTTGCTTTGGAAAATATTTTGTTATATTTCTGAATGAATCGGAAATTCATTTAAAAGAGTTTTGGAGTGTTTTGAAATTGTCATTTTCATTTGTTGCTCATTTAAATAACTAAGAAACCCCTTAGAATTGTTTATTTATTTTGCGGAATTTTGAATGTCTAACTTGTGTACTTAAGGAAATTTTTGTTAGTAATTTGAAATTGCTTTGTGTAACTAATTTGGCAAATGTGAGACCATTTTGTGTTCAGAAAAAGAACTCGAAAAAAAAAAAATCCGAAAGTGTGGATTTGAATTATTCACTTCCTGTGTTCGTTGACGAAAAAAAAAAAAAGGAAAAGAATGATATTCTGTTTTATATTTTTGTGTGTGCATTTATGCTTCTGAGTGTGAATCAATTGTTCATAGAGAAAAGGGAATTCTTTTGAACTGCAATACCTTTTCTTGATTAGACAGGAAAGTTGAGTTTATATTCTGAATAGTATTTTAATTGTAGTATTATTTTCAAAACAGCTGTTCTTTAGTTGAACTTTTCTTTAACTGTTTATTTTCTTCTCAATTTGAAAACATCTTTAAAAAAAAGATATTGTTTTAATGAATGAAAATTTTAATTTGTTTATGTGTTCGAAAATTATTTCTATTGATTTTTGGTTGTTCGGTAAGAAAGTTGTAACGTAGAATTAGCGAATTTAATTCTTTGATAAAGTCTTGTGAATTCTGTTGGAATTTAATACCTTAATAGAGGTTTTTGATAGTGTTTCCCCTGGCCCTTAATCATGGCATTTCTTGCAATTGGTAGAAAGCAGGACTTAATTGCTGTTGCGGAAGAAATTGGTGAGAAGGTACCAACTTCGTGCAAGGTTGCGGATATTAAACAAATAATTTTAAAAAGCCCAAATTTCGATCGGGAGGAGGTAACGATAATAATGGAACGAGTCATAAAGGATAGACTGGAAGAGGAAGAATTTGCTAAGCAAGAAAAAATTCATGAGGAAGAATTAGCTAGACAAGAAAAAATTCGTGAAGAAGAACGACAAGAGCGGGAAAGGGTCAGACAACATGAGCTCGAAATTAAAAAACTAGAAGTGGCTCAGAAGGAATTTCGCCAGTCTGAAGAAGGATCTGAAAATGGGGCGGATAGAAACAGAAAAATCCAACTTACCCAAATCACTCCCAAATTCGACGAAAAAGGGGATGAAATGGGATTGTATTTGATCAATTTCGAGAGGAAAGCAGAGATGGCTCGAGTGCCGAAGGAGGACTGGGTGTCTTATTTGCTGGCCGTTTTGCCAGTCGAGTTATCTAACATGCTTGCCCGAGAACCTCCTGAAGTGGCCAACAATTATGATGTTGTGAAAGATCTCATTCTGAAACGATACAAAATGAACGCTGAAAAATTGAAACAGTGTTTCTACAGACATCAGAAAACAGCAGAGAAAACATGGAGAAATTATGCTCATGAACTGTACAGCTACTTCACTGAATGGCTTGCTGAATTGGAAATTGAAACCTTTCAGCAACTAAAAGATTTAATCGTTGCCGAGCAATTGAAGTATCGTGTACCAGATCAAATCAAGGAGCATTTTCTTGACAAATGGATGAAGTTGAAGACACCTTTTGAATTGGCAGAAGTGATCGAGGAGTACGAAACCATCAGGCAGAGTTTCAGGAAGAAGGAATTTCCAAAGAAGTATGGCTATCAAGGTTCAAAGGGACATTTTAGTGGAAGTAGACCCAAAGTACCATTCAAGGATGACAAGAACAAACATCCGGTCAAAACCGAACCCGCAAGCAACGAAAACCGTGAAAGAGAGTTTGAAAAGAGAAGACAGCTCCGATGCTATGAATGCGGTTCGTTATCACATTTGAGACCCCAATGCCCGAAGCTCAAGAGATCTGAAGTAGTAGCTGCCAATGAAGTCTTTGGAAGACACGTGCCTGAGTTGATGTCTCCTTATACTAGTGCTGGGACAGTAAATGGAGCCCAAATGTCTATCTTGAGAGATACTGGTGCCAGCATCGATCTTATTCCCAGAAAATTTATCAAACCACATATGTACACAGGTGAGCATGTGTGGCTCGCTTCTCCATTAGTAGACAGCCCGGTCTGCTTGCCCATTGCAGAAGTTGATTTGAACTGCGAATTGGGACATGTCCTTACGAAAGCTGCTGTAAGAGACAGTTTTCTGGATCAAGAGCATTACCTACTAAGTAACAAAACCGTTGCTCTGATCGAGAGTATGAAAAAAGATAAGGAGCTGGAGATCCAAGTTATTAATGCAGTTCAGACGAGAGCTCAGAAAAGTCTTTTGACAGCCGAAGTTGAAGAGTATCCAGTTGAGTCGAGTCCTGGAGAAGAGAATGATAGTACCGTGTTAACAGAGGAAGACGGAGAGGTATTGCCTATGGCGGAAGAAGCCTCACTTCCAGATCTGATTAAAGCCTCACGGAATGATTTTGTCAAAGAGCAGCGCAAGAGTAAAGAGTTGAAACCACTTTTCCTAGAAGCTGAGGAGTTAGCAAAGGAAACCAAGTATGCAATCGTTGATCAAATGCTGTTCTATCTGAAAAGTGACAAGGATGGTACGCAGAGAAAACTGCTGATTGTTCCAGAGAAGTTTCGGGACCAATTAAAGAAACTTTCTCATGAAGGAACAGCGGCTCACTTAGGAGTGACCAAGACTAAAGATGCTCTTTTTAAAACTTTTTTTTTGGCCGAATTGTTACAAAGATGTTGAAGAATTTGTCAGATCTTGTGACCAATGTCAGCGAGTCGGGAAACCTCGGGATAAGAAGAAGGCACCCATGAAGATCGTTCCTGTCATCTCGGAGATCTTCACAAAGATTAATGTGGATGCTTGTGGTCCTTTACCTACTACACCATCTGGAAACCGGTATCTCATCACTGCAATTTGCATGTCTTCCAAATATCCCGATGCAGTTCCTGTCCCAAATCTTAGTTCTTCAACCGTGGTCGATAGTTTCCTGCAAATCTTTAGTCGGATGGGTTTCCCGAGGGAGCTGCAAAGCGATCAAGGAACGTCGTTTACAAGTGCACTCACAACGGAGTTCCTGGAGAAATTTGGAGTTAAAGTAGTGCGAAGTTCCGTACATCATCCCCAGAGCAATCCTGTGGAGAGACTACATAGAACTTTGAAGAGAATTCTTCGAGTCCTGTGTCTGGAGTCAGGACCTGATTGGTAGAAAATCTTGCCTCATGCCCTGTTTGCTCTACGAGTTGTTACTCATGACAGTACTGGATATACTCCAGCTGAGCTGGTTCATGGACAGAATTTGAGGACTCCCATGACTCTACTGTACGAGAACTTGACGGAAAGCGAGGAAGAGAAGACTAGCGTAGTATCATATGTCTTCAAGCTACTAAACCGCATGAAAAGGTGTCAAGAATTAGCCGTCCAAAACATGGAGAACGCCAAAGACAAACAAAAACTATGGTATGATCGCAAGGCTGTGAAGCGTAAATTTTGTGAAGGCGACCTTGTGCTGGTTGTCGCTACATCTAGGCCTAACAAAATGGCAGTTCATTGGATCGGCCCAGGGAAAGTCGTTAAACAGCTTTCCGAAACCAACTACATTGTGCAGTTTCCAGAAAAAGACAAATCCCATGTGTACCATGTGAACATGCTCAAGCCATATTTCCAGAGACCCGAAAATGTGAATTTAATCTGTCTAAAAGAGATTAGGAACTGTGACAACGAGGAGGACATTCCAAGTCTCGAGCAGAAGCCTGAAGTCTCGGAAATGACACAAATTTGGCAAGACATAGAACAAAATGGTCGCTTGTCAGAAGATCAGAAGGAGCAGCTGAGAGAGTTGCTATCAAAATACTCTAGCTCATTCTCAAACCAGCCGGGGTGTACTGATCTTACTGAACATGACATTGAGCTTGAATCTGAGAGGCCCATCTGTGCCAAACCTTACAAGATGTCTCCACGCCAAACAGAAATTTTGAAGATGGAAGTGGAGAAGATGCTGTCGCTCAGTCATTGAGCCAGGAGAATCTGATTTTACTTCTCCTCTTATTCTGGTAGAAGTACCAGGAAAGGATGCAAGACCGTGCATCGACTATCGAAGACTCAACAAGGTCACTAGAACCCAGTACTTTCCTCTGCCAAACATTGAGCAGCTTGTTGAAAAAGTGTCAGCTGCCAAGTATATCACCGTTCTAGATTTGACCCGAGGTTATTGGCAAATACCTCTGAGTAAACGAGCCCAAAGATATTCAGCTTTTGTAACCAGTTTTGGGACATTTCGACCGTTGAGATTGCCATTCGGTTTGAAAAATGCCCCTTATGATTTTAGTCGTTTGATGGCCGAACTGTTGAAAGACTGTGGAGAATTTGCATGCCCTTACTTGGATGATGTAGCCATCTATTCCCTAAGTTGGGAAGATCATTTACAACATTTGAAAACCGTCTTAGAAAAGATGAATGCAGCTCATCTGCACATCAAGCCTTCTAAGTGCCAGTTTGCTCGTGCGTACGTAAAGTATCTTGGGCACTTGGTTGGTCAGGGCCAGAGAACACCTGGAGAATTGAAGATCCAAACTGTAAAGGACTTTCCGACCCCTGCGACTAAGACGCAGATCCGATCTTTCTTAGGACTTGCGGGGTATTATCGAAAATACATTCCTGACTTTTCAGTCCTCTCAGCACCAATTACAGATCTGCTGAAAGGAAAAAATCGTCGTGCTGCTGTCATATGGACTGATGCTTGTCAAGAGGCGTTTGACAATTTAAAGAAACGGTTGTCGGAGAATCCGGTGTTGTACGGTCCAGATTTCTCGAGACAGTTTCTCGTCCAATGTGACGCGTCAAATCTTTGGATTGGCATCGTTTTGTCCCAAATTAATGACATTGGTGAGGAACATCCTGTCATGTACTTGAGTCGGAAGTTCTCAAATGCAGAACAAAAGTACAGTACCATCGAGAGAGAGTGCGCAGCTATCGTGTTCGCCATCCAAAAGCTGCGATGTTATTTGGATGGACACCAGAAGTTCATCATCCAGACGGACCATAATCCCCTTGTTTGGCTGGACAAAAATACGGGAACCAACCCTAGACTTTTACGTTGGGCTTTGATCCTGCAGCCATTCAATTATGAGGTTGTCCATAAGAGGGGGAAACAGCATCAAAATGCTGATTCATTAAGTCGCATCCCATAAACCTCATATCCTTTTATTTTATATTAGTAAGTTTATTGTTTATTTTGATATTTGTATTATGTGTGAAAATTTTAAATTTTTCTTATCATTAGTGTAAATTGTTTTCCTAAATTTTTAATAAGTATATAATTTTTTGTATAATATTTTTGAGTTCAAGGCACTGATTGCTATAATCTGGTACATGTGCAGTGTATTTTGTGTACTTGAACTCTTGAACTTTTCCAATGACTGCACCTATCTGGAGACTTTTTCAGGCAGTGGAGTCATCAAAACTTTTCCCTCATTCTTCGAGAAAAGTTTCCTCCTTGTGGGGAGGAGTTTATAAGTCTGTAAAGACTTCAGACTAAGATAGATGGCGCTCTTGCGCATGCCCAGAAGGACTTTGAGAAAGGAAAGAGTTGAGAACGAGTGTGGCGAGAGACGTGTGGGTTGTGTTTTTTGGAGAGTGATCGAGACTGTGTGAGATGTTTCGTTTTTGATATTTACTACCTTTATTATTTTGTGTCGTGTGTCGTGCCTGTACTGTGTCCTGTGAGTTCATTAAAATGGTTTGAACCAAAAAAAGGAGTATTCCTTGTGATGATAATTTAAAATTTTGAGCAAGTCAGTACAATAGTCAATAATCATACTAAGGCAACAGGAGAGTTCATGCTTTCAGTATTATGCATACACATTTTCAGAAAAAAAATTTAATGGTTGATTTTATGACTATTGAAACATTATTATCTTCCAACTACCTGCGAGGGTATTTAAATGATTCCTCAATCAGCTCTGACGGCATTTAAATATGATAATATTGTGTTAAGTATCGTGCAGTTATAAATATAGTACGCCAGTTATGGTACAGCTACGAATATAGTAGTTATGAACATAGAGTAGTATATGTTATGAATATATAGTGTATGTATATTTTGTAAATAAATTATGCGACCTGTGCAATGACCTTTGGGAGAAAAGGATTTCACTTCTGGTCATTTATCGACCATTCAGAATCCATAGAAGAATCAAATCTGGTTCCTTTATGTCTAATACAACGTACTCTATATAGATAGTTGATAACGCAAAGATTAATGACGAGTCTTAACAGTGGTTAGAAACGTTCAAATTGATAATGGAAAAGCTTGTCTATATAATTTTCATACACTGTTTTATATCTATCACTGGTTGTTACAAGCATTTATACTATAGTTTTGTATCGAATTCCTAATTTGTAGTCAATAATTTGCATCATAATAACTATAGTTATGTGAATTGATGATTTAATCCATAATATACATTTTTGTTGGCAGTATGTCAAACTTCCTTGTTTATTCCATTTAAAACAACTGTAAGAAAAAACGAAAGTATCTCCGTAAATAGATTTCATAACTAAAAATATATAATCCCACTTCCATACGCAGAAAACGTTTTCGAAGAACATTAAAAGAAAAAAGTGTTCTCGCTGAGGATCTAGTACGCACAGACAAGACACATCAAACTAAAATATGGAACTCGAGAACTCTCGTGCTCCCATACATCTCGAACACCCTTAGTTTATCCATTGTTTTATCTGTGTAACACCTAGCTAAACGCATATCAAGTGTGAAAAAAAAAGACTGACAAAGAAATACATCACACATTCTCTCTTAACAACTAAACGAAAAGCACGAAAGTGTCCTTTACCTACCAGGCATTCCTTCTCCGCTGGCTGAGATTTCCATTGAACTTTTTCCCTCTCCCTTCACCTAGGTGACCACTGTTAAGAGGTTCATTCAAGATGGGGCGTAACAAAAGGGCGGCCCCCGGAGCGCTGTAGCGAACTTCATTCGTAATCACTTTAGTTTCGACATCTGGCAATTGCTGCGCCAGCAACAGACGCAATTGCTGACAAGATGTGGCTTGGCTTTAGCTCTCTGCCTGTAGATGTCGTTTCCGGTAACGAGGCTATGGCCGTATTATCCGGACCTGGGTGGAAGAAGAGCAAATCACTGCATTTGTTTTAATCTGTGTCGTACCCAGAGAGAATAAAAGATTCAGCCGAAGACTTATTCTGTTCGCTGTCTTGTCTCTTATTTTTGGTAGTCTGGTCTCTGTCCCAGACTGCCGAGATTGCTTTTTGTAGCCAATAAATGAACCTGTCTCGGGGACTTGAAGTGATTAAATTCTAGATATTCTGCTGGAAAGACGGGAATAGAATCGTTGGCCGTTTTTAGTAACTCGAATGTAAGAGTATAAAGTAAATAACAAAAAATTGCTAATTAAATGGAGCTAAAAATATGCAAGGACTCTAAGGTATTTGAGAAACAAAAAATAAAATTGTCTGCTGAAAAAAGAATTTATTCATGTTGTAATATAAGATCCCTTTTATTTTTCGGAAGCCGTCGTGGGTCTGAGTTTGCCCATTGAGGTTGGAAACCCCCTGCAGGAGGTGCAGGTTTCTGCAACTTACCCTGGGTATATATCTCTCATATAGGTCGGTAAAATGTTTGTTCGACCTATCTAATGCTTTAATTGTAATGGCTTCGGCCACAGCTCCAATAACTGCTTAATGACATCCAGGTGCCTGAGATGCAGTAAAGATCACCAAACCCTTAAATGCCCATACCCGAAACCTGAAACCCAGACATGTATTAACTGCTCAAAAACCGGACTTGCATCCTGGATGGGATGCAAAATGTTCCCACATAAAACCCCCTAAACATAAGATCTCTCTAAAACCCTTGCGCAGCAATTTAATAAAAATAATATAACCTACGCTAATATCACCGCTGATAAATCTACCAACAATCCCAATAGCAATCCAAACATCCAACGCTCAACTTGCCCTACTCACAGATATTCAGATGCCGATTCTCTTAACTGCTCATTGGAGGGCATCTCAGAAGTCCTCCTGATACTTAAGGATGTTACCAAAATATTTAAGTCAGTTTGAGGTATCTCCGCTATCATGGACAAGCTAAACAAAGCTAATTCCCAGTTAAAAATTCTTTCACTCATTGATATTTTTACCACAAATAGTAACTAAACTCTCCTGTTTGAACAAAAAATACCCCTGATCTGTCTTAATTTAATACCTTTTTAACTTCATGAGATTCCATCCGTCAAACTCCAATTGTCAATACAGGAGATTAAGGCCCCTTTGCGGGTCATGGGCTCCATAACCATTCAACACATCTTGTGTGTGTATGTTCATTATTTTACGTTGTCTGGCTTGTGTTTGTAGTCGCTTGATGTGGCCTAATGTGATAAGTCTAATGTGGCCACTTTACCACAAAAATCAACCACCCAACACCACCTTGTTCTTTACGTCTCATTCTTAGTTACAAATAAATTTACATTCTATGCATAAAGAACGATGTCAAATCACGCCAAATTCCAAACGAATGAAACCATTTTGAAGGTACAATACAAAAAATTGCTTTTCCGTATCTCCATTTTCAGCTGTTTAGAAAAGAGAACAAACGCTACCGAAAGAAAATAAAACATGTAGCAACTTTCCACCAATACATGTTTAGTATAGTTATTTATCTTTTGATAAAATGTCCATACGATAATTTGTAAGAATTGCATTGTTGCCAAATGCCTGTCGTTTGGCCACTAGGCCATTAAACCACGTGCTCACCAATATTTTTCCACAACAAAATTAAAAAGGACTAGTTCAGGGCACTCATCCAAATGCTTACCAGACACTGTCCTATGTCGTTAAATTAGAGTTAGGGGAATCAGGCTGCAGTTTGTGCAACCCAGGACAGCTTATGTCTAATCAACAATTGCTAATATAATTATTAACGAATTGTTAACCTTCCAACTGCTTCGACGAGTTATCTCGTCCAAGATCTGGTCAATTTTGCTAACTAGATTGCTAACAATTTTGTTATGAAAGATATATATTTCGTCGAGCAAAACTACCGTATTAGTCAAAGGGAATGAAGATCCAAGTGGTGAAAACAAAGTCTCCCCTGCTCAGAACTGGTGATAGTTTGGAACAGGTTTTTACACCAGAGCCTGGCCACTATAGAGCTATTTTTGACCCCGAAGATAAGCCACTAGTAGGGTTAATACAAATTATTTTAAACTATATCATTTTTGCCACTCTGGTTTCGTTCAAATAAGCAATTATGGCACATTCAGATTATGCTTTGCTTTTCTAAAACTTTGATATTCCATACAAGCAATGGCTTTTTCATTCGACGATACTTAAGAATTTCACCCCTGTTTTAAACTGCTTTTCCCCAACAAAGCCACGCCGAAGAGAATCCTCTTTTCTTCCAAAGCCCTTTCTCACACTAACGGTCAGTTTCCCTGATTCCACAAAAGCAGAGACAGACCGCCAGAAAGAGGAAAAAAGCCAAATTGTGTGAAAAACCGCCTGGAGTCGACAATGAAGCCTGCCTGTGGACAGGGGATTTCTATCGAGGTTAAGCCTGCTCTTGTCGTGGAGGAATCGTCCCTGGGAAAAAAAGGGCCATAAGAAATCAAAAACTATTGCGTCATCCATCTTGTTACGTGTGTGTGAGGGGCGATTTTCTTCTTAAAGAGCTGTGGAGGAAGGATCCTCAAGTCCTCTCTCCTGTTGGGGATCTCTTTTATTTTCCGAGGATTGATTGTAGATACCAAGATTAATGAGCAGACAGTGTCTCAGAGAGGGCGGCGAAAACTGACCGAACATCGTTAAAAAATAAATACGCACCAATAGGTCGGGTAATAAATTAGAGTAAGTTCTCTTACTGGTACACATGGGTCCTCTTTTTGTCCTGACGACTACATCACAAAAAGGATTGCCAGTGTGAGTTTTCTGATTCATTAACTGCACTTTTAGGTTCTTCGATGGGTCTAGCTTGGTGAAAGCTAATTGCAGATGAATATTTCCCATTTGTACGTACTGTGGTGCAATTACTTAAAGGTTTGGTAAATTAGCAGTCTCAGAGAGTAAATGTTTTGTAAATGAGCAGAATCTCAAGGTTGGTAAATAATCAGTCTCAGAGAGGGTGAAAACTGACCGAACATCTATAAAAAATAAATACGCACCAATAGGTTGAATAATAAATTAGAGTAAGTTCCCTTACTGGTACACATGAGTCCTCTCTTTGTTCTGACGACTGCATCACAAAAAGAATTGCGAGTGGAGGTTTTCTGATTTATTAGCTGCACTTTTTGGGCTCTTTGATGGATCATGCTTCGTGAAAGCTAATTGCAAATGAATATTTCCCCTTGGTACGTGCTGTGGTACAATTACTTAAAAGTTTGGTAAATGAGCAGAATTTCGGAAAGTAGAGGTTTGGAAAATGAACAGTCTCGGGGTTTGGTAAAAAAGTAGTCTCAGAGTGGGTGAAAACAAACAGAACGTTAAAATTAAATACACGCTAATAGGTCGAGTATTAAATTAGAGTAATTTTTCTTGCTGGTACACATGTGTTCTTTTTTTGTCCTGACGACTACATCACAAAAAGAATTGCAAGTGGAAGTTTTCTGATTCATTAACCCGCACTTTTAGGGATAGGTTCTTTGAAGGATTATGCTTTCTGAAAGTTAATTGGAGATTAATATTTCCTCTTGGTGGAGATGAATATTCCCTACTGATGGTGCAATTACTTAAAGTTTTGGTTAGTGAGCAGACAGTTAGTGTCGAAGAGAGGCGTTGAAAACTGACCGAACATCGTTAAGAAATAAATTCATACCTATGGGTAATAAAATAAACTAACTAGAGATTAATTTCCCCCTTTGAAAGTACTGATGGTGCAATTACTTAAATGTTTGGAAAATCAGCAGACAGTGTCTCATAGACGTGGTTAAAACTGACCGTACATTGTAAAATGTAAATACGTACCTATAGGTCGGGTAGTACATTACGGTAACTTCTTTTGGTGGGTCCACTTTGGTTCTTGTTTGTTCTGACGTCTGAGAGACACAGAGAATAGCAAGTGGAAATTTTCTGATTCATTTAACCTCGCTTTTCAGGGATAGGTTATTTGAAGGATCGTGCTTTGTGAAAGTTAATTCATGAAGCATGACCCTTTCACCGAAGAATATATGAAAGTTAATTCATGATTCAATTTTCTCAGGATAATATATTTTTTGTCGATAAAATATACGTAATAAATTGTAATTTTATAATGTAGCTTTGTTATTTAAATATTGAACAAAACTTCGGATAACTGTAATTTAAAAGAACCTGGAGGCCCATACATAAATGTATATTTTTTACATTTCTTACATAGCCCTCATAGCAAGTAATAGATAACACAACGTAAGAGTGTAATTTATATACTAATTTACAGCAGCAAAACGGGTAATGATAAGCTAACCCTCCAAGTGGATTTGACGATATATCTCGTCCATCAAAATCTGACCAATTTTTCTAATGACGAGATATCTCGTCATCAAGGTATTGCCGATTTTTTTATGATAACGAGATCAATATCTGGTCAGATTTCTTCAAATTACGAGAAATCTCGTTCATCAAGATCTGCTCAGATTTGCTGATTACGAGATACCTAATCGAAACAACCACAATAGGAGTTAATAATGTTTTTCAGCTAAAGACAGTTGTTTTACCATTTATTGAGCTTTAAAATCTAACTGGAATATTGATCTCAAATAAAAACGGTTTATTTTTTACTCAAATATCTCTTCACTTTTTCAGCTTATCTTTCCATAAATCATTCAGCTTTTTATATCCCTTAAGTACGAGTATTTCTAACAATTTTCTTTCATAATTTATTAGTTTAATATTCTTCAATATTTACTCGTCTACCTGATAAATTAGATTCAATGAATTCCTCATGAAGCGAACTTTTTGGGAGAACACTTCTAAGCTAATATTTAAGTCTTTTATAACTTGAATCCCTTTTCTCATCTCTGCAAGAGGTACGCTTTCAAAAATACTTTTCACTACGTGCCGTCTGCAATGTGTCTAAGAAAAGATGTTTCAAAAGTTTGATCTGAGAAATTTATTCTAAAAATATTTTTCATTAGATCATTAAGTAAATAGCTTCTGTTGTTGTCGCGGAGCATATATCCTTCTGATAAATTACTTTTAGTGTGCCTCAGATCATGGGCATGCTGCTGTGAATGGTCAAAAGTATGTTCTCTCCACGTAAAGATATATTTCTAATATTTTCCTATTAGTTTATGTTGGAAAATGTCAATAACGAAAAGGGAACGGAAAGGAGATTTATTAATCTTATCAAACTCAACTTGCACAAGAGCTGAAATTTATTTCGTGCAATCAATAGACAGTTTTAGTTAGGGAGTGACTTCATATAATAAAAGGAAAATTTTGACGTGACTACCAATAAAACTTAATCATCTGCACTTGACTGCGTTTAAGATGTTAATTTTCTCTCACAGCATTAAATATGGTACAATTTTGAATTTAAATAGGAAGCACTTAAGTCCAAGTGTTTTTTGAATAGCACGAAATACTATACGGTTATAATTGTATCGCAAATATATGTCTATAAAAATTAAATTCTCATTTATGGTAAAAATATGTATGTGTAAGGCACCTAAAAACTTCTATAAACTGGAAATCACGGTGTGTTTGTTAGACAGATTTATTTTTTTGTCCAGGCATCTTAAAGTCGTGTAGATTAATATGCAGATACATCAGATTTCTAGGTATATACTTTATGTTCCCTCTTCCTACTATACTTATCTCAAATTATTTAATCTATGTACATTTTATATCACTAAAAATTTTCTGTGATCAGTATTTGGAAACAGGCAAAAATCTAACCTATATTGTCGACTTCGAAAAAACTCAGTAATTGACAAAAACATTTTTTTATGTTGCAGCTGTTTAAAGGCAAACTCTTGAATAAAAGAAATTAAATATGTTTGCATTTTTGATCATGGTGTATATCTTTTGAACAAATTTCAGTAGAACAATGCATTTGTCATCATCATGAAACTAAGCATTTCGTGTCTCGGAAAAATGTCAGATAATGAGTTTCTGCTTTAAGCCGTCGATATGTTTCATTGATTAGCTTTTATCTGGTTTCTGACGAACTATTTTGATTTCTAAAGTATGGAAACTGGTCAATTCGGCTTTCAGTACCGTAAGGGAAAGTCGAAGGCTGTTTGTGAAGGAGCACCCACCCAATGGGTAAGTCGCCGTTACTTCTAATAGCGCCAATCACCAACACTCATCGGCTTACCAATGGGGATTTGAACGCTGAATCTACTGAGGGACAAACAAATACTACGATCAATACACCACTTTGGTGACTCCTGATAATCACTATCCTGAATACCACTATATTTGTTGGCTCCTACTATTCTGAATACCACTATAGTTGACTTCCTTTTAGCAATATTGCCCACAGGCGAATTTTTTGACAGTTATAGTTAAACATTAAAAATGTCAGAATGTACTTACCCCTCCTGGTGATTGTCTCGACGAGGTATCTCGTAGTTAGCTGAGCTGACTAGATTTTGATGGACGAGATATCTCGTCTATCAAGTATGGAAAGATGACCAGATCTTGATCACGACATCATCAAAAAATCGACAATATCTTGATGATGAGATATCTCATCAAAGCAGAAGTGGTGATGTGCTGACAGATGATATATGTCGTCAAAACCACTCGGAAGGTTAAACCATTGAAATCTTAACGAACAAACCCAAATTAGTTACTGAGCACGAATGAAATACACGAGATATAAAACATGCATTAAGAATTTCACCCACCATTAACCTCAATAAAAAAAATTGAAAATCTAACAGTTTGGTCGAATTCATACACGCACCAATATTTACGAATTTATACTGCTGATCGAATGTACAAGAAATATTGGTAAACCCATTCCTTGATCAACCTTTTCCACAGTGGATCAAAAAATATACTTCCCTATGATGGACAGGAAAAATTGGACACCGAAAAATGTCTGTCCATCCAAGCTTTCAAAGAAAATAAAACACCGAGAGCCCGAGATTGCGAAAAGAAATCAGAGCACACCTTCTAAACATAACGAGAGAACTCGCGAAGAATACCGACTCAAATTTTACGACACAATCATAGGAAAAAAGTTGTTTAAATGTCCTTTCTCCGGGTACTGTTTATCGCAATTTTTACGACCAGAGAACGTACAGGTCGGGGCAATATGGAAAAAGAGCGGAGAGCACCCAAGAATCAAAACCATCCCCAGATCTCCACTATATTTACGAAGACCCGTCTTCGCCATCCTCTCCCGTCTCACAGACTGCGGGAGACGGGAATATTTTACGACCTTAAATTTGAAGTCCTCCTTGCTTCAGTTGGAGTGCGAAAGAGAAGAAATATGATTTACCATCGCGTTTTTATTCCAAGCCGAGGGAAGGAGAGGGTCCCATGCTTCTTCACTTCACTTTATTTTGCGTTTATTATTCGAGAATAATGAGTGGGACGTAAAATGAGAAATGAGAGACGGAGAGCAAATTTATAAAGTGGCGGAGGGTGAGTTTTATGTCCAGGGAAAGGTATTTTCTGGGAGCTGCTTCGACGAGACAGCATGACAGAGGCGGAAATTTATATATCCAGGGAATTTTCGATATGGCCTTTTTTCTTATGGGGATATTTCGGTTTTTCACTCCCTCTCTGATCGCTGCAAACTCAGTTGGAGCACTTTCATGAAAAAGGTATTAGTAATAGCTTTGAATTTTGGAAATTTACAAGTGATTGCATTTTATTGTGCCGTATAACATGGCATTTGTTCTATGAAATTATGTATACTAGGTAAACCAGGGTATAGCTTCTGAGCTAGTTTTTGAATTGCTTATGTGTTTATTGGTGGCACAGTGAGACTCACATCTGATATCTTATTTAAAACCATCCATAATAAATGTAAAAAAGACTCAAATGTGAGCCTTATTTAATTCCATTATTAACGGGAGTATAAAATGTGAATCAATATGCCCATTTCGTACCTCCTGCTAAAAGTCAAAAATATAAAGCAATAGTTCAAACATCTTGCCGGTGTTATATGTTACTGATGTTCATAAAAACTCCTAATTTATAGTTAATTCATAATAATTGTAAGAAACAGTGCAAACCTTAGTTGTAGTATCACAATTAGGTTCTGAACATTTACTTCAATTGAATTCACTCACTTTTGTGTTCAAAGGCCATTATTTTTTTACCACCAGACCTATTTTCGCGTATCATCTAGATTTCCAATTGCCTGTTCCCTACGCATCAGGTTTAAATTGCTTTTCTTGAAATTTTTTGAATAGTCCTTGTATATATCTAAGTGTAAGCGAGAAATTCATCATGCTTCCAAATATTGAAATTTTTGTCTAAAATTTATTATAACCTATGCTTTTTTTGCAAAACGTTAGGGGTAGTACAATTGATCTTTGCTTTACAGTTGAATGGTACTAAATGTTTACTTACCAAACTTATCTACTTTACTTACACTTATCAGAAATTTCAAAAAATTACACGTTTATAAATTGTTATGTCATTTAAAATATTGACAATAATAGAAAATTAATGCGTATGGGACCTATCAATTTTTGTTAATTTATCAAAATTTATCACGTATTTATCAAAATGTTTCACCACGAATAACTTCCAAACTTAATATTTTTATCGCGCAAACTATACAATAGGCTTTTTAGTAATAAACAAACGGTCTGTGCAAATTTTATAACAATCAAATAGTAATAGAAAGATTTGTTTTGCAAATCCACAGTCCCCCTAATGTGTTTTTGATATCAAGAGCACATTCACGAATTTAAAGACCTTAATGATAGCTTGGTTTACTACATTCCACACTAAACAAAAGTTGGAGTTAAAACTACTTTAAAAAGTATAATAAAAGAATACAAATTATGTTAAACTAAAATCACCAAAGCACTATTACAAAAATCCACGATCATAAACAATTTAATTTTGTTCGTGCTGTAAAGAGTACATTGTCGAATTCATAAATCTTATTTTAATGATTTCTCGGTTTACTACATTCCATTTAAACAAAAGCTAGAGAATTGTTAAAACTACTCAAAAAAGGTTTTAGTAAAAGAATACAAATTATGTTAAACTGAAATCGCTAGAACTATTTTTACAAAAAATACTCCAATCTTAAACAGAATTATTGTGTTACATATTTTCCCAACAGATAGATTAAATCAAAGCGTTGATGTTCAGAAGTTTTTGAGTACGGGCAGTTATCCAAAAAGTTCGTATATCTTTTGTCAACTGCAGACTCAACCCAGAGGCTATCTTTTCTTTATATGAAAGATTGTTTTTGTCTGTTTTAAAGTTCATGTTCTACCCTAAGGTAATGTATGATGCTTTATTTCTTTGTTATGATCTGATCACTCCATTTCCAGTCATGTCACATTTTTAAGATTGTTCCGTAAAAATATTCGCTTTACCTTTAGTGTCTAAGTCTCCAATAAATAGCATGATCTCCAAAGCTCTTACGTTTTTGCTTGCTTTTAAAATTGTATTTATTTTTCTAATTTGAAAGAAACGTAACCACCATTTTTTACTAACTTTATGAATGATAAATATAAATGGAATATATAGAGATATTATCCTACGTAACTTTTATTATAAACACACACTTCGATAAATTTAGAGTATTTGGTGTTCACAGTACAACACAAAAGTTATCTCTTGAAAAAATGCAGAGCTGTAACTGATAAATTTTGCACATTAACTATAACATTCTTTAATTACTATATATAGAATAGAAAAGCCCAAAAGTAGCAAAATTTCACCTTGTAAAAACCTAAAAATCATTATTTATATTTTCTAATTTTTTTACCAAAATATTATAAAACCTATTTTTAAAAATACAAGTTCCATTTCTTTAAACTCGAAGAAACAGTATCTGTTCAAACAAACCTTAAAAAAATAAAACAACACCACTCAAAAAGTCGTATTTCCTAGTATTTAAAAAAATTAACAACTTCTATCTGTCAGAAAAGTGGTCAACTTGATTCCGGTACTTTAGAATTCCAACCATACCCACTACAATACTCTTCAACACAGAAAAGTATTGATGAATAAAATCGTCGATCTTCCCATTTTAGAAAATCTAGAATCCAATACACGTAAGCATTGGGAAAGGAAACTTTCAAGAATAAAAAGCTCCATATGAAGTTTATATATGTTATCTATACATTCATATTTATGTACACATGCGCTGTATATATATCATATAGAGTGAAAAGAGAAAAAGCAGTACATAAGAAGAGGAGGCCTAAAAAATTTTTGAACCCAGACACGTTGATGAATAGTTTATTGAATTCGGTCTTTATTTCCATGCGTGCAAAGTTGAAAATCCAGTGAAGACGGAAAGAAAGGAAAAGATATTCTGTTTGATGTTGCGACGAACGTGACCAGCCTAACATGTTTCAATACCTAGAAACATAAAATATGAAGTCTTCCAATCCTGGACTGGACTGTCATTTACTCTGAATGCTTTTATGATTGATATCCAGTAAAAAGATAGCTATTAGATTCCTAAGTAGTACTGTTAGACACTGAAAATCAATAAAACCATGATAGAGTAGGATTTCAACGTAGTGCACCTCAACTAAAATGTGAGGTGAATTTTCAGAGGAAACAAACAAACCAGGTGGTTTGACGATTTTACTTATGCTGTCCAAATGTTCTAGCTTGATACTTATCGAGGTTACTTTAAAATGTAGTTTATCACCATTTCGGCAACATTTCACGTTTAATTTAATTGGTGTAGAACAATCAACTATCATACATCAATCCGGAATTTTATTCTTTCGAATTTTTATTGTCAAAGTGCTGAAATCGTATTCAAAAACAAGTCAACTGACTTCAGGTTCAGAATGCGCAGTGGAAAGATGTATCGCCGCAGAAAAACTACCACCACCTAGAATTAGATTGATAAAAAAATTCCCTTCATATTGCAGTGAGACTAGTTACTGGTATAAGACTAGTCGCCTTTTGAGTACTGCAAAATTAGGTAGGTAATAGATAGCTGAATTCACATCCCACTGGAACACAAACGGGCAATTGGCGACAGCCCGAGATAGATACCAAAGGGAAAGATCCGTGAACAGCACCTCGTAATTTTGAACGGTCAGATGATGATATCAACACCTGAGCTGCAACCCCACTCTCCAAACTTCCACACCACGCCAAAGTGAGGACATTTGAGACCTCGACAGATTTAACGTGCTCCAGCCCCCACGTGCACGAAGGTATTTGGTTTTATCGAACTTCGCACTCACAACCATGGTAGCCCGTCAAATTAGGAATAACAGTAAGACAATTTTTTCGGGATTAATGGGTTAAATAGTACTTCTATTGCTTTTACTCTTTACAACACACATACTAACTAAGAACCATATATTTTGGTTGAAATATTTTGTTGATCAAGAAGGTCAGAACTGGTGAGAAGTTGTACAGGGAATACAACAGGTTGCAGAACGGATATATGCGTGTGACTCCTCAGATGATGTACTGTTCTAAAGTCTTGTATTGATCGTATTCATTAAGTTAAAATATTCAGATTGACGATAATGATATTTGAATGAGAAAGATCCATAACAAAAATTTGAGTGTAATAACTAGTTTTTAAATCAATATTCGTGCTTTTAACTGATACGAGTTTATAAAAAGTAGATTCGTATTTGTATAAAAGTCTCATTAAGTTAATTAGTCGCAAATTTAAAAATGCAAGAATGTTTAATTAAGTTCACAAGAACATTTCATTCAATAGGTAGAAAAAATTTTCATTTTAAAATAACTCGTAGAAAAATCCTGCGCTAAAATAAGATCTTTCCAACTGTTATAGCCGCAATTGTTTAGATATCTGGAATCGTTTCCCCGTTTAAAAACACCGTAAAAAGACGACTAATTAATTTTAACTATTCTTTGTTCCCGAAAATTTTGAACGCGGTATTCATTCCATTTATGACCATTTCTTTTATCACCAATTATTTGAAGAGCATTTTAAAATTATTGCTAGCTTGATGAAGGACAAACTTTTTTGAGAATATCTAAGGTAAGTATTTTTATGTTCCAGCTTCATTTTTTATTAACAGCTATTATAGTTTAAAGGAACGTATTGCTCTAAAGCTCCATTTACGTGGCTTTGTTTTCACCATTTTAAATTGAAAAATTAATCTTGGTTGAACAATTAATTTAGTTAAAGCGATATTTTTCTTTTTATTCGGTAATATGTTTTAACAAATGACATTTAATAAAAAGAAAACTTCGGAACAATGCCTCTGAAAATTCTTCCCACTCATATCTAGCACCAGAGAAAAGATCCCCAAGATGCCCTCAAATTCGAGGGTCAGAGAGGTCAGTAAACTACTATCTTTAGACTGACCAATGGATATTTGATATCAATTTCGTTTGGTGGTGAAACAAGGTAAGGGTTTCCCGACTTGAGGGTATTACAAAATGCTGCAGGTCTCTGCTGGTCACCTTTGCTTGTCGAAGACTTTTCAAGGAGGATCTGTATTTTAACCCTCCAAGTAGATACTTATTGTCCTCAATTATGCTGAGGCGGCCATGGCTCATTGGGTTTGCGCACTAAGTCACTGCAGTCCCAGATCTCTCGCACGCTGCTAAGTCAGTGGATTTGCCCAGTGAATAGGCTTGACGACTCCTGTATTACACTGTGTATTTATCTCTTTTGTTTTACTTATTTTTCGTGTGTCTGTGTCTATCACTTGAAGGAAAAATCATTACTTGCTGTAGCTTGACAAAATATGATTCATTGCCATTTAATTTAACGAACTTCGATTATGTATACAACCATTATAATTTCAACAGTTAACCTTAGAGAGTTATTGCAATATATGCACTATTCAGGAGAGGATTTAAAAGTTGATTGCCCGAGAAATCTTTCGAATTCATGAGTGATTATTTATTAATGCTATGATCCATCAAACATCTTTCAAAGTATAAGGGTCAGATTAGGCTAACATTTTTCAGTCAAGTAAATGGACATGCACATACAAAGATTTTACTGACACAGAAGAGCGAAGAAAACAAAGAGCAGTTAAACGGGAAACAAGTTTTAAGTACCAAATTTTATAGATTAATAATTTTCACATCAATGACTATTTGCTTCTCTTTTCAAATTTTATTGCTCCATATTTGGTATGATCCATGGCCTTTCTACCGGTGGAGGTGTGATAAACGTCTCTTTCTTTTAATCAGGAAATTTTGCTTATCCTGCACAGCTCCATTTCGTCCATGATCTATGAGATTTGTCGTTGGCGTAGTGTGGGTTATTTATGTAGTTGAATTAACGTCACAATGGAGCAACACAGCGAGCTGTGTGGTGCGAATGTTTCGAGAGGGGTGCCAGATCAGGTGTTGACCTCGTCATCTGACTATGGTTCAAAATTACGAGATATTGTCCTCTGACGAGATAGATCCCGGACCATCACCAATAGCCCATTGTGTTGCTCCAGTACAATGTAAATTCCACCACCTTCCCTCACTTTCTATGCAGCTTTGATCATTATAAATGCAATGAAATTGTTGATAACTTTTAAACTTAGAAAAACAGACTTAATACTAATGCAGATGAAAAGGCTTTTCATTATCATCAGACATCCTCACCCCTTTCGTGGGGGGTCTGTGCTGAAGGTATTGCAAAATGTGAATTTGGTATGTTTTAGTTCGTAAACTTTCTCTCAGAATTATATTACTAACGCTTCATAAACATTGAGTGTGGTCAATGAAATTCCTTCTGCTACCTGCCAAAGGTAGCCTAAGCTACCTTTTGCAGATAGGAAGATGCAAGGAAGCTGCCTGAATGCAACTACCTGCCTATCTAGATTTGTCTGTGATGTAGTATATCGTCTGTTATCCATGACATTTTCTGTCAAGACAGGAAACAGTATGTAGGTAGTTGAATCTACGTCGCACTGAAGCAACACACAATAGCCCACTGAAGTAAGAGCATTGATGACAGTGCTGCATCAATCCCGAAAGAGAAAATCCAAGGAAAATACCTCGTAATTTCAACTACGGTCAGATGACCGATGTAAACACCTGATCTGATACCCCACTCTCCAAACTTCCACACCACTCCAATGTGACGACATTTGAGGTCACGACATATTTAACGTGCCTCATGTACAGGATTATCTTTGGTTTCAATCGGATCGGGTTTCGAACTTGCTTCCCTTCGATTTTTTATCCGCTGTTCTCCAACTTTCACATTTCACTTTGAAACAAAACTGCTGTGCAGTAGCTCATACCGTACAGCAGTCTTGTTTCAAAGTGAAATGTAAAAGTGACTGATCTTTAAAATTAAGTACGTGTTGCATTCCTTGGATGCATGAGAAAAGAATGTCTTAACTAATAATCGAACGGGGAAGGATATATTAAGATCTACTTGCGCAATTTTATTTCATTTCACTTGGATTTGTAATCATCTGCTACAAATTTTTAGGGTGAACTCGAGGCGCATTCTGATTCCTTTCTCAGAGGCAATCGCGACTGAGTGACATTTTTTGCTCTATCATATGACATTTTCTCGATGGAGAATAACCGAAAGAGATTCTAAAATCTTTCGGGAGCAAAATAGAAAAAGCAGCGTACGCGAGAGAAAATATCCCACATTCACCGAAAAGGTGAGAAGTTCTTCAGTAGAAGATGAAAACTCCCACTTTTATATTTCGGGGCCCTTATTTCGAACACTCTTTTTCTTCTTCTCCCTTCCTTTCAAAAGCTCGCAAAGCGAGAAATATTACACCACTTCCGATGGGAATTGAAATCTGGCAACGGAAAAAAAGGAAAAGGAAAAAATGCGCTGATACTTCTCGCAGTATTATTTCTCTTTTCTCGCAGTAAGTTATATTTTCCTTTGGTCAAAACCATCTTGGTAATCTTCCCCAACTTTATCGGACACGTTCTTTCATTTTCGAGAAAGGGTGATACTCCCGAAGAAGGGCGAGCGGCCGATATTTTGATGTTCATGGCACTTCTTCCACAGACAATAATATATTGAGAGAAATAGAGTTCTCTCAAAAGTTGTTATTTCTTGAATGCTTTTATTGCGAGAACTTGCGGGAGAAAATTTTTTAATAAAGCGTGGAGAGGAACAATGGGTGAATTGAAAGCGGAAATGGCTGTGGAGTTTGTCAGTCCAAATAGAAGCTCCTTGTCTGACAATCATGTGTAAAATTGTCAACAATTCTTCGGTAAAATAGTTTGTTACTTCGGTTATAACCTTGTACTTACAGAAAGAGTTGCCCTTATTCATTTTCCACAGAAGAATATGGATAGGTCGTAATCGGTCATGACCCTACCATATTCTTCTCAATTTCGTCAATCATGTTTGGTTCAATCTCATGACTGAAATTGCCATCACTTAAATACATTATCTGACGTTGTCTGTCTTGGGTTTGCACACTGCACAATAAACCTACGAGATATATGTGGTGAGGGTTCGATTCTTGAATTTAACTCTGGATGTATTTCTCTCTTCTGTATTACATAAAACTTTCCTTGTGTATGTCCAAAACTTGATGTTTTCTGTCTTTTCCTAGATGTGCGAAATTACCAAAAGCTGTCATTGCCTCATCTTCATTTAAAATTAAAATCCATTGGAGACAGTTTCCTCACTCCATCATTCTAAAACTATAATCCTTATTACAAAGGAATCCTAATAAGAGACAGTGCTGTGAAAGACTGAACAGCTTATTTGTCGGCGATCAATTAGAACTGCATTCCTAGATTAAATGACCAAGGCAAGAGTAATCGAAAACGACATAAACACAACACTCATATTCCAATGAGCACAAAAGAATTTCAAAACTTCCTCCAAGGCGAACGCAACAAAGCATTAATAAGCATTACTCTCTCACAAAAGCTGACATCAATTAAAAAAGCATCCTAAATATGTAAACAATACACCGAGTCCCCGAAAGCCCAATAACCGAAAACTTTATTAACTCGGGCCTTCAAATGTTGACTAATTCAAGATTCCTCACCCCCATTCTACAAGTAATGAGCTTAGCTCCTTTTCTTTCACCATTGGCAGCCTCTGAAACGGCAATTGTCTGAATCTTCTGACGATTACGATTAATTTCATCGTTCGACGTTTCGAGGCAAACCGAGCTTCGCGTATGAATTTTAAAATTCCTAATGCTCTGAGGAGAAGGTATAACTCATTATACCGCCTCTTGCAGTCATGCTCTAGTCATCAATAAGAATGTCGATAAGGGGCATATCCCAGACAAAAAGGAACGGGGTGGGGAAGGGGGAGTCTCCCCGACAAGGAACTCCTTTTCAAATATGACTTAATTAATGCGACGGCTGAAAAGAATTAAAATCGGGTTTTAATTAAAACGTTCCGAATGCCTTACAAACAAATGTTCTTTCGCATGGGAGAGCGACTGACATTTAATTGCAACGAGTGTGTACGTGTGTGTGAATAATCTCCTTGTGTATATTTTTAATCGTGTTCCTTCCAAACCGGAGTGAAAACAAGGCTCCGGGATTGTTAATTTCGTTCCAGTGACACTTAAATCCGTAAGAGAATCAGCCTCTAAGCCTCTTAATATTGCATTTGGATATTTTTTTTTTTGAAAAATTCCGAGTCTCTTTTGTACGAACCGTGTCTCTTTCTCTCTAATTATGAGTTTTTATGTGTCCGTGTCTTTGGAGATTGTGTTGGTTTTTGTCGATGCTCTTGTTATTTTAATTTGAACAGAGTGGTGTTTGTGTTTTTTTCTCTTCGCGGTAATGTATTTGCCTTGGCTTTTAGAGATGGCTTGTGGTTGCGTTGCGTTCCGACTCGATTTCGTGCTGGTGTAATTGATTTCACATTTTAATTAAGAGTTAGTCTTGTTTTTGAACTTCATCTTTTTCAAGTGCATATTGATTTTAAAATGAATAATTTAGTTCGGATTGTGAGTTCAAGCACGAAGATCGGCATCCTTTGTTGCCCTACAAAAACTGAAACATAAATTAAGAAGAGCAGGAAACTATAGCTGTGTTATGTTATATCGTCAGCTTAGAGCAGAAACTCATTAACTGACATTTTTAGGATAGACAATTTTTAACGCTAAATAATTATTTTCACTGTGATAAGAAATAAATTGTCATATTTTATTCGGTTTGAATGAAATATAACACTGTCAAAAATGTTTATAGTTTTATTTTTGATCTAAAAACTAGTAGTTATTAATCGGCTGTGTGGTAAAACTTTTTTGTCAGTTAATGAATTTTAACTCTAAGCCAACGATATGTTCCAAGTCTTGTGCAATATTAGAATGTAGGAATGTGGTTAAAATAAAATGTCGATTCTCCATAATTTTTAAGCTGTCATTTAAAATACTTCTTGTTATTACTGGTATGAAAACTAACCCTATGCATTGCAGTGCATTGTGTTTGGTTATTTATTTTATATTTTTTAATTTCATAATTCAAATACCACTTTAATATTAACTACAAAATGTTGAGAATTCTGAAGTCTAATATAAGAAAACGAACTTAATCTCTTATATAAAGTGGTTGTATCATATTTTACCCAAATTCATCACACAAAAGTAGGTTTTCGAACTCTAGAGATTTTGTTACATCTCTAGAGTTCAAAAGGGTTCTATAACGATAATGAAATGTGAAAGAAACAGGAACTCAGTATGATGAATCAGAATTCTGCGAATTCAGAAAATGATAAAGAAAAAATACTTTTAAATGAAACGAAAATTTTTTGCTTTCCACTCAGGATTAAATGTATGTTTTCTTTAAATCCTTCTTTTCCTTTCAACCTGTTTTTGCTTTTGTTAGAACCTCATGATTCACCACTTGAATGAAGAATATCTAATAAAACAATAATAGATTAAACTGAATCATTTCTTACAAATTCACTCTGTATTTGCCATCAGTGACATAAAAATACAGTTTTTTTAAGAAATCGAAACATGCTTGACGTCGTTTATTTGCAAAGATTTTTGTTCGCAACATTTATCTAATATCAAGTTAAACTTCCTGGTAGGTTGTTGTCTTGACGAGATATCTCGTCATTAGAAAAACTTGCCAGATCTTGATGGACGAGATATCGTCTCGAAAATTCTTGGAAGATTAATATAATGCAAGATCATAAATTTGTCTATTTTATCTATATGGTTTCTTAATTTGTGAGAGTAGCCCAGTGAAAGAGCAACGTATTTGCAAACGGAGGGTTGAGAGTTCGAAGATCGGTCCAGCCAAAGACCGTAGTGTACACAAGGGTCTGGTGCACGTTAAATCTGTCGTGCAGCAACAGAAATCCTCAAGGTAGGTAGGTATTTTAATTAACGTCACACTGGAACAACCCAACGGACTATTCGCGACGGTCCGGGATCAAACCCAAGGGGAAAGATTCGAGGACAACACAACTTCAACAGAAATCCTCAAATGTCCTCACGTTGGCGCGGTGTGGAAGTTTGAATAGTGGGGTGCCAGCTCAGGTGTTGACCTCGTAATCTGACCGTGCTTCAAAATTGTGAGGTGTAGTTCTCGGTTCTTTCCCTTCGGGATTGATCCCGGATCGTCGCCAATATCCCGTTGTGTTACTCCAGTGCGCCGTTAATAACTACCTACTTACCTTGTCATAAGTGACATGAACATATAGTTTTACTTAAGAAATCAAAGCAAGCTTTGCGTCTAATATCAAGTTAATATATACATTTGTCTAATATCAAGTTAATAAAACGCAAGATCATAAATATTTGTCTATTTTATGTATACTGTTTCTGAATTGTGTGAAAATCTTTAATGTAACTTAACTTGTGGTAACGTCCGATGGGATCGATGTGTATTTTGCTACGATAGTTTTAGGGATGAATGCAGAAATAAAACCAAATAATGCTGTGATTTCAAACACAAAGACCTTGAGCCGGAGGCAAAACAATGTATACACGCTTGTTAAACTGACGCTGTGATTTCGTGTTTCCTTTTGAACAATCAAAGGCAAGCCCTCCATTCACAAATCATCCACTTATCAAGCTAACGAGTATGAGTGACAAATAAGAGATCAAAAATGTGATTCAATTTCCGTCTTTATTTTATCGCAATGGAGGCTCACGATGCGTTTTATCTGATGCTAGAGCCCTTGATTGATAATAATTTTCTCTTTGGGTGCAGCTATCTGCCCCACGTTTGTTTCTTCTTCGAGAGCAATCTGGCAACATTGTCGGAGAGATTCCCATGACATCTGAGCTCCTTTGACATGTTTGGAGAGGATAAAAATTTCATTTGTCATCGAGATAGGGACATGCAATACATTTTGGGGAGCTATTTCCGCGTCTGGATTTCGTGTAAGAAAGTAAACACATTTCTATCCAATTAATAAAGTGGGGATCTTATGGCTCAGTAGGTATGCCCACTGCACTAGCAACCTGAGAGTTGTAGAGGTTCGATTCTTGTCCTGTGCTACCTCACTGGATGTATTTCTCTTCTCTTTCAGTAAAACTTTCATTGTGTGTATGTCTATTACTTGATATTGTATGCGTTGCGTCTGGCGCTGCATGGCCAAATATTGCCATGCAGCGCCAAATGCATGGCCAAATATGGCCCTTGCTGCATAAAACCCCAAAACAAACCAATTAATAGCGCATACAAAAGGATAAGGCGAAGAGGCTTCTCTTCCAGTTCACATAACTAAGTTGCATTTGAATTTTGTAACCCAGCAGACTATTTAAAAGTTTTACACTTGAGAGACTTTTTCCGTCAAGCTAAGTGTTTTTTAACCCTTCTGGTGGTTGTCTCGACGAGGTATCTCGTCATCAGCAAAACTGGCCAAATTTTGATGGACGGGATATCTCGTTATTATAAAAATCTGACCAGATTTTGATCTCGTTATCATAAAAAAATCGGTAGTATCATGATGACGAGATTTCTCATCATTAGCAAAATTGTTTTTGTCGTTAGCAATATGTTTTGGGATCTTTTTCCGCATCCAGATTTATTTTATTCAAAGAAAGTAAATAGAATAAGGTGAAGAAGATTCTTCACCCAGCTCACATAACTATATCGCCTTTGAAGTTTGTAATGCGACACACTATTTAAACTTCTTATACATGAGAGGCTTTTCTGACATGCTAAATGTTCTTTTAACCTTCCTGGTGGTCACCTCGACGAGGTTTCTCCTCATTAGAAAAACTGACCAGATCTGGATGGATGAGATATCTCGTCATTAGAAAAAACTCACCAGATCTTGATCTCGTTATAAAAAAACTCGTCTATATCATGATGACGAGATATCTCGTTATTAGAAAAATTGGTCCGATCTTGATGGATGAAATATCTCGTCGTTGTAGAGTTAAGGCCCGTTCAATTGAACCTTATTAATCATAGCACTAGAAGGGCAGAAGTGTGAACCACTTAGCGTTATCCTGGTACATCACGGGGTGGGTTCATTTTACGCCCCACATATACCACATTCTAGGCACAACTCGTTTATAGTGGGGCTACACATTCACTTCAAGCGGACAACCATCCATGCCCATACCCGGATTCGAACAAGAAACCTTTCTATGTAGAAGCTAGCACCCTGGCTAATAGACTTAGTCCTTGGTGTCAAGCTAAATGTAAGTGGAAATAGTGTGTCTTCTGCGGAGCATGTTTCCCGTATGTATTCCGAACGTGACATCGCATGATTTGTTTGTCTATTGTGATTTCAGCACGCCGCCAACAAAAGTTCCAAAGAATGAATTCCAAATTTATCTATGATAGTGTATTGGTCAACACCAATTAGATTAAACATCAAACGTCGCCAAAACGGCGATAAACCATTTTAAGGTAACCCCAATATGCAGCATGCGAGAACATTTGGGTAACTCTAAATTCCAGTCATACGTTAGCTTATAAATACCACATCCATGGGTGATACTATCAGGTCTCACTCATCTTCAGTTTAAGCACAGGCCCAGCCAAAATGACAAGCCCAAGTACCAGTTCAGATGACAGGCATGTTAAGAAGTTAAGAAATGAAAATACATCAGTTCTCAATGTTTGACTTATAGAAATGCAAGTTTTTCTTCTTTTTATTGCCACATTTGTACAGTTTATTATAAATACGAAGAAAATATTTAAAAATTTTCAAGTTAGCAATTGGATTGAACAGTTTTTGGTCTCCGATATTTATATATCCTCTTAAACTTTAAAACAATTCTTACTGCTCCTCTGTGATAACAGGATACATAATCATGTTGAAAATAAGTTTTCCAACTTATCATTTTCTAAATATCCAAACGGAATTTTCAATTGCCCTATCTTCCGTAGACAAATTCTAGATTCATCCCTAAACGTGTCTTTTTCATCAACTTCCCGTTTTCGATTACTTTTACAGAATTGCAAGAGGTTTTTCATGTTAAGAACTAAAATAAATTTGTTTTCATTCCACACAGTAGAATATAAATTTATTTATTTCGGATATAAATATGTATTTAAGTTTGTAGGCATAAGATTAAAGGAAAAGAAAGTAATATATATATATATATACGGACCTCATATAATATGTGATCTCAGATAATATTTATTCAAAGTTAACATCTTACGAGCACAAGTCAAGTGAGGAAAAGTTTCTAAAAAATGAAACAATGACCACCCAGAGCGACAAACCAAGCTTCTAGAAAATACCTGACTTCAAAACAATTTAATACTGCTCTTGTTTGTAGCTTTTTGTCACTAACATTTTTTAGAAACTTGTTTTGGTTTAAGAAGATAGCTAGCTTTGAGATAGATATTCTACACTATTATAGCAACTAAACTTTCTCTACAAATCATGTATCATCAAAGGTCAGTATACCTGTATCACTACCCACCTTCATTTTTCCTTCTAAGAATAAATGATTCTTCTTTTGTTCCTCTAAATACACATACCTGCTTACGTGTCTTCTTTACAAAACACATCGTCTTACGTGACAAGTTGTGTATACAACACATGTTGTTGAAAAATGCCTATGGTTTGGCCGTTAGATCATTAAACCACATGATCTCCATTCTTTACAGGACAATTGAAAAACACTAAGCAGGGCAATCATCCAAATGTTCACAAAAGGAAAAATATCCATCACACAACACAAATATTATAGTTTCATCAGAGTTAATGATAAGCAACCAGTTTTTGTAGTTTCTACTAAATTCCTTGAATTGGTATTTGAATAGAATTGTGAAAAATATACGTTTTACATAATGATCGGATATCACTTTTCTAGTCATTATATGATAATACAATTTTCTTAAATTAAAAAACTATTTTACTTATCAAATTGAAAGCAATAACATTGTTTTTAATTCAATTCCTTATGATATAGGGTTCATAGTGACTCAGTGGGTTTGCTCATAAACGTGAAATATAAGTAGACTGAGCATTGCTATTGAGATGAACTTCAAAAGGTGTGACCAACATGTCGACTAGTCACGTGACTACTCTGTGAAATATGACTTGGTTGGCATTTTATGGACTCGTTTGGCGATATAATATCTTATGACAAGGTATATGTGCGAATGTCTAATTCTATAGTGTTGATAAAAATGGTGAAATCGCCTATTATTATGTCTCGCGGAACAATCAGATGATGGATCAATGGATTGGCGTCCTTTCCCATCACGTATACCAATCAGATGATGCACATTCCTTTCCTCCCGAAAGAAGAAAGTAGTCTAAGAGTCACGTTACTATTTTGGTCTCATGAATTCTGGGTACATTAAAAAATTACCATTACTCACTCTATTTTGTATCTCTCTATGGGTTTGCCCACTTGCAAGACGTTCGTGTTGCAGGCTTAATTCCCTGTTGGGTTCTATTCCCTCCTGAGTGTTTTCTCTTAGTGAAAAAACATTCAGTGTATGTGTCCATGTACCTGAAGTTGTTTGTCGCAGCTTGGCCGAATATGGCCCTTCCGTCAAATAACTTAACCAACACTACGAGTATATTTTTGTAATTGACGCTTAAAATTTACAAATTCAAAACTGTCAGATGTATTTTTGTCATTGGTTGTATAAAAGTCTTACTGAGGAGAAAGTTACGTATATATCTGATATAGCACTGAAGATAGCTTTTAAAAAAAGACCTTATACCCCTCTTATTTGAAAAAGGTTTTGTTTTTTATATTTTATTAGTTTTCATGAAACGGAATTATACAAAAATTTATGCATTGAACTGACTTTTAAGAAATTTTAAGGAAAAATTACTTTTAGGGAAAGTTAGTCAAATTATACACATACCGCAAAGAAATGAACCCATGTCTGCGATCTTCGCTTGCGTTTTTCGCATTAGACTCATTACAAAACACGTCATAACAAAATTAAATACTTTGAATCGCTTTATTCTCTCTCTCTCTCATCAAATATTCATGAACTATATTAAAATTGTGGAAAGAAATGAAAAATAAGTTCAGACATAAGCATAAGAGTTTAAATTTTGTGAAATAACATTTTGGAAACAAGATTGCTTTTTTGGGTAATACTGGTAAAACAATCTGAGCTTCTAACCGCAATCATAATTATACTCAATGCATTCCTATGGGTATTTCAAATAGTTTTTAGCTCCATCTGCCCACCCAGAACAAATCGAACGAGGGAAAATATGTAGTCAGCGTTTCCCACTGGGTTTTAAGGTTGGTAGGTAATTGAATTAACGTCGCACAAAAGCAACTCTACGGGCTATTAGCGTCGGTCCGAGATCAATCCCGAAGGGAAGATTGAGAACAACACCTCATAATTTTAAACCACTGATGACGTGGTCAAACCTGAGCTGACACCCAACTCTCCAAATTTCCACACCACGCCAACGTGAAGACATTTGAGGCCACGGCAGATTTAACATGCACCAACCCCCGTGTACACAACGATATTTGACTGGACCTAGTTTCGAACTTGCATCCGTCCGGTTGCTAATCCGTTGCTCTTCCAACTGAGCTATCGCCGTCCTCCGTTCTTTTTGAAGTCGGTCTCCCCGTTGATGGGTTAGTCGGTCTCTTGAAGTCGATTTTGCTGTTGTTGTGATGTTTTGGTAGACCTTGACTGATCATGTTTTAATCGGTCTTCTTGAAGACGGACTTCATGCTGATGAATGGATTCCGCAGAATGAGAATGCCTTTCTCGGTTTTCTTCAAGTCGAGATTCACGTTGTTGAGGGGCCTCAGCTTGTCTTGATAAGTTTACCATCTTGGATTTTGGATTCATTTTTCCAATAGATTGTGGCTATTTTGGAGTCATTCTAGAAGTAATTTTAGTTAAAAGCCTAAAGGGCAAATAATTAGATTTTTAAAATCCACTATACTCTCTCTTGATTCACATTATAATTTCTCTATAGGAAATAAATATTTGTTCCCATCTCAATACAAAAAGAATAAGGGACAGATGATGTAAAATCCTACTTACATCAGAATGTTTTGTGATTACAGAACTTCGTTGCCAAGTGATTACCATGTAATTCTGAATAGCAAATGAATGCTTTTCTTAAGGCTTCCGATTACGTTCAAGGCCCATTTTGGGCCCAAATTTAAAACTTCAATTGAAACTGCATATTTAAATTCAACGGAAACCAAACATAATTTCTTGCGTTACCAGATACCAAGTAGCAAAATTGCTCCTTTGTTATCAGTAAGTGTTTTTCTTGTACTTTTCGCATTAAACAGACCATTCCTTACGAAAATACACTTGATGCAAAATTAAATGCGTTTAAATCATATTATATCATTAGAGTCAAATTTTTATAAATTATTGACATTTTGGAAAGAAATAAAAAATAAGTTCAAACATAAATATTAGAATTTAAGTTCTTTAAATATAATTTTTTGGAAAATTATTTTTCCCCCAGCAATACTAGTTAAACAATCTTAATAATAGTCAATGTTATTCCTATGGGAATTTCGAATTGTTTTTAGCCCCTAGGACAAATAGAATGGGGGTTAATATGTATCTTACGTTACCCGCAAGGTTCTAAAGAATAAGTGTACCTAATTTGATGTGGATTGGTCAAAAGGTATAGATCTGAATAAGAAAGACAGACAGAAGCCAACTCTGCTTTGTTTTTTATGGCTCATTAATCTGGTCCCCATTTTTATAAAAATTAAATTCATGGAATTGAAATCGTACACAATAAATTCTTGTGTGAGATCTGGTGCACGTTAAATCTGCCGTTTCCTCAAATGTCTTCACCTTGCAGTGGTGTAGGAGTGGGGTACCAGATCAGATGTTTATCTCTTCTTATGACCATGGTTCAAAATGACGAAATGTTGTCCTCAGATCTTTCCCTTCGGGATTGATCACGGACCTACACCAATAGCATATTGTATTGCACCAGTGCGAAGCAAATTTAAACACTTGCCTAATTTCTATTTATTTTTTTCTTTTATGACTTGTCATTGAATTTTCAACTTGTCACGCTATGGTGACAGAATTCCCGTTCACACATATGCAACAAAGAACTATGCTCCATAGACACACAATGATAATGACGTAAGTGATTCCGTTTGGTATTAGTTTATTGCTTTTTTAGTAGTTTAACAATTTTCAACTCGTCAAGCTATTGTGATAACTTCATAAACTGTTTTGTACATACAGTAAAGCATAATTTTAAATTTTCGGAATAAATCTACACGTCCATTTTAAACTTGTGAAAACTATTTAATGCTACAAAGAAGCTGAAAACAAATCTTTACATTACAAACTTCTGAGCACATGTTCCATCCTATAAAAAGATAGTTCGCTGTTAGCTATATTTACATATTCCTATTTTTTTCCTTTTCTCACACTTATTTTTCTGCTTTCGGATATTCGCGATCGAAGCCATTGTATTCAGTTTCAAAAAACTCTTCTATTTTTAATGGACTGGATTAAAACTTTTAGGCAGATTCTCGAATTTTTATAATCACTTGTTTAGTTAACTCGAGACCCTGAATTTTTTTATCATTCCCCTATGATTAAAACAAAGTAATTTCATCCAAATTTCGGCTCTCCCCTTCGGGGGTGTGCATGCTCCCAAGAACTGCTGCCACCGCTTCAAAAGTAAATTTGTCATATGGATTACACTCGTGAAATGTCACGTGTCTCTCTCCTTCTCAACCCCTCGTATTTCCCTGTTAGGATCATTAAAATGCCGAAAGGAGTATACAAAATGAAGAGATAAAAAAGATTAGAACAAAATAAAAAAAGTTGGAACATTTTCCCTTCCAAAAATCAGGCTCTTTTTTCGTCTTATTTTCGTCTCTCGCTTTCTTTTTGTTCCTTGTATGTCTTTCTTTTCTTGGGCTCAAATCTCTCCTCGTTAATGCAAAAGCTGCGAAATTTTTGAGAGAATCAATTTTTTGCTCTTCCCTTTTCTTCTATCTAAGAATCTATCCTTATTATACTCGGGCTTTGGCAGTTCCAGTCCAGAGACAAAACTCTTCTAGTAATTATCCAGTCCGCAGGCGTATCACGAGGACTTTTTTTTCCCTCACCGGAGAGATAAGGGGGAACGGAGGAGATTCTTCGGAATAACCAGGAGTACTAGTGGCTGCAGTTCGAATTCTTTCCTTTTTTTAATCCAACTCCACAGAGTCGACTGGAATTGTCATTTTAATTGTAAAGGGAAATGACAATTCTTAAATAAGTATTTCTTTGGTAATAGAAGAAACAGGGAAAAATAGCGATAGTCAATAGGCACGTTTCTTCTGATTAAGTCGTACTTTAGTATATTTTGCTCCTGTGTGGGAAGAAGATATCAGAGATAAAAGGCTTAATGCGCCGAAACAGGAACAAATATTTTCGTATTGTGAATTATTTGCGATGCATGTAGTTTCGTTTGATGAGGACTGCGGGAAATGTGAAATTTGGAGAAACTTGTTAACGAAATTTTTTTTTTCATTTTCCTTGTCTCAAACTTTTGTAAATATGTTTCAGTATGTTTTCAAAGATATTTTTGTTGCAGAATGAACCACACCATTCATTCAAAAAATTGCGTAAACTTATACCTGTGCCCTAGAGGTAAACAGTCGTAGGTCCAAATATATATATATATATATATATATAATAATAATAATAAGTAAAACTACCCTAAGAATAGAATTACTTATTATTTCCCTTTATTTGTTCTCTGCGGCTTTCAGCGCTGTTCATCTAAAGGGTCAATATTATTGTTGTTATTTTGCTCCATTTTTGTTCTTGTTATTATTTGCATTTTGTTTTTGTTTTTATTTGGTTTCTCCTTTTTGATTTGTGGTGATGGTCTATATATATATATATATATATATATATATATATATATATATATATATATATATATATATAATTTTATGAATGCTTCATTACTACCTTAGAATTATGTAAAAAATAACTAATTATTTTATTGATTAAAACTAGCACAGTTTAAAACAATTTTGTTAGCAACAAGTATTTGTAAGATAAACTCGTCTAATTGTTGGTAATATCTATAAACCAAAGAGAATGATTGGTTTCTGAAAATATATATATCATTGCAGAATAGCGGTTTTCATTCACAAAACAAATAATCACACTCAATTACAAACTATCTATATATATAGAATAGGATGTGTGTGTATCTTTTCTATACAAATCTACACCGTTTGACCAATCCACACCAAATTTGGTACACTTATATTTTAGAACACTGCGGTCAGCATATGCTAACCCTTAACCCCCGTTCTATTGACCCTAGGGGCTAAAAACTATTCTAAATCGCCATAGAAATAACATTGAACATAGATTACTTTAGGCAGCTATGGTGGTTTACCGGTGTTGTTTGAAAAACAATTTTTTCCGAGACAAATTAAATTACAATATTTATGTTTGAACTGATTTTTTAGTTCTTCCCATGATGTAAATAAATTATAGATATTTTATTGATGAAGAAAGAATATTTTAGAATATTTATTTTTGCAAGAAAATTCAAGGAAAGATTTTCAGGAGTTCAAGGATTATTTTCAAGGAAAGTTGGTGTATATTTCGACCAACTTTCCATAAATAATTTATAGAATTCGTAATGATTTGTAGAATTCTGTTTCATAAGCTTCTTAGGTAAGGCGTGTAACTTATTTTAAAATGTCTGGAGTAGATACATGGGAATCCTCCGTTGAAAGCAGTGATTTTCTTTCTTAAAAATTCTGTAAAATCGACCTTCTACTTTTTCAAAACATTTTATCAATTCAGTTTAATTTGTCTATACCGATTACATTTATTTCTAACCCAAGCACCGTTATTCCGAAAAGCACAAACGAAAAACTCATTGATCATAAAAGCGTAATTTTGCTACTCGGTATCTGGCCGCACCAGAATTAATGTTTACTTTTTTTTATAAAACTTTGTAGAACTTTCTAGAAAGTTGGGGAAACGGAAACTTCCTTGGATTCATGATGGAGAACATTCCAGCACACACTCGATTCTTAGCTGGTCGTATTTAAAGGAAGCTAACTCAGTAAGTCTTCCAGTTTTGATTGATAGAAAAAAGGATATTTAAAATATTTCATTTTTCATAATTTGCATTTTGTAATGGAACACGAAAAACTTCAACTCATTAATCATAAAAGCCTAATTTTGTTATTTTAGATTTGGCAAACCAGAATTAATGTTTTATTACTTTATAAATTTGATTTAGAATCCCGTGTTTGTTTATTTGAGTTAACACAGCGAAATGTTGCAGTCATATTTGAGCATTACAATAAATATTATCATTATCATAAAAAATCATTATCGTCTTTAATAATAAATCGTCTTTATCAATATTTTTCAAATGTCTTTTTTCGAATTGCTCTATTTCAGAATACACTCAGGCAGTCGAAATTCGACACTTTGCGCATCTTTCGTTTTTTTAGAATTCTGCATTTTTTCGTCGGAATTTAATTTCTGTTTGTATTTGTCTTAATCTTTTACATATTGCAATATATTCAGGAATTAAATGTATATATTTGCGTCCTAAGTATATTGTAGAAGCTATGAAAAAGTTAAAACGTATTTTCCGTACAACTTAAATTATTGCATTTTTCTGTGAAAGAAAAGTGATTATTCTAATTCACTATTCAAGGAACATTTAACCATTTCAACCTGAGCAACGCAGGGTAATTCAGCTAGTGTTTTTACATAATAACTTAATACTAAAAAATCTGTTTTCCATCAAGGCTAGACTGAAAGTTGACATCTGTATTAAATTTAACCAAGAAACTACATAATTCTTTATTGGAATGCTGTTGAAATACTTAGCCGTAAAACTTCAAAAGCAAGACAAAATAGTGAATATATTTCTTCACTTTTTGGTTATTTAGTTTACCACATAAGTACTACACACTATCATGCTAATGATTGTGCTATGAATTCATTTTACCTAGACAGTTAGTGCCCCGAAGTACAAATTTAGCCTCGTATCCAAGCAAGGAAACATTCTAACTCGAGAGAACTTCCTCACACTGGTAACTCAAACTGCAACTGCGCAAAGAAATTCAGAAAAAGACAAAATATACGCACACGTGAACAGCGAACTAAGGAAAAGAGAATCTATCTCTGCGCACTCCTTATTCAGAGCAGAAAAAAGTAGCAACTGTTGCATATTAGATTTTGTCTCTTAAGCAACTGACTGTGTGATCTATTTCTCTCTATCCCCACAAGAGCTCAGTATCCGGAAAAACTTATACCCTAAGCCTACGCCACACAGCGGAGTTACGGAAAATACATTAGAATTTTTCGGAATAGACCAGAAAATACTTTAAGAGCTCGAAATGCCCCAAATCTCTTGAAAGGGTTTCAAAGTTTAAAGGCATCCTAAATGGAAGCTATCCGGATTAAAACAGCATAAACTGGGAATTGAAGATAAGAAACACTTCTAGAATTTCTTACTACAATCCCTGAAGAAAAGGGAATATACATTGGATTTTGATGGAAAGAAGCCTTTTCAACTATAAGTACCTGTACTAGATACCAATGTCGGACTTACCCTTCTACCTCCGGCAGAATAACCCTAAAATCTGCCAACCGTATGTTCTATCCGATCATAAATGAGAGTCGTATGTCAAGAGATTTTGGCAGGTCGTGATTTGATAAACTGATCAATTTTCGTAAGGGTTTTATGGCGCGAGGTACAATAATGTAGAAGCTGTGCAAAACGAATTTTGGAAGAGCATTTGGATGAACGAAAGGTGAATGTGGTCTGATTTCTACTAGGTACACAATCACTCGGTTCTCGATTAGAATGATTGCTTTATCAGGTAATAAACTTTGACCTGCACTCTAAAATTTAATCCCACACTGCTTCGGCGTTCTCTTAAATTATTTATTACTAGACCAGCTCATAGAATTTGGCAGTTCCTTAATTACTTACGTCTATTGATGGCTAGTGCCTTTACACACATGAATAATTTAAATCCATTTGTAAAGAATATAAGCATCGATTTGAACATTCATAACTCCAATGAAATAAAATTACTCAAAAATGGGTTTCACGTTCTTCTGACTGGTGATACAAGTAATAATGAAAACGAAGCAACCCCTTAGATGATCAGCGTCGAAAGCCGCAGAGAACAAATAGAGGGAAATAAGAAGTAGAAACTACCTTAAATATAATTTTTTTCATGAGAAACAGGAGAAAAGGTGTGAAATGAGAAGGGAGTGAGCCCGTGAAGAAGCTTTGAGTTTTTTTTTTTGTACTTGAGTGAGGCTTAGTCAAAGATATTAATACAAGTTGCCCCCGAAAACTCAAAAAACTACCGAAGATAAGTGGGGAATAAAAACCATAAGGGGATATAAAACATCATCTACGAGATTTGAAACAATGATAGAACAACATCCAAAGGAAAATGAACAGCCAAAGGAATAACCACAGCTAACAAAAATGTAGTCCTACCATTCAGTTATGCCGAAATTCGGATCATTGAAAAAATGCAGAATTCTGAAAAACGATATATGAGCACGCGTGTCGAATTTCGGTTCTTGAGTATATCCTGAAATAGAGAAATTCGATAAAAAAAGACGTTTGAAAAATAATGATAGACAATAATGAATTATTTACAAAAGGACACAAATTTACAAAATTTAGAAATGCTCAAATATTACCGCCGCATTTCGCTGTCCTAACTTAAATACACAAACACGGAATTCTAAATTTAATTAAAGGTGTTGATGAGTTCATGGAGAACCTGGCCCCGAAGGGGTCCTCAATCTCCAGTAATGACAGTATAGCACTTGATAAATGGGCCTACCTTGGTATTTGGGAATCCTTGAATTGGTAGATAAGAAAAGAACTGAATAAAAATAAATATATGAATTGACAGATTTTTTAGCATTGAGGTCTTTTTATTTTTCTGCCTCGAGGTTAAGTCCAGCCCAAAGTAAATTTGTTTTATTGAAGTCTTGAAAAACTTCAGCTTAGATCTCGATGAGCACTTGGGAAAGCTCCGAAATGCTGATCAAGAGCATTGAAATGGATAACAGCTTCTCAATGACTGTACGAAATGAAGTGCAGGGTCATCATTGGCGGTACGACAAATGGTAGTAGGTTGAATTGGGGGAGTTGCAGTATTTCAGTCTCTAAGAAGAGTTTTGCGAGGTCTTGTTTTATTTTGAGGGAGCGTTGGAGCATGAATTTCAATTTCTTTTATTGCAGGGTTGGTATTTCGTTCAATTTTAGAGAAAAATTTTGTTCAAAGGAGATTATTTTTGTTAATGAAGTTTTTAATTGAGGGAATTTTGAGGTTTTTTCTGATATTGCTAATACACCTGGCTTTTATTTGGCGGAGGAAAAGACTTTGAATATATTCAATTTTTTTGTAATTTTTTTCTCACGAACTTCCCTCCAAATTGAACAAGCATGTTTTCTAATTCTAAATTATAACATTAATTCTGGCTTTGACAGATACCGAATTGCAAACTTAGGCTTTTATGATCAATGAGTTTTTCGTTTGGGCTTTTCGTGTTCCATTATGAAATGTAAAATGTGAAATTAAATATTTTAAGTATCCATTTTTCACTAATCAAATATTCACAAATTTTTTATATTATGAGAAGATATAAAAATCAGTCAAAACATAAATATTATAACTCAAATTTTTTTGAAAAAAATTGTTTTCCGAGAAATACTGATAAAACAATTTTGTTGGAAAAGTTGTGTTACAATCAATGCTGGTAAAACAATCCGCTGGTACCGCAATCATTTTATACTCAATGTTATTACTATGGCAATTTCGAATTGCTTTAACCCCCTCTGCACACCTAGGTTAAAGAGAACGGGTGTTAATATGTAGCCTACGTTACCCACAGGGTTCCGAATTATAAGTGTACCAAATTTGGTGTGGATTGGTCAAAAGTGTAGATTTGTATAGAAAACAGACAGACAGAAAGACAGACGCTAACTCTGCCATATATAGAGAGATAATGTTGTTAAGGCTTTAATTTGTTATTCATTCAATTCTTGATTCTACTTGAATTTCTCTACCAAGTATGATTTGTAATTTAGTATTCTTAGTGTTCACAATTTCTTGTGTACGTTACCATACACGTTCCTTTATTTCTGTGCATGTGCCAAATTAAACTACATTTATTAATTTATATATTTTGGAATTATGCATCTCAACTAGTGTTAATAATATTTGCAAATATATCCACCATTACAGTAGGACACAGTATAAAAATTTCCTAACAAGGAATGAAATTCTTTGGCATGCGAAATACAAATGCAAAGTCGGTGGTTGACAATTTGCACGTCTTCTTTCATCCACAGTTCAAGGAGACATTTTACTGCAATTATGTCTGATTCGTGTCTGTTTAGTGGTAAAGGAGTTGCAATAACATTTATAAACCAAGCTAACATTAAGCGCAATAAAATTGATGGTAATAAAACATTCAAAAAAGTTTAAAATTGGACCATTGCTTCAATACAAATAATAAAGTATTTCAAATATCATTTACAGCACGGAAAGAAAGTTGTCAATTTAAGACTCCAGAACTAAAATCCTCGCAGCAAAATGTCACCCAAAGTGTATGGCTCTATGTTGTGGCCAGCAAGAAAATAGGAAATACTTGTGTCGGTTGTCAATAAATAAGAATTCATCGTGAAAAACGACCACCGCTAAGGAGCAATAAGTTCTGGAGCTGTAATCTTATCTGAAGCCTTACACATATAGCGAAAGTGATACAAAAGATTTATTTTGACAGATTTACTGGGCTATCGTTTTTCTGTATATTGGACTGAAACATCTAGAATTTTCTGTTTCTCCAACAGGGAGTTTGAAGTATTGCAAACCATAAAGTTTAAACTCTGTGAAGGTCAAAGGAAAATCCGTTGTTTTGCCAAAATATTGTTGAGTATTATTCTGGAAACTTAAAATTCGTATACATGTGTTACAGTAATATTCTATATAACATGTGTTTTTGTCTAACGAGTAATTTTTCATGACAGAATCTTTTTGTTTTGTTTCGACTTATTTATATCCTGCCCTAGTCACTACAAAATTTGATCATCACCTACAGTTTTCTGAAGATAATGTCAGTTTTCAATCCAAATTTTCGTTCAACAATGATTGTTCTTTTTTTCTTCGTCTTCTACTTTTTACCAATCCGTCCCATCCCTATAATCTAATTGAATTCCGGGTTTATGACTGACCTAGTACTAATTTTTCAAGAATTTCACAAAAGATGTACATTTCGTAACGATGTTTTTACTAATTTTCTGCTTGATTTTATTACTTACTAGCTGAATTACCCGGCGTTGCTCGGGTTGAAATGGTTAAATGTTGCTTGAAAATTGAATTAGAATAAGCACTTTTCTTTCACAGAAAAATGCTATCATTTATGTTGTACGGAAAATACGTTTTAACTTTTTAATAGCTTCTACAATATACTTCGGACGCAAATACATGCATTTAATTCCTGCATATAATAATATTGCATAATATTGCAATATGTAAAAGATTAAGACATAAAGACAAACAGAAACGAAATTCCGACGAAAAAATGCAAAATTCTAAAAAACGAAAGATGCGCAAAGTGCAGTTTCAACTACTGTTTAAATACTCTCGCAATCAAGTCGTGGCGCTCACTGGGTAATTGATTGGTAAGAACCTCCTTGATCTCCGTCCAAATCGGATTGCAGGTGAAGGTGATAAATAAGACTGGTCTCCCGTACGTCCTCATGTACGTCATAGCATCTTGTGTGTATTCGTGCATGTGTCTGGGACTGCAACTCATCTCCTGTAAATGTAGCTGGTAGTACGACTAAGGCACCGAGGTTTTCAACGTTCCCGTCATTTGCCACAGCATCTCTCAGGTGAATATATCAACTTTCAGTTTACGTTGATTTAGACGAATGTAAAGGAGACGCTCACTCTCGACTTTAGCGTACATATCGACGATGAACTGATGAAAGAATTGCCTGCAGTTCAATACGTGGTTCTGCTCAGTATCTCGAACTATTAATCTGTACGCATTGAAATCCTTCGCTGAAACTTTCTTGCTGGTTGTTTCACCTGTTCTTGGGTTGATCTGCCTCAGATTAAAATGATATCCATCTTCACCATGGGGGAATATCACTGGGTACTGCAGAGCATCATAAGATCGATGTGTTTCCGAAATACGCTGCAATGATTCACCTCGTCATTGAATAACGATATCCCGTTGATGAAACTCATCTCCTGATATAACCACCGCGACTTCATCTGCTTGAGGAGAGTTAAAGCGCCGCTCGTGTTCGCCTGCTGGTCTTCGGTCTGCTCTTATGACTACTTTAAATTCATCTGTTGGCATACGTTCCAATGCTGTTTCAAAGGTTTTAATAAGATTATTGTGCTCATGAAACATCCTCTGTAAGTTTAACACAATCTGAGTCTTGTTCCCGAGATGTAGGCGCACTTCTGATCAGTTTCCATTTGTTCGTTTTGAATAAAATATAGTTATAGAAATTTTGGTGGTTGATCTGGCAGCGGAAGCAACGATCCACTCTATGGTAAATCTGCCCTTGCACCTAGAATGTCGACGGAAATCCGGGCTGTCCAACAACTCATGAGGCACCGAATGGTGCCATTTGAAAACATGAGTTGTATTTTCTGATGTTACTAAGAAAATGCTTCGACTCTGACGTATCTCCTGATGTGTAAGTCAAAAGTTCTTGTGGTGGTGGTTCCAGTTGGCAGAGTTTAACTTTTCCATTTTTACAGCAAATACCAGTAGACTCTGATTTAAACTTTTTGGCTTGACAGTAACTACAAACCATTTCCATTTTCCCGATGGTAACACTTGCATGCAGCGAGTAGTTTTTATGTGAATGGTAGTGGAATTCTTCCTATGCTAAGCTAAAATGGTGCGCAGTCCGTGATCGTTTGGCTCTATCTCTCTTATCCTGTAGTCGGGACTCACGCTGCTGTGCCGTCTCTGTTGCTCTAGATGTAGTAGCTCTCTCGCAATCGCAAGTCTTCTATTCCTCTCATCGGAAGTTTCTTGTCTACGCTCATCTTTCATCATTTTAGCCGTTAACTGCACTTGGCCGATCGCCTTCCGCTTCCTTGGAGGCATTGCTCAGCAAAGAAATCTGTCAATGAATACAAAGAAATGCTATTTCATAAAATAAGCAAAAGGCACACTCTCACTGAGCAATGAAATCGATTACAGAATACAATAAAAATAAAAAGCTAATATAAAGTGAATGGTAAGACAAATTTAAAATTGCGAAGTACTTACATCAGTTTAGGAATATATATATATATCAAATTTTTAACACAAATAAAAAATATTAATGCCTTACTTAAAAGCTGTCAATCAAAATACTCAAACACAGAATTCTAAATCATACTAAAAAATAAACTTTTATTCTGGTTTTAAAAAAAGCATTAATTCTGATCCCCCATTAAACTTATTTAAAAAATTAAACAAAAGGCATACTCTCAATGAGCAATGAAATCTATTATAGAATATAATACAAAGCTAAAATTAACGAAAAAACGAATTTAAAATTATGTAGTACTTACATCAGTTTAGAAATATAAATCCAAAATGTACACTATCACTGTCGAATAAAGTAGGAAACACTATACAATCAACTAAAAGAGCGAAATAAAACTGCCAGATTCACTGAAAGATGATAAACTGGAAGACTTACCGAGCTAGCTTCCTCTAAATACGACCAGCTAAGAATCGAGTGAGTACTGGAATGTTCTCCACCATGAGTCCAAGGAAGTTTCCGTTTCCCCAACTTTCTAGAAAGTTCTACAAAGTTTTATAAAAAAAAGTAAACATTAATTCTGGTGCTGCCAGATACCGAGTAGCAAAATTACGCTTTTATGATCATTGAGTTTTTCGTTTGTGCTTTTCGGAATAACGGTGCTTGTTAGAAATAAATGTAATCGGTGTAGACAAATTAAACTGAATAGATAAAATTTTTTCAAAAAGCAGAAGGTCGATTTTACAGAATTTTTCAGAAAGAAAATCACTGCTTTCAACGGAGGATTCACATGTATCTATTCCGGACATTTTAAAATAAGTTACACGCCTTACCTAAAAAGCCTTGTGAAACAGAATTCTACAAATCATTACGTGTTCAATAAATTATTTAAGGAAAGTTGGTCGAAACATACACCAACTTTCCTTGAAAATAATCCTTGAACTCCTGAAAACCTTTCCTTGAATTTCCTTGCAAGCATAAATATTTTAAAATATTCTTTCCCTTCATCAATAAAATATCTATAATTTATTTAAATCATGGGAAGAACTAAAAAGTCAGTTCAAACATAAATACTGTAATTTAATTTGTTTCGGAAAAAATTGTTTTTCGATCAACAGTGGTAAAGCAACCATCGCTGCCTAAAGCAATTAATCTATGCTCAATGTTATTTCTATGGCGATTTCGAATAGTTTTTAGCCCCCCAGGGCCAATAGAACGGGGGTTAAGAGTTAGCCTATGCTGACCGCAGTGTTCTAAAGTATAAGTGTACCACATTTGGTGTGAATTTGTCAAACGGTGTAGATTTGTATAGAAAATATACACACATACATACACACACACATATACACACATCCTATTTTATATATATAGATTTTTTAAGTTTTACCAAATTTTAATTCCAAAGTAACAAGGACAATACCTTCATAGCATAGTAGTCTTTCTTGAAGGTTTGTATGAATTTAAAGTGTACGACATAAGTTAGAAATGTTTTTGATGTTCGAGACAAATTTTTCATAAACTAATACTCAATTTTGACAAAAAATTATCTGGTTTATTTTTAATTCATTATTGTTTTATTTATTGAGTACTAAATTTAAATTAACATGTTTTTCATTTTGTGTATACCAATCGTAAAAGCTATTTATCCTATATAAATAATCAAAATTTAGATATTTAGTTTCTCTATTGATTTCAAATTTACTAAATTGGGAATGGACGTTAGGTAAAAGCAGTCAATTTTACATTGACTGATTTATTTTTACTTTAAGGTCGGTGCTTTGAATGCAAACTATACCACAGCATCGACGATTGCTTGATTTAGAAATATAATTTAAAACTTACATTACTTACACAAACTTACATAAAATTCGACTAATAATGATAAAGCTTCACCGACTTATATAATATCGGAGTTCATCCAATAGCTCAGTGGATTCACCCACTTCACATCTTGTGTATGGCGCAGCTTGGCCAAATATGGCCCTTGTGTCATAAAATCTCCCCAACCAACCGCAATGAAATCTTCACGCTACCAGTAATGATTTCATCACAGAGACTAAAACTTACATATACGCTTACCCAAAATCTGAATAAAAGAAAATAGATGTTTTACGTTCAGGCCCTTTATAAGAGTTGTAATTATAAAAGTTTGCCATCTAACTGTCATAGCATTTGTTACCCAGTAGTATCCGGGTTCGAATACCGATTTATAAGCACAGTGTAGGTAATTGTCCCTGTTAAGAATAGCGAAGGCTAATCTACTGGAAGTTTCTCCACAAATAACCGTCAATTCACTCCTTGTAGTACCGCTTTTAAATCTTTGTCAAGTTTTGGACATAAACACTATGAAAGTTTTTAATTCTCTGGAAGGGCACATGCATGATTCCACCTGGAAACCTGATGTCTTTCCTGCATAACTTCTATACAATTTTGACCTTGACCAATAAAATGTTCCTAACGGATTCTATTCTAAGTAAATGAGAAATATATTCTTTCCAAAAGATTCCATTTAAAGGAAATGAGTAATATAATTTTTCCAGAGGATTCTATTCTACAGAATGGGTTAATGGAATCGCTTCAAATGATTCAATTTCAAGGAAAGGACCAGTATAACAGTTCCAAAGGACTATTCTGAGCAAAGAGCCACTAGAATCTTCCTAAAGGTTGAAAGAATCCATGGATTCCTTCAAGCAATAGATGTGGTTATTTAGTCATTCAGTGTATTGTGGGGTAAAAAGAATACTACGCTACACGTAAATCTCACGACGCTCAAAGTGTCAATGTTAAAAAAGAGAAATACAACCAGATTAGTTAAAAGAACCAACCGCTACCTCCTACAAAAGTTTCGTCTGTTAGTTTAGTGGGTAAATTCATTGAACCTTGAAGTTCCCTGACATCATTTTCTCACATAATATTACAATGACTGCCTAAAATTTATAAATTCATGCATTCCGAAAAGGTCAAAAAAGGAGGTTTGTTTGCCTTTCAAGACTACTAATTTTTTTTAATTTTCCAAAGTGCAGTGTAGAATTTAAGAATTCCAAATCAGGTCTTTGTACTTCAGTGAAAAATAATATTTCGTAACTTGGAAAAGTGGAAAAGTGCAAATGTCAATTTCTAGCTAAAACTCTTATCCATGTCCTCTTTTAATTGCAATTAAAATATCGAATTCCCAATTATACGAATTACACAATTAACAATAATTTAAATTAATAAATTCGAAACAACATGCAAAAAGAGTCACTTAATCAGTCGAGTAATTATCCAATTCCCAAGTAATAGAAACCTCAACTTTGAGGATATTAATTATTTTTAAAATATGCCGAAAGGAATGTCGGATTTTCAAAAAAGCAATGCGCCCTCTTATTTCTAGTCGTTACGAGGTAAGCAAAGCAATCACAGAGCAGAAATCGTTATCTAGTGATGTACAAGAAACCATGAAAGTTATCGTCCAATTGATTTCGACGAGGTATCTCGTCCATCAAGATCTAACCAATTTACGTGTTATCTCATAATCAAGATTCGGCAATATGATGACAAGATATGTCACCATCGTATGGCCGATATTTTTCATGATGATGAGATCAAGATCTGGTCATTTTTCTAATGACGAGAAATCTCGTCCATCAAGATCTGGTTAGTTTTCTAATGACGTGATAATTCGTCGATATAACCACAAAGATGGTTAATGATACAGAAAAGAGAAATACTCCAAGGTAAGTTGCAAGAATGCAAGTATCCTACCGGCACTTCATACACAGTGCAGACTGCTAGTTTAGGGAACACTCATTAAACCACCAATTCCCTTTTGCTAGAATTGAGTCTTATAAAACTGCAATTACTGCCTTAAAGATTCTCAGAATGATAAAAATAGTTTGATTGAATATCAATTACAGTACACAAATCCCAATTACGTTTCATAATTATCAGTAACTTAAATTATTAAAGTCAAATTATTTTAATCAGCACCATACTGAAAGAAACATTCAATCAGTCGGTAAAATATACAATTCTTCAAATAAATTCACGAAGAATAGAAACCTCACTCTGAGGATATTAATTAATTTTAAAACATGCCGAGAGAAAGAGAAAGGAAATTCAGTTTTCTCAAACGGCAATATAATTTCTTACTCGTAGTTGGTACGAACAAAGCAGCGCAATCACAGGGCAAATATCTTGTAATGTATAAGAAAACGATTGAAGGTTTTAATGATACACAAAAGAAAAAAAAGAGAAATACACTCAAGGTAAGTTACAAAAATCCAGCCGGCACATCATACAGTCAGGCTGCTAGTTTAGTGGACTAAACCATTGAATCATGAAGTCCACCTGTCGCAGCATTTTCTCTTATAACATTGCAATTACTGCCTAAAAGAAAACACTCATCCATTCGGAGAATGAAGAAAAGATTGATTGATTCTCAATTATATTTCACAATTTCCAATTACGTTACTTGTCCGCGGTAGCCCAGTTGGAAGAGTAGTGGGTTAGCAAGTTCAAAAGTTAGTTGTTTGGCGAGTTCAAAACTCAATCCAAACAAAGACCATCATAAAGGTGGGGGATGGTGCACGTTAAATCAGTCGTTGATTAAAATATCTTCACGTTGGAGTGGTGTGGACGTTTGGAGAGTGGGATGCAAGCTCAGGTGTGACATCGTCATCTGACCGTGGTTCAAATGACAAAGTGTTCTCGGATCTTTCCCGTCGCCATTGATCCAGGACTGTAGCCAATAGCCACTTGTGGTGCTGCAGTGCGACGTTAATTCAACTATCTACCTACCCCATTATGTTACACAATTAGCAATAAGAAATTAATAAAGTCGAAACATTTTTAAACCCTCATACTAAAAGCGCCATTTAATCCGTCGAGAAATTATCCAATTCGACAAATAAATTCCCAAAGAATAGGAACCTTAACTCTGAGGACATTAATTTTAAAACATGCCGAAGGGAAATTCAGTTTCTCAAAAACTCAATGCACATTCTTGCTGGTAGTCGTAACGGGATAAGCAACGCAATCACATAGCATAAATTGTTGTCTGGTAATATACATGAAAATAATTAAAGTTCTCAATGATGCAGAAAAGAAACTACACCAGGGTAAGTTACATTAATCCAAACGGCCCCTTATACACAGTAAATCAGTTTAGGATTGCAATTACTGCCTAAAAGATATAAATTCATGCATTTTAAGAATGAGAAAAATAGTTTGATTAATTCTCAACTACATTCCACAATTCCCAATTATGTTACACAATTATCAATAACTTAAATTAATCAAGTCAAAATATTTTAAAACAACGTGTACTAAAAGAGCCACTTAATCAGTCGAGAAATTATCCAATTCTCCGAACAAATTCCCAAAGAATAGGAACCTCAATTCTGAAGACATTAATTAATTTTAAAACATGTCGAAAGGAAATTCAGTTTTTCCAAAAAGCAATGCACCTTCTTAACCGTAGTCGTTAAGAGGTAAGCAACGCAATTAGGGGCAGGACTGAGCGGAAGCATCATAAAATATCCGATCCCCACGTTCTTTTAGTTCTTCGTTCACCTCGAGTCATTATTCAACAAGTCTGAGAAAGAAATGAGCGAGTCAAAGCGTCTTAAAGCCACACGCATCGCCCGTAGCCGAACTTAAAATGAAGATGTCAGAAATTTTCAGACAAGTTGGTGGCTTAATATCACCTTGAAGGTCAGAGTAGCCATTAGTTCTTGAATTTTGACAAGAGTGACATGAAAATATATTGTTCTCTGCAGGAGTCATGTATTCGTTTCAAAGAGTCATGTTTAAGCAGTACATTTTCTGCATAGAATGAGATACGGCTTGATGGGAATCGAACATTAATCTTACGGCTCGTAATTGTTCGTGAGAAAACAAAATTATTCGCCGAGAGATTGATTTTTAAAAGAGTTTTTGAGAGTTTAAGTGATTCTCTCTCTTAAGTATATTATATCTGCTTGTTCCAATTTTTATTTCTTTTTAAGTGACTCTTCAACTAATAATGTATTATCATTCCGTATTTGATTTATATAAATATATATTCGTCTGGTAACTGCGAAAACAAGACAACTCTATTTTTTTCTTTCGGGCAGCCGGGTTAGAAGAGCAACGGATTAGAAACCAGAGTTGAGGAGGGTTGCGAGTTCGAATCCAACCAAAGACCGTCGTGCAAAGGGGGTTAGTGCACGTTAAATCTGTTATGACCTCAAATGTCCTCACGCTGGCGTGGTGTGAAATTGGGTTACCAGCTCAGGTGTGATTTCGGTCATCTGACCGTGGTTCAAAATTACGTGGTGTGTCCTCGGATCTGTCCCTTCGTGTTTGATCCCGGACCGTCGCCAATAGCCCGTTGTGTGGCTCCAGTGTGGCGTTAATTCAAATACCTACCTACCTATTTTTTCTTTTTGAGGCAGCACCTTTTACTATAAAAAGGTGCTGCAAACTATTTATGCTGCGCTTGTATTTGATACGTTTCACGTCGGGTTCACAGTTGATATCCTCACAGTATAGCTACCTTGTTTTTGCACATATATATAGTATATATACTATATGTGTGTGTGCAAAAACAAGGTAACTCTACTGTGAGGATATCAACTGTGTTTGTTTGAGTACAACAATATGTATACAACATATTTTAATACAATTTCCTTTACTTACATATTTGGACAAATTTCATGCTGAAAAATCTGAGTAACTACTTAAATCAACCATAATTTGGTAGTTTTGGTGAAGCCGGAAGGTATATTGATAATTGCGATTGCTTGGATTGTTTTGCCAATAGTGCTGAAAAAGCAATTATTTTTCCAAAAATTGTTTTTACGGAATTTAAATTCTAATACACACATTTTTATTTTGGAGCCTTACTTTTTCCTTTACCAAATATAAAACATGCTGTATATTTAGGGCACTCAATTTAGAGAATAAAACATTATAAACAAACTACACAGCACAAAACCTTTTTAAATAGGACTGGTAGCTAATACGACAACTTTGGTATTTTAAGAAATTATTTTTGGCATGCGCAACTCAATTAGTTCGAGACAATCATTTTTAATCGTTTGCTTTTTTGAATTTCTCTAATCCGTTAGCTCATATTCCAGAAATCCATTTTGCAGTGTAAAAACAGATGCATTCATTGCTTTTTGCTTGAAACTTTTTTATTATTCTACGTTTTAAGATGTCTCTGGATTTTCAAATTGATGTTTTTATTTTAATATCTGTAATCAAGGTAAGTAAATGTTTAATTTCTTTTAAAAATTTTATATCATTGAATGATAATTTTAGCAAGCGCTTTTGTTTTTTAATGACATACAAGGGCATACTCTCAATTATTCTACGCATTCTGGGTAATATTGGCACACTCTAGCAACTTCCTTTCATACTAAAAATTTAAATTTTACAAAAATGTAAATTGCTGAATTTTACATTTATTTACCTTTGTGAAATTGTGTATTTATAAGAATTATGTACCTTTATTAGAATGTGGCAGTTGTTTTATGAGATGAATAAGAATTACAATTTATTAACGAAAATGGAAGTTAGTTAACCAATTTAACCTGAGTAACGCTATGTAATTCTGCTAGTATTCAATAGAAATGGATTGGAATAAGATTTGAAAATAAGTAGACTATCACCAATAGGTATAAGCAAGTTTAGGGCAGATGCTATTCACGGGCTCTGCTGGTTTAAAATATTTCACTTTATAATGTTTAGTACATTTAATTTTTTCATTACGTTGTACCTGCATTTTGTTTTCGGGAAATAATTGCGAATTTACTCTAGTTTAAATGCTTTGATTATAATGTATTTTCAAAATATTTCAATTGGATTCTTTTTGAAATTTATTTCATTTGGTTAATTTAACATTTCGCCGGGGCTAACAAGTGAAACACATTAAGTAAATATTTTCAAGATATCAGCATTTTAGCTTTTCTGAAATAGAATGAGGTGATCTTTGGACTGGTTAAGTCCACAATTTCATTTTTCTTTGCATGCAGGTCAGATTTCTCCTTGAAAAGCAGAGTGTTTAGCTTAGTGAGTAGAAACTTTTCTCTCTTCATTTTTTTGGAACTGTGTGTTTTTACTTAATGTGTTCCATTTGTAACGATATATTCTTGTGGATTTCAACTTAGAAAAGACGTAATGAAATTTTTTCTAGAAAAAAAACGTGAGCACCTTTTCAGTTGTAAATGTTTAAAACTTCCATTTGTATTGAAATACATCTTAAGAAAAAAATACGTCATGGAAAATATTCCTGATCTGTACAAGTATTAAATAAGGCAATAGTAAACAAAGCATATTACAATTTATTTCCAGATTCTTTAAGCTTTTAGAACATTGATATAGTTGCACGCATAAAGCAATAATAAACATTAAATAGATTACATTTGAAATCGTTGCAAAAAGACAAGTATCAATCCGCCGCAAAAGTCAAACAGTGACATTTTACAGTACGATATCAATAAACCAAACGATTTCAAGCATCATCTCTTTAGAAGTTAATCTTATGCATCAGTGATATCCATGTATACACACATATTTACACACCGAATAAAATGAGTGTATTCTGAAAATACAGTGAGGTGAATTGTAAATGTTATTCCACCATTACTGGAAATAGAAAAGAAAGAACAGATTTATCACATTCTACGTTCCATTACGTACTACAGAAAATGACGGCGGTTAAAAAAATTAAAATAATGTATTCATAAAATGGTATTCACTCGTGGTAAAATATGTGTCGAAAAATATTTTCTTAAATGTGTTTATTTCTATGAAAAAATGAAGTATTTAAAATCATTTTCTTAAAATAAAGCTTTTCTACCAACTATCATTAATTAAACATAATTAATTATATTATCTTTTCTTTATTATCAACAATAGAAAAGTACTTTAGATAACGATAATGGCATTAAACAGTTTAAATAAAAACAGATACAGCACGATCCCTTAAATATATCCAAGCTTCAGATATAAAAACCCTCTTCTCCATAAGAAATAAGAGAATAGTGAGCTTAAATAATGTCTTATTTTGCATTTTCTTTTGATTTAAACCTCCAAGTGGTTTCGACGAGATATCTCGTCCATCAAGGTCTGAACATTTTTGCCAATAGCATGATACCTCTTTATCAAGATATTGCGAATTTATTTTATGATGACGAAAATAAGATCTCGTCAATTTTCTTATAATGACGAGATATCTCGTCAACCAAGATCTGATCAGTTTTGCTAATGACGAGATACCTCATCAAGACAACCACAAGGAGGGTTAAGATGCACTCGAATTTCATTACTAGTAAACAATTTTGAAAAATGTTTGTAGGAATCCTTCAAAGTTGTGCAGCTAAAAATTCCACCGTATTCATACAAACATTTCTCAGAAATTATTTTCTTTATCAAAGATGACTTGTACCATTTAATACGACTAATTAATTACGATTCCTTAACCCTCTGACAGCTTCCCATGCATATATTCGTTCTGCAACTTACGGTCTTCCCTACATGACTTCTATCCAGTTTTGACCTACTTGACCAATAGGATCTTTCCTATGATTCTTTGAACCAAATAGATATGGTAATTTAGTCATTATATGTGCTGTGGCAGAAAGTAATACACTACACTACTTGAGAATCCAGAGAAGCTCAGAGGGTTAACTCTCCAGCGTATTATTGTCCGATAAACAGAGCGTGTTTTTCTAATTAGTTGCTCTAATTCTGGAGTCAGTGCGCAATACGATCTTCTGAAGCGATGATACATGTTCCAAGTGTCCAGATCGATTAATTCAGAATCGATCCCAAATAAAGACAGGGGAAGAAGAATCTTTCAAGAAGAAATGGCCGATGATCTTTCCCGATAGTGAACAGCTGCTGGTTGGGGTCTAAGGGGGTGACCCGTACGATCCATACACGTTCCTGAAAGAGACGTCCGGTTTCGCGTAGAAGAGTTCCTCCTGTTGCCCAGCAGCGGACGGTCGCCTCATTGCCGTAGGAGGAGGATGCGGACGAGGAAGTTTCAGGCTCTTCTGGAGGATTTTCTTCCTCTTGCTCTTCCGGTGCCACTTATAGCAGCAGTAGGCTCCTACCAGACCCAGAACGTGTGCCAGGGATAGCGTAACGGCAGTGGCAGCAATGGTGGTCACTGACGTGCATACCATGCCTATGGAATCAATGTCAGCGGTGGATTCTGCAAGATAAAATTACATTTATTGTTACAACATACTTCAAGAGTATTTTTAAATTTTTGTTCATCTTATCTGTTTCATCATTATCTGTAACTTGACTATTTTATGTGAGCCAGCCCGAAAACTGTGGTTAAGATCGATATACCTCCGGTACAACAAGCTCTAGATGATGTCCAGATCCTGAGCGAAGCCCAGCCATATTTCATAGTGGTTTGGAATTCACTTTAAGTCGAAGATGCCTGCATAATTAGACCTCGTAACAGAAAATGACTGTAACACAATTAACCCGTTCTGGCCACAGCCAAAGCAATTGTGATATAGTTGCATACATTTTTAAAAACAGCAAACATGTTTCCTCTTAAACCTTATTTTAGTTGCAATTATAGTTGCTCAAATACAAAATGAATAGGCTGAAACACAGAATGTGCTAATTAAGTATGAAACGGGCGTTGAAGATCTCCCCAATACATTTAAATTTTAAAATAAACTAAATATTTTCTTAATAAGGTTTTGATGACAATCTAACAACCACAGATATCGATGTTTTTCTTCCATGGTTGCCAAAATTTTAAAATTGGCCGCCCTTGGAAAATTTTCTCATTGAAAAATCCGAATTAAATTTTTTCGTCTGTTCATCGTTAAAAACGAAGGGATAAAATTTTCGTTATCCTTTGGTGACTTTTCAAACAAATTATCAAAATTTTTGAAAAAAAGCCAAAATTTAAAAATAAGAGCTTTTGAAGTAATTTTTCTTTAAAAGATACCACCAATTGCCAAGGTTGAAACACAGCAGCAAATAGCCTTTTAGTCGCCTGCGTTAGGATCTTGGACTAAACAAACCCCCTTTATGATAGTATTTTTTCAAATATTTTCGAACATTCATTAAAAGCGGTAAAAAGTATGACTCATTGACCTTCGAATGAAGTAAACGAAGCATGTGCAAACAGCTTATGCTATTTCTCTATCGATGTTTGTAGGTTTGCGGGTGAAGGTAACGTGGTTTGGAAGAAAGCATGAATCGTGATGTGGTAGGACTAGCGAGCGTGATGAAAAACTACGTTCGATTGCCAATCGGCCCAGGTCGATTCCCAAGTCCACGTGACCTACGCTTCTGAGATCTTATGACAGCGACTCCGTCCACATTCACCGTATATTTCATTTCATTATTTCATTCATACTGAACGCAATGAGCTAGTATTAGGAAACCAAATATTTGAAAATTGACAAAATTTCAAAGGGACATACTTATACAACTTAGACTAAAAATGGTATATACACTCCGCAAAGACATTTTGAAATTCAGTAAAAAGCACACCCATAAAAAATGTTAAGTATAAAGCTGAGAGCTAAGAAGCTGAAGAGGCTGCAAATTGTATGCTCCCGAGATAGCCAAGTGATCTCTGCTTTCATCCCACTACTTTATTCCCAATCCCTATTTTTTAACTTCTCACAGTATCGTTTTACTTGATGCTGTCTTGTGTTTGGCGCAGCTTGGCTAAATATAACCCTTGTGCCATAAAACCCCAAAACAATCAACCAACAGCTACGAATTGTACCGATTCGAAAATAAACATAAATTTTCGGTTTTCTGTGCATATAAATATTTGTTCCAAGCAGATTATTTTCAAATAAAAAGATTTATTTTCCACGAGTATTCATATACCCTCATTTAATATCAATGTTTTATTTAATCTGTACTTGCAAATATCGCTCACAGAATATGTAGCATTGCTGTCCAACTGTAAGCGCTTTACCAGTTATATCGAAATATTTCAATTTAATTTTTATTTGCTTTCAGTCTCTTTGTCTGAGTTTCAGCTAATGTAGCCTACGAAAGTTATCTACAATTTATCTTTCACATTTTTGTGAAACATTCCGCTGTTATGTTTAATTACACCTTTTGAATTTTTTTGATGAATGTAAGTAAAAGAGGTGAGATGCTTTTAGTTTACAAGAGATAAATTGCCCTTTTTCCATCTAAACTATTTCTTGCTTTACTTGAAAAAATAAGCCGAGTATGAGAAATTACTTACGCGGCTAAATAGTAAAATGCTTTATTTAGTTCTAAAACTATTTTTCTTAAAACTTAAATACCTCTTAAGTGTAATAAAGGAAAACAGATTAAAAGTTGAAGCCATTTAGAATTTTTAATTACTCTTAACTCTTATATGCACCTATTTAATAAACTTTAATAAACTCACTTAATGAAAAAGTACAAGAATTTTTAAGTGCGAAGATTTTAATAGTTGATTTTTTCCAAATTATAATATAACATTAGACGTGAAAAACAAAATGCGCTTTTTTTATTGCTTGTATTACTTCTATTAAAATACTAAAAACCGTTAGTCTCTAAACTATTTTGTCGCACTAAATGCCCTAAGATTTGGAAATAAATGCTTTGCTTCTTTAAACTAAACCTAGAAAAAGTATTATATAAAAAATTTTGGAAAATAATCATCTAACCTTCTTATAAAACTTTTCTTGCAGCGCCGTGCTTACTGTCTAGAATAAAATATTTTTTAAATCAGACTAATACAAAAAAAAATTCAGACTTCTCTTTAGATTGAGAAATTTCCTAAAAACATCTAAGACTCGCTCAGACATACACAAACACAAAACCGGTTTAGGTAATCAAAAATTCTAAAAGTTAGTAAGGTAAGTTAATATTTTAGAACGAGGAGAGAAACCTGATATAAAATATATTATATAAAATACTTTTATAAGCTCTCATTGCAAATTCAGCTGTTAGACACATTTCATTCTTATAGAATTTCACTCTTATTACCTCAATTATCCATGAGATGAAATTCGGTTTCATGTAAATTTATTAAATCGCTGATTTAATTTAATCCGATTTGAATCTGGACGTGCTTTGACTCTTATTTTCTTGCCATTTATTCTAACGAATTTTCAAATCAAATTTTTATTTTTATTCTCACATAATTCATATTTGTACATGAATATGATCTCATTCATTTGATTCTGAATGAATCAGTCAAGAAATTGATTTGATTGTGATTGAGCGAAATTACTTAATATCGAAATTTGAATACGTTCCAACTTGTTATTGATTTTAGCATAAGATTTTATCTAAAGGAGACAAACAAGGAAAGTTTTCTGGTGCAGGCATATAGGATAACATGCAGAACTAAAATTATCCAGCCTACAAGTCGATTATTGTAATAAGTATGTATTCCTGTACGCCCTCATTCATCTTTTATGCATCTATAAAATACACGACTACAAAGTGTTGTATTACTTTTTATTTCTACCCCATGAAAATAACTGTTCTTTCTCAGGTTTAATAGGGAATTGACTTTTCATAACATATATTGTATGATGTTAAAATAAGACTAAATGTTTTCTTTATGGCTGTGATTTCGATCATGATTTTCTTTCGATGTATCATTCTTATACTATTCAATTAATAGCAATGCGTTTATACGTATATTGTAGTTTATGTTGCTGTACTTATACCTACCGTGCCTTGCATTTTCTGTACTTCTGAACATTTCTCGTTATCATGTAATTGGATTAATCTGTTTGACATTCTGTACATATAAATAAGTAATGGTAAAAATTGAAAAAAACCTCAAACGTCGATTGATAACAACATAGAAAACATTGATAATAGCCATTTCGGTAGAGCAAGATGTCCACCATCATAAGAACAGAAGTACGTTTCAAGAATAAACATGGCCGCGGTGGCCCGGTTGGAAGAGTAACGGACTTGCAACCGAAGGGTTGCGAGTTCGAATCCAGCCAAACACCGTCGTGTACAAAGGGGGCTGGTGCACGTTAAATCTGTCGTGGCCTCAAATGTCCTCACGTTGGCGTGGTGTGGAAGTTTGGAGAGTGGGGTGCCAGCTCAGGTGTTGCCTCGTCATCTGACCGTGGTTCAAAATGACGTGGTGTTGTCCTCGGATCTTTCCCTTTGGGATTGATCCCGGACCGTCACCAATAGCCCATTGTGTTGCTCCAGTGTGACGTTAATTGAAATACTCCCCAAATACTACTCAAGAATAAACGCGATTTTTAATATTGTTGTTCTAGAATAGTGTTGCCACAATTCACATTATAACTAAGCTTTTCCAGACCGGGTATAAAGGCGAAGCACTAGAGTCATTCACTAGGGTGTTCGATAACATAAAAAATAGATAAGGCTACTTTGATGTTTATCTCGAGAATAGATCTCAAACATTGGACCACTTTTGCTTGTTTCAAATCAAACTGGTGAGAAAATTCCATTCCAAAAAGCCATGGACGTTTTAAATCTTTATTAGTCGTTGTTTTGAAGTTTTTTGAATTTTTACTATCGATTTGGCTAAGGGTTTCATCTGTTTACCTAAATAAATAATGAGTGGGCCATCACATAAGCGTATCTTACAAAGCATTCTAATTAAGTTTCATTGCGAGGATCATATTCAACAATCCCTGATACAAAACCATGGAAATTGAGTCACTTCGGCCACTACGCAATTTTCTTGTTCCATGAAGATAATGTGCCGCCTAAGATTCAGATTAAAACATTAAACAAAACGTTTCTTCTAAAATAAAGTGAGCATCCTTAATCTGTTTTTCAACCATTTTGGACCTGCTTGCTGGAATTCAATAATTACTCACTACAAGTATTCTATCCATCCAAGCAATGCAACCATGTGTGGAGAGGGTTCTCTCTACCATAGAAGAAATGTAAAAGTAAAGTGAGCAATCGTAATCTATGTGAACAGGATCTTGTGGCCAAAACTATCGTGACCATTAGTCTATTTTCGCCTTCCGGTTGCAAATGAATATTCATCATCTCATTGGTGCACAGGACGAGAGAAGACTACCATCCATTGATTCATCATCTGATTGGTCCGCGCGACATAGACTTTGGTTATTTCATAATTTTTGCCGTCACTCTACAGAAATGCACGTTCACACACCTACCCTGTCATAAGATGTTATATCGCCAAGCGAGGTAATGAGATGCCAAATCTGCCAACCAAGTCAATTTTTTACAATGTGAAGTGACTTCTAGTTGACATGTTGGCTGCTGAAACTCATCTCAATAGCAACTATTGGTCCATTAATAGTTCATGTCTATGAAAAACTCGCCATTATTAATTCAATCAACGAAATTGAAAACACTATTCCTACTTGAAAGAAAGCCCGCACAACTTTTCAAGGGCTCTATCTTCCTCATTGAACTCAAAAATGCCAAGGGAACTTATTAAAAACTTATTCTTATTATCTGAACACTGCCAGTTTTTTCTCATAATTTTTAATCAAAATAAACTACCGAAATAAAATTCATGAACGAGGTATCTCGTAATTAGCAATGCTGACAAGATTTGGAGATATCTTGTCATTAGTGGAAAACTGACCAGATCTTGATCTCGTCATCGTAAGAAAATCGGCAACATTGTAAAAACGAGATATTTCACCATTAGCAAAATTGGTCCGATCTTGATGAACGAGTTGTCTTGTCAAAGGAGGGTTAAATACCAAGCATCTCCAGTGTTTACTGTTCGGTAACAGTTCTTCAGAAGATACAGCTACATAAAAACGCATACCTAAATGAATAGAAAAACCATTGAGGTAGATTTTAAACACTTCTTATTTTGGAACAAAATAGAATAAACTTTCTCGCTCCAGAAGTTTTGCTTCTCGCTCAAAATCATAAAATAAGTGTTCCGAAATCAAGAAAAAATCCAGGAAAGCAAGAACAAACTCCAGAGAGAGACAGCAGCAGCCCTCCCCCTTGAAATCCTAAGGAAACCGAGGCCACTTCACTAGGAATGATTCGGAAGCGCATTATTAAATTTTAAAGTCAACAGCTCTGAGGAGGAAAGACTGCGGCCTCGTTGGAAGACATTTCATAAATAAAAAGAGTCCTCCCTTTTGAGTCTAGCGCATCGTGAGTGTAAATAAGAGAGAGACGTGCACAGCCCTTAATGATGGTACGCCTCTCCTCCAAGTTAACGTCGTTTAAAGAACTCGGTCGCCACCCGAAACTTTAATTATCCGGACATAAACTAAGCTAATTACGCCACTTTCTGACAGGGATGAGCCTCTCTATTCGAGAATTATGGGAATGTTGAATCCGGTACAGTGGTGCAGTCCGTTCCCGAAGAGGGGGATTTCTGTCAACTTATCATGTTATCTGCCTTCCGGTACTCTCTTCCTCGTTTCGTGGCAAAAATGACACTTTAAGGTCTTCTCACCTACTCATTACATCGACCATTTATTCCGCTCCGTTCTGAGGCCTTTAATGCATTTGAGAAGCACGCGGAATGCTTTTAATTCATCAAGTGGGTTTGACGAGATATCTCGTCCCTCTAGATCTGGTTAATTTTGCTAAAAGTAAGATACCTCGTCGAGAAAAAGCTGTCCAAGGGAATGAAGATCCAAGTAGGAAAAACTAATTATCCCTTGCCCAGAACTGGTGACAGTTTAACACTTTTTTGCACCAGTATTTTCACTACAAAGTGGTTTTCGACTCGAAGATACCAATAGGAGGATTAACTAAATATAGAATTATCATCCGCCACCAACTATAAACTTGTAAGTTGTTTACAGAGATAGCGAGAAAAGGCCATTAAGTTGAGGTATACAAGTTCTAAGAGCCTTAAGTATATGTGTTATATGTCGTACCTATTACGTTAGTATTATTTGCCTCTCGTAATTCATGCATTATCAGCAGTTGGTCGTTGTACGACTGATTCAACATGGTCTATCGGACTTGGTATAGGTTATACCTTGACACAGGAGATTAGTAACAACTTCTCACAATATCGTACGTTGTGTGATTTGATTAGAATTATGAGAAAGTTGAATCCGCTACAGTTGTATAGTCCATTCCCGAGATAGAGAGAAGAGAGGGATTTTTGTCAACTTATCATGTTATCTGCCTTCTGGCACTCTCTTCTTCGTTTCGTGGCAAAAATGGCGCTTTTAAGGTCTTCTCACCTACTCATTACATCGCCCACTTTTTCCTATCCGTTCTGTAGACCTTAAAAGTCTGAGAAGCACACTGAATGCTTTTAACTAACCCCAAGGGGTTTCGAGGAGATAGCTCTTCCATCAAGATAGAACCATTCTTGCTAATGACGCGATATCTTCTTCATTAAGATATTGCCAATTTCTTTTTATGATGACGAGATCAAGATCTGATCTGTTTTCTTCTAATGGCGAGATATCTCGTACATTAAGTTCTGGTCAGTTTTGGTAATGACGAGATACCTCGTAAAGAAAACCACCAGGAGGGCTAAGATCAGAGATCCAGGTTATAAAAGCCTCAAATAGATGTGTTATATGTGGTACTTATTACTTTGGTCTTATTTACGTCTCGTAATTCATAGATGATCAGGAGTTGGTCGTTGTGCGACTGATTTAACATGATCTTTTGGAATTGATCTAGGTTAACCCAGGGATTAGTAACAACTTCTCACAATGTCATACGTTGTATGATTCGATTAGTATGAATTTGTGCGACGCAATGGATTATGTAATGCATTGGGTAAACTGGCGAGAAAATGTGAAGTGCCGAAGTAGAAAACTAGATCTAATCAGAACAACGCATCCATCGTCAGAGGAAGTAAACCTTAGCTTTTAACTTTATTTATTTCCGAGTGTTGCAGACTAGAATCATTCGTTGAAGAAATTCATCATACAATATAGAAATCGTAATGTTACCTACAGAGGTAACAAGGAAAGACCATAGAACTCCGGACTCTAGGTTCCAAAAACTATTAGTAGGTGTTACTTCTCGTATGAAGTGTTAGTCTTTACTTCTCATAATACTATAGGTTGTTTAATTTGATTGGTATGAATTTGAGTAATGCAATTTATTATGTAATTCATTGAGTAAACTTTCGAGAAGATATAAAGTTCCGAAGTAACCAACTAGTTTTAATCAAGGCAATTCATCGTCAGAGGAAATAGGCCTTAGCTTTTAGTTTTATTTTCGAATGGTAGAGCCTAGTATCATTTGTTTAAGAAATTCATTATACAACATAGCAGTCATAATGTCACCTATAGAGATAACAAGGAAAGTCCCCCATTAAACTCAGAACTCCATGTTCCAAGAACTGAAGGTGGATGTTATTTATCATATTACTCGTAATATGTTAGTCTTGTTTACTTCTCATAATGATATAGATTGTATGATTTGATAGGGATGAATTTGTGTAATGCTATGGAATTATGTAATGCATTGGGTAAACTGGGGAGAAGATATGAACTGACGAAGTAGCCAACTAGTTTCTATCAGGGAAATTCAGCGTCTGAGGAAATAGGCCCTTAGCTAACTTTATTCTCGAATGGTAGAGCATTGGATTATTCATTTAAGAAATTCATACATCATACCAACCGTAATATTAAAAAAATAAAGACATCAACCTGACTTTAAATACAACATCAACTAAATAGTAAAATGATTTTTCCGAAAATTCAAAATTGCTTTCAGTAAAATTCATTTGAAAAATCAATATGCTCAAATCGTTAGATTGATCAATAGTTTACCCCATATCTTGATATTTTCTTTGACGATTTAATAATTTTAGTAATTTTAAAGTGTGAAAATTGAAATTTTGAGTATTTCCTTCGTGGTTATGTTCCGATCATGATGTTTTCTTTTATGCGTAATTTTTGTTCAACATAATTTTGGTTTCGGGAGTTTATGTTTTATAATTGCACTGCTTTTTGTACGTTGCATGTTCTGTACTTTTTATCTTATTTCGCTGCAATATAACTGAAGTAACCTGTCTAACAGTATGTGCAAATAGTATACAGACTGAAAAGTTCTCGATTTACTTCATAACATACATAATCTGACTTAACATTTCTATGTGCTTATGATAGTATGAAAATTATGCATATTAGGCAAATGCAAGAAAGGATAAATAAAAAACAATTTAAGTTGTATTAAATTTTATGGTTTAGAATTTAAACGAAAACTAATGTCAGAAGTTTTTAGTGGGTTTTAAAGTAAATTACAATTTTTAAACTTGGCTCTATGACAATGACAAATGCACATGATTTTTTAAGTGAATAGAGCTCCTGTTATAGTGAACTGTAGAAAATGCAATTTAATGTTTGTTTTGAAATGAAACTAGCTTTGAGATGAAAACTCAAATTAAATTTCGAAAATTGATCGTTTATATTTCTAATCGCATGTTTTAAGCTTAATCATTTTCTTATACTAAAGGAATAATTTTAAAATAACTGTGTATAAGCACATTAACTTCAGTGTACTGTTTATAAAACATTTAATGTGCGCGACTTAACTGTCGCATTCACTAACGCACAGTAAGTAGGCAATCATTGACTTTCTACTCTTGACTATAAAACAAAATTAATTCTAAATTTAAAATATCTATTAAATTAGTATTTAAATTAAAACGGGAAATACTTAATCAAAGGATTCTACTTTCGATTTAGATTAATTTATCATTCTAATTAGTTTTGAAATTCAACAAAACTTAGTTTCTTTAATTTCTAATTTAAAGTTCTTTTCTGTTACCTAAAAATATAGATTATGAAAATATACTAATCGTTTTACATTATTTATCTATTCAATCATTTTGTATTAGTACTTGTGAATATTAATTTCAAACGTTTTTAGATTTTGTTGAAAAACATTTGCAATTGTGATAAGGATTAGATTACGATACTATCTTTCCGTTAATGATATACACTGCTGGCCACCGTAAATGCAACACCCTGAAGGAAGCATGCAAATAATATGAAATTTACAACATGCATTAGCGGAGGTGAGATATGCAAATGATTAGAATTTCAGCGCAGACGCACATCACGCGCGCCTGTGGCGCCACTTCAAAGCGCTATTTAAGGCTTGGAGATTTCGACGATTTCAAGTACGGCAATTGTGTTTTTCTTGTGGTTTTTTCAAAAAAACGATCAATTATGCCTCGTAGAAAACAGCGATCATCTTTTGATCGAGTATCCGAGTTCGACAGAGGAAGGAGAGTGGCCTACCGAGATTGTGGATTATCTTTCAGGGAAATCGGTAGTCGTGTTGGACGAAACCAAACAACTGTAATGCGGATATGGGATCGTTGGATGCAGGAGGGTACGACGGACCGACGTGTTCGATCGCATCCACCTCAGTGCACCACTTCACGTGATGACAGGCATATTGTGCGTATGGCAGTGACGGATCGCTCAGCCACATCACGAACCATAGTACAGCACATTCAGTCTGTACCGCATCATCCAGTGTCTGCGCGTACCATTCGACGCCGTTTACAGCAGAGTGGTCTGTCCGCAAGACGTCCATTGCTTCGTCTATCCTTGACGCAGAACCACAGACGTTTCAGCCGCCAATGGTGCGATGAAAGAAGGATGTGGACGGCAGAATGGAATGAAATTGTCTTTACTGACGAGTCACGCTTCTGTCTGCAACACCACGATGGTCGGATTCGAGTCTGGAGACACCGTGGAGAGAGGATGCTGAACAGCTGCGTTATGCACCGCCACACTGGTCCTGCACCGGGTATTATGGTATGGGGCGGTATTGGATATCACTCTCGCACTCCTCTAGTACGCATTGCCGGTACTTTAAACAGCCAGCGCTACATCTCCGAGGTGTTGGAGCCAGTTGTCCTTCCTTACCTTCAGGGCTTGCCCACAGCCATATTTCAACAGGATAATGCGCGACCACACGTGGCACGCATTGTCCAAGGGTTCTTCGTCAATCGCCAGATTGAATTGCTTCCCTGGCCAGCTCGCTCTCCGGATCTTTCGCCGATAGAAAACATGTGGTCCATGGTTGCTCAACGATTGACCCAGAATACATCCCCAGCTGCCACACCAGATCAACTTTGGCAACGTGTGGAAGCTGCTTGGTCTGCTGTACCCCAAGAACACATCCAAAGTCTCTTTGAATCAATGCCGAGGCGTGTGGCAGCGGTGATCTCCAACAATGGCGGCTACTCTGGCTACTGATTTTGGCAGGAACCACACTTCACAGAAGTCTATAAATTTAATCATTTGATACTTGGTCAACATGTTATCTACAAAATAAATTTTGTTGTGATATCTCTTGTCTTTCTTGATGTTGCAATTTGGGTGGCCAGCAGTGTATTTTAAAATTACAAAAATTGAATTGAATTTTATAAGGACCTAATTTTAATTGTTATTCATAGTGTTTCGTTGTATGCAACAGAGAACTACAGGATCAGAAGATGTACCTGGATTTGGTTTAATACTGTATCCCCTCTAAGTTTCTACACGAAGTTTTAAAACACCCTGAGTTGATAACATTGCTTTCTAGTGACTGATATATTTTAATCATAGTATTGGGAAGGGGCAGTGGTAGCCCGGTTGGAAGTGTAGCGGATTAGCAAACAGAGGGTTGCTAGTTCGAAACAATCCTATCAAAGACCGTCGTGTACGTGGGGCTGATGCACCTTAAATGTGCCGTGGCCCAAATGTCCTCATTTTGGCGTGATGGGGAAGTTTAAAGAGTGGAGGTTTAGCTTAGGTGTTGATCTCGTCACTGACCGTGGTTCAAAACTACGAGGTGCTGTCCTCGGATCTTTCCCTTTGGAGTTCATCCCGGACGGACGCAAATAGCCCTTTGTGTTGCTCCAGTGCAACGTTAATTCAACTGCCTACCTACCCATAGCATTGAAATGGATTACTTTAACCAATGAATATTATAAAGCGAAATATCATTTCTTAAGAAAACGACGAATACAAAGTTAATTTTTCCATTTGATGTTTATCATGTAACCTAGAATTCTGCAAATTCTAGACCAAAGTGAAGGTTTTATATCCATTATCCAAATGCTCTCGCATGATACATACCGGAGTTACCTTGAAATGTAGTTTATTGCCGCTTTGACGAAGTCTAATTGACGTTGATCAATTAACCATCATTTCCCAATTTGGAATTCATTATTTTTAATTCTTATTGGAGAAAGTGCTGAATTGTGTTCGCAAAATATGGCAAGTGTCATGTTTGGAATACATACAGGAAATATGTGCCACTGGAAAAACACTACCGCCATCTACATTTAACTTGATGGAAAACGCCTCTCATAGAATGTTAATATCACACGTATAACCAACATAACCGGAGGTCATGGTAGACCAGTTGGTGGTAGAGTCGGGGATAACAACCGGAGGGTTGTGAGTTCGAAGCCCGATCCAACCAACGAACATCGTGAACGTGGGGATGCCGTGTGTTAAATCTGTCGTGGACTCAGATGTCCTCTCTTTGGCGTGGTACTGAAGTTTGGATACGTTCCGCCATAGAAACACTACCACCAACTACATTTAGCACCCCATTTAGCTTGGCAAAAAAATGCCTCGCATATTAAAAAAAATGGCGATTCGAGCATAAAAATCAAAAGCCGAATAGCTCTCAAAGTAGAGTTTATCCGCACCATTTAAAACCACAGCGAGTTCAAGTGCCTAACTATACCCCATTCAACCCGACGTGATGAATCCCGTCTAAAATTTATAACGTCCTCGAGTGCCAGACAAAAACGACCGCCATGAATTATTTATTTGCACATCTCGAGGGTCGACTGAATAGAAAGCCCCGAGAAGGGAAAGAAGAGCGAGAACATGTGCAACAGGGACGCAGAACATCCTTTCACGCCGCACCACACCAGTATTCCCTTGTTCGGTTAATCACTTATTGGACTCAAACTTTCTTGAAGTGGTGTGAGGCAGGTCTTTCGGCTGAAAATTTTTGAGTCGTCTGATGCGCACTTTTGAAGAATGAAAGAGGGGGTCCTCGGGGCTTAAAATGTGCACTTTGAGTGGCAGCGAGTGGCACTCACACTCCTAACTCCCTCCCCCGACGTGTCGCAGTCAGGGAATTCCTCGGGGAAAAATCGTCCTGTAATTTGATAGCTGTGTAATTAAATCCTCTCTGGCTGAGGCTTTGCAGTAGCGGTGGGGGCTTGTTTCTCGTGTGCGAAAACAAGAGACTGTCTGGTCTTGGTGCCTTTCCTGCAAACGTCTTGAGGGGATAGATACCTCTTCACAATTTTTGAGACGTCACGAAGACAAGAGGGATGGTTTGCTCCTGCGGATTGCGAGGGGAGGCTGGATGTTGTTTACCTGGGCAATCTTTTTGAAGATGGGTCTCTGGGGGCGATGGGCTGACTTTGAAGTAATGGCGGGGAGTGTTCATTCAGTCTCTTTGAATGGAGGCAATGCATTCTAGGATTCGTAAGCACTTCCGTCTCGGCTATTAGTGGTGGAAGTACTCCTCGGTGGGAGAACGTTTTCCGAGACTTTGTTTAGCATACGACGTGAGGAATTCACTCGACTTTGTTTTGAGCTTCGGAGGGAGCTCTCTGGTCCCTTTGAATGTTGGTTAAAAATTGAATTTATTACGGGGCTTTGAGTAAACACGTCCTTATCCACAAAAATCAGTCCGAAAGAGCTTAGACATGATAAAATCAGTGGAGTTTGCTAATGGAATTTGTTTTCACAGAAGTGTTAAAATCTAATTTTGCTGGTATTTTTAATTAAACCTCTCCTGGTGGTTGTATCTACGAAGTACCACGTCATTAGAGAGGAGATGTACATGTCATATGGAGGCCATATTTAAGGCCTACGATGTTGCTCTTTGAGACGGATGAATGTTTTGTAAATAGAAACTATTAAAATAAATGGAAATATATTTTTATTTGTTTTAATGTATTACTAACCCACGAAAGGGAGAACTGTTTGGATACTTCTGATTTGGTGTCTGATAAAGTGATTTTTGCGTTATTTCTTTTCAAAGTAGTAGATAGTTGAATTATCCTTCCTGGTGGTTGTCTCGACGAGGTATCTTCTTTTCATTGGCAAAACTGGATAAATCTTGATGTATGAGATATCTCGTTATAAGAAGAAAACTGACCAGATCTTGATCTCGTCATCATCAAAAATCGGTAGTGTCTTGATGACGAGATATCTTGTCAGTAACAAAATTTGTCAGATCTTGATGGACGAGATATCTCATCAAAGCTACTTGGAAGGTTAAATTCTATAACAGAAAAATTGTCATGCAGTAAAGTATGCCGTTTCTCTCGTTGCAGGTATTGTAGAAACCATCTAAATTTGTAACAACGTGTAAGCACATTGTGGCGTATTTAGTATTCTATAGTATTTCTACTGATTACAATTCATCTAGAAACTGTCGTTCATACGAAATGTGCTATATTTTTACCTTAATATTTTATAAATTGTAGGTCGCCGTGGCTCAATGGGTTTTCCCACTGCGCTAACAACCTGAGAGTTGTGGCCGGCACAGATTCGATTTTTCCCTGGGTGTACATCTCTATTCTGTGACAGTAAAACGTCAAATATAGCCCATTATGACCCTTGTTCCATACCAATCATTTTAGAAATCGAAATGAAGAAAATATTTCACAAGAATACCTACAACGGATGGCGTTTCAACAAATTTATTCATAAAATTCTGTATTTGAAGGACTCCGGGCAGTGATAAACCACAAATATTTTTCACGATGAAAAAAAATTAAAAACAATATATTCAAGAGGATGTTAAAAGAATATCTCATTGTTTGGATGAGTGCTTAAAAGTTGACCTCTGAATTGTGAATAAACCATTAAAATTTTGAAATTTTTTAAAACTTGAAAAGTGTTCTGAAACATTTGAAAATAGGTTCATTATTATTTGTTGAAGGAAGCACTTCAAATAAGACTACAAAATTGTTGAAACTAAAATGTGGTTAATGTGGTTAAACATTTTATATAATTATAATGGTATCGGCGTTAAATTAATTCCTGTAATTATAAAATCAATTTGTGGAGAATCGATTAGTCCTAGGGTGTAAGCTTAAACGAACTCTAGTTAATCCTAAATTTCAAGGGTACCTTTTGAAGTAGGTAGTTTCAGCTGAAATCTATAGGTATATGGTAATCTATTTGGCACTAGAGATTAAAATTTTGATTATGTACTATCTCCTTTTTGAACTTACCCAATGAATTGACGTTCTTTGTGTTTGACTTCCAAGATGACACGTCCACCCCGGTATCTTCACCCACCATTATAGCGAGTGACAGAGGCAATTCATCCGGCACAGGTACCATCGTGGAAATTACCAACTCAGGCGTGGTCAGAGAAGACGGTGGCACCTCACTCGAAAAGGTGTAAGGCTTGGAAAACGAGTTGTACTTTCTGCCGTCTCCGGAACTACTTGAATTTTGAGAAGATTCCTTTGTGTTGTAAGCATAGTATCGATTCGGAACGGGCCTTCTGTGAGGCTCTGGATAGTTGTTTACCATCCTGTTGTTGGGCCATGAGCCCTTGGGACCATTATGGGTGGCAGTTCTACCGGAATCAGTTACTTTGTTTCTGGTGTCATAGCCATATCCTCTCCCTTGGGGTGGAATATTGGGGTGATTGTTTTTATTGTTGTTTGGTCTGTTTGAAAAACTGTTCTCTAACCTCGTGGTTGAGAAATAATTGTTGGAACTTTGATGTCTGCCACTGATCATATGGCTCTTGGTTGCTTGCAGGAGAGGGTTCGGCGGTCTGCTGCTCTGCATTCGATCCCTGTCACTTGAGTTCACCCTGGAACTCGGTCTTTCCCTCCTGGGCAGATCAGAGAACTCACTCTCCACGCCATCGGCGGTATGATACCGCCATCTACCGGCCGACCTGCCAACCTCATCCATCAAATCTCGTTGACCAGGATTGATCGACGTGTCATTGGCACTGACGTTGCGATTCATCAGCCCTCTATAACGGTAATTATCCGTAACCGTGTAGACATTCCGCCAATTATGCTGCGCTTTGATTGCGTCCAGCGGGCCGCCCGCCGCCCCCTTTTTAATAAACGGAGGCGCAGTCGAACTAATGACCCTGAAGGTTCCGAATACTTGAGTCACATTGTACGCCCACGTCGTTCTGTTGCTAGGAGTGCGCGTCGAAAGGGGTGTGAATTCTGATAGCTTCATATTAGATTCATGAGAGTTCGGGTAGCCTTGCGTGCCGCTTGTCGAGGGGGGATCTTTGCTTGAGTTATGGGGGTGCGATGACTGGAAGAAGGATTGGCTGCTGGACAGAGGATCTTCGCCCACATCTCGCTTTTTCCTTCCGAAAGACTCCATGCTGTTAGAACAGCGGACCTGTGAGGAGAAAAATGAATTGAGATAAAGATAAGGATCAGAGATAGGAGATTTGAGGCACTGCTCCACTTAAAAGAGTACACTATTGATTTATTCACAGACATGGGTTATCCATGTATTTCACTCATGTGTGGGGGTTTTAAACCTTTTTTTGTCTATAATAGATACGTAAAGTTACTGATTAAGTATGCACTTCAATACAATGTATGCATGTTGCGAGCAAAATATTCTACATATTTTATCAAAACATATTTATTAAATAAAATGTTTCATTGTTAAATTTATTTATATTTTAAAGTTATTTTTCTGTGGGCAACACCAGTAATAAAATAAAGACTAATGATAGGTGTCCCATAAAAATGTTGGGACGAATAAAATCCTTGTAATTTGTTAATGGAATATTTCAAAATCTGTAAAACTTTATCCCGCTTTCTTCCATTGTTTATAAAGAGATGTTACACGTAAGTAGCAGACCTATCTCTGTATCAAGGAGTAGTATAACCTTTTTTCTAAAATTAAAGTATTCTGAGGAACATTATAAAAATTTACTTATATCATAACCATTTATAAGAAATTCATAAAAAAAGCAACATTACCCTAAAAATGCCACATTATGAAGTTTTGATGCAGAAGCATAGTGCACTTTCCAAGGCGTATTTGGACAAGGCGTTTTGGTCATAAGACTGATCTAATGCAATATTTAGTGACAGAATTTTTACTCAAAGATCGTTCTACCGAATCTATCAAGATAGCCCGGTTGAAAGAGTAGCGGATTAGCAACCAGAGGGTTGCGAGTTCGAGACTCGATCTAACCAAAGACCGTCGTGAACATAGGGGCTTGTGCACATTAAATCTATCGTGGCTTAAAATGTCCTCACGTTGGCGTGATGTGAACGTTTGAAAAGTGGGGTGTCCGTTCAGGTGTTGACCTCGTCATCTGATCTTGGTTCAAAAGTACAAGGTGTCCTCGGATCTCTCCCTTCGGAATGGATTCCAGACCGTTGCTAATAGCCCGTTGTGTTGCTCCAGTGAGAAGTTAATTAATAACCTACCTACTTACTGAATCTACCGTTTTGATAACGTGGATATTTATTACTAGCTTTAAATGTAGTTATCGCTAACATATGCATCCACATAATTTAAAAACGTAATTTTTAGCATCAGCAGCAGAGTAAATAATAATTCTGAATTTTTGTTTGAATATTTATTTATTTAGTTATTTTTTAAGGTGAGGCCTGGGTTTAACATGCCGGAAATAAGTCTTGAACGGCCACGTTTGGCACCCGTTCCAAAAGCACTGCCACTTCTTGCTTGTCCCTCCCCTACGACTATCTGAAGTAGCTGATGCAGGGAATGTCCGATGAAACTATGGAAGGGGTCTCGATAAATTCTTAGAATTGTCGAAAATTCAGTGAAAACAAATTATTCACCAGGTGTGAAACCAAAAATTTAGACATGGCTCTAAGACCGCAGGCTGGTCAGTTTTCTTGTCTGGTTGGTAAGTCTTTCGGAGGTAGGTGCCCTTCAGGTCAACCTTACATGGACCTTAATCGGTGTATTTAAAGCGTGGGATAGACTTATCCCTATTTATTCATTCAATCATTTATAGCATGGCTCGGGCTGAAGCTTGCAGGGCTTGGGTAAAATTTCCACAAAGGCGCTGTCTTATTTCAGTGACCGTCATACAATTCGACCTACCTGAACCTACACGCCTTGTCATGGTTCTGATGTCTGAACTATTCTCCGAACCCTTGGAGGTGCACTAGGAGTTTGCCACATTAATTTACCCAAGTGGTGTCGTCACTGGGTTGATCTCGAATGAATTCAAGTCCTTCTCGGAGATGCGGAGTAAATCCGCAGTCTAGTATATAGTGAAGAGAATCAAATACTTCACCACACAAACAGGTGTACGATGTCGGGTATCCCATACGGAAATTTTCCAGGAATCTTCCATGTTAAGTAAATTGCTGGTTTACAAAGGGGTCGTACAGATGTTTTCAAATGTTGCCCTATTTGTCTCCCACATTTTGAGAGCTATGTCGGTGAGGACTCTGCTCTTTACCCCTGCACTAATCCATACTGGGCTCCAAATTTTGCATACAGCTGAAAACTAGCATGGTCGTTTAAAATAGTTCACTTACCGGTTTGCACTGGTCTTGGCAAAATCGTATCTGGACTTCGAAGTTGACGAGTCCCGTAGAGGGAAAACGGAACGCTTTGAAATTGGCGAAAAGGGATTTCCGGTCTCGAGCGTCTAGGTTCAGACCCGGGAAAATACTGGGGTCGGTAGGGCACCTAGAGTTAGGGAAAAATAAATGCCCCATTAATTTATTAATTTTATACATGCAGAATACTGTATCAAAGATCTGCATAGTTCTGAAATGCTGAAAAGGAAATATCGTACACTTTCAGGCACACGTTATTTTTATAAATAAAATAAGAATATACTATATTACGTAGCACATCAGGAATTAAAGATATATTTTTTTTATTCAAAGAGAATTAACTCTTGTAATTTTATACATTCAGGCTACAGATTCATATCTTAATAAATTATCTGTTTGATACGTCAACATATCAAGTTATCAATGTCTATCCTCACTGTGCTAAGTTGCCATTAGCTTGACTAATGGTAACTTAACACTGTAATGATAGACATAGTTTAGTAGGTAAGTTTAATTTATCTTAGCTTCGAATCATCATGTTAAATTTTTATAATGCTGTAGCATGAGATATCGACTGTAAACAAAATTCTGAAAACTATTCAGCCAATACTCGAAATAATCGATACTTCAAAATCTAATCTCACTTCACCGCGAAGCAAAAAGCAAAATGAAGATACTTTTCCTCTTTCCAAAAGCCAAACTCATGGGAATATATGTAATATCTATATCTTGTATTCACTATTTATAGTTAGTTGAATGATAAAATTGAAACATTATATTGCTCTGTTTAGATAGTTGATTGCTAATGGTTGATTGGTTGGTTGGTTGGGTTTAATGGCACAAGGTCCAAAAACGGACAAGCTGCTCCAGTTGCTTGCTAAGACTCTAAGATGACACTAAAAACTTACCCAGTACTGTCTATAAGGAATAGGGACTCCCCATTCTTGCTTCGGGCATACAGGTTTCGAGCAAATATTGCCAAATTGCCTAAATTAAAAACAAATATTCAGTATCAAAATGCTCATAAAATTTGTAATGAATCAAATTATACATGCAGTACTACTTCCAGATCCAAAACTTCTGGCCATATTAAAGTATATTGCAAAAATTAGATTAAATACGTGATTGTAAATTATGCTAATGAGTCTTCGAAAATTACTTAAAACTCATTAATATTAAAACGTAAGAACGAAATTTAAGAGCTAGATAACAAGCAAACAGAATAATAATTCAAGTTCTTGATTTTATTCATAAAATTTATTATCAGTAGTGAACCACATTTCCTTCATGCTTCATTCTCGGTCGAATCTCAGTGAAAACATTAAAAAGTTAAATAACACAATATTATTTCAATAACACAAACAAAATAAGCGGTGGGAAATGAATGCAATCATAATATCAATAACACGACTTGCATAAAGAAATGGGATTAATAAATGAAATCCATCATGATCAATTTTAAAGCATTGAACGGAATGAATAGAAATGAAGGAAATGGCAGAAATGAAATCAAGTGCTCTGAGCAATTGTAAAATTCCTCTGTTTGGTGAATGATGCTAACAAATGCTGCAGAAAACAAATAAAATGCTCCTAAACGTCTACAGAGACGAGCCTTAATTCATCCTTTTCATCAGCATCTAATTATCTAAAGTCAGTTCGTGAGTATTTACTCTCCTTATTAGTAGCTTCTGAAGTTTTGCTTTTACATTCCTATTCTTGTAAAGTCATTCACATCAGTTTTGGTTGGAAAACAGTACGGATTTTGCCTTTGTCTTTCATTTTTTTTCCATTGTAGAATTTAGCGAAATCCAATCCAAAATAAGCTTGAGCAATTGTTTTTCAACACTAATGATTAGTTTGGGCATTGTTGATTCGTCAAATTTTTTATCTATACGTCATCTCAGAAATTCAAGGAACATTGCAAATATATTTTCATTCTTAAGCAGAAAATAATGTAAATACCTCATTATTTTATAGTAGCACCTAAGAATATGTATTTTTATGCATATTTTTTCTTCAAATGGAAATAGTCTTTAAGACAATTCTTTACTATGCTTAAATAATATTAGATAAGTATTAACATAAGCCTTAAACATTATTAATAGCATGCGTTAAGGAATAAGTACTACTAATGTTAATAAGTACTAATAATGTTCTTATAAATGCACTACTTCCGTCACGATGAAATATTAAAAACAAAAAATATTGATAAAACTTTCGAAAACAAAATTAATTATTTCTCGAAAGTGTGTCTAATTAGATGCATAAAATTTAAAGAAACATGATGATGTAATTATTGAAATCGTAAGTCCACATTATAAGAAATACGTGAGCACACACTTTTTTCATTTGCTTCACACTCGTAAAGTCACCATGTTTATCCATTCTGCATGGTACCATCTGTATTCAAATATAAGCTTATGCTTTTGTTTATGCAAACATAAGCCTGCATTCGTCCATACATATAATTTGCCTTTATTATTATATGTAAGCCAATATTAATTATATTCCACAATAATAAAAGTCTATATTATGCCCATTATTCATTCTGCATGACATCCGTCCACAAATATAGGCTTATGTTAGAGTCTCTACAAACATAAGCCCGTATTTCCATATAGATATAATTTGCCTATATTATTCATACACGTAATCAGATAATTACTATTATTTGCAGATAATATCAGCCTATAATATGCTTGTATGGTCCATTAAGACACTTAATACAGAATTCGTATTTCTAAATTTTGACTATTTCAGTTACAATACAGTAATAACGTGTCAAGGGAAAGTTAATAATGATAACACAGATATAAAACAAAGCATGTTCGGGGGGGATATACTCAAATCAAAAATTAATTTACTGGCTGATTCTCTGAGTTCTATCCTCAACATGAGCTCGTCGCCGAGTCCAACGACACCCGCATCCCGTCCAGTTCGGTCCAGTACTCGCATGACCAGGTTGGGGGGAGGCGCCGTGTTCGTCACAATGGCAGTTACAGGCAGTTGGAACCTCGTCCTAAAGAACCGGAGGTTAAAAATGAGATCACTCTTAGACGGATCGACACAAATGCTTTAATCAGCAGTTTCAAGCATAGAAAAGTGAAAACAAAAATACTTAAAACAGGTTCTAGTGAAAATACTTTTAAGACTTAATTTCGGATGCGTGTTGTTTCAATTAAATGTTCAGTGAATGTCTGGTGAACTATTATTAAATCAATTTTGGTGCGTGTTTTCGATTTTTAGAGGCTTATTTTGTCAAGCTTAATGTAGGTGGCGGTAGCGTTTTAATGGTGGAACGTGCTTCCTGTACGCATTCCGGATGTGACGTCGCTTGGTTTGTTTTTCGAATAGATTTTATTTGGTTGCCAATAGAAATTCCAAAAAATGATTCATTATCGATACGTAATAGTTAATTGGTCAATCCCAATTAAATTAAACGCTAAACGTCGTCAAAATGGAGATGAACAACATTTTAAGGTAATTCCTATATTTATAAAGCTAGAAGGATTGAGTAACAGGAAGTAAAATCTCGGTTTCGTATCTTGTTTGTTTACTTACACTGAAAATTCTTCTAAAAATATAGAGGTAATTTAAAATTAAGTATCCTTCCGCAGGATTCTGCAGCGAATTGCGTATCACTTACGAATTTCTTACCATGAATCAGCTCCACTACTTCATCGTACACATATAAATTTAATCTTAAAACGGCATTTAATAAATGGACTGTCTCACTTTTGTAGATCTCAATAACAATTATTATGCAAATATTGTAAGTTACCACAAGTTGATCTGTCGACGTTTATTTAGCTATTCTTTTAATTAATCGCTTTACGTCCCTATCTTGCACTAATTTTTCTTCATTACTTACCTAAGAACACCCTAGTGTTACATTAGGTAGTCTTGCAAACCCTGCATTTTTTAAGTTAAAGCTAGAAACGTATTGCTGAATGAACTTTTCAGATTACTTAAAAGCTCTACAATATTTCAACGATGCATTGCTGCCTGATTAGTTAAGATGCTGTCTTTTGTGTGCCGTTTATTTTCTGTGGATAAAAAATACAAAAATAAGTCCATTTAGTGGTATTGCCTTCAGCGATAAAATATTAAAAAAATACTGTTAAACTATGTTACTATATTTCATTTAACAACTATATTTCATCGAATTTCATTAAAAAATACTTCTCTTTAGTGTCTAAATGAATTAAAATACGAGTTCAAATGTTAAGAATTGTCCAAGCAAATTTCTATTCTGTCTCTGCAGTAAAAAAGTTATTTTAAAAAAGTATTTATTTCAAATATTTATCTTACAGCAAAACAAAATAAACGATTTAACTTATTTCCTTTCAAGTATTGTGCAAATTAATTGTTCAAATGTGCAAAAGGAATCAAATTCTCGCGAATTTTAATTTATAGTAAATGTGATGTAATGTAATATACTTTTTTTACTCTCACACCATATTTCATATTTTACTTTTATAAAGTATTTTCATCTTACTTCTTAACGTATAATTTAATCTCCGGTTCTCTAGAATTTAAAATGACTGGATAAGAATTATGGTTCAATTGGTTTAAAATTAATAGTGAATAACATTGACTGCCAAATTAGAAAAAACTACTCCCTGTGGCCACATATTTTACTATTGAGTTGTCTTGAAAATGCACTAGATTCATAAATTTTAGAGAATTATTTGAATGCAGATAATTTTTTTTGTTTTAGGTCCGTGAGTTACATGCAACTCACGGAATGTCATAACCAATGTAACATTTCTAAGCCATGTGTGTTGATATGACTAGTTACGCGGGTCTCAAGCTGCAAAGAGTTGTCTCCACATTCATTAGACTTAGATCTTCGGAGTATAAAGGAGGTTTCGTAAATAAGTATTTTTTTTTACCAAGCGTGCAAAAAATGTAAGTTTAATAATATTTTCACCTTTCGTTTACATTTATCATGGCGAAAAAATTCGCTAGTAATGAAGAACGAAAGTTCGTCTCTGTCTGAAAAATAAATTTACTTTCACAAGAATTTCATTTCAATGTATACCAAGAATAGGTTTCAAAGAAAAATCTAGACTAACTTCGGTAATTTGTCCGGTGGGGGGCACGCAGTAAGTGGCCGCATTTACACTACATAGTAAGTGTGAGGCATATTCAACTCACAGAACGTAAAATCCAAGTCACGATTAGAGTAATATCTAACCTCTTGACCAAACGCAGCTTGGTTTAAATGCAGCTCATATCCCATTCAACGTCATACACTTACAAGATTATAATTTTAGTCTGTCTGACAGCTTATCGTCATAAGATTTTGGTGTCTTCTAATGTATAGGTATCACTATTTTGTTGTATAAAAGGTATTCTAACCTTTAATTGGTCTAAATAAAAAAGTTTTAATATCCATGTGTCGGAAGACAATTGTGTTTTAAAGTTTCATTACTTAATCTGTTCGCAAAAAGTTTTAAAATCGAACTTTCTAGTAGAAAGATAATAGAAACAAATTAGTATTTAAAATCTGATTTATTTTTAGGTATGAAAAAACATTAATCGATTGTCCATATGAAATTCATTTCTAAATTAAGATCTGCGCACACCACAAAAGGTATCTTTAAAAATATTCTTACTATAATAATACTTAGTTCGTTTTAACTATTTATCTCCAATAGTGTTTTAGAATTAACTTTGAGCTATTCATTCATTTAAATAAGGATTCTCGAGTGACTATCTCGATTGTACTTTCTGAGTTTATTGCCCACACTGTCATAATTTTATAACAGGATACATTTTGGACTCGTATTCACAAACATTAATGTCAAAATTAAACAATGTTTCACAATTAAATACATTAATGGGGCACTTGGAAGAAACTATGCCGTCTTCCTAAGCCGTTCAATCCACATTAACTCTTAGCAAATTCTATACTAATCTTAGCCATTACAGAAACATTTCTTTACAATACAAGTGCAATTAATGCATATTTTTAATTGAAGTAATATATTAACCTCTACGGGCATACGCCCTTTGAAACAACCAGCTATATCCAATTCTTGAACACATTCTAAAGGTTGAGAAACAATCAAGAGTTTCAGCCATCCTTTGCATAGATTTCTAAAATTTTCAATTTAGTATGTTGGTAATTGAAATAATTCTAGGCACTTACGTAACATCTAGTCCAGGTGAGGCCCCAGGGAAGAGCGCCCCTAGTGTCACGGTTCTGTCGAGGTTCTCAAAGGAACACACTACTTTGATGGTCTTGTCACTATTGGTCACTATCACAGGGTGCTGTTGAATGACAACTTCATTTGCATAGCGCCCTGATCCCTATTAAAAGTATTATATTTGAGAAAATTGTTTTAGTTTGTGTGAGTTATTTTATTCTTGTATGTTACTATGATATGGCATTGAAATATATTCACACAATATATAATAATTATTTGTTATGAAGTTTTGCTTAAATCGGACAATTTTTATAAGGAAATGCCATTGTGATTCTTGTTATTTTTGGTAATTATTGTATTTTTGGGATGTAATCCATCATTTATAGAAAAACTTGCAATTGAGAATAAATTATTTAAAAGTAGGTAGCAACACTCAATTTCAAAAGCAGTCGCGAACTTTCAAAACTCAATAAATACTTAAGCATCAAACTTAAATTGAGGACAATTAATGACACACTGCAATTTAAAAAGAAAGATGTCTTAATAATTTATTTTGTAACATTTTCCTGAACTGTTAAGTATTGCTTATTTTGAAAAATAGTATTTGCTTCTGTACAGCATTCATCCCTCACTAAGTACATTGTGCGGCATTTTCACAAGTGTGCAAATGCCACCTGCTGATCTTCACGAACATATTAGGCGCATGGCAGCCTTGAAACATTGCATGCCTTGTCTCCGATAATTGCAGTCCAAGATACCTAGTGCTGGTTCTAGAAGGGCAGCTATCCATGCATTGCCGATCGTGAAGCACTGAACCAGCTGTACTTCCAATCTGCTTTCTTTGTCTAAGCCCCGACTCGACCCCAGCGTTCATGTAAGTAACATCTTCAGCATGATCCCGAGTGCTTGTCTACCTTCTTTAGGCCTTGGTTCGGTGGGTTTTCCCTCTGCGCTAGTATCCTGCGAGCCTGTAGGTGGCGCAGGCTCAATTCCTATATCTACCCCCTGAGCGTATTTATCTCTTCTGCGTCAGTAATATTTTCTTGTGGTGCGTCTATTTGCTTGAAGAAAAAACACTGCTTACTCAGATTTGCACTGGCGCCATTAAAAAACGCAATCAAACCAACCAACCTTAATTTGAGTGTCGAAGCTGCAAGCAACCAAAGGACTACTACATGTGTTTCTCCTTTTTCCAATGCTTATGCAAATAATTATTTTCAAGTTAATGATATGATCTGAATAGCCTTATACATTTCTCGCAAGCCTTTAGTTCACTCAAAGATAACGACACCAAATAGTGTGACTCTACGCAGTAAAAAAATAGATTCTATTGCAAATTTCATAGACCCAACGTCAATCGATGAGTTAACCTTCCCCACAATCGTGTCAACTCATGAAGGTAGGATTAGCCGACACATAGTTGAACCATCGCATTGTCAATTATAATAAAAACGTCAGATGAAGTAAAAGGTTAAAAACCCTAAAATATACTAACCTCAACCAGAGTACCACACCTTGTGCCCAAGGAAATTGCAAACAGCAGCGTTGTCTGTCCTGTCCCTACCATGTAGCACTGAGTAGGATTTCCTTTGGCGTATACTCTTCCATGAAAAGGGGATCCAAAGTTGACAGTCAAAAGCATGTCTTGCTGATTGCACTGGACGCTCACTGAAATCGACATTAAAAAAGTTACTAAGAATTCCAAACTTTCATTTTTCTATCATTTCGATGTGTTATGGAATGAATACCTAAAACCAAAAACGTTGGTTGTTTTAAATAGAAATACGGATAATATTAGTAATTTATATAAATCTTTATATTTCAAAAAACGCAATGTATTTCCTTCCAAAACAAATATTTTGTTAATTTCGATACAGATTTAATATTTCATGCATTGAGAAATTAAAAATTCATGTATGTCAAGGTAGAAGTAACTAAAAATATTTTTCATGTAATAGCACTAATTCACATTGACTTTAAAGGAATTGTTTTAAAATGAAAAGTTTTAAAAAGGTACAAACTTAGGCATTACGTTTAAATTTAAATTTAAAACATCCCGCAATTGTATCGAATCTTTCTGTGCAATATATAAACGTTATTTGCTTTATGAGCTATTAACCCTCTGAGGTTCACGCTCATCTATCTGCTCTGAAACCTGCAGTCTTCCCTGTATGAATCATAACCAGCTTTGACCAATAGGATCTTTCCCAGGATTCTTCCGACCAATAGATGTGGTTATTTAGTCATTACGTGTGTTGTAGGTTATAAGCAACACTACAGTACTCGGAAATGTGGAGCTCAGAGAGTTCATATATATGCTAATAACTTAGAGAACAACGTTTGATAGATAGGTAGCTGAATTTACGTTGCAATGGAGCAATACATTTGGCGACAGTCTGGGATCAATCCCAAAGAAAAAAATCCGAGGGTAACACCTTGTCATTTTGAGCCTTGGTTGGATGGCGAGGTCAACACCTGAGCTGGCACCCCACTCTCTAAGTTTCCACACCACTCCAACGTGAAGACATCTGAGGCAACGACATATTTAATGTGCACCATCCCCAAAGCACACAACGGTCTTTAATTGGATCTAGTTTCGAACTAATCCGCGATTCTACCATCTGGACTACTACGGCCCAGAATGACGTTGGAATAAATTATGATTCTTTGAATATTCACCTTCGATTTTTTATTGTAATTATAATAACCAAGTTAGGGGAATAAAATATTACAAATAGGAAGGTGTTGCATTAAACAGTTTATTGGATGACTATGGAATGGAATTTTATTGCCACTTATACCTTGTTCGCAGCTGCCTTTTTCGCTGTAGATAGAATTGGGACGTGGCAGGAGTCCATCCGGGCTTGGCTGCATGCTGACCATATCGTCACTACTCAGAGCACAATCCCTCACAACTGTCTCGAAGTTCAAAGAGCGGCAGACAAATTTATCTTCCAGGTCGCATTGGCGTTGACAATCGGCCAGGCTGAATGCCCGGGACAGACGGTCGATGTACGGGAAGAAGCGGTCTGGCACAGTGCGGTATTCACAAGTGGCTGGTTCTGCAGCGGAAAAGAACAATTGAACGCTACGTAAATAACAAAGCGCTGTTTATATCTTTATATAAAGTGCAGACACGAGAAAATAATGCTTAGGAGTTTCCAGAATGCATTTAGAATGAGATTTCGTCTGGTGAGCATTTGTGTTTCATCAGATTTAAACCAGACGATTTCTTTTAGTCGGGGTGCATGTTATTTATTTTTCATAGATATCTGTTTTACTTGTTTAAACTAATAGTATAAAGTAGTTTGTATAGTTTAGGCACAAACTCTTTGTGTAAATTGGTTTCGTGTAAGCCAGACGTGGATTTTGTGGGGGATAAAAAAATCGCTTTACCACAACAATGAATGTTATTTCAATATAGAGTTGCAGGCAGCTTCTCTTTGTACTCTGAAGCATTGGTTCATCTTTCTGTAACCATTGAATACATATAGGAAATTTTCTATAAAATATTATCGTATTAAATTCAGCATTTAAGCAATCTAGTTCTAAGTTTTTCAGAAAAAATTAAGAGAATTTGTTTCATTATTTTTTCTAATTTTTCTGCATCTTTAGAAAAGAACTGAAAATACAGAATCACTCTGTTTTTTTAAATCGTTTTATAGAACTATCATGCTTCTACTTTTAATCCAAATTTGTGCAAAGGAACACCAAAAAATAACTAGTTCACACATCATTTTAGAACAATGCATAGATAACAAATACATTAATCTTAAATAGATTCATTGATACATTCCCTCTTTCGTCATTTCTTAGTGTTTAATTCACAAATCTGTCTGTTTATTATTCCTACCTGCTTTTTATTTGCAAAAACCCTTCAAATAATCATAGAAAAATGCTTCCCTATTTTTATGCTACGTATGCAAATCAAAGTATTTAAAGGGAAAGGTTGTTTTTACAGATGGTGAATATCATGTAGTTGTAGAAACTTTTCAAATAATAATAGAAAGGTGCTTCCCTACTTTTGGAAATAAACTATTTAAAGCAAAAATTATTTGGAGCTGGTAAACAGTGTGTATTTGTAAAACCCTTTCAAATAATTATAGAATATAGATTCTTTATTTCTGTATATAAATGTATTTGAATGGGAACATTGATTTTACATTTAGTAAATATTATGCATGGCAACCACGGAAACAACATTATAAACATTATCACACTGGATATCTATTCATCCATATAACATGCTTCTATAAAATTGAACCGGCACAAAATAAGAAGCATTAGTTGCTGGAAGTTTTTATATACCTTCTTAAAATAAATGGACACTTTTAAGAACAGATATGTAAGATTGTTCTGAATAAATGACAACCCAATTTTCTTTGCAATAATTGATACATCGCGATGTTTCAACGAGTGCTATGGGAATAAAACATTTTGTCCTAAATTAGAAATTTAACGAATATTTACCTGATGCACACTGGTTCTCCAGATATTCCATCTCTGGTAAATCCCTGGCGAAGACACTTGGTTTGGTTCGCCGATCGTCGGTGTAGAGTCGGCAGATACGCCGGAAAGCGTCGTACGTAGCCGATTTGCACGGAGGTACGTTTCTCAAGCACAAGTCCTCACAATCGGTGCGTCGGGTCACACCTGGTACTTCAAGTATGGGCAAGTCGTGGAAATCGTAGCCTGGAACTCTTTCAAATGCCCAAAGTTTTCCACATGAATGTCCTGCTAAAAGAACAAATGCTATTAATATTGTCAATCATTATGCATAAAATATTCCTCTAAATGCCAGCTTATGGACGTATAATTCCTTTGATCACTAACCCTCCAAGTGGTTCAGACGAGATATCTGGTCCATCAAGATCGAACCTATTTTACTAATGACGAGATATCTCGTCATCAAGATATTGGAGATATTTTTGGTGATGACGAGATCTTGATGAACGAGATATCTTATCCATCAAGGTCGCCGTGGGCCATTTATGGAAGTTCGTGTCAATGATTTCGAGCTCACATTTTTTTTAAAGTGCGCGTGTTCGTAACAACGTCTACCTATCACCAATTTAGCAAGACGTGTGAGAGTGCCTCCCAACTTTGTCTACCAAAATGTAATTCAAGATTACACTGCTATGCATACTACTATAATGTAACGTAATTTTTGTAGAGGTGGCCCATTTATGATGTATTTATAATTATATTTACAGCTCTAGAGCTAATTGTTCTATGTAACATGTACTCATCCTCATGTAATCATAAATGCTGCTCTATAAAGTTAAATATAGTAGAATCCTTCATTCTCGATTAACATGTTTCCAACAAACCCCGCTCATTTCTAGCTCCCTCGTAATAGAAATGACAGTTCCACGGCTAATTGATATCTTCCAGCCTGCGATACGAGAGAAGAATGCGAAATTCAAATCTAATATTCCACTTCGTGAGGTTCGTATATCTTAACTTAAAAATGCAGGGCAGGTATCTATCGGAAATGTAATTTGGAAGTACTTCGGAGAACTCTCTAAATCAAATTCTCAGATTCTCCTGTGATGTGGTGTAAAGACATCGACTTAGGCTGAATGCGTGACAACCCCTAAAAGCTGCTTTCCGGGGGCGTAAGTTCTTAATATCATCACGATAGAATCTCTGAATCACAAGAGTAGTGCTATCTTCGAGTCACACTTGCGCTTTATAAAATTGGCGAAACTATTAAATCGAATTCAGGCTCCGGTGCTCTCAACTTCCGAAAAATTGAATTAGGCTTATGAACTACACGCATGTGATTTTCATGATATTTTGGAATTTCTGATAGCCTTATTCGAAAAGTGATAGTGTACAAAGTGTAGGGAATTTTACATTAGAATTCCATTTGTCTTTTAAAAGAAATTGTCTTTTTCTGTATTGGATTTTACGGAGATCTTCGAAGAATCCTTAACATTATCTTAAAAATTCTGAAGGTGTATGGGCTGATGGTTTAGATAAAGAACAACACAAAAGAAAATGGGACTTTCAAACAAAATTAAATTTATATTTCAGGGTTTTTACGCCAGTCAATTGTAATAGGATTTGAAATGTAATTCAGAATCAAGGAAATGATGAAATCTGTATAAAGTTTTCTAATGCAGTAACAGTTACATGTAACATTCACGGAATATACAGCCATGAAAGTGTTGATCTGTATAAGAAACAACTTATTAAAATTGGACTGATTCATTTCCTTTTTAACTTACTGTTCATTATCATCCGCATGTTCATCAGGTGCTTGGTACATCAAAATAATATCAAAGATATCTAAATAATCTATCTCTCTTTGAATGAGTCGGATCTTTCCCTTCGGAATTGATCCAGGGCCGTTGCCAATAGCTTCAGTGCGATGTTAATTCAATTATCAACTACCTTTGAATTAGGACAATTTTATTCTAATGGCCCAATAACGCCCAATCTACTCAAGAAAAATCTATCATTTTGTTATACTTAAAAGATTAAACTCAAAAATTGAGCACCATTGAAATAATTGCTACAATTTTCAATAAAAGTTCGATATTTCCCCCTAATTCAGGATTTTGCTGTGTACTTGAAGCTCCCGTAATTTTAAGTTTTAAACTGTAGGCAATGCTTTCGCTGTATTTCTTTGAAAATGTTGGAAAACAAAGACCCCACTTTTTATAAAACTTAGTTTTATGTGACTACTATATAATGGAAATGTGATAAAGGAAACTGTTAAAGTAGGATGCATCAATTCGTGTGTTTTAGCAATTTTCAATTCTAAAATAACTTTGGAGAATCACACATCAAGTGATTTGTTTCAATTTATTTCTTTTAAACCATAATTGAAGTAACATTGATTAGGACACCCATTCAATCTATTTGATCTTTTTATGTAACATTTACGATTTCAGATAACTCTGAAACGGATCAATTTGTATTTGTTCGCGCTATATATCAAATTGAAATTCATATTATTTTATTGTGATATTTCAAATGAGGAATTTAATTTGTTTTCTTTGTATCAGTTTAATAAAAATAAAACAAATTGAAAATAAAATTGCTAATTGATTTTTTAAATATTCTCTGTATCTCTATCTAGCCAAAAGATATTTTTTATAATATATAATAATATTATCTGAGTAAAGCTGATTTCACTTATCCGCAGTTTGATTCGTATTAAATGCCATTGAAGTTAGAATAGTAATAGTCACATTAATATTTGCAGTGATGGAATATCTATTTAAAAAACTTCTTCTTCCCGTAAGACTTTTGTAAATTCCCAGAGTAAATATGGTGCTAAAATAGGACTAGGTTTGAAACACAAGATTTTACAACTTGTAAAACATTACTTTAAAAAACTTCATAGTTTCAATAGTTTTTATAATTTTGACAAAAAAGCGTCATCGAACTACTTGAAACTACTGGAAAACTAGAGTTTTATGCTTTGTATCAGTTGTTATGAAGCTGTAGATAAAATTCAAATCATATTTGATGAGATACTGCTTCACTTATCTAATGATATTGAGGAAACTAAAACCCTTTATTTATAAACTAGTCTCGTAGACACGGAAATTTTTCAAAATGCGTTGGCTTTTCTAGTATTAAGATATGTCCTAGCGTCGATTGGCTAAAACGTATTCCATTTTCATCTGACATTCTGCCTTTTGCAAATATTTTATTGGTGATTTATTAAAATGAAACTGAACTGAAGCAACGGAATGATAAGGAAAAGTTTTTTAAACGCTTTAAGGATAGCAACCCCTAAAACGATTATATTTTCATGGAAAAGTATAAAACAACTCGTGATTACATCGAAATGGCATGCGCTACTTTGAATTCAGTGGCTTATTTAGTATTATCAATGTTTTCATGGTTATAAGCAATACAAAAAGTTGGAAAGATTATTTTTGTTCTACTTAAACCGTTTTCATATTCTTTTCACATTACAATCTAGAAATGACTTTCTAATTTGGGCGGAGATTTGAAACTTATATTATTGCAAACAAAATTCTTTTATCTCTCATCTTTACTATTATAAAAGGAAGTGTGTGTGTATCTGTGTGCGATGTCCAGACGAATCTATTGCACTTACAGCCATGAAATTCGGCACACAGGTAGTCCTAAAGGTGACTGAATGTCCCTCGAAACCCGAATTTTAAAATTTAATCTAGAAATTTTTTTAATTAATATTTTGGGCTGCACGTGTAGTCCCTCCTCCACTATTACGTATCTGCGCAAATCAATGACAGATACTTATCGCGCATGCTATCTCTTCACTAAAAACACCCCTTCTCACATTGAAATGATGGTGTAGTGGATAAAGCGACATACCACTACACGTGAAGTATCGGTTAGTGCTTTGGAAGGAGACCTCCTGAGTTCGAACCCGGCCGACGGATAATTTTTATTTTTCGCATATTTTTTTAAAATAGTAAATATACTCTAATCCTTCCACTTTTTTCTGTACTTACTTTTATTTTATCCTTTTATTTTTTGAATTCAACACAATTTTTTAAAATTTTAATTGATTTTATGCAGCTTTTTCAATTCTGAAACTGGTTTCTCTGTATTGTCACTGCTTTGTCCTTTTTCGTACCACCAATGAAAAGCAAACAACTGAAGCTCCACCCCTACATGTTCGACAAGTGCCAAGTTCCTACCATCAGGAAATTTTCTGCAACTCAGTTAATAAATTACATAAAATGAAGTAACAGTGTTTATTACTGTTCAATTTGGTTTTGATTTCGCTGACATTGTGATTCATTTAGTTTGTCTGTCATAGTCAGTGAGGTTACATAACAAGACTTTTAAAAGTATAGCGTTATATTTAAAGATTCACTTACATTTTTATATCAATAGTGTTTTTTTCATAACTTACTTTTGAATTCGTATAATTTCTGTATTTGCATAATACAAATCTATCGACAGTACATGTGACACAGATGAGGCTGTGAACTACACAACAGAGTTTTTGAACATATTGGAGCCATCTGGAATACCCTCGCACATATTACAGCTAGAAATTGGGGCACCAATTATGCTTCTCAGAAATCTGCATCCACCTCACTCTGCAATGGAACAAGACTCTCTATCAAGAAACTGATGCCGAATATTATTGAAGCCATCATCATGACTGGACATGCCGCAGGCGAAGACGTATTCATTCCTATTTAGAGGGCGCTGATTCTAAAAATGGAATCAGTTTAACTATAACAGCTCTAGTTTTTGTTGTGCAGCATAATAACGTTCTTTTTATTTTAGTGTTGTACGGAAACATTTTTTTTATTTCTAATGCCCAACCACTGGCCTCTTCAGCCTTCTACTGCCTTCAAGGGCGATTGACCTCAACTTGTGAAGGAGCACCCATAGGTGAGCCACCGCAAGTCCTAACCAGGACAATCACCAGCATCCATGCCCTTCGAGCCCGAAACCTACTGGGTGGCAGGCGAACGCTATACCACTATACCAATAATACGGAAACATATTTCAAACACAAAGTTTGGTTAGTTTTTTAAAATGATATGAAAATAGACATTGATTCAGAAAATCACATTTGGTTAACGATCCCAAAGTTTGGCGGGTTACCTGTTGACTTCAGATGAAAAGAGGTTGCTATGTCGGCCGACTATCCAGAATTATACTGCCTGTCTACTACGAGAACTATCTTCAACATCAAGTCTGGATAGTGGCGGTCGTTATAAAAATGGCTTGTTCATTCTGAGTAGGGGTGACTTTCGGCATTACTTCTTAATTTTATTTTATTTTCCGATAATGTGGAGTGGGAAAGTGGTAGTTTAATATCTCCAAGACAAGAAAAATATTTTCAAATGTATTTCCAAATTGTCATTACGTACGCTAATGGGACAAACTTGAATACATTTTTTCAAGTATCTTCTGGAAAATAGGATAATTTCCGCTTTTACTGCAATAGAAGCAGACTTTGTGTCTGAAGCAGTTTTCGTGATAAAAAGAATAGCTGTTTGAAGAATTTCTGGAATCAAAGCGCTTCAAATATAACTAAGAACACGTTTCACTTCTAAGATTCCAAAACAGTGTTTAACACCAAAAGTTAGGCATAAAGTATTTGACGAAGGAATTAAAAAATTTAGTAGCAATGATAATTTTGAATTTCTATTTGTTCCCTTGTTCCGTAACTTCCAGTATAAGGCCAAACAGAAAATTGCAAATTCACTTTACCTGGAAGGCATATCTTTTCGAAATATGCAGTATCTTGCGCAGGAGATATGGTGTTATCCACAGCGCTGGAATATGCATCAAGCCAGAAGCAGAGTTGTTGGTACTTTGAATATTCTATCACGAATCCCTTGCAACGATCTCCCAACCTCTGGCAATGACTTTGACACTCCGTTACCACACCAATAGGATTCCTGGTAACAAGCCTCTCTTTTCTTCCAAATCTAAAGGCAAATTAACGATGAGATGGGAAAGAATATTACAATATGTATTACACATTTCAAATAATACTATGATGTACACAATGTAGTGTATGAGAAATGTACTTCTTCTAAAACTTATCTATGTTAATTCCAGGTACCATCTACCAACTTGATTGTTGCGAAGAATTTTAACAATTTAACCCTCCTGATGACTGACGAGGTATCTCGTCATCAGCAAAACTGAGCAGATCTTGATGACGAGATATCTCGTCATTAGAAAAAACTTATCACATCTTTATCTCGTCATCATCAAAAAATAGGGAATATCCTTGATTAGCAAAATATCACATATCATCAGCAAAATTTGTCAGATCTTGATGGATGAGATATCTCCTCGCAATCACTTGGATGGTTAACAATACCTTTTACATTTTTTTCACAAGTTGAGTAATAATAGTTTTGATTTGCTATTTTTGAATATTTGAGGAGGTATATATTACCAAATATGTTTTTTCACAATGGACCCCAATGGAAGTATCTTGTAATTAAATTCATGTTTCAAGTATACACGTTATTCTCGATTTACGTATGTCTACTCCACCCCTATGAAATAATTAGTAAATTTTTCCAGTGTTAGCTTATGGACGTATAACCCTTCAAGCGTTCGTTGGCAAAAATATGGCAGTCTCAGTGCTAACACGGGGACACCATAGGAGGTGCTCCGACCGTGAACTGTGGGGAACATGCCTTCATGGAGGTCTTTGGGGATGCTGGCCCTCATTTACGTAGCGTCTTGAAGAAACCAGGAAACTTCAAGTAGCCATAGGCTTCGACCAGTGGCTTAGACTTCGGCACTTACGAGATTCGAACTCGCTTCTCAGGCGTTTCCGACTTCCAGTTTTTTAAGAGCTACGCCTTTAGCTGCTCGACCACTGGCGGCGCAGTTATTTAATAATAAGACAAAGAACTTTTACTTCCAAAAATATATCGCGATATATATTTTACACGAAGCATTTTATTGTGTGACTGGATAAAATTCAGAATCAGTCCGAACAATAAAAATGCATAGTGAACCTCTAAAGAACTCCTGTGGCAGACTATATCAGAAATAATCTAAAATACAATTCAAAAATAGTATGTTTACTGATTGTACATATACTTAAAAATTAGTGATTTTTCATATTTGTCATATACGTAACATCTACCTTTTATTGAAATAAACGGAGCATATGCTAGCAGGTTTATGTTATTTCTTCAGGTCGTTCGGTTTGAAGATCTGTCACGTGGTTGTGGGAAAAGCATGAATTCTAAATTATTAATTGGTTAAAGTTATAATCCACCGTGATCAAAAGCATTAGTCTGCTCTTCGATAGCCAATTGGCTGAGTCGATTCGTAGGCCCACTTAATTCACTCTTCAGAGATCATACAACAGCGACTCCGCCCATATGCTTTGTCTATTTCAATAGAAGGTTGATGAAAAGAAAGGCAAATACATTTAACATACAATGAATTTGTAGAGTTTTTATTCTTATACCAAAACTCCCAAAATAGATCCCTTGATAAAGACATTTCAATTCTATCCAGATCAGTTTTAAATAAAATGCAACACAACTTAAAGGATAAAATCTCACACTGTACACTCAAGATGTTTTATTTATTTAAACAGTATTCAAATATTTAATAATGTCCTGGAATGTTTCATAACATTGAAAGTAGCTTTTAAATTAAATCACATCTTTCGTGAGCAAGCAATTTTAGTTAATTGTGTTGCTCTATCTGAACACGAAATCAGGTATTGACTGCCCTTTAACTTAAGTAGTAGAAATGCTGAATTAATATGTTTATCTGAATCAAACATTCAATTATCGGAAATCAGATTGTAAATGGAATAGTCATTTCACTTCAATTTAATTTTAAAGGACAATGTCGATATTTATTTATGCTTTACGGCAAATGATACAATGTATAAAGAGGAATATTTAATCAACCATTATCTATCTAATTCTGTGATATTTTCTGCAGAAACGAAATATTATCCATCCAATTGTTTTCTTGTAGCAGATGTTTTGCTTTTTAGTACTTTGTCAATATATTTCGCCGAGTGAAAGAGGGATAAACATAATCATTCATGTTAGGAAATAGCATTATTTTGAATTTAATAGAGATATTCTATAATAAGCATTTATGTATTTACCGACAATGATGCAAATTCTTATTATATTCACAATGTATAAGTCGGCCGCCGATTGTATCTTAGAAGAATTTAAAACAATTTCTGTTCCAATTATATATCATAGATAAGAAATAAAAATTTATTCCCAGCATGTGTATTTATCTAACACCCGGGCAAATTTAACTTATTCACCATGATGCTACAAGGGTGGATTTCCGAACCACTTTGTTACATCATGGGTGGGTTCATGTTACACCTCACATTCTTAAAATGCATTCTAGGCACATCCCGTTTGTAAGAGGTCACACATTGATTCCAGAAGAACAATTATTTATGCTTTATCCCGGATTCGAACCAGGAACTTTTCGATCCAGAATCCACCACCCTAACCACTAGACCGATTGTATCTCTGTCAAATACATCAATTTTTAATTAAACTAATTTTAAATGATGCTTTCTCGAGTAGTAGGTATTTACAACAAAATCTTCACAATGCTAGAGAAACAATTAAACCAATCATAAATGAAATTTGAGTGCTAAGTATTAATTCATTTCACAAAGCGTCAATTACTAATAATTTATGCCCACAAAGCGTAGATTGATTGATTTATCGCTCTAAGCTCTTTTTAAGGACTTTGGGCAAAAGGCCAAAGAATCAGTGAAAATTGCAATGTTATGTTTGTTTTAAATACGTATCAAAAATACAACATTCCCATTCAAACCTGTAATTAAATTTTAAATATTTAACGAAGTATTACGGATTTCTGAATAAATTTTTTTAAACAAGTCAAGAGGAACACATATCGTGTCACTTAGATGTGAAGTTTTTTTATCATACTCTATCTTAATCTGTTTCATTTTTTATCAAGGGAATCCTATCAATACCCTCATTAAAACGATACTAATGATCTTTGAATAGACATTAATTTATTAGCCTAATTTAGCAACGGATTATTTTGAGGTAATTATTTTTATTATTTAGCTTTCCAAACATTTTTATTCAGATTTTACATCAATTGTTATCCAGAAAACATTCAAAAATGTAAAATACCACCTATCAAGTATAAATGCTCTAATCACCATATTATAAAAGATTAGTATAATTTACAACTCGTGTATTCTTTCCTCTCAAATTATTTTATGAAGGAAACAATAGCATTCTGAAGAATTGGACTAATTCAATGTATAATGGTTTCGAGACAACTACACGGAAACTTACATCAGTATGTGAAAACATTTTAATTGTATAAGGTAAATATTTAATATGAAAATAAAATAAAATGCTGCTTACACACTTATTTTATCATTAATTGTTTACAGTATCTACATATTCGCCTGATAGCATTTAATCTAATACATTGAAGAGAATAAGTAAAATATCTACTATAATTGGAGGCGTTGACATAGAAAAACATGCAAGTCACCAAAAAAATCGAAAATTAGTTTTTTGGCGGATAAGATAGTAAGAACCCATGCAATGTCAGGGTAAAGCCAGTAAGTCGCTAGAAGAAATAGTTTAGTTTCTGCAACTCTTTTAGTTTATACAAATACAATTCCTTTTTAACAGGCTCACAAACATTTTTTGTTTGTCCTTTAAAATTTGTTTTTTGTGACTTACATGCTTTTCCATGTCAACGCCTCAATTTATGAGACCATACATGAAATTTGTTCTTATTACTCTAGTGTAATTGAGGATAAAGGGGTAAAAAAGTAAAACTACTTTGCTAACCTGATATTGTAGTTGACCACTTTCTCATAGGTAAATTGCTCGAAGGTGCATCGATTGCTGGCAGTTGGTGGGGTCTGTGTAGAGGGTGGTCGATGGGTGGGATGCGTGTTAGGAGTGACGAATGGAGGAGTTGTTCCAGAAGAACCTGTGGGAGGAGTCGGCAGAGTTGTAACTGAAAAAACAAAAGTATATGAATTATATAAAACTGTTATCTGAGAAAAAGATCAGATTTAAATACTCATTTTCAAAATTAGTATTGTGTGTGCTGTGATAAAATGTTTCCATTTTCATTCAACTTTATAATCTTTCGTATCAAATGCATTTATATCTCACTTCCTATCTCACAATTCAGCTACATACTACAATATCAGCTATAACTTTCGCATCTCCAATGCCAAATAATACCTGATTTATAGCGATCAGGCTTCGAATACTATTGAGTTGAGCTCATCAATCGTTTTGCAGGCTCTCAACAATTACATCTGCAGTCACGTAGATCAAAATAATTTTGCTCTAAGACACCGAAACTTTTGCGAAAACGTATAGGTAAAGCAACATTTTAAATCAAATTTCCAAAATTGAAGAAGATTGATTTTTATATCCACTTAAGTATATTCAACAAGTTACAAGGATCACCAAAAAAATTTCAAGGAAATCAAGAAGAATCAGATGCACAGGAAACATTTTGAAATTAAAAGAATACCAAAAAGTTTCAATCGGGGCACCGCATTTTTGTAACAGACTTGCTATAATCTGCTTTATGTTTTATGTTATTCTTGCAACTCCGTCAAAAAATGATCGAAAACGAAAAATTATTTCTATCTAGAGTTTTATATAAGTTAATTTTTAAAGCTTAAAATTAAAAGATCCATTTAGTGAGTTTTGAAAGTCTAAGCGAAGTTCTTAAGCGGCGGAGTATCTTCCTTCTGAAATTGCTAAAACCTATTGGGAGGGGAAATCGGTATTCGTTTTCCCCCATCCCGTCCCAAAAGAAAACGAAAGACGAATGTTCAATATAACGACCATTTCATGTAAAGTCTCTGGTGCGAAGATCCCTAAGGTCGTTCTATCAAGAGGGTACTGTATGAGTGTCATCAGCCAAATTACCAGGAATCTGTCCTCGACATTCCACCTCTTCGTACAAAGATCTGGACCTGTATCGGATAGCTTTAGCTTGCCCAGTCTGTCTGTTTTCGGGACTCAGTAGACAAAGATCGTTGATGCCTCCTTGTTCCAGATAACTGTAAGATCGGCAGTTGAAATCCTGCTCTTTCATGCACAGCTGCCGGCAGAGTTCGAAGCTGCTGATACCGGGGATGGCCTTACTGGTATACACCATGAACATGTCACGCTCCGGAATAGTGTAAGGACATGTCGAGGTTCCTACAAGATAAATATAAACAAATGAGTAAGACCTTTATGAAGATAGTATTTAACTTTTATTTTATAAGAATTTAATTCAATATATGAGAGTTGTGCAACTGCTCGTGCTTTATTTCTTTCAATTATAGTTTTAGAGGACGTAGTACTCTAAAAATTATCAAAACTGACGAATATTTTACTATCATATTACATTACTTTCATATCCATTGTACAGCTTTAAGGAATATGTGCGGGAATTTCATAATTGTAGCTGCATTAATTAGAGAATTATTAAAGATTTCCCATCGAATGTCATGAGTGAAACCAATCAACTTTCAAACCATAAATTCCGTTTTTGTTTTCTCCTTTCTCTTTTTCATGATTACAATGCATAGAAAATGCTAAGGTTGTTTTGTAATTAATATATATTTGAAGGTTATAGAAATTTTTATGGTTGTGAACTATGGCATGCTTGATGATATGGTGCATGGAATACGGTGATATTTGATGACTGTGCATGGAATAAGGATTTAGTAGAATAATTAATTTTGTCTAAATTGGTAAAATCAATGAATTATTACTCATTTTTACTATTTCAATAGTGCCTATATGTAATGTCTAATTTTGCATTTATAAAATGCCTATCATAAAAGACATGAATAGAAAAAGTTTTAAAACATTAAAACCTTCCCATCAAGCTTCTTGAAGTATAGGAGATCCAAAATAAAGAAAAGTTTTAAGAAAAATCTATGAATATGAAGCCAACTTACCGACATTGCACTGGTTTTCCAAATAATCGACGCCACTGGCATAGGATAGTTGAGTGTGAGGAAAACTTTGTTCTTCAGAAAAGAGGCGACACTCCTGGTTATACCTGTAGTAGTTGGCAGACCTGCAGACAAACCTCTTTTCTTCAAGGCATCTGCGTTCGCAGTTCGTGCGGGACACCAAACGAATCACATCTCTTGGCTGCACACCCCTCAATTCCTTCTCCACATACCTGTCGAACATCCACTGCTTCGAGCATCCCAAGTAAACTATCAAAAAGCAATTTAAATTTCACTCTTTCAAAATACAATAGACTTCTTAATATATCTAAAAAAATATCGGTTCTGAATAGTATCAATCATGAAGAAAAGTATCTCAACTCAAAAGAAGAGCATTTTTAGCACTTAAGGACACATGACTGAAGCAATAACATCATGGAGAAATGAAGTCGTTAGTCTCATTCAGAAATACCATAGTTCTATATCTCAACAGCTACTTCATAATTTAATGAATGTAATTACAATTTAGCTTTCCTTTCCTAAAAATTTATATTTTTCGAGTTGTGAAAGTGTTTTCCTTTAGACGTGCGAGAAAAACGAGACACTTAAAAGGGTCTGATATATAGAAACTATGTCGTCAATTTGGTAGATTTGCAGTACACCACACTACATTTCATAACATAACACGAGATCAATTACGATCAGCCGTAGGTAGGTAGGTGAATTTACGAAGCACTGAAGCAACATAACTGGCTATTGGTTTGTGATTATATGATAAGTTCCGAAGAGAAAGATCCGAGGACAACACCTCTTTGAACATCTCAGATTACTAGGTAAACACCTGAGTTGATTCCCAACTCTCCAAACTTCCACACCACGTGAACGTAAGGACATTTTGGGTCAAGACAGATTTAAAGTGCACCAGCCTCTACACGTCGGTCTTTGGTTCGATCTAGTCTCGAACTCGCAATCCCACGTTTGCTAATCCATGACTACTACAAACTGCCATAGAACACTCAGTTCATCGACTCCAGGTTCGTTGTCCTCAGAATGGGGACCATGCCGACCAGTATCATTTGAATCGATAATATCTCTGTAAAGTACTTACTTTTAAAAATAGAAATACATGTTTGCATGTCACAATTTAGGTTTATCTCAAATTTTGTAAAGAAAAGAATAAACTTTCTTAATTCCATTTCACAATTGTCTATTTATTTATTTTTCTTTTCCCGTGTATTTTCTGTTGTACACAACGCCATTTTTTCCCCTATCGGCAGATTTTGGAACTTTTTCCGCCAAATCCAGCTCCCCCGTCCTTTATAAAGTATAAATCTAAACTTTTATGGCATTCCTATGATTAGTGAGAGGTACAGGGGTCTGCATAGGGGTACCTGCATAGGGGTCTTTAAATTATTTGATCACTCGACTTAATTAAATTTTGATAATTATGTAAGGTGTTTATAAATATGTAAATATGTGTGAGGATGTCTTTATTTAATATAAACCCTGACTTTTATTAATTTATAATCACCCGATACATACAAGTTACACTATCTATAAATAAACTAAATTTTTAAATCTACATTTTAATAGAATTAATTATGCACTGGAATTACAAAAAAAAATAATTTTGTGCTTTATTTCTTTAACCCTCCAAGTGGTTTCGACGAAATATCTCGTCTATAAATATCCGAACAACTTTGCCAATGATGAGATAGCTCGTCAACAATATTAATACTTATTTTTTGATGATGCGAGATCAAGATCTGATCCGTTTTTTTCTAATGACGAGATATCTCATCCATCAAGATCTGGTCAGTTTTGCTAATAACGAGATGCCTCGTTGAGAAAACCTCCACGAGAGTTAACTTTTCGTAATAAAAGCGGAAAGAATATTCGTTTCTTTATTGGAGATAATGAATAGATAATATAGATTAAACAATAAAAATGGGCTTGAAGCAGCAGTAACCTATTATTGTTGATCACATCCAATTATGCACTTATTTTCGTAAGATAAATGCGTGTGTGTGTGTGATCATACTACTGCTTATATATATTATTCTGATCTTCACACTCACAAGGGAGGCATATTCCCTCAAAATACGCCTTATTGTCAGCCGGAATAAGTTCCTTGGGCTTGGTCGTGGAAGTTTCAGATCCGCTGTAGCACTCCTGCTTGAGATAGTCGAGAGTGAAACCTCTGCACTCGTAGTTCAGCTCACACATCCTGCGGCACTCCGTAATGATTCCAGGGATATCGGGATTTCCGCGATATAGCACGTTCACGCTTCCTAGGTGCTGGTAGCCTGTGGTCTTTTCAAGCATCATGATCTCTCCGTGGCTGCACTGACGGGCTGAAAAGGCACGAATGGATTTAGATTTTTGTGGTTTAATAGCACAGCTTTAAAAAGCAGTTATTAGCAAAACATAATTTAGTTTTTTTAATCCTTTTTTATATAATCGTAAGATAAAGTTATAACCACTATATCTCATTTGAGACAGGTGAGATGGGGCAAGTGCGTTCGCAGGATTAAGTACATCCACTGAATATGTTTACGTACTAGATGTGTCTGTGATTAAATAAGGGGTTCCTACCTGCTAAAAATGCTTGGAGGTTGGTTGGTTGTTTTTAGATTTTATGGCGCAAGGGCAGTAGTTGGCCAAACTGCAACAAACATTAAACTACAAGTAAAAAACGTCGTGAAAGGAAAAAACATCCCGGGAGCGCAACCCTCATGTTTACTAAAGACAGTAAGCCCCATGAGTAAAGAAATGATCACTAGAGTACCTTGGGTCCGTGAAGCCCGTACACACGTAAAGGAGATGTGCTCCTGAAGACGGAAATGTTGAAAGTCCTATAGATTAGGTTTAGCAGCTAGAACCCTCCGAATTTCGACAGAAAGTTGAATAAACCAAACAAGGGTAAGAAGGAAAAGACATGCATTTGCCCCATTCGCAAACAAGAAAACAGACCATTATATGTGACTCCATGAAAATTATATCAATGGTATGTTTAAAAAAAATACAAGTGTGAACATATTAGTAAAGATTCTGGGATTGTGTGGTAAAAACGCGACATTTTTTTAATTACTGGGACAGAGTAGTAGTTGGTTTAATATGAACTTTGAAGATTTGGTTCGCATTTGCCCCACCTCACACTATATACGCCTGGCTGACTACGCAGTTTCGAATAAATTATTTATTTAGTCCCATAGTGTGTCGATAGATGACAGCACTACGAAACAAAGCGTAAGCTTAAAATAACTTATAAAAATTGATTCTATAGAATTACTTTTGTTCGTCCTTTATATAATTAAATTCGACGAACATGGCATATTCATTTAGAACATAATCAATGCTAGTATTCTGAGCCTCGAATTGATTAGAATGTCCAAGCAGTTGAAAGGTTTCTGTTCATGGAACTCTTTTATCAAAGAGCAAGTATTTTTAATCTTTTTTTTTCATAAACACAAATCTAGTAACATAAAAATTATTTATAAGGATACAAATATATTAAATAAAAAACACATAATTAATTTCCATTTCAATATAAACTATATAAGAATATTCAATAATTAAAATATTCGATTTTTCATTCTTTTATAAGTTAGACACAATTCAATTCGATATTTCCATAATTTTTTATACTTTATTTCTAATTATTTAAGCTAAGTAATAGAAGAGAAATTTATTTTTAAAGTTTTCGTTGTATTTTAGGGATACCACAACAAAACTCAATTCCAATAAATCTACACAAAAAGTGTTGCCTATTTTCTACAGATTACTAAAATTGGAGTTCCACTATTGCCAAGTAATTGCTTAGTTTTATTTAAAAAGATAACATCTTAGAAACTTAAAATTTTATTTTCCTGAATTTCTAATTAAATCTTAAATATTTTCAGTGAAACTATTTCATGTAAAAAAGGAATTAACGTTTTTTGTTTCAAGAAAAAGTTAAGTACATTTTTAAGTCATGACAGCTCTATTACAAGTATAAAAGTCCAAGAACGTATATATCAGCAGGTCAAGGTCTGAATAATTTTTCGGTAGCAAAAGAGTCATAAAAATATATAGTAAAAAAATAAATAAGCAATTGCATAATTTTCCTTTCAAAATGTGTGATACTTAATATTGTTACAATTATATTTCAATAGAGAAGCTCTAGTAGACGAGGCATATGGCCTTGGGAGGAGTCCATTTCTAAAAAGTATTAAGCTCACCAGGGGAAAGGCCTGATATACATAAAATCATGTGTAGTGATCGCCATAGATGATTAGTTGATTCGTCAACTTGTAATCACCACTATCACTTCTAACACCGAATGAAAACTCAGAACAGGAATCAGTGTTAAAGAGGCTAGTTGTGGGAACGCATTGTTTACGTTTAGTACCTTCCCTTAATTAAACGAATGGACGCGTTCAAACCATGTGACTAAAATGGTACTGACCAAAACCCTTCAATTTTTAAACCGTCCATTTACGAATGAGAAACAAAAAGGTTCCTGTATTAAAGTTTGTAAAACACATTTTTTTCACTTACTAGGAGGTGTCTCTGTTGTGGGTGTTGTGGGCATTTCAGTAGGTGGAGTGATGGCTGGACACTTCCTTTCGTTGTAAACAAGTCCAGGTCTAGTTTGCACTGCACCGTTACCTCCACTGGCTCTATCATCTCCACTCAAGAAGCACTGACCATTGCTGGAGTAATATGCGTATGATCTGCAGTTGAAGCTCCGGTATTGTGTGCAGAATTGTTCACATACTTCGTTCGATGTGATTCCAACCATTTGAATGTGATCCGTGTAGGTTGGATAGGAATCAGTCGTCTCTTCATATGGGCAGGATTGTAGTACTATATGGGTGTAAGAACACACAATAAATACATTAATTGATACAATATAGGTGGTTTCATGCAGTCTCGAATATGCACTTGTATCTGCATATGCTTTTAGTTTTTTAAGTATTTTGCTTAGTCTTGCCTTTTCCTTGAGTTTAAATTGTAAGCATGTTTTTTTTTCAAGTTTTCTATCCAATGGTTTTGTATCCCAGAAAACCATTTTAAGAATTCGTTGAACGAGTTTTGCATGAACTTAATATTTTTTTCGTCTGCTTAGATGCATTGTATCTGTTCATTGCGAACATTTTTCTAAACATCAGGAAAATAGAAGTAGAGCTGACAAATGTAATTTTTAGTTTATAAATTTTTAAGTGATTCCAACAATTTTTATTTGCTAAAAAAAACCGGTCTCTAATTTCATGAAAATTCTAAAATACTTCGAAAGAATATTATTTAAAAGGGATTTCTATCAAACAACAACCAGGTTTTGTATTGTTTTTTCTTAGAACTTAAAACGCATTCAGTCTCATTATTTCAGTATTTTTTCAATGCAACAAATCAACGCGAGTAATATATAATGCTTTCAAACAACACACTATTTACATCTTGCTTTTGAGTTTCTAAAAGTTTATTTTAGATAGAAATCGAACAGAAAATCAGTATAATCAACGATATATTTATAAAACATGCTCTACTCAATTGAAAAAAAATCAGTTACTACTTCATATGACTATATGTAGTCAACAATTTATTTATAAAACATATTCTGCCCAATCTAGCAAAAATTATTTACCAAAAGCAATAATTATATTCGATTTAAAAATGTCAATGAAATTTTCTCCTCACCTGGTAAGCACTGATTTTCAAGATAGTTGACTTTCATGTTATTGGTTCTTCTGTAAAAAGATGGCAGGGTTCTTCGATCCTCTCTACTGAGCTTACATTCGGTGGTATCATCATTGTACAAGGCGGATCGACAAGTGAAGCTTCTTTCTTCCAGACAGAGCTCTTCGCAATCACGCCTGCTCTGGACAAAAGGCACAGTACGATCATACAACTGAGCTTCCAGCTCATGTCCCAGAACTCGTTCGAAAGCCCAAGCTCTGTCTTTGCACGCAGTGGCTACAGGACCTGTTATAGATTCAAAATCAAAGCTTAAATTCTTGTTTTAAGCACTTGAACTTATATTTGATACACATATAACGAAAACCCAAAACACTCCCCCTTAACCCTTCTGGTGGTTGTCTCGAAGCGATATCTCGTCATTGGCAAAACCGATTAGATCTTGATGGAAGAGATATATCGTCATTAGAAGAAAACTGACCGGATCATCAAAAGATTGGCAATATCTTGAGGACGAGATATCTTGTCATTGACAAAATTGGTCAGATCTTGAACGAGATATCTCGTCGAAACACTTGGAGGGTTAATACCCTACATATGTTTGCTATTCGTTTCTCGATCGAGTTCTCAGGTACTGATATATCAATTCCGTGTCATTCCATTCCTCTCTCAGAATCTTGTCAACGAACCCTTAAATTTACTGATTATGCACCTTTCACGTGCTCTGTTTTTTTCATTTCGCTCGCTGATGATCTCTTTTCTTGCTGTTCTGAATTTAACCTCTCTTTACCCCTGTGCCCGCTATCTTCTATTCGTAATTCACATTCATAATGTTGTGAAGATCTATATATATCTAATGACTGAGCAAGGCGGGGACAGGACTTTCGGTCTTGAAGTGATTTCACACCAACTCGGAGAGACCGGCGCGGATGCACAGAGATGGCAACAATGGCTTTCCATGAAAACAGATGACTCCGCCGTCCACTTACGATTCATAACTTACCCTGTACTTAATTTGCTGTAATTAATTACCCATCCTTCTTTTTTTTGTTTACATCGTTAAAATAGTTTTTATCCATACTGATGTGCTTCCGTGTGTCCTCCTCATCCTCATAATATCCTAGTAAATTAATTTTTTAAGTCTTCTTCCAAGCCACGACTGTTTGGTTTTAATACAAAATGCCTGGTGGTAGAAAAAAATAATGCTCATAAATAATTCGGTTTAGTCAATTTATTTAAAACGTTTCAAGTGGACGTTGTTGAACATTTTTGAGTGCGTGAAGTCCTAACCTAAAACCCATCAGATATACTCTCTTTGTGCTAGTTAGAGAGGGAATTAAACGGTCTTCCTAACGATAGATTCTACCCACGGGATTCAAGATGTAATTGAAGGGAACTTTGGAAGTACTGTTGTAATTCGATTGAATGAGATATATTCGCTATCGCAATCTGGCTTTAAATGGTAATGAAGCATCGATAATTTTAGCTGAGATAGCAATAATCAAAGTAGAGAGTTGAACTGAGCATGGGAAAAGGAAAAGAAAGACAAAACTGATTTGATACGAAAAGATTTTAAACTCCACGACATACATGTAAGTATATGTTTTCACAATAGGCTGTTATTGATCCATAAGAATGGATTATTATTTTAGTTTTCAGTATAAGAGCGTATATTATCAGTTTTTAAATACAATATTCCTTAAGTGAATTTATACAGATTAATTGATATTTTTATATTTTCAAAGGTCTCTTATAGCTACCAGTTATTAAATATACGTATCATTGGCTTAGAGCAGGAATTCGTTAATTGAATTTTTTTAGACACTTTTTTTTAGACAATGCTTATTTTCCTGATGATGAAGAATATATTTTCAAATAGTAATCTGTTTAAAAGATGCACAACACTATCAAAATTATTATAATTTTTATTTTTAACCTGTAAACTAGTTGTTGGTCTATAAGCACCAGTATAGTAAAATAATTTGTCAGTTAATACGTTTCAGCTCTAAGACTATGATATTTTCTTAAATATTTACAATTAACATACACAGAGGTAGGTATTTAATTAACGTCGCATCATTAATTGGAACAACCCAACGGGCGATTGACGACGGTCCGGGATCAATCCCGAAGGGAAAGATACGAGGACAACACCACGTAATTTTGAACCAGATGACGACGTCACACCTGAGCTGGCACCCCACTCTCCAAACTTCCACACCATGCCAACATGACACACAGAGAAAAGACAGCAAGAATTATCGCATTTTAGGTGTCCTAATTTAATAACACTTGATGCTTTGATTTAATATGTCCTCTCATTTTACATTCAAAATGTTAATTTTACTTCTTGTTCATTTCAGTTGAATAATAGATTTCCCCAAAACATTCTCCTTTAACATCTGTTCCAGTACCCACAGGAATGCATGAACGTGCTTTGGTAGATGCTTATCAGAAAGGGGAAGCAAAGAATACATGTTTAGATGTTTCCACTTTCAATGATAAACGAAAGCAAATAATCTGATTCCTTGCAATCAGTAGAGAACGTCGTTGAAGTTAGTGAATTGTGAAAGTGCTACAAAATTCTCAGAACTGAGAGTTAATTCTTTTGTGATAGTTTTCTTTGTGTTTTAAGCTAATGTAATACAACAATACCTTAGAGAGCAGGTAATTCCAAATAAGTGGGGTTCAGGATACAGTAAATATTCTAGATATTACAATTAATACTTTTATTTTTAATCTGTTACCTTAAAACATATATAATTATTAAATCCATTAAGAATCTAATTTATGACAATTATTCAAATACGTTGCCATTTATTTTACAAGATCAGGACAAATCTAAGTTTATTATTTGTGTGTGTGTTTTCCTGTGAATCTTATCGTATTTTTCCCATGCACAATATTACGTCCTTGGAAGTATTTTGGCAAGGATAATTTAAACTTATTACATATTCTTTGGGAAACAATTTACTTTAGTAATAAAAATTATGAAACGTTTAGTTTGTGATGGCAAAATCAAGATTTCCTTTAGTTCTTAATTATACCTCGATATTAATTCAATTTTTTAAAAACTTTTGAATAGTAAAGATCGTTCATAAAATTTTTATCGAGTTTTTATATTTTAAAAATGTGAGTACTTCAGAGCATTGGTAATTTGCATTCCATGTCAAAGAGCTCTTTTAAACCCCATTCTCCCAAAACTTTAAAAACACTTTTCAAAACTTTAATTATTTTCTTTGGGTGTTTGCATTGGTATTAATTAAAACTTATCTCTGTATCTCTAATTTCTAAAAAAATTAAAAGGTTGACAGTCTGGATTAGAGGTCTTTTTGCGTAGTAATAATTCTCTCACGTTGTCGTTTTACAAAGTTTGTTTTCCTTTCCTCTTTATATTAACTCAATAAACTTATTTTCTTTGTCGATTTGGTGTTTTTCTAGCCCAAAATAGATTAACAGTAAATTAAATTATATTGGTATTCCTTCAGATGAAGATATATTTTAAATTTTCTTTTCTTTCAATGCCAACATAGGATCATGATCCTTCAAGCATTAACCCTCCTGGTGGTTATCTCGACGATGCATCTTGTCGTTAGAAGAATTTGGAAATATCTTGATGACGAGATATCTCGTCATTAACAAAATTGGTCAGATCTTGACTGACAAAATATTTCGTTAAAACCACATGGAAGGATAATGTGACAGTCTCTGCTTTATCCCGGGACATTATGGGAGGAGCTGCCACACCGCACCCTCCGTAACTATGGAGGGGACATGCAGAAGTGGAAGTGTGGAGGGTTAAATTTGGGCCAGTTTCTTCGTAGATCATCCTGGAGGTCTTCGGAGAAGCACGTGTCATCTTGAAGAAACCAGAAAACTTGAAGCAGCCAACTTTTATTTCAAAGTTTTACCTTGGATATTTTATTTGACCAATCTACAAAGACTTACGTATCATTCTGCTCTACTCTTACCTCTGAGACAAATCTTTTCAAAATAGTTCTCGCCGTCCCTCGGAATCAGATCCTGAGTCCTTCCTTGGGAGTTCCTGTCCAGCTTGTCGCATCGCATGTTCTGGTAATTTACCGAAAAGGCAGGACAGTCGAGGCCATCCCTTTGACAGTACTCTTGACATTCGATTGTGTTGCCCAGGCTTCCTGGATTGCTGACCAATATTGAGTTTTGCACCGCAGACCGCAGCACGAAGCCTGTCATTTTCTCGTAGGTGAAAGCTCCACCTGTGCATTGCTCTGTAAACAAATGGGAATGAAGATCTACCATAAAACGTATTAAATCTGGTTCTATACTATACAATGCACTATTTAAAACACATATCACAATTTCAATGCACTATTTAAGACATTATTTAAACACATTTTAATTCATTTTTAAAGACATATTTCACTATTTCAATGCATTGCGAAAAATACTTTTGTTTCTTGAAGACTGCATATTTGTCTATAGAATTTCGTTCATTGTAGGAAATTCATAAATTAATTTTTAGGTATGTAAGTATTTAATTAAAGTCGTACTGGAGCAACACAACGGGCTATTGGCGATGATCCGGGATCACACCCTAAGGGAAAGACCCGAGAACAACACTACATAATTTTGAACTACGGTCAGATGACGAGGTCACACCTGTAGTTTTTAGGAACGACTCCGCTTAAAGTTTAAACTTGATCGGTGTTATGTTCATTTTCAGGTCACTTTTTGTTTCCGGGTCTATTGCAAGAACAATTACTCTGAACTTGAAAATAGGATCATATTGAATATGTACAGTAATATATCTTTAGTTACGTAGGAATGACCTCTTACCTTTGTTTCGAAGTTATAGTTGTGAATTTCACTCCTTACTTTGTTCAGTACTGTAATCGACCATTATTTTACCAGTCGTTTGTAGAAGTGTGAAAATTATAAATTCATCGTTTGAATCAGGTTGTTTCCGTTTTTCAAATTTTTTGAACTGAAGCTGTATTATATATTCAAAAGCTTACAATACACTTCCTCAGCATATTCACTGTGCAAATGATTTGTGGGTAATATTACTCGATATCTTTCAAAATTCATAATCTTTTGCTTTAAGTACGAGTATATTTAACTACTTTTCAAAAAAAAAGTGAAATTCCAATAAGTTTTCGAAAGTTTTATATTTCTTTAAAGTTTCTTTCTTTCAATTTGTTTTCTTAATTAATTATTTATGCTTTAAAAATTTTACTCACACTATTTGTTGCATATGGACAAAAATTATTCGCGAAATTAAAAAATCTTACCTTAAAATTTGTATTTAAGTCATGAAACAATTCATGCTGATACATTATTACTATTATCTATATAAAAAAGAATGTGTGTGGAATGTTTGTTTGTACATTGAGTATTTTCGACCCATTTCAAGTTTTCTATCTGATTTGGACTCTTCTGATGGAAAATCCGTCTCTTGCGCGTTTGGTGTCTGTCTGTCCATCGGCCTGTATGTATGTGTGTGCCTGTGCTACGTCCAAACTGTTGAACATATTTTCATGAAACTTTGCATACTGTGAGTTCTTGCATTCATTTAGTGACTGAACGTGGTTCCGTAAGTCTGTCTGTTCCTAATCCGGTTCTATGTTCAATTTTGCATCTGTTTGTACAAGTATCACATAAAATTTATTCAAAACATTTTAGTGCAATGTTCTACATATATTTAAATGTCGTGAATGCATTATTTTAAATTCCTTTGCTTACGGATTTAAGCAAGTTTCATGTTAAAACATTTGAGTAACTCTACTTAAATCAACCATAATTTGGTAGTTTTGGAAAAGCTGAATGCATATTGAGCATTGCAATTATTTAAATTGTTTTACAAGTACTGCTGAAAAATTAATTTTTTAAAAAACTATTTTTGCAAAATTTAAATTCAAATACGTTTTATTTTGAGCCTTATTTATTTTCTTTGCAAAATATAAACTATTTCCGAACATTTGGGACAGACGATATTTTGTAGCAAAACGGAAACTCGTGTTCGTTTGCCACGTGCAGTGATAATTTTTTTCGCTCCGAATTAGTTTCGTATTTTTAAATTCTATCTAATTTTTAGTTGTAAGTTGTGGCAACTGTGCGAGTACGAGAGATAAAAAAGAATCATGAATTTATATCTTTAGAACTTTTTCCCGTCAACTTTTATTTTGTTTTAGATTTTGTTTTAGATTTTGTTTTAGATTTTGTTTTAAATATTTATTATTTTAATAAATTGTAATTCCTTTTCATCACACTCAACACCACCACAAAGTATTCTGTTTTAAAACGGCATGTAAGTTAGTATAAAGCCAATTTGAAGTTGATTTTTGCCATTATTGAAAGAACGTTAATGTTAAAAATATTCGATCTAGGACTTGAAATATTATAAATTCTTTGTCATAGCGACAGATGGCCAAGGTGGCTTATTTTACGAATTGAAGCTATAGTTAAGCAACTTATATAGGAGAAGTTTGCTTAAAACAATGATTTTCTTTAGAAGAAAAGCTGTCAAATCGATTTACCATTTAAAAAAATGGTAAATCGATTATTTAAAAATATTATTATTTATAAATATTTACCATTTAAAAAAATGGTAATAAAAACTTTGCTTTATCACTACTTCAGATATTAAATTTTAAAACAAGTTCAATTCAACCCGAGTGAGGTCGGGCAATTTTCCTAGTGTTTCATAAAAACAAAAATAGTAAAACATACTTATATCAGAATTATACTCTGCATTGTTCTGAATCCATTTTTATTTAGTTAAAATAAGCAAATTGTATTAAGCATCGGATTTAATAGAGCATTTATTCATAAATATTTTAAACCTCGCACACCACATTAATGCGAATTTCTCAATTCCAAAATCTATTTAATCCAGACTACAGTTGGAAGTGAAATTCCAATTTTCAATTCAAATCATACGATAAAGAATAGACATAAGCAAAAAATATGAAACTATACCAAGAACACATTTCTTTTCTCCAT